>OZ012739.1:216820751-217420751 GCA_963859935.3 Lathyrus sativus | reverse complement strand
AAACCGAATCAAGATCCAAATTAAGTCATGTCCTCATCCTCACCAATTGTCCAATTAATTGTACAGAAATGATCCTCATACTTCACTAATCAACCTAAGCTATTTCACTAATCATACTTCACTAATCAACCTAAGCTATTTCACTCCTACTCGAATCAAAACAGAAGTTGCACCACATGTTCAATCATCACCAATTGCTACCAATTTGATCCTAAAACATGCTACATTTCACATAGATCCTAGCCACATGTTCATTTCTAACTACAACATGCTAATTTAAGAGGAAATCTGAGATTTACCAACCTGACTTGTAGCTTTGAATTGAGGTATGAAGAACACGACTCTGGCCTCAAAACGATGCAGATTGCTTCAATGCTTGATGAGGAACACTTTTCTAACTTCAATTTGCTTGGATCTGGCCTAGAAATGAAAACACAATTTTCAAATTTCTCCTTCAAGCTCCAACTCCAATCCTTGGCTCTGGTGCGAAATGCTCTCCAAAAAGGTTCCAATTCATTCACAGAACTTAAATAGAAAGTGTTTGTGGGCTTTTTTGATCCAATGGAGGCCCAAAACAGAAAAACCAATTTTCAATTTTCTTCAAAAAGTTCAACATGCCATGTGCGAAATTTGGCTCAAAAGCTTTCTTGGGAAGTTTTGGTCAGCTTGCATAACACATTTGGAATGAGTTCATACCACAAGGAGCTTCCAAATTGCCTTGGTGAATGATTTCTTGTGATGTTGCTTAATAGTGAAGAAACATGTCAAAACACCATGAATTAAAGGTCAATTGAAAAATCTAATAATGCCAATGTTTCTAAAATGCAATTTCTGATCAAATTGAGTGGTCATTTGCCTTTGTTTGAGCACATAACAAATTATTTGAATTTCCCACCAAATAAGACCTTTAATTTCTCTTTCTTTCAAACCAATTTAAATCAACTCTCACTATGGACCAAACCAATTCAGCATGAGCTCTAGGTTGACCTAAAAACCATATTTTGAGCAAGTTCCATGTTGAACAAAACTCCATTTGAGATGTGCAAGTTGGAGATTTTGACCTATAATTGAAAATGACCTATAATCTTACTTTCCCAAAATACCCCTAACTTGTAAACCTCATAACTTGAGTTCTACAAATCATATGGAAGACTTCTAATACAATTTGGAAAGCTAATATCAAAAGGAAAAACTTTCATGTTGTCAAAAGTTTATGAGAAATACCCTCCTAGGTCAAAAGTAGCTTGGAAGTCAGATGATTTTCACAGACAAATTTCAGATGCATCTGAGGACCTGTAACTTGCCTGGTCCATAACTTGAGTTCTATAAATCCAATGGAGTACTTCTAGTACTCAAATTAATGCTAAGAGCATGATCTACAAGTTTCATGTTGGCCAAAAATGGAGATGAAACTTGCATCTTGAGATAAGTGGTCTTGAAGTTAGGCACTAAATAGGGGATTTTACCCTGAGAACCCTAATTTAGCAACTCCTCACACCTTGAACTTTTCTTGCATAGATCTTGAAATATCATCTCATGTGTCTCAACACAACTATCCATGATTGTAAAGACCTAGAATTGAGCTTTGATCCTCATCAATTGGTCAGTTGACTTAGGATTACTCAGATGAAAACCCTACTTGCAACACCTTCCATTGTGGCTCTTCACACTTGGCACATTGACTTGATTGAGCTCCACCATGGCCCTCAAGGCACTTCAATAAGATCTACTCACACCCTCTCACCTTGGTCAAGACCTCACCATCCATTGATGATCTTCAATTGATCCTCAAATCAGGAGACTAACCCCATACAAACAAATGAACCTCTTGAGAAACCAACCCTCTTCCTGATGATTATGATGACTTCTCAAACTTGCATAATCCTCTGGCTAGGCTCCATACTTGATCCCCTGTTAAATGAACAATGTTATGCTATGCAAATGTCAGATCAATGATATGTTAATAAAATGAAACATAAACCAAGTAAGAAAAGGTTAGGCAAATTTTGGGGTGCAACAATGTTGCCCTGGGCTGTTAATCTCCCCTGGCCCAAAATCTTCTGCTATCCACACCTGCCAAATCACAATTCTGGATTAGTAAATCGATTGAAGAATATACCCTATTTCGAAAAAGATCCTATTCAGATCCTATCAGATTCCTCAGCATCAATTAAAGATTCTTAAAATCAAATCACACCAAAATGATTCTCATCAATAACATTAAACCCAATCGATTGCAAAAGGAAAGCTTTTGAATCTTGTCCAACACAGGAATGGAAGGTTTTAATACCAATCAATCAGAAATTCAATCAGAGTTTAAGGATCCAAAACTCAACTCACCTATAAAAGGAGGGGATTCGAATCAAAGAAGGACGATTTTGGAGAACTCGTGAACGCAGTGGAAATCGCCGTAAAAACCCTAAACAACTCGAATCGAGGAAAGAAAGAAGAGAACTCATCTATTTTCTCCAAAGCTTTCGAAGATTAATGCCATCTCCGGAATCGCGCTTCATACGCCGATTCATCGTCGGTAAAACTCCATACCTTTTTTATACTGTTGAATGATTGACACTTTGAACCTTGTTTCAGGTACCACCGTAGTGAACGATCGAGAGAGAGAGAGATTGATCGATGGGAGAAACCGAGCGAACGAGTGGCTCCGTCTAGGGTTTCCTTTTTCCGTCGTTCGTGTTTGTTTTCCATATGTTTCTGAGTGTTTCCATTGTGTTGTAACTTGATAAACTATATGCATGCACGACCACGGTAGTACTGTGGTCTCTCACCACTATCACCACACGATTCACTTATTTCCTGATCACACGGACTATACTGCACGCCCATGGTAAACCAGTGCACTGCGTAACACCAGATCTGCGCCTTAATTATAATTAACAGTTAATTAATCTTTTTAAAAACTATAATCTGTTTTTTAAAACCTTTAATATTCAATTAACTTAGTTTTTATTTAAAATAATAACTAATAAATCTTTTTATAATAAACCAATAATCTTAATCTTTTTTTAATTCTTTTTTAATTTAATTGTTAATTCACTTTTAATGAATCTTTTTGCTTAAAAATCAATTTAATCAATCCCTTTAATTTTTATCCTAATAACTAGAAAACTCATTTTTTAATAAAATTAATCCATGTTAATTCTTTTTTAAACAACTTAATAGAACTTTATGTAAATAATATGTTTATTCACTAAAAAAAACTTTTATGAATTACTTACACCTAATTGCAATTCATCTAGTTAATAATAAAACCAGTCTAGTTTTTTTAGAATAATAAAAACAACCTTTTTATATAATCGATAATTAACTTTAAGAATAACCGTGGCTTTTATAAAATAATCCTTTTTTTGAGATAAAAAATTAAAATCAGTTAGTATATCAAACCTTTTATCTCACATTTTATCCCACTTAAAAACAATATGTTTCCTTTTAAATCAATTCAACCATTTTCTTAAAATAATCAAGATAAATTCGACTAAAAATGAACCAACATCGTAAAACTCAATCAATCGTGCACACTTGCGCCTCGCTCCGATCCGTTCACATTCACAATTCACTCACTTACACCCTAGCGCTTTCATGCGTATGTGTGGTTTTATCTGCTCTTTATCGTCGCAATTTATTTCACAGCAATTTACTTTTATCGCATTGCATTCCGTCCAAAGGAAGAACCTACACATGATTCAACGCTTGTGTGTAGTGCATCTCATCTTGCATCATTCCCTATTTTGATCCTTGATCTCATTCAAGTCGATCTCTTAAGATTAGATCCTACCCCATAGGAAGGACCTCTATCTTTTACAACTTAGAATAAACAATTCAACTCAATTCAAACTCTCAAACACATTAGAGAATAAGATGTTAATCATCTTAAGTGGGATAAAACTTCTACCCCATAACAACATAATCAATTTTCCTACAATGTTGTGGTGGTTTAAATAAAAGTAATCTCCCTTAAAATGATAACTCAACTTTTCTCCTAAAACCAATCAATCAACTACCCTAAACCCGTAGGAACTTTGACCACAGTCAAAGAATTCCTCAAACCCTTTAGGGGAACTACAAATACTTTGATTCCACTCACGTAAGGATATGTAGGCATAAGATGCGATATCTTATCGAGTATACTTAGAAATAAACCCCTAGGTCTTTCAACCATTAAGCAGATAAACCATAACAATAAACATAAAACAAGAGGTTCCTGTAAAGTACTACAGAAACTTAGGATGCTAGCATTTTCCCTAAGTTTAACCAACCCCCGAACCTATAACTCTCTAACCATTGCATTTGCATTGCATTGTGGGAATTTCGATCTTTATCCCTTCCTTTGGACAAATCAAAGTTCGGTTGCAAAATGAATTAAAGATTCAAACTAATCAATAGTTTGGTATCCAAATTTCACCGCGACAGAAATGGCGACTTCACTGGGGACCCTTAGTGGGTTTTCCTAACTTGCTTTTATGTTTGTTTATATTTGCTTAATTGTTTACTTGTATACTTGTTTGTTTATTACCTTTGGGTTGATACTCTTGAGTGGTGAGACAAAGTCCTACACCCAGACTTGAGTGAACTTAAGATAGGATAGTGATATGTTCGACGAGACTTATAGGGAGTTGAATCCCGACCAAGTTGACTTGAAAATCACGCTCAGTTGAGACCCTTTCGAAAATAGTTCGGTTGAACGAGTAATTATGAAGACTTTTACTATTTTCGATTGGAGTTTATGATATTGAGGACCATAGTTACCTTAACCCCACTTTGGCCTTTATTAGGATGTAGTGCGGTACTATGAGGGAGTACACCCGGAATAGTGCTACACGATGCTACACTCAAAAGAAGTTCTCTTGAGAATATTATTAATCACTGAGTAATTGGGAAGTTGATAATATCCGAAAGATGGACTAATGACTTTGGGCACCCCTTAGAACCTTGTTCTACAGGTACAACCCACCCTTAGTCCTTGTCCTTGAGGGAATGGGTAGACCCTTTACTCCATGCTCATTGCAAACCTAGGACCTTTTGTTTGTTTACGTATGTGTCCTTATGTGCTTACTTGTGTTTGTTGCATTCATATAGCATCATTCTGCATTGAATTTCATGGGATTCCCTTTTGTTTATGAACATTGTAGGTTGACATGGCTTCTAATGAAAGACACACTTTGAAATACACTTTTAAGAGTCCTAAATTGGGTGACCCAAGGAAGTTGGTAACCTTGATTGAAGACCAGGGCAAGTTCAAGAGCAAATATGGGAAGCTAATATCTTTATTGAGTCGCCAAGTGGACGAAGGACTTCTTTCCACTTTATTGCAGTTTTATGATCTGCTATATCACTGTTTTACATTCTCAGACTTCCAACTATTACCTACATTGGAAGAGTATTCCTTTTTGATTGGTCTACCTATTCTAGAAGAATCTCCCTTCCCTTTCTTGGAGAAGGACCCTGAGGAAAGAGATATTGCTAAGGCTCTTTATCTAAAAGTATCTGACGTCAGGAGAAACTTAATTAGTAAGGGTGGTATCTTAGGCTTAACTACGGATTTCTTAATCCGTAAGGCTATGTTTTATGCCGATTATATGAACAAGACCCCGTTCGAAGCAATCTTCGCTTTACTCGTTTATGGAGTGTTTCTATTCCCAAGTTTTGAAGGGTTTGTCGACCTTAATGCGATCAAGATCTTTCTGAAGAATAACCCAATGCCAACTCTATTGGGTAATACTTATCATTATGTACATCTCCGAAACTTCTATGGTGGAGGGATGATCACCTGCTGTGTGCCCTTACTTTACAAGTGGTTTATTTCGCACTTGCCTAAGTCTAGTTCTTTTTTGAGTCTCGATAAAGGGCTTTGGTCCCCGAGAGTAATGGCATTGACCCACTCAGACATTGGTTGGTACAACCGAGCGTATGATGGGACCTTAATTATTGATGGTTGTGGAGATTTTGCTAATGTACCATTACTTAGTTTTAATGGAGGGATCAGTTACAATCCGGTCTTAGCTCGTCGACAGTTGGGATTTTCGTTGAAGGAACCGCCTAAGAGTGTTCAAGTGGAAAGCATTTTCTTTAGGGATGACAAGGAACTCCGAGACAAGATTCTGGCCGCGTGGGATCATTTGCATAAGAAAGGGAAGAAAAGCCTTGGGAAACTTAATTGTGTGTGCTTGGAGCCATACCTTCAGTGGGTCAGAGAGAGAGCAATCAAATTGAAAATGCCATATTCCCGTCAAGATCCTATATCTCCGAGAAGAGAGCCCACTTATGTATTTATGTCTGAAGCTGAGAAGTTAGAGGTTGCCTTAAGGAAGTTGCAACGTGAGTTAGAGTCATGAAAGAACAAGTATCAAGTAGTGGTTGCAGAGAACGATGAACTTCAGAAACAGAAGGATGAACTTCAGAAGCAGCTACAGTTGAAAGATGAAGAATTACTTCTCCACAAGAAGAGGAAAGTTCTAGAGGATTTATTTTCCTCTGATCCACAATGTACTATTTGGAAGCTGATTGTGGACAACCTTATCCGTGAGAAGACCCAGTTGGAGGAGGAGCTCAAGCGGCGGAATTCAGAACTTCCTTAGGGCTTTCATTAGCTTTTATTTAGCTATTTATTTGGGACTTTTAAAAGCAAATATTTGTAATCCATTTCAAAGTTAATAAAACGTTTTATTTACCGCAATGTTTATAAATAGTTGGGATCCCATGAAGTCCTATTCATCTTGCATTGCATTCTTATCTTTATTCACTTCAAGAAACTCAATTTTATTTCACAGGTATTGTAACCATGGACTTCAAGAGAGAAGCATTGGAATACACTTTTCAGAGTCCCAACATTGAAAGCTTAAGAGAGCTAGCAGATCTCATCGAGAACCGTCACGCTTTTGCAACAGAATATGGAGAAGTCTTCCGTTTTCTCGAGATCAAGATGAAAGAAGGGATGTTGGAGACTCTTGTTCAGTTTTATGACCCGTTGAACCATTGTTTCACCTTTCCAGACTACCAGCTAATGCCGACCCTGGAAGAGTATTCTAATTTCTTGAAGATACCTGTGACTGCTCGACCTATATTCACCGGCCAGGATGACATACCCAGTCACCAAGAAATTGCAAACGCTACTCATCTCAGCCTAGCAGATGTTTAGGCGCGCTTAACCACCAAGAAAGGAGTCCTTGGATTCCCATATGATTTCTTGATCGAAAAGGTCTGTTACCATGCTGAAAGAAAAGAGGTCCTTATCTTGGAAGCACCTTTGCTTTATTGGTCTATGGGATTTTCTGGTTCCCAAAGATTGATGATTTTGTCGATATGGATGTGATCAAACTGTTCATGCTCAAGAATCCAGTTCCCACCCTGCTAGCTGACACGTATCATTCAATCCACTCGAAGAATGCCGACGGGGGAGGACATATCGTTTGTTGTACCGCTTTGCTGTATTCATGGTTTATTACTCGCCTAACTCGGCATCCGTCTATTTGGGATGAGGTAGAAACACCCCATTGGTCCGAGATAATTATGGCCCTTACTCACTCAGATATCGTGTGGTATGACCCTGCTTATGGAAGTGTATGTATGATTCCCAACATCAGAGGATTCACCAACATACCGCTTATTGGGAGAGAAGGATGCATCAGTTACAATCCCGCTTTAGCCCGCAGACAGTTTGGGCATCCAATGATCGAAATACCTGACCAAGCTCTGTTGGAAGGGATCTTTCTCAAGGAAGGAGAAGATCCAGACCTGAAGACCGTCATAATTTATGCATGGAAATACGTCAACAAAGAAGGAATGACTGCTTTAGGATACCCCAACTGTGCTGTCTCTGAAGAATATCTGCATTGGGTGCGACAAAGGGCTCTCGACCTCAAAATGCCATTCCCTTTTCATGAACCTATGGTGTTGACCTTTCATGATCCTGATTGGTTTGATGTGAGTGAAGTAGATCAGTTGAAGGCCACCTTGGACGAGGCTCGAAAACTGAAGGCCGCTTGGAGGAACAAGTTTTTCACCCTAAAGGGAGAGAAAGAGAAGTCTCAGAAACTCCAGAGATAGAATTTGCAAAGAAGAGGAAGGCGCGAGAGGATTTATTTTCCTCTCACACCTCTTATAAAACTGACGCCAGAGATGATCTTCCCCCAGCTACTGTGGCTTGGAAAGAATGTGTTGATCGGCTCATCAGTGAGAAAGCCGAATTGCAAGAACGCGCCAACCAGTTAGAAAAGGAGCTTCGTGCACAGAAGGAGCGTGGGGAATAGATCTCCGAGTTCTCTTTTTGCTTTTGGTTCAATGTAATAAACTCTTAAAAGAGTACTTTGCTTTGTAATGCTTCTCGAATATCAAAATAAATAAGTTTGTTCCAACGTTACAATACCGAAAATAATTTGAGTTTCTTGAAGTTTCATACTCATTTGCATTTTTGCATAAGCATGACATCGTTTGCATTCAAGGGTCTCACTCTTGCTTCATCTCCACAGACAAGCAGAAACACCGATACGGTACTCGTGCCAATCAACACCAAAAGATGGACCAACTTGAACAAGAGAACAAGGTGCTCCGTGATGAAGTTGCAATTCTGAAGGAAAGTTTGGAGAGGTTGAACGGTCTAGTGGAAGCTCTGTCCAATCAAGCCACACTCAGCAACCAGGAAGTTCAAAGGACTATTATATCCGAAGTTGTGTCAGCACCAATCCCAATGGTGCCTACTGTTGCCGAAGTGACCTACAACATGCTGCCAGGTTTTCCGTGGGGAATGCCTCCTCATTTCACTCCTACTGCCTACCGCCTACCTGTTCCTGAGGTCCCTGTTGCGACCGCTGTGCAAGCCATACCTACCACTGCTGCCGTAATGACCACTGCACCACCACATGTGAATGTTACTCCATGTATCCTGGACGAACCAATTTACCATAGATCTCCGACTGAAACTGTGTTTTTTGAAGAGAGGATGGATGGTTTCCAAGACCAATTTTCCGAGATGCAGAAAGAGTTAAGAGCCTTTCGTGGGAAGGATCTGTTTGGAAAGAGTGCCTTTGAATTGTGTTTAGTTCCGAATGTCAAGGTTCCCCCAAAGTTCAAGGTCCCTGACTTTGATAAGTACAAAGGGAATACTTACCCTCAAAGTCATCTCATCATGTATGCCAGAAAGATGTCTGCGCAAACTGACAATGATCAATTACTCATTCATTACTTCCAAGACAGTCTGACGGGTGATGCACTCAAATGGTATATGGGGTTGGATAGTGCAAAGATCCGGTTTTTCAATGATCTAGGTGGAGCTTTCATCAAGCAATACAAGTATAATGTAGACATGGCTCCTGACAGAGATTAGTTGAGGGCCATGATGCAGAAAGACAAAGAGAATTTCAAGGAGTATGCTCAACGTTGGCGCGAGTTGGCTGCGCAGGTTACGCCACCATTGGAGGAAAGGGAAATGACCAAGATTTTTCTAAAGACCCTTGGTCCTTTCTTTTACGAGAAAATGGTCGCGAGTGCACCCGGTGACTTCACTGAGATGGTGAATATGGGAATGCGATTGGAAGAGGGAGTCCGAGAAGGACGATTGGTCAAAGAAGAGAATGCTCCTAGCAGTGCTAAGAAATATGGAAGTGGTTTTGTGAAGAAAAAGGAAAAAGAAGTGAACGCTGTACAAGAAGGAAGGCTCAGAAGGAGGTATTCACCAGCATATCAGGTTGCAGCAGTATCGCCAATTTTCAATGCTCCAACTTATCAACCTCAACCATAGCAAAGTCCACAATCTCCTCAACAGAATCGGCCGTTCAACAATCAGGGTCGTGTGTACAGAAAGATAAACTTTGATCCCATCCCTATGAAGTATGCTGACTTGTTTCCAGCTTTGATCCAGAAGGGTCACATCCAGACAAAAGCTCCACCCGAGGTTCCCAAGAATCCTCCTCCTTACTATAAAGCTGACAGATTTTGTCTATACCATCAGGGAGCTCCAAGTCATGACATTGAAAGTTGTTTTGGTATGAAAGTAGACGTCCAGAGGCTCATTAAGTGCGGAATCTTATCCTTTAAGGATTCCAATCCTAATGTGCAAGATAATCCATTGCCATCACATGGTTCACCCTCCGTAAACATGATTCAGGGTTACCTAGAAGGAAGTGATCAGGGAGTTTCATTTGAGAAGAATGAAGAGGTATGCATTATAGTGCCTCACTTCAAGGAGTTGAAGTGTATTGAGTTCACATACGACAACAGAAATTCAGCCGTTACTCCCTTGGTAATCAATGTGCCAGGACCGGTCCCTTACACTTCTAGTAAGGCTATCCCGTATCGTTATAACACTACAATGTTGGAAGATGGAAAGGAGGTACCGTTAACAACTTTTCCTTCGGTTGTCAATATTGCAGATGTCAGCAGAGTAACCAAAAGCGGCCAAGTTTACCCGTCAGTGACTTCGAAGGACAAAGGGATTTCAGTAGAGCAACCAAAGGCGAAGGATCCTATTGTGGATCAATTTGGTGAATCTAATCTGTCCAAGGCGGACGAAGTGCTGAAAGTAATCAAGAGAAGTGAATACAGAGTTGCAGATCAGCTTCTACAAACCCCGTCTAAGATCTCTGTTCTGCAGTTGCTAATGAGTTCTGAGGCACATAGAGAAGCGCTCCAAAAGATATTGGAGCAGGCATATGTAGATCAGGATGTCACAATGGAGCAATTTGATAATATCATCGGTAATATTACTGCATGCGACAATCTAGGTTTCAATGAGGAGGATCTCCCAGAGGAAGGGAAGGAAGCATAATATGGCTTTACATATTTCTGTGAATTGTGGGAATGATTCTCTGTCCAGTGTGTTGGTTGATACCGGGTCCTCTCTGAATGTGATGCCTAGAACCACTTTATCCAAGTTGTCTTATCAGGGACCGCCGATGAGACCCAGTCATGTCATAGTCAAAGCTTTTGATGGATCTAGAAAAGCGGTAATTGGTAAAGTAGAGTTGTCGATGACTATCGGTTTGCAGACTTTCATGATCATGTTCCAAGTTATGGACATTTGCGCTGCCTACAGCTGTTTGCTAGGGAGGTCGTGGATACATGAAGCTGGGGCAGTTACCTCCACCCTACACCAGAAATTGAAGTATGCGTTTGAGGGAAAAACAGTTACAGTTTGTGGGGAAAGAGCTTTGGTGGTGAGCCACTTGTCATTGTTTACTTATGTTGAAGCTGAAGAAGAGGTTGGTACGCAGTTCCAAGCTTTGTCTATCACAGGAGAGAGTGTTCAAAAACCCAGAGTACCTATGTCATCATTCAAGGATACGCAACAAGTTGTGAGTAGTGGTCCTTAGACAGGTTGGGGCAAAATGTTGTTTTTGCCAGAGAATAAGAACAAGAAAGGTCTTGGTTTTTCTGGCAGGTCTGCTCAGCAGGTCAGCAGAAATCAAGAGGTCCCGCCGATCAATAAGGTGTTCCGCAGTGGAGGGGTCATCCACCCTCCTCACATCAATGCAGTGTCAAAAGACGAGTCTGAAGGTTAAATATCAGATGGTTCAGCAAGTCTCTCCATTCCATATGAAGATTATGAGCCCTATATGGAGGATCCAGGTTATGTCTCAGATGATTTTGATTATAGTTTTGGGGTCTTTGCTGTTACAGAAGAGGATTCTGATGAAGATGTGCCAGAGTTCGTGACTCCAGGAGTTCTAGTCAAGAATTGGAGTGTGGTTGAAGCCCCTGCTGTGATTCATATATCAAAGTAAACATTTGTTTTAAAGTTTTCGCTCTGCCCAAGGCAAAAATATTTGTTGTGTGGGCTTGCTTTTAATAATGCCATTTTCTCTGCCCAAGGCAAAGGTGACCCTGTGGGGGCATTTCTTTGTTCGTATTTTTGCTATCATCAATAAATATTTGTCTTTTTATGTGCTTTTCTTTTGTTTTATTATTGCAATGTTGGAAAACAATAATGAGAAGCATCTCGCGTACACACACTTTCCAGTTTATAAAACTAAATAAAATAATCTCACATGCGCAGATTGCTACACCCATTACATCGCGGGAATAATGACCCTCTTCCTTCACCGAACTTTGAATTCCCTGTGTTTGAGGCTGAAGACGAAGAAGATGATATTCCAGAAGAGATCTCCAAGCTGCTCGAGAAAGAAGAGAAGGCTATCCAACCTCATCAGGAGCTCGTGGAAGTGATCAATTTGGGAACAGAAGAAATCTGTAGGGAAGTGAAAATATGAGCTCTTCTCAAGCCCGATGTGAAGGAACAGTTGATTGAGTTGCTCAGAGAATTTGTTGATGTGTTCGCTTAGTCCTATCAAGACATGCCAGGATTAGACACTGCCATAGTTGAACATCGCCTACCGCTGAAACCAGATTGCCCACTGGTTAAACAGAAACTCAGAAGAACCCGACCCGATATGGCTTTGAAGATCAAGGAAGAAGTACAAAAACAGATTGATGCAGGTTTTCTTGTCACTGTCGAGTATCCGCTTTGGTTAGCTAACATTGTACCTGTTCCGAAGAAAGATGGGAAGGTCCGTATGTGTGTGGATTACATGGATCTGAATAAGGCCAGTCCGAAAGATGATTTCCCATTGCCTCACATCGACATTTTGGTAGACAGCACTGCAGGATATGAAGTCTTCTCTTTTATGGATGGATTTTCAGGATGCAATCAGATCAGAATGGCTCCCGAGGGCAGAGAAAAGATGTTGTTCATTACTCCCCGGGGCACGTTTTGCTACACAGTTATGCCGTTTAGATTGAAGAATGTCGGGGCAACATATCAAAGGGCTATGACTACTTTGTTCCATGATATGATGCACAAAGAAATTGAATTTATGTGGATGATATGATAGCTAAGTCGAAGACTGAAGATGATCATGTCAAGCATTTGTTGAAGCTATTCGGTCAATTGAGAGAATACAAGCTTTGTTTAAACCCTAACAAGTGCACATTTGGGGTACGATCAGGAAAATTATTGGGTTTCATTGTCAGCCAGAGAGGTATTGAAGTAGATCCCGATAAGGTGAAGGCTATTCAGGAAATGTCGGCTCCATCTACAAAGAAACAAGTCAGAGGATTTTTGGGACGTTTGAGCTATATCTCCCGGTTTATATCTAATATGATTGCTAAGTGTAAACCTATTTTCAAGCTGTTGAGGAAAGAACAAGGGTATGTTTGGACCGAAGATTGTCAAAAGGCTTTCGATAGTATCAAAGAGTATTTGCTTGAGCCACCTATTCCGATACCGCCAGTAGAAAGGAGACCTTTGATCATGTATTTGACTGTGTTGGAAGATTCGATGGGTTGTGTGCTCGGTCAGCGAGATGAGACCGGGAAACAGGATCACGTCACTTATTATTTGAGTAAGAAGTTCACCGACTGCGCATCCAGATACACTATGCTCGAGAAAACCTGTTGTGTTTTGGCGTGGGCCACTAAGCGTCTATGACAGTACATGTTGAGTCACACTACTTGGTTAGTTTTGAAAATGGATCCTATTAAGTATATCTTTGAGAAACCCGCATTGATTGGGAGGATTGCTAGATGGCAAATGTTGTTATCAGAATATGACATCGAATATTGTACTCAGAAGGCTATCAGAGGAAGTATTTTGGCTGACCATTTGGCACATCAGCCTATTTTGGATTATCAACCCTTGAACGATGATTTCCCGGATGAAGAGGTTATGTATTTGAAAATGAAGGATTGCGAAGAACCTCTACCAAGTGAAGGACCTGAGCCCGGTTCTCAATGGAGTTTGATTTTCAATGGAGCCGTCAACGCTCATGGGAGAGGAATAGGCGCGATTATTGTGACTCCTCATGGGTCTCATATTCCGTTTACCTCCAGGCTAGCATTCAAGTGTACCAATAACAAAGCCGAATATGAAGCATGTATTATGGGCCTCGAGGAGGCAGTGGACTTAAGGATTAAGAATTTGGATGTATTCGGTGATTCTGCCGTAGTCATTTATCAAATCACATGAGAGTGGGTAACTCGACAAGATAATTTGGTTCCGTATAGAGATTATGCAAGAAGACTGCTACCTTTCTTTGACAGGGTCGATTTTCATCATATCCCTCGTGATGAGAATAGGATGGCAGTAGCATTGGCAACTTTGGCCTCCATGATTGTGGTGAATTCTTGGAATGCTTGCCCTCAAATTGAAGTAAGGTGCCTTGACAGACCCGCCTTCGTCTTCGCCATTGAAGATGTCGGAGATGAAAAACCCTGGTATTATGATATTGAAATGTTTCTCAGAATGCAAGAGTATCCTTTGGGAGCTTCCAACAAGGATAAGAAGACACTGAGAAGGTTGGCTGGTAATTTTCTCCTAAGTAATAATGTGTTATACAAGCGGAATTTTGACATGGTCTTGCTAAGATGTGTCGACAAGAGGGAAGCAGACATGTTAATGACGAAAATTCACGAAGGGTCCTTTGGTACTCATACAAATGGGCATGTTATGGCTAAGAAACTCTTAAGGGCTGGTTATTACTGGATCACAATGGAATCAGATTGTTACAAGTTTGCTAGAAAATGTCACAAGTGTCAGATCTATGCTGACAAGATTCATGTGCCTCCGACTTTGCTGAACGTCATCTCGTCTCCTTGGCCGTTCTCCATGTGGGGAATCGATGTGATTAGAATGATAGAACCAAAAGCATCTAATGGACACCGATTCATCTTGGTAGCCATTGACTATTTCACTAAGTGGGTCGAAGTTGCGTCTTATGCTAATGTAACTTGGCATGTGGTTGTTAAATTTATCAAGAATTAGCACATCTGCAGATATGGGATGCCGAGCAAGATAATTATAGATAATGGGTCCAACTTGAACAATAGTATGATGAAAGAACTGTGCGAAGAATTCAAGATCGAGCACCATAATTCTTCTCCCTACAGACCAAAAATGAATGGGGCCATTGAAGCCGCCAACAAAAATATCAAGAAGATAATTCAGAAGATGGTAGTCACGTACAAATATTGGCATGAAATGCTCCCGTTCGCTCTACACGAATACCGTACTTCTGTACATACATCGACTGGGGAAACTCCTTTTTCACTTGTCTACGGTATGGAAGTTGTACTCCCGATAGAAGTTGAGATTCCCTCCATGAGGATATTGATGGAGACAAAGTTATCATAAGCCGAATGGTGCCAAAGCAAATACGATCAGTTGAATCTAATTTAAGAGAAGAGGATGACGGCCTTGTGCCATGGGCAGTTGTACCAGCAGAGGATGAAGAAAGCGCTTGACAAGAAGGTTCGCCCCCGCGAATTCAAAGAAGGCGACCTTGTGCTCAAGAAGATCCAGTCGTTCCTCACTGATGCCAGAGGAAAATGGGCTCCAAACTATGATGGGCCATATATGGTAAAGAAGGTCTTCTTAGGAGGTGCCCTAATGTTAGCCACAATGGCCGGAGAAGAAATCATCTGCCCCGTGAACGTAGATGCTGTCAAGAAGTACTTTGCTTAGAACTTGAGAAGTTCTGGTTGGTTTAAGAGCAAAATCATTATCCCATCGATGTAATCACTATTTATTATTTTCCAACATTGTAATATTGGAGTCGCGCTGTTCTGCCGACCACCTTTTTAATGAACGAAGTTTTTCAATTATGGCATGTTAAATATTTTATTATGATGGCAAAATCTCGAATAAATCTTTTAAAAAGAATACCTTGTGTTTATTTGATATATGAATGATAAGAGGATGCCCATGGATGTTTATTTCATTCGCGGAGACAGAGTTTTGTCGTACCCCGTACAGGACAAGTGAAGACTTCCCTCAGGAAGCGACCAACTTGTGGAGATTTGGTTCGAGTGGAGACTTTGGTTCCCGGCTCGTTGGTTTTATTTGCATACGCACATCATATATATAGGTAGCATAGCATTTTCATTTTTGCATCTTTGTGTTTGTTTATTCTGTCGCTTCGGGCGTGTTTATCCCCAGGCGCTTGGGTGTGTCTTATCCTTCCAAGTAGAATTGTCAGTCCTAGGCAGAAAAAGCCTAACACTTTTATTTCCCCACAGAGTTTGACCCTCGTGGAAGACGGTTGCTTTAGTACAATCCCATTTGAGTTCATACCTCAATGGTCGAGTCTTGCTTGACAATTTCTCTTTGGCTATTTCTCGAATTGAACTTTGGTCTCTGACAAGCACATGTCGGATATCTCCGAATCTTTGAATCCGGACAGAGCGTGCATTTATTTTGCACTCGGCCCCCCAGGAAGAGTTTCATGAAGATAATTATTGAAGATGGATATTTCTCCAACAATATTATCAGATTTCCTCGACAATTTGCATCCAGATTGTAGGCAACCTCTTCATTTGAGCAACTCGTTTTGATCGAGATCTTATTCAAAACGACAAATGACAGTCTCCTCAAGGCGGTTTTTCCATCCCTAGTGAAGTCGCCATTTCTGTCGCGGTGAAAATCAGATACCAAACTATTGATTAGTTTGAATCTTTAATTCATTTTGCAACCGAACTTTGATTTGTCCAAAGGAAGGGATAAAGATTGAAATTCCCACAATGAAATGCAAATGCAATGGTTAGAGAGTTATAGGTTTGGGGGTTGGTTAAACTTAGGGAAGGTGCTAGCATCATAAGTTTCTGTAGTACTCTATAGGAACCTCTTGTTTTATGTTTATTGCTATGGTTTATCTGCTTAATGGTTGAAAGACCTAGGGGTTTATTTCTAAGTATACTCGATAAGATATCGCATCTTATGCCTACATATCCTTACGGGAGTGGAATCAGAGTATTTGTAGTTCCCCTAAAGGGTTTGAGGAATTCTTTGACTGTGGTCAAAGTTCCTACGGGTTTAGGGTAGTTGATTGATTGGTTTTAGGAGAAAAGATGAGTTATCATTTTAAGGGAGATTACTTTGATTTAAACCACCACAACGTTGTAGGAAAATTGATTATGTTGTTATGGGGTAGAAGTTTTATCCCACTTAAGATGATTAACATCTTATTCTCTAATGTGTTTGAGAGTTTTAATTGAGTTGAATTATTTATTCTAAGTTGTAAAAGATAGAGGTCCTTCCTATGGGGTAGGATCTAATCTTAAGAGATCGACTTAAATGAGATCAAGGATCACAATAGGGAATGATGCAAGATGAGATGCACTATACCCTAGCGCTTTCATGCGTATGTGTGGTTTTATCTGCTCTTTATCGTCGCAATTTATTTCACAGCAATTTACTTTTATTGCATTGCATTCCGTCCAAAGGAAGAACCTACACATGATTCAACACTTGTGTGTAGTGCATCTCATCTTGCATCATTCCCTATTTTGATCCTTGATCTCATTCAAGTCGATCTCTTAAGATTAGATCCTACCCCATAGGAAGGACCTCTATCTTTTACAACTTAGAATAAATAATTCAACTCAATTCAAACTTTCAAACACATTAGAGAATAAGATGTTAATCATCTTAAGTGGGATAAAACTTCTACCCCATAACAACATAATAAATTTTCCTACAACGTTGTGGTGGTTTAAATCAAAGTAATCTCCCTTAAAATGATAACTCATCTTTTCTCCTAAAACCAATCAATCAACTACCCTAAACCCGTAGGAACTTTGACCACAGTCAAAGAATTCCTCAAACCCTTTAGGGGAACTACAAATACTCTGATTCCACTCCCGTAAGGATATGTAGGCATAAGATGCGATATCTTATCGAGTATACTTAGAAATAAACCCCTAGGTCTTTCAACCATTAAGCAGATAAACCATAGCAATAAACATAAAACAAGAGGTTCCTGTAGAGTACTATAGAAACTTAGGATGCTAGCACCTTCTCTAAGTTTAACCAACCCCCGAACCTATAACTCTCTAACCATTGCATTTGCATTACATTGTGGGAATTTCGATTTGTATCCCTTCCTTTGGACAAATCAAAGTTCGGTTGCAAAATGAATTAAAGATTCCAACTAATCAATAGTTTGGTATCCGATTTTCACCGCGACACCCACTGAGAAATCAACACGGAGACTCCCGACGCCATTCTCCCCGTCCACGGGGGCGCCGACCATAACTGGAGAGGCCCCAACCTGTGGCCTCCAAGAAACGCGCCCGGTCACCTCCTAGAAAGGAGAGACGTTCCCCAGAGCCAAGAGCGAACAGACTTGAAGCCCCGACCAGAAGACTGAGGGGGCGTAATTAACCCTCTCTACACAACCCATTGCCTTCGACTCCCATGTCCGCAGTGATGAAGACGACTATAGGACTCCCATGTCGCAGGAAATCATGGCGACCCCCATCCCCCACGGGATGGAGAAACCGCCCGTACTCTACACGTACGATGGTACCTCAGACCCAGACGATCACCTAGAAGACATCAAGGCCATGCTCGACTACCAGAACTTCTGGGGAGCCATCAAGTGTTGGCTCTTCCCAACGACGCTGAGGAAAGGGGCCATGGCGTGGTATAAAAGCCTGGAACCTGAGTCTGTCACGTCGTGGAGGGTCCTGAAGAATATTTTTTCACAACATTTCACGGCATCGCAACGGCATTTGAAGACGGAGGCCGCCTTGGGCGCAGTCACCCAGGCCCCAGATGAACCGCTCAAAAACTACATTAGAGGTTCACGTTGGAGGCAGTCTAGGTGACGACCTCAGACGATATGAAACGTTACCTGATGGAGCAAGGCCTACGCCGCGACTCTAAATTCTAAGAGGCTGTAGTGATCCATCGGCCGACCACCCTGCAAGACTTCATCGAGAAAGCCCGACACTACATCTGGTACGAGGAAACCATGGCCGCTAATGCCACCTGGGAGTCCCACAACTGCAAAACCCCCCATGGGTCCCGAGAAGAAGGAGCGTCAGCCCACCGACATGGGGGAGATAGACGACGAGATGATCTTCCCCGAGAGCCCCGTGAGTAGAGGGGCCCAGCAGGCCTCTTCATTGAATATACCGCCCTAGTCGCTTGCTGCGAGCGCATACTAGCTGAGTGCGCCAACTCGGAATTTGTCCGGGGAGGTGTCAGTTTTCCCATACCGGCACCCCCCAAGGCCAACGTGGACCAATCCAAGTATTGCCGCTTCCACCAGGGCCACGGGCACGTGACAGAGGATTGTATCCACCTGAAGAACGCAATCGAAATACTCATCAAGGACGGATACTTGAAGAGATACACCAGGGGAGGAGATGCCCCCCGACAAGATGCCCCCGAAGCCAAAAGAGTCGAGGACATCTCTCCTTCCGACAACGAATCCGGGCTACAGGTGGGCCTCATCGTTAGTCGCCCTGAATACTGGTTTTCGCTAAGAGAACACGGCCTCCGTACCGGACATCAGCTGCCCGGAGAACCAGTGCGCCCCGTCAGCCTGTGGGAATACTTCCCCATGGCGATGGTCATCTCGGGCGGGGCCCCAAACAAGATCTTCGTGGGGTCGGTAAAAAGGAAGTTTGACGAGCTGATGTACAACAGCTTCGGAAAAATAAGCACGCTCGACAAATTCCACGGCCGATCCAACCCGATCACGTATTACCTCGAAGAGCTCCCCGGAGGGGCCCCAAACTCGACCATTCCTCTACTGATCCGGGAAAAAAATGACCAATTTCGATGTTCGCCGCATCCTTGTCGACGGAGGGAGCTCAGTGGATATCATGTATACCCACCTCTTTTTGACACTACAACTCGACGAGACAAACCTGATCCCCTACGTTGGCTCTGACCTCCAGGGGTTCAATGAGACGACCACTAGACCATAGGGATATGTGGAGCTTAAAGTTACCTTTGGGGCACAGGAAATGGCCAGGGAAATCAACGTCTTCTTCCTGGTCGTCGAGTGCCCGTCCCTGTACAACTGCATCCTAGGCAGGACGATGCTGGCCTCGCTCACCGCGGTACCATCAACCGTCCACCTAAAGATGAATTACTATACCAGGCTGGGAGTCGTCGTCACCCTTAACGGGGATATAGAAGCAGCCCAGAGGTGCTTTGAAGCAGCAATGAAGGGCCTCATTATGATCGGCCCCCCGACCAAAGCAACCAAGCCTCCACCATCCCGAGAGAACAGACCAAAGGACCACGTCGACACCGTGGACCTCGACTTCCGTTTCCCCGGTGAGCCAACTCACGAGGACAAAGCCGAAGAGATTCCTCCAATGGCCAAAGGGCAGCCTATCCATCTGTAAGTGCTCTTGATTGGTTGCATTTTGTGGCAAAATATAAGTACATATATGAATGTCATGCTGGATGTTATTACATTCATAATATGGACTGTGCAGGGTAAGTTAACTAAGCTAACTATAAGTTAAGCTGAATGTCATACTCAAGGTTATGACATAGGTCGTATGACATCAAGCGGAAGTTTGTTGTTCTGGTAGCTATAACTCAGGAAACAACTCAGAAGCTCATGCTGGAATGCAGGAGACATTTTAGATGTAACACCCCCCTTATTCCTACCCCAAAATAATTCAATTAATCATTTAGGCATAAGTCAAAATTTTATCAGAGTACATGTAAGTCATAGCACAAAAGGGGTATGTCACATTATCATAAAAATTCCAATGCAATACAACACCTGCTCTACAGATATGCAACAACGGGTCAGCGCCCACGAGAAAATATTTAGAACAAGGCGGAAACATCTAAATATTTCATATCTCCAATACATGTATTCACATATACAATTATCATCCCACGTGTTAACAAAACATAACATCGGCAGATACATGCACAGATGTATCGCAAAAGAATCAAAATAACTCCTATCTACCCGGTGCTACATATCAGAGCCGACCGACCAAAAGGGAAATGAAGTCATGCTTCACAAAATATCTCCAGCCATCTAATCTGCAATGCCTCATAGAGCATTATAAAACAGCAGAAGGGTGAGAAACAATATCATAATAAATAATGCATAAAGACATATATAAATATCTCATATCAACAATTATGCATTCTACGCATTCTCACCACAACTCACCTTGTACAATATAATATATCTATATACAACTATAACACCAAGCATACTCAATATGCATCATCAATGTTTATATCTTTTCATAAACATGCAACCACATATATATATATATATATATATATATATATATATATATATATATATATATATATATATATATATATATATATATATATATATATATATATATATATATATATATATATATATATATATATATATATATCCTCCAGTATCTACATTATGCCAAAACATACATTTCACGTTAATTCAATAAACATACACAACATGTTTATTTCACAATACATCATATACAGATGACAAATGCAAATCATAGAGGACAACTCGCTACTCTATGTAAATGCAACACAACATCGATCTAGTCGATCGTCAGATCCTCCTAAGGATCAATCTACTCTCACCCCTCATGGGTATTCTATCACTTGTCAGATTCTCCTAGGAATCACAACACTCATCAGACTCTCCTAGGAATCACACCATTCATCAGATTCTCCGAGGAATCACGCCACTCGTCAGATTCTCCGAGGAATCACACTGTTCATCAGATTCTCCAAGGAATCAGGTTAATCAGCAGACTCTCCAAGGAATCACATATCTCGTCAGATTCTCCGAGGAATCAATTCATTCAGCAGATTCTCCGAGGAATCACACCATCCATCAGATTCTCCGAGGAATCAGGTCATACAGCAGACTCTCCAAGGAATCACACCTCTCATCAGACTCTCCTAAGAGTCATGTCTCTCCTCAGGCTCTCCTAAGAGTCCTATCACTCATCAGATTCTCCTAGGAATCAACAACACAAGAATGTATTCTATACAATTCTTGAAATGCACACACACATACACATAATGTGTTCATGCATCTTCACCTCATTCAATTTCATACAATCATCATACATCGCAATGTATATTACACGACACATTAGTCATTCACCTCATTATCATGCATTTTAAATCAATTTAAACAATGCACATATTTGCCCAAACGACCACAATTCACAATCGAGGATTTACGCACGAAGGCTACCCACAGCACATGTTATCACAATAGATCACATACTTATTCATATCATAGAGGTATTAACCTATGTGAATCAACCAAACAATCACCACATGAGCAACACAGCACAAGAAAAATGCTGTCACGTTCGCCTTTATTCGCCTGGCGAACCCCCGCAGCGAACCTTCGCTAGGCTTCGCCTGGCGAACTCGCCAGCGAGCCCAAGTCAGTAGCTACTGACTTCATTCGCCACCATTCGCCAGCACCTTCGTTGGGCGAACCTTCGCTATCCACCTTCGCCTGGCGAACTCACCAGCGAAGTCCACTGGGACTTAAACATAATTACTCGCCAGCATTCGCTGGGCTTCGCCTGGCGAAGCTTCGCCTTCGCTCGCCTGGCGAGAGCCAGCGAACCTGCGCAGAACAGCATTCTGTTCTGTCTCTCCTTCACCAATCCATCATCAACCATCTCTTAAACATCTAAATCAGTACAAATAGCATCAAAACATGTTACCCGACCATTCTACGGCGTTATTACTCAGTTTCAACCGATTAAATCTTCAATCTACCGATTATTCCAACTTTTGCCCTAGAAATGGATAGTGTAGAAAAACTACCAACAAGCCCAAACTAATACATATATGATGCTATACATTATTAAGATGATAAAACTTCTCACCCTTACCTGATTAATCGCAAGCTTTGATCGATTCTTGATGATTCTAGGTTTTCCTCTTTCTCTTCTCTTTCTCTTCCTCTTCTTTCTTTCTCCTTTCTTTCTCTTCTTCTTACTATATTTTCTTTCCCTTCTATTTCCTCTTTAATATCTTTTCCATTATTTTTCCAAAACATCTATTAATTCAATATCTCACAAATATCTCACTTAATATTAAATAGGAAATGTCCAAAATACCCTTCCAAACTATTTCCTCCGAAACCTCCCAATACCGGTTAAAAATATGATAATATGTAAATATAACATATTTCCACACAAATTCTACATCCAAATATTATTCACCCAATTTAATTAAATTGGGGCCCAATAAAAGTGAAAATCGAAATCGGGGCGTTACAACTCTCCCCCACTTTAGAAATTTTCGTCCTCGAAAATATCACTTGATTCAAAACACACCGGACACGATTTCTGCGTCCTTTCCTAAATTCCCAAGTTACACACAATCGTCCACATGCATACTTCCTTATCACAATCACAGCCATGCCACGTGGCTCATAAAAGACTGTCACCCTCATCAACTCCCATTGGAGATTACGGGTACACCACTCGTACTTCACCAGGAACAACATCTAGGTCATTCTACCCCGGTGATTCTTTCCACTAGGAATGACACATAGCCATTCTACCCTAGCGAATACAACCATGATACTTATACCTCATCAGGAATAACATACTAGTCATTCTACCCCAATGAGCTCAAATCTCAAACACGTACGTTGTCCAACGTCACCATCTTAAAGTCTTCACTCTCAATTACCATCGCATCAACGGAAAATAAAAACCAAACACTAAGCGTACTCAAAAGAAACGAACAAATGAGTCGCTCCGATATCAAACATAACAACTAAAGGTGCAACATAATTAAAGCACATACCTCAAATCAAACGATCCGCATTGGTAGTGTCTGACCCTGCCAATGCAAACACTTTCCCACTTACTGAAGCTTGCTTCGGTTTAGGACACTTCGCACTGATGTGACCCACTTCTCCACAATTGTAGCACTTCACTGCACCCATTCTACAATCCTTAACATCATGTCCAAGAACTCCACAATTAGAGCATTTGATCTTGGGCTTTCCACACATAAAAGACTTATGACCCATCTCGCCACACTTGTAGCATTTAATGGATCCAAAACTCCCTCCTCCAGATCCCTTAACAAAGTTTCCCTTATGCTTGCCCTTATCAGCTGGCGTCTCATAAGGTTCACTCCTTACTTGTCGCTTTTCTTTCTCCTCCTTCAAACTCTTGTAGTGAGTAGAACGAGCTTTGCGATCTTCTTCAAAAATTCGACAACATTCGGTCAAGTCCGAAAATCTCCTTATCCTCTGATAGCCCACCGCTTGCTTGATCTCGGGACGCAAGCCGTTCTCATACTTAACACACTTAGAAAATTCTGCCGTCACCGCATCATAGTGAGGATGAAATTTTACTAACTCCATAAACTTAGCCGTGTAATCCACCACAGACATATTGCCTTGTTTCAACTCAAGAAATTCCATTTCCTTCCTTCCTTTCACACTCTCAGGATAATACTTCCTCAAGAATTCAGCACGAAATAAATCCCAAGTTATTTCCTCGTCATCTACTTCAAGCACTTGCCTCATGCCGATCCACCAGTCATCGGCTTCTTCCCGTAACATGTGAGATCCAAGCCTCACCTTATTGCCCTCAGCACAGTTCATAACTCTGAAGATCCTCTCGATCTCTTTCAACCAATTCTGGGCACCGTCCGGATTAAACCTTCCTTTGAACACCGGTGGCTTATTCTTTCTAAACTCATCATTTGCGTTCACATTCGGCGCACCCTGCACCGCTCTAGCCATCGCCTCCAATGCCGCAGCCATAGCACTGTCATTACGACCTGCCATAATCTTCTTAATCGCAAAAACAGCAACAAGGTTAAACAACCGCTCAACCAACAAAACAATAAGACAAACACAACTGACTCAACACTGGCTCTGATACCACTTGTAACACCCCCCTTATTCCTACCCCAAAATAATTCAATTAATCATTTAGGCATAAGTCAAAATTTTATCAGAGTACATGTAAGTCATAGCACAAAAGGGGTATGTCACATTATCATAAAAATTCCAATGCAATACAACACCTGCTCTACAGATATGCAACAACGGGTCAGCGCCCACGAGAAAATATTTAGAACAAGGCGGAAACATCTAAATATTTCATATCTCCAATACATGTATTCACATATACAATTATCATCCCACATGTTAACAAAACATAACATCGGCAGATACATGCACAGATGTATCGCAAAAGAATCAAAATAACTCCTATCTACCCGGTACTACATATCAGAGCCGACCGACCAAAAGGGAAATGAAGTCATGCTTCACAAAATATCTCCAGCCATCTAATCTGCAATGCCTCATAGAGCATTATAAAACAGCAGAAGGGTGAGAAACAATATCATAATAAATAATGCATAAAGACATATATAAATATCTCATATCAACAATTATGCATTCTACGCATTCTCACCACAACTCACCTTGTACAATATAATATATCTATATACAACTATAACACCAAGCATACTCAATATGCATCATCAATGTTTATATCTTTTCATAAACATGCAACCACACATATATATATATATATATATATATATATATATATATATATATATATATATATATATATATCCTCCAGTATCTACATTATGCCAAAACATACATTTCACGTTAATTCAATAAACATACACAACATGTTTATTTCACTATACATCATATACAGATGACAAATGCAAATCATAGAGGACAACTCGCTACTCTATGTAAATGCAACACAACATCGATCTAGTCGATCGTCAGATCCTCCTAAGGATCAATCTACTCTCACCCCTCATGGGTATTCTATCACTTGTCAGATTCTCCTAGGAATCACAACACTCATCAGACTCTCCTAGGAATCACACCATTCATCAGATTCTCCGAGGAATCACGCCACTCGTCAGATTCTCCGAGGAATCACACTGTTCATCAGATTCTCCAAGGAATCAGGTTAATCAGCAGACTCTCCAAGGAATCACATATCTCGTCAGATTCTCCGAGGAATCAATTCATTCAGCAGATTCTCCGAGGAATCACACCATCCATCAGATTCTCCGAGGAATCAGGTCATACAGCAGACTCTCCAAGGAATCACACCTCTCATCAGACTCTCCTAAGAGTCATGTCTCTCCTCAGGCTCTTCTAAGAGTCCTATCACTCATCAGATTCTCCTAGGAATCAACAACACAAGAATGTATTCTATACAATTCTTGAAATGCACACACACATACACATAGTGTGTTCATGCATCTTCACCTCATTCAATTTCATACAATCATCATACATCGCAATGTATATTACACGACACATTAGTCATTCACCTCATTATCATGCATTTTAAATCAATTTAAACAATGCACATATTTGCCCAAACGGCCACAATTCACAATCGAGGATTTACGCACGAAGGCTACCCACAGCACATGTTATCACAATAGATCACATACTTATTCATATCATAGAGGTATTAACCTATGTGAATCAACCAAACAATCACCACATGAGCAACACAACACAAGAAAAATGCTGTCACGTTCGCCTTTATTCGCCTGGCGAACCCCCGCAGCGAACCTTCGCTAGGCTTCGCCTGGCGAACTCGCCAGCGAGCCCAAGTCAGTAGCTACTGACTTCATTCGCCACCATTCGCCAGCACCTTTGCTGGGCGAACCTTCGCTATCCACCTTCGCCTGGCGAACTCACCAGCGAAGTCCACTGGGACTTAAACATAATTACTCGCCAGCATTCGCTGGGCTTCGCCTGGCGAAGCTTCGCCTTCGCTCGCCTGGCGAGAGCCAGCGAACCTGCGCGAACAACATTCTGTTCTGTCTCTCCTTCACCAATCCATCATCAACCATCTCTTAAACATCTAAATCAGTACAAATAGCATCAAAACATGTTACCCGACCATTCTACGGCGTTATTACTCAGTTTCAACCGATTAAATCTTCAATCTACCGATTATTCCAACTTTTGCCCTAGAAATGGATAGTGTAGAAAAACTACCAACAAGCCCAAACTAATACATATATGATGCTATACATTATTAAGATGATAAAACTTCTCACCCTTACCTGATTAATCGCAAGCTTTGATCGATTCTTGATGATTCTAGGTTTTCCTCTTTCTCTTCTCTTTCTCTTCCTCTTCTTTCTTTCTCCTTTCTTTCTCTTCTTCTTACTATATTTTCTTTCCCTTCTATTTCCTCTTTAATATCTTTTCCATTATTTTTCCAAAACATCTATTAATTCAATATCTCACAAATATCTCACTTAATATTAAATAGGAAATGTCCAAAATACCCTTCCAAACTATTTCCTCCGAAACCTCCCAATACCGGTTAAAAATATGATAATATGTAAATATAACATATTTCCACACAAATTCTACATCCAAATATTATTCACCCAATTTAATTAAATTGGGGCCCAATAAAAGTGAAAATCGAAATCGGGGCGTTACATTAGACGCCCTAGGGGAACTAAAATGTACCTGATTAAAGAGGCAAGCATGCAGAATACATAAGTGAGGGTTTATGATGGATAAAACCTAATGTATACGCCCAGGCCCAAGAACTGATCTGCTGCTATAAATGCCAGGAGAGGCAATCCTAGAAGGCAGCTGTTGAAGATAGAGAAGCAGAGAAATCACCATAGTGGTTTAGAAGTGAAGAGGTTGTTCTTCACGTTTGTGTCTTAGGAATACGTGTAACCCAAGCAACTGTTGAGTGCATTGGTTAGGTAGTTTCTAGACTGTGTTACACTTGAAGCTGTTTGCAAGAGTGTGTGTTCCTTGATCAAAGCTTTGAAGCAAAGATCAAGGTGTGTGTGTGTGTGTGTGTGTAGGTGAAGTGTCTCTTCAATCTACAGTTTAAATTGTAACTTGTTGTTATCACTGTTGTGTGATTGTAGGGAGTGAGTGTGTATACTCGGGTCTAGAGTGTCTCTAGGTTAAATTGTCATTGGGTAGTGATTAAGTGAAGAGTACAAACTGGAGGTTTGACTCTGAATTGATACTGCTGATAGTGAAATTTCTCCCTGGCTTGGTAGCCCCCAGATGTAAGTGTGTTGCACCGAACTGGGTCAACAACTAGCTATGTTATTTACTGCTTTGTTATTACTGTATAATAGTAGATCTGTAGTGAGTGTCACAGTGGATGTTATAACCTCTGTTAGAACATCCATCATGGGCATGCCAGAATTTTGAATTGGCATCAGAGCAGGCACCCTGCCTGTTTATTACTGGGTGAGATCTAGGGAAACAAAATTCTGGTACTATGGATAAAGATATTGGATTCACCAATATACCTCCAATTCTGGATGGTTCAAATTATGACTATTGGAAGCCTAGGATGATTGCCTTCCTAAGGTCCTTAGAAAGCAAGGCTTGGAGAGTTGCAAACTCTGGCTGGAAACATCCTGTGAAGACTGGCAAGGATGGAGTATCTGTGCAAATTCCTGAAGAGGAATGGACCAAAGAGCAAGAGGCGTTGGCTCTTGGTAACTCTAAAGCATTGAATGCACTCTTCAATGGTATAGACAAAAACATCTTTAGACTGGTCCACCACTGTGAACAGGCAAAGGATGTTTGGGACACTCTCGGAACTACTCATGAAGGAACTTCCAAGGTCAAAATGTCAAGACTTCAAATGCTGACCACAAAATTTGAAAGTCTAAGAATGAAGGAAAATGAGACCATTCATGACTTTTACATCAACGTTCTTGAACTAGCTAACACTTCAGGAGCTTTGGGAGAAAAGATGACTGAAGAAAAACTTGTAAGGAAGATACTAAGGTCACTACCTAAAAGGTTTGCAATGAAGGTCACAGCCATTGAAGAAGCTCAAGACATATGTCGCATGAAAATGGATGAACTCATTAGATCTCTTCAAACTTTTGAGATGGGGATGGGTGATCAGGCTGTGGAGGAAAAAAACAAAAGTGTAGCCCTTGTCACAAACTCTGCAGAGGAGTCAGATGAGGAAGAAGTGGAGAATCTATCAGAGGCAATAGCCCTACTTGGGAGACAGTTCAACAAACTGGTTAAAAGGTTAGATGCCAAGTCTAAACCTTATTCCAAAGAAAAGGTTGAAGAAAAAATCAGTACTGTTCAGTGCCATGAGTGTGAAGGGTATGGTCATATCAGAAAGGAATGCCCAACATACCTCAAGAAAAAGGGAAGAGGCTTGACTGTCACATGGACTGATTCTGACAGTGAATCAGAAGAAGAAACAGCCAAACATGTCACTACTCCCTCCAGGGTGTACTTATCTGATGGTGATTCAAGTGAGGAGGAATTGAGTTTTGAAGACCCTACAGCCTCATATCAGAAGCTTCACATCAGAAGTGTAGAAATGTACCAACAAGGAGAGCTTCAGAAGAAAATTATCAAGGTCTTAGAAGCTGAAAGGAAAGAGCACCTAACCACTATACACTCCCTCAGAGGTGAGGTAAATGATCTGAAAAATGATAAGGATCAAATGGCTAAATTCATAAGGATGCTCAACTCTGGGACTGACACCCTAGAGAAGATCCTTCAGAGTGGACAGACTGCAGGAAATAGGTCTGGAATAGGATTTGTAGAGAAACAAACCTCTGCCTTGAACCTCAAGAGGGAGAAACCTGAGTCTCAAATGTCAAACTGGATGTCACGACCAATGAGACAAAATTCACCACACAGAAACTGAAAGCAAATCAAGAGAAAATTCCAAGGGCATAGATGCTACCATCGTGGAAAACTTAGGCACATTAAAGCAGTGTGCTTCTGGCAGAATGGTTTCCCCAATCAAAGAAAAACCAAACAGGGTATGCATGGCAACAGACATCATCATGCCAAACCAATAAGGGAAGAGCCTAACAAGCAAAGAAAATGGGTAACAAAGACGATTGCACACATAGCTCACACTTCCCTAAGAGTATCAGCCAAAGAAGATTGGTATTTTGACAATGGCTGCTCTAAGCACATGACAAGCATAAAAAGTCTGTTGATAGACATCAAACCACACTCCATCAGCTATGTGACTTTTGGTGATGGAGTAAAAGGAAAGATCAAAGGTGTTGGAAAATGGAGTGCCCTAGAGTTCCTACTCTAGACAATGTGCTGTTGGTAAAAGGGCTAACTGCCAACCTGATCAGCATCAGCCAGCTCTGTGATCAAGGACTAAGTGTGAAGTTCTCTAAGGAAGAATGTGTGGTCACTAATGATGGGAATAAAGAAGTCATGAAAGGACATAGATCCAAGGATAACTGCTATCTGTGGCAGCCTCAGGACACGAGTAACTCCACTATCTGTGCTATGGCAAGAGAAGAAAAGGAAGTAAAATTGTGGCACCAAAAACTTGGGCATCTTCATTTAAGGGGAATGAAGAAAATAATCTCCAAGGAGGCTGTGAGAGGGATACCCAAAATGACCATTGATGAGGGAAAAGTGTGTGGGGAATGTCAAATGGGCAAACAAACCAAGACCTCTCATCCTAGAGTTGGACATCTAACCACCTACAGAAGTCTGGAACTACTGCACATGGATCTGATGGGACCAATGCAAATAGAAAGCCTTGGTGGGAAAAGATATGCATATGTGGTAGTTGATGATTACTCTAGATTCTCCTGGATAAGATTTATCAGAGAAAAGTATGATGTGTTTGAAGTCTTCCAAGAATTATGTATCAAACTCCAAAGAGAAAAAGAGAGTGTGGTTATCAGGATTAGAAATGATCATGGTAAGGAGTTTGAAAACTCTAAGTTTGCTGACTTCTGTGCAGCTGAAGGCATAAGCCATGAATTTTCCTCGCCTATCACCCCTCAGCAAAATGGAGTAGTTGAAAGGAAGAATATAACCATTCAAGAATTTGCTAGAGCCATGATTCATGCAAAGAAGCTGCCTATGCATTTCTGGGCTGAAGCTATGAATACAACATGCTATGTACACAACAGGGTAACTCTAAGAAAGGGAACATCCTCCACTCTGTATGAATTGTGGAAAGGAAGAAAGCCTAATGTGAAGTATTTTCATGTGTTTGGAAGAAAATGCTACATCTTGGCAGATCGTGAACAAAGAAGGAAAATGGATCCCAAAAGTGATGAAGGAATATTCTTGGGATATTCTACCAACAGCAGAGCCTACAGAATGTATAACTCCAGAACTAAAGTATTAATAGAATCCATAAATGTTGTCATTGATGATGAGATTGATGAAGTCAATGTCATAGAGGATGTGGAAACATTGGTTGAGACTCCATCTGAGGAGACTGTAGACTCCCAAGTAAGCCCAAGTACTGAGGCAGATACAGCTACCAAGGAACCTTCTATTAGGCTTCTGAAAGATCATCCCAAAGACCTGATCATTGGAGACCTCAAGAGTGGAGTGAGGACCAGAACAAGAGATGTCATCTCAAACTCTTGTTTTGTGTCTAAGGTTGAACCCAAAAATGTAAAGGAAGCTCTCTCTTATGAATACTGGATCAAGGAAATGCAAGATGAATTGGAACAGCTCAAGAGGAATGAGGTATAGGAACTGGTGCCTAGACCTAAAGGGACCAATATCATTGGAACAAAATGGATCTACAAGAACAAATCAGGTGAAGAAGGAATCATAGTCAGAAACAAAGCTAGACTAGTGGCACAGGGATACACTCAAGTTGAAGGAATTGATTTTGATGAAACCTTTGCCCCAGTTGCAAGGCTTGAGGCTATCAGGCTAATGTTAGGAATTACCTGCATCCTGAAATTCAAACTCTTTCAAATGGATGTAAAGAGTGCATTTCTGAATGAATATCTAAGTGAGGAAGTATATGTGGCACAACCCAAGGGGTTTGAGGACCCTAACCTGACAGACCATGTCTACAAGCTAAGGAAGGCTCTGTACGGATTGAAACAGGCACCTAGAGCAAGGTATGAAAGGCTCACTGAATTTCTCACCACCAACGGATATAGAAAAGGGGGAATTGACAAAACTCTGCTTGTGAAAAATGAAGGTGGAGAAATTATGATAGCACAAATCTATGTAGATGACATAGTGTTTGGTGGAGTATCATAAAGGATGGTAAAGCAATTTGTCAGTCACATGCAGTCTGAATTTGAAATGAGCATGTGTGGAGAATTGACATATTTTCTTGGACTACAAGTCAAACAAATGGAAGACTCCATCTTCCTCTCCCAAAGAAAATACACCAAAAATATAGTCAAAAAGTTTAGAATGGACAATGCCGGTCACAAGAGAACACCTGCTCCCACTCATCTAAAGTTGACCAGAGATGAAAATGGTACTAGTGTGGATCAAAGGCTATATAGAAGTATGATTGGAAGCCTCCTATACCTAACAGCCAGTAGACCAAACATTGAATTTGCTGTTGGAATATGTGCCAGATATCAAGCTGATCCTAAAATTAGTCACATGAACCAAGTGAAAAGGATTCTCAAATATGTGAATGGAACGTGTGACTATGGCATACTTTATTCTCATGGGTGTACCCCTATCTTGTTATGTTACTGTGATGCAGATTGGGCTGGCAGTGCAGATGATAGAAAAAGCACATCTGGTGGATGCTTCTTCTTAGGTAACAACCTAATATCCTGGTTCAGCAAAAAGCAAAATTGTGTTTCACTATCCACTGCGGAGGCTGAATACATTGCTGCTGGCAGCAACTGCTCTCAGCTGGTCTGGATGAAGCAAATGTTAACTGAATACAATGTCACTCAGAATGTCATGACATTGTACTGTGACAATCTTAGTGCTATTAACATTTCCAAGAACCCCATCCAGCATAGCATAACCAAGCACATTGATATAAGGCATAACTTCATAAGAGACCTTGTGGAAGACAAAGTCATTTCCTTGGAGCATGTGTCCACTGAGCTACAGCTAGCTGACATATTTACAAAGGCTCTAGATGCTGCCCAGTTTGAAAACCTTAGAGGGAAGTTGGGTATTTGCATGTATGAGGTTGAATAGCAATTAATGTCACGAGAGAGTTTTAGGATATCAATGCAGTCAAAATATTTGAACAATAAAACTCTCCCTCCCACACAAATGTGCCTCTCTGCCCCTAGTATTGGTCAACATCCCTTCCAGACCCTAAGTCCAGACAACAACATGGCCTCGCATCATGAAGGATCTTCGTCTAAATCCTCCCCCAAAGTCACCAAAGATCCACCTCCCACAACTGAGAAACCAAAATGCAAGTATCCTCCTCCCACTGAAGAAGAAATGAGGAGCATTCTGAACAGGGAAGGCACAGCCTACGTGAATCAATCCATGGGGGAAATTGCTGACAACATCATCAGGAAAGGATTTCTTGTTAAAGGCTTCACCGCGCCCCTGGCTCGCCGGGGTCTAGATGAGGATCTTCCAGAAGAAGACTCGTATGATGGAAACCAAGACATCTCCCTCTCAGACTTGTATAGCAGTGACTCCAACTTTTCCTCTAACGAAGAACCTTGAGAATTGGGTATGTACCTCAGACTGCTGCTAGTAATGAAGTGTGCGGCTGATCAATTTTTTAATTGCTCTTACATGAATAATTGGTAAAGCTCTCTGTAGCAGTTTTGTAATGTAACCTCATCTTCATGTATTGGTACAATTTATGATCTAGACTATGGTTGGTTGGATGTTAATTTGTGGATAAAAAGGGGGAGAGAGTGTTAGATAAATAACAGCAGGTACAGGTACAGCAGATGCAGATGAATTGGTGGATTGGTGGATAACCAATATGAGTACCACAGGTCATGTGGTAGAAACAGATGCAGGTGGAAGAACAAGACTGCCATGAGTAGTGATTGTGATTGAGCTAAGGCACCATAGTGCTTATGATATTAGTGTGCAGGTGATACTGATGAGATTTGTGTGTTATAACAGCTGTTTGGGTTGTTACAGATATGATCTGTTTGACATGTATGTTAGAACTAGGATTGACATGTTGTAGGTACTAACATGGGTGATCCTAACAAGATGCTTAGGAATTATGTGCAATAAGCAGAATGCATCCCTGCAGGGGGAGTAGCACAAATGTGTGACATCAGAAGGTCATGCTGAAGGTTATAGCATCCAGTTCAGACTGGATATTTCCCTGCTGATAAGTGCATCAATTAAGGGGGAGTAACTCTGTTACTCAAACAAGCCAAGAGTGACATCTGTAGTAGAAGTCTACAGAGTGTTAACAAAGTGAGTGCTAACAGGGCTGAAAGCCAACTGTGAGGATTCTGAGAGCTTAAGAAGCAAGTAACTTACCTGTATGACAGGACCATTGTTAAGTCTTCTGCTGTGTAGGAAATCTCTGATGTAAGTACAGAGTGTTTTAGCCAAAAATTTGCCAAAGGGGGACTTTGTAAGTGCTATTGATTGGCTGCATTTTGTGGCAAAATATAAATACATATATGAATGTCATGTTGGATGTTATTACATTGATAATATGGACTGTGCAGGGTAAGTTAACTAAACTAACTATAAGTTAAGCTGAATGTCATACTCAAGGTTATGACATAGGTCGTATGACATCAAGCGGAAGTTTGTTGTTCTGGTAGCTATAACTCAGGAAACAACTCAGAAGCTCATGCTGGAATGCAGGAGACATTTTAGACGCCCTAGGGGAACTAAAATGTACCTGATTAAAGAGGCAAGCATGCATAATACATAAGTGAGGGTTTATGATGGATAAAACCTAATGTATACGCCCAGGCCCAAGAACTGATATGCTGCTACAAATGCCAGGAGAGGCAATCCTAGAAGGCAGCTGTTGAAGATAGAGAAGCAGAGAAATCACCATAGTGGTTTAGAAGTGAAGACATTGTTCTTCACGTTTGTATCTTAGGAATACATGTAACCCAAGCAACTGTTGAGTGCATTGGTTAGGTAGTTTCTAGACTGTGTTACACTCGAAGCTGTTAAGCAAGAGTGTGTGTTCCTTGATCAAAGCTTTGAAGCAAAGATCAAGGTGTGTGTGTGTGTAGGTGAAGTGTCTCTTCAATCTACAGTTTAAATTGTAACTTGTTGTTATCACTGTTGTGTGATTGTAGGGAGTGAGTGGGTATACTCGGGTCTAGAGTGTCTCTAGGTTAAATTGTCATTGGGTGGTGATTAAGTGAAGAGTACAAACTGGAGGTTTGACTCTGAATTGATACTGCTGATAGTGAAATTTCTCCCTGGCTTGGTAGCCCCCAGATGTAAGTGTGTTGCACTTAATTGGGTCAACAACTAGCTATGTTATTTACTGCTTTGTTATTACTGTATAATAGTAGATCTGTAGTGAGTGTCACAGTGGATGTTATAACCTCTGTTAGAACATCCATCGTGGGCATGCCAGAATTTTTAATTGGCATCAGAGCAGGCACCCTGCCTGTTTATTACTGGGTGAGATCTAAGGAAACAAAATTCTGGTACTATGGATAAAGATATTGGATTCACCAATATACCTCCAATCCTGGATGGTTCAAATTATTACTATTGGAAGCCTAGGATGATTGCCTTCTTAAGGTCCTTAGAAAGCAAGGCTTGGAGAGCTGCAAACTCTGGCTGGAAACATCCTGTGAAGACTGGCAAGGACGGAGTATCTGTGCAAATTCCTGAAGAGGAATGGACCAAAGAGCAAGAGGCGTTGGCTCTTGGTAACTCTAAAGCATTGAATGCACTCTTCAATGGTATAGACAAAAACATCTTTAGACTGGTCCACCACTGTGAACAGGCAAAGGATGTTTGGGACACTCTCGGAACTACTCATGAAGGAACTTCCAAGGTCAAAATGTCAAGACTTCAAATGCTGACCACAAAATTTGAAAGTCTAAGAATGAAGGAAAATGAGACCATTCATGACTTTTACATCAACGTTCTTGAACTAGATAACACTTCAGGAGCTTTGGGAGAAAAGATAACTGAAGAAAAACTTGTAAGGAAGATACTAAGGTCACTACCTAAAAGGTTTGCAATGAAGGTCACAGCCATTGAAGAAGCTCAAGACATATGTCGCATGAAAATGGATGAACTCATTAGATCTCTTCAAACTTTTGAGATGGGGATGGGTGATCAGGCTGTGGAGAGAAAAAACAAAAGTGTAGCCCTTGTCACAAACTCTGCAGAGGAGTCAGATGAGGAAGAAGTGGAGAATCTATCAGAGGCAATAGCCCTACTTGGGAGACAGTTCAACAAACTGGTCAAAAGGTTAGATGCCAAGTCTAAACCTTATTCCAAAGAAAAGGTTGAAGAAAAAATCAGTACTGTTCAGTGCCATGAGTGTGAAGGGTATGGTCATATCAGAAAGGAATGCCCAACATACCTCAAGAAAAAGGGAAGAGGCTTGACTGTCACATGGACTGATTCTGACAGTGAATCAGAAGAAGAAACAGCCAAACATGTCACTACTCCCTCCAGGGTGTACTTATCTGATGGTGATTCAAGTGAGGAGGAATTGAGTTTTGAAGACCCTACAGCCTCATATCAGAAGCTTCACATCAGAAGTGTAGAAATGTACCAACAAGGAGAGCTTCAGAAGCAAATTATCAAGGTCTTAGAAGCTGAAAGGAAAGAGCACCTAACCACTATACACTCCCTCAGAGGTGAGGTAAATGATCTGAAAAATGATAAGGATCAAATGGCTAAATTCATAAGGATGCTCAACTCTGGGACTGACACCCTAGAGAAGATCCTTCAGAGTGGACAGACTGCAGGAAATAGGTCTGGAATAGGATTTGTTGAGAAACAAACCTCTGCCTTGAACCTCAAGAGGGAGCAACCTGAGTCTCAAATGTCAAACTGGATGTCACGACCAATGAGACAAAATTCACCACACAGAAACTGAAAGCAAATCAAGAGAAAATTCCAAGGGCATAAATGCTACCATTGTGGAAAACTTAGGCACATTAAAGCAGTGTGCTTCTGGCTGAATGGTTTCCCCAATCAAAGAAAAACTAAACAGGGTATGCATGGCAACAGATATCATCATGCCAAACCAATAAGGGAAGAGCCTAACAAGCAAAGAAAATGGGTAACAAAGACGATTGCACACATAGCTCACACTTCCCTAAGAGTATCAGCCAAAGAAGATTGGTATTTTGACAATGGCTGCTCTAAGCACATGACAAGCATAAAAAGTCTGTTGATAGACATCAAACCACACTCCATCAGCTATGTGACTTTTGGTGATGGAGTAAAAGGAAAGATCAAAGGTGTTGGAAAAATGGAGTGCCCTAGAGTTCCTACTCTAGACAATGTGCTGTTGGTAAAAGGGCTAACTGCCAACCTGATCAGCATCAGCCAGCTCTGTGATCAAGGACTAAGTGTGAAGTTCTCTAAGGAAGAATGTGTGGTCACTAATGATGGGAATAAAGAAGTCATGAAAGGACATAGATCCAAGGATAACTGCTATCTGTGGCAGCCTCAGGACACGAGTAACTCCACTATCTGTGCTATGGCAAGAGAAGAAAAGGAAGTAAAATTGTGGCACCAAAAACTTGGGCATCTTCATTTAAGGGGAATGAAGAAAATAATCTCCAAGGAGGCTGTGAGAGGGATACCCAAAATGACCATTGATGAGGGAAAAGTGTGTGGGGAATGTCAAATGGGCAAACAAACCAAGACCTCTCATCCTAGAGTTGGACATCTAACCACCTACAGAAGTCTGGAACTACTGCACATGGATCTGATGGGACCAATGCAAATAGAAAGCCTTGGTGGGAAAAGATATGCATATGTGGTAGTTGATGATTACTCTAGATTCTCCTGGATAAGATTTATCAGAGAAAAGTATGATGTGTTTGAAGTCTTCCAAGAATTATGTATCAAACTCCAAAGAGAAAAAGAGAGTGTGGTTATCAGGATTAGAAATGATCATGGTAAGGAGTTTGAAAACTCTAAGTTTGCTGACTTCTGTGCAGCTGAAGGCATAAGCCATGAATTTTCCTCGCCTATCACCCCTCAGCAAAATGGAGTAGTTGAAAGGAAGAATATAACCATTCAAGAATTTGCTAGAGCCATGATTCATGCAAAGAAGCTGCCTATGCATTTCTGGGCTGAAGCTATGAATACAACATGCTATGTACACAACAGGGTAACTCTAAGAAAGGGAACATCCTCCACTCTGTATGAATTGTGGAAAGGAAGAAAGCCTAATGTGAAGTATTTTCATGTGTTTGGAAGAAAATGCTACATCTTGGCAGATCGTGAACAAAGAAGGAAAATGGATCCCAAAAGTGATGAAGGAATATTCTTGGGATATTCTACCAACAGCAGAGCCTACAGAATGTATAACTCCAGAACTAAAGTATTAATAGAATCCATAAATGTTGTCATTGATGATGAGATTGATGAAGTCAATGTCATAGAGGATGTGGAAACATTGGTTGAGACTCCATCTGAGGAGACTGTAGACTCCCAAGTAAGCCCAAGTACTGAGGCAGATACAGCTACCAAGGAACCTTCTATTAGGCTTCTGAAAGATCATCCCAAAGACCTGATCATTGGAGACCTCAAGAGTGGAGTGAGGACCAGAACAAGAGATGTCATCTCAAACTCTTGTTTTGTGTCTAAGGTTGAACCCAAAAATGTAAAGGAAGCTCTCTCTTATGAATACTGGATCAAGGAAATGCAAGATGAATTGGAACAGCTCAAGAGGAATGAGGTATAGGAACTGGTGCCTAGACCTAAAGGGACCAATATCATTGGAACAAAATGGATCTACAAGAACAAGTCAGGTGAAGAAGGAATCATAGTCAGAAACAAAGCTAGACTAGTGGCACAGGGATACACTCAAGTTGAAGGAATTGATTTTGATGAAACCTTTGCCCCAGTTGCAAGGCTTGAGGCTATCAGGCTAATGTTAGGAATTGCCTGCATCCTGAAATTCAAACTCTTTCAAATGGATGTAAAGAGTGCATTTCTGAATGAATATCTAAGTGAGGAAGTATATGTGGCACAACCCAAGGGGTTTGAGGACCCTAACCTGACAGACCATGTCTACAAGCTAAGGAAGGCTCTGTACGGATTGAAACAGGCACCTAGAGCAAGGTATGAAAGGCTCACTGAATTTCTCACCACCAACGGATACAGAAAAGGGGGAATTGACAAAACTCTGCTTGTGAAAAATGAAGGTGGAGAAATTATGATAGCACAAATCTATGTAGATGACATAGTGTTTGGTGGAGTATCATAAAGGATGGTAAAGCAATTTTTCAGTCACATGCAGTCTGAATTTGAAATGAGCATGTGTGGAGAATTGACATATTTTCTTGGACTACAAGTCAAACAAATGGAAGACTCCATCTTCCTCTCCCAAAGAAAATACACCAAAAATATAGTCAAAAAGTTTGGAATGGACAATGCCGGTCACAAGAGAACACCTGCTCCCACTCATCTAAAGTTGACCAGAGATGAAAATGGTACTAGTGTGGATCAAAGGCTATATAGAAGTATGATTGGAAGCCTCCTATACCTAACAGCCAGTAGACCAAACATTGAATTTGCTGTTGGAATATGTGCCAGATATCAAGCTGATCCTAAAATTAGTCACATGAACCAAGTGAAAAGGATTCTCAAATATGTGAATGGAACGTGTGACTATGGCATACTTTATTCTCATGGGTGTACCCCTATCTTGTTATGTTACTGTGATGCAGATTGGGCTGGCAGTGCAGATGATAGAAAAAGCACATCTGGTGGATGCTTCTTCTTAGGTAACAACCTAATATCCTGGTTCAGCAAAAAGCAAAATTGTGTTTCACTATCCACTGCGGAGGCTGAATACATTGCTGCTGGCAGCAACTGCTCTCAGTTGGTCTGGATGAAGCAAATGTTAACTGAATACAATGTCACTCAGAATGTCATGACATTGTACTGTGACAATCTTAGTGCTATTAACATTTCCAAGAACCCCATCCAGCATAGCATAACCAAGCACATTGATATAAGGCATAACTTCATAAGAGACCTTGTGGAAGACAAAGTCATTTCCTTGGAGCATGTGTCCACTGAGCTACAGCTAGCTGACATATTTACAAAGGCTCTAGATGCTGCCCAGTTTGAAAACCTTAGAGGGAAGTTGGGTATTTGCATGTATGAGGTTGAATAGCAATTAATGTCACGAGAGAGTTTTAGGATATCAATGCAGTCAAAATATTTGAACAATAAAACTCTCCCTCCCACACAAATGTGCCTCTCTGCCCCTAGTATTGGTCAACATCCCTTCCAGACCCTAAGTCCAGACAACAACATGGCCTCGCATCATGAAGGATCTTCGTCTAAATCCTCCCCCAAAGTCACCAAAGATCCACCTCCCACAACTGAGAAACCAAAATGCAAGTATCCTCCTCCCACTGAAGAAGAAATGAGGAGCATTCTGAACAGGGAAGGCACAGCCTACGTGAATCAATCCATGGGGGAAATTGCTGACAACATCATCAGGAAAGGATTTCTTGTTAAAGGCTTCACCGCGCCCCTGGCTCGCCGGGGTCCAGATGAGGATCTTCCAGAAGAAGACTCGTATGATGGAAACCAAGACATCTCCCTCTCAGACTTGTATAGCAGTGACTCCAACTTTTCCTCTAACGAAGAACCTTGAGAATTGGGTATGTACCTCAGACTGCTGCTAGTAATGAAGTGTGCGGCTGATCAGTTTTTTAATTGCTCTTACATGAATAATTGGTAAAGCTCTCTGTAGTAGTTTTGTAATGTAACCTCATCTTCATGTATTGGTACAATTTATGATCTAGACTATGGTTGGTTGGATGTTAATTTGTGGATAAAAAGGGGGAGAGAGTGTTAGATAAATAACAGCAGGTACAGGTACAGCAGATGCAGATGAATTGGTGGATTGGTGGATAACCAATATGAGTACCACAGGTCATGTGGTAGAAACAGATGCAGGTGGAAGAACAAGACTGCCATGAGCAGTGATTGTGATTGAGCTAAGGCACCATAGTGCTTATGATATTAGTGTGCAGGTGATACTGATGAGATTTGTGTGTTATAACAGTTGTTTGGGTTGTTACAGATATGATCTGTTTGACATGTATGTTAGAACTAGGATTGACATGTTGTAGGTACTAACATGGGTGATCCTAACAAGATGCTTAGGAATTATGTGCAATAAGCAGAATGCATCCCTGCAGGGGGAGTAGCACAAATGTGTGACATCAGAAGGTCATGCTGAAGGTTATAGCATCCAATTCAGACTGGATATTTCCCTGCTGATAAGTGCATCAGTTAAGGGGGAGTAACTCTGTTACTCAAACAAGCCAAGAGTGACATCTGTAGTAGAAGTCTACAAAGTGTTAACAAAGTGAGTGCTAACAGGGCTGAAAGCCAACTGTGAGGATTCTGAGAGCTTAAGAAGCAAGTAACTTACCTGTATGACAGGACCATTGTTAAGTCTTCTGCTGTGTAGGAAATCTCTGATGTAAGTACAGAGTGTTTTAGCCAAAAATTTGCCAAAGGGGGACTTTGTAAGTGCTATTGATTGGCTGCATTTTGTGGCAAAATATAAATACATATATGAATGTCATGCTGGATGTTATTACATTGATAATATGGACTGTGCAGGGTAAGTTAACTAAACTAACTATAAGTTAAGCTGAATGTCATACTCAAGGTTATGACATAGGTCGTATGACATCAAGCGGAAGTTTGTTGTTCTGGTAGCTATAACTCAGGAAACAACTCAGAAGCTCATGCTGGAATGCAGGAGACATTTTAGACGCCCTAGGGGAACTAAAATGTACCTGATTAAAGAGGCAAGCATGCAGAATACATAAGTGAGGGTTTATGATGGATAAAACCTAATGTATACGCCCAGGCCCAAGAACTGATATGCTGCTACAAATGCCAGGAGAGGCAATCCTAGAAGGCAGCTGTTGAAGATAGAGAAGCAGAGAAATCACCATAGTGGTTTAGAAGTGAAGACATTGTTCTTCACGTTTGTATCTTAGGAATACATGTAACCCAAGCAACTGTTGAGTGCATTGGTTAAATAGTTTCTAGACTGTGTTACACTCGAAGCTGTTAAGCAAGAGTGTGTGTTCCTTGATCAAAGCTTTGAAGCAAAGATCAAGGTGTGTGTGTGTAGGTGAAGTGTCTCTTCAATCTACAGTTTAAATTGTAACTTGTTGTTATCATTGTTGTGTGATTGCAGGAAGTGAGTGGGTATACTCGGGTCTAGAGTGTCTCTAGGTTAAATTGTCATTGGGTAGTGATTAAGTGAAGAGTACAAACTGGAGGTTTGACTCTGAATTGATACTGCTGATAGTGAAATTTCTCGCTGCTTGGTAGCCCCCAAATGTAAGTGTGTTGCACTGAACTAGGTCAACTACTAACTATGTTATTTACTGCTTTGTTATTACTGCATAATAGTAGATCTGTAGTGAATGTCACAGTGGATGTTATAACCTCTGTTAGAACATCCATCATGGGCAGGCCAGAATTTTCACCATCCAACACGCCCCATTCCAGATGGGGACTTCGAGATAGTAGCCCTCGGCGCAAACACGACGAGGACCGTGAAGATTGGAGCGGGATTGCCCGACCTGGCGAGGAAACAGCTAAAGGCCTGCTGTAGCACCCGAAAATTTGCCTTCTGTTTTAACCTGGACTGGCTTTTGTTTCTGTGCATTTTCGCATTTCTGCATATCATAGCATATGTTCTTGAGGCATGGGATCTAGGCATTTCTGCGGCTCAGGTTTCTCTTTTAGTGCAAGAGACTGAATAGCGAGCGTCAGAGGCTCCGACATTTATTTTGCCCGACGATCGAGCGGCCGATTTTATTTTATTTTTGCAGGTTATTTTCATCTCAAGAGGCAGCATTCAGGCTATCTCAAGCATTCTCATGGTTGTAGTATTCAAGAGCAAGTCTCAGAGGCTGAACAGGGCTTAGAACGGATGAAAACAGGCAAATGTGCAGATTTCCCTCCAAAAGGCGCCAAAATTCAAATTTTAAAGGTGTTAATCGCCTAATCAAATGGTTAACCGATTAACAAAGTCAAAATCAGGTCAAATTTGAATTTTTAAAAGGTGCTAATCGATTAACCCATATGGTTAACTGATTAACCAAGGAAAATTTTGCCTCAGAACGTGAATTTTCAATAGAAGCCACTTTGGGGTCCATTTTGATCACTTGAGGAATTGATTTTACACAAGAGGAAGGATCTAGAACCACTTTGAATTTAGGTTAATTTTTAAATTAATTCACATTTCCTCCAATTTCCCACTCCTAATCCCAAACCAATTTTCACAAACCACACTCCAAACCACGTTTGGATCCAAACCAAGAGCATATTTAAATAATTTTCTCCAAACCTCACACACAAAATCCTTATAATTCCATTTCATTTTCAGAATTCAAGATCACTCTTGAATTTTGCTCTCAACTCTTTTACTCCCAAACTCCACCAAAGCTCTTCTCACCTTGAATTCTTTGATTCTCCATTTGAGTCATTGAATCCTAGAGCTAAAACCTTCATCCTTCATCCATATCATCTCTAATTTTCCATTCAAATTTCGTGCTATTGTGCATCTGAATTTTGAAGTTGATCTATAGGAGCTTATTTGGATAATTCTTGCTTAATTTTGGTGAATCTTCATTTCTACTACAAGTAACCACTTGGATCTTGAAGGAATTTCAGATTTCTAGCTTAGATCTGCTCAATTGAAGTTGAATCAATAATTACCAAAGCAAATCTCTGCTTTGTAGGTTGGAATTCTAGATTTGTTGCTATTTTGAGCTTATTTTGCACATTCAATGTGGATCTTCATTTTTGATTGACTTTTGGTTGATTTGATCCCTGTGATTGGTGATCTTGCTGTTCTATTGTGTTTACATGTTGATTGGATCACTGTTTTCTGGTTTAAATTCATGCTTAATTAATTATAAAATCATCTGGATTATTAGAGAAGTGATTAATTGTTGAAAAGTGCTTTTGAGCTGTTGTTTTCTACTTCTGGTACAGTGTTAATCGGTTAACCAGTTGCAGTGCAAACTGGTTAATCAATTAACCAGTGCGAATTTTCAAATTTTCAAACATTTTTAACTGGTTAATTGGTTAACCATATGTGTTAACTAATTAACACTGAACCAGAATGTCATGTTTGCTGTTTTTGAGCTTGTTTTGGGTATCATTTCACTTTGAATCTTCATGGATCAGTATGATGCATTTGAGTGAGATGTTTTGGATATTATGTTGCTATTCTTGATTGTTTAATCATGATTTCCTCGACACACGTGTTCGGTTTCCACTTGAATGCATGCTTATGGATGTGGTTTAAAGTGATGATCATTTGCATTGTTTCCTTTGCTTGCATTGCTTGGTTGAGATGTGCTTGTGGTGGCTGCTGCCCCATACTTTTTCCTCCCACTTTTCTTTTGTGTTTGCATTTCTCTTTTATTTCTTTCTACTTGTGATTGAATTGCTTTGTGTGTTCTTGGTCTTTTGCCATGATCCCTTAGGATTCCTAGTCCCTTTGGGGAGTAGGAGAGACATTAAGTGTTCAATCCAAGCATGCTAACATTAGGGTAGATGTTCCTCTTTTAATCTTAACTTTAGGTCCATTTTGCATGACAACATTAGGGCCGAGTTTCCCTTAGACCTTCCGTGCGTCTCTCTTCTCATCTCAAAGCACATTCTAACTCATCTAATAAATACGATGAACATTGTACGCTACGAGTCTTAAGCATATGGGAAATGATGAGCGAGGGGTCTCCTCTCGCTTGTCTAGAGTGTTTAGTGTACGTCCCATTTGGGGTCGATATGCAACACATTTGTTCCTATGTTATAATCTTTAGTTCAACGGGAATCACAAATCAAACTAACTCACTTCACTAAAAAACGCAAACAAAACATCAAACTTTTTCCTTCAGGATTAATCGAAAACCATTTTCAAAAGAGTGTTGTTAACTCTTGGTTCTACCGCAAACAGGTAACGCCTAAGTCTCCAATGGTCGAGCAACAATACACCTAACTGCTAGAACGAAGGTTTAACCCTACTCGGTTAAAACACTTAAACTAATCTGTGGTCGTGTCAGCCCGAACTACGTTTGCTCTGATTTCTCGTACCAGACGAGGATACGTAGGCACAAGACAATGATGTCTTGGCGAGCAACCTTCCCCCACCTTCACTCGTAGTTTTCCGAACTACATTGACTCTGACTTTCCCATTGCACGAGGGAATACGTAGGCATAAAGCGGCGATGCTCTATCGAGTCTCTTTTATTTTCTTTTGTCCTGTGAGCCTGTAGCTTAGATAGATAAACACACCCTTTGATTAGACAACAAGTGTGGATCCCGTTGAGTACAACGGATGTGAGGGGTGCTAATACCTTCCCCTTGCGTAACCGACTCTCGAACCCAAGATTTGGTTGCGATGACCTTGTCTTTTCCCTTTTCGTAGGTTTTCTCTGATCGTTTCCTTTCCCTCTCTTTGGGATAAATAACAAACGGTGGCGACTCTTCTGTTTTTCCGCCGAGTGTTTTCGCAGTTGCGACACCTGGCGACTTTGCTGGGGATTACGATGGTTCCCTATGCGAGTCAATCCTAGCGCTTGTCTGTCGTGTGTCTTTGGGTGTTTACTTTCGTGCACTTATTTGCTTTATGTACATTATATGTTTTATATTATTACTGCATTTTATTGTCATATCATGCTGCTGCTGTGTTGTAGGGTGGGTTGTTCCATTGAGAGATAAGCCCAATACCCAGGCTTGAGTATACACATTGGATTAGTGTGGAGAGTAGCAGGAGCTTGTGTGGCGTTTTTCCACGCAATAGCTCATGTAAAATTCACGTCCAGACGAGGTTTTTCTTTGGAGATATTCTATCCTGCGCGTTTGGTGTTGTTGAGGGAGTATCAACTTAGAAAGACTAACGACTCTGGAGATCGTTCATTGGGAAGTCAGCTAAGTGAGACCGCTTTGTTAGACTATAATGCCAAACTAGAAATGGTGAATGTATCATCGTTTCTCGAAAGTCTGTGACGCTGATGACCTGCATAGGATGCCGTACCTTTCAAGACTAGAACCCACATGTGAGAGAGAATGGGTTTTGCAGGAAAATTGACATTCAACCAACCCGGTTTTCTTGTCAGTGCGGATTTTGATCCTGAGTACTCCAGTTTTATATTATCTCAGTATTCTGATTAGCTTGGAGCTATGGTTGTATTCAGTCAATGACACAACAGCAAATTTGAGCGTTGGATACCTTGATCCCATGTGTGCATCTATATAATCATCCTGCATTTAACATTGCATGTCTATATGTTACAGGTTCTCGTATCTCCCTTGATTCTGGTACTGGTCTTCTGTAGAGATGGAAGTTGGCAGAAAAAGGATTGTGGTATACAAGTTTCCTGCACCGGAGTTGGGACCTTTATTTGGTATAATTTCCCTGGTTGATCCTTGTGTCCTGGCAACCTTCAGGGAAGATTATGGGAGAATTCTGAATCTTGTCCGAAATATCACGAGTTATGAGCATGAAGCTATCCATACTCTATTACAGTTTTATGATCCACCACTGCGATGTTTCACGTTCCTGGACTATGTGTCGGTTCCGACATTGGAGGAGTTCGCTTTCATCTTAGGTGTTCCGGTGCAAGATAAGGTGTCATTCTTCAAGTCCGAATAAGAACCTGATCTCGAGAAGTTACCTGCCGCTCTTTATTTGAGCGCCTCTGAGTTGGTAGACCATGTTATCAGCAGAAACAGAGTTTTCGGATTTGAGTTATCTTTCTTGGTGGACAAATCCCGAAAGTATGCTGAAGAGGGTTGTTGGGTGGTTTTCAGTGCTATCTTGGCTCTGTGTATCTATGGCATTGTGTTGTTCCGTAATGTACCGGATTTTGTGGATCTTGATGCTTTTCATATCTTTGCCTCCGGGAATCCTGTACCTACTCTTATAGGGGATTTTTGTCATTCAGTACACTACAAGATTGAGAAAAGAAAAGGGAAAATGGTTTCTTGTTGCGCACCACTTTTGCACAAGTGGTTTGTTGATCATCTTCCTCGCTCTGGAGCTTTTGTGGATTTAGCAAACTCGTCTGAATGGTCCAAGAGGCTTATGGGTTTAACAGAAAAGGATATTTCTTAGTTCAATTGAGACCTGCTTGGTCGTAAGCTTATCTTTAGCTGTGGTGGCTTTCCTAATGTGCCTTTGATGGGGAGGAAAGGCGACATCAACTATAATCCTTCTCTTGCTGTGAGACAGTTTGGTTATGCTTTGAGAGGACCTCCGAAAGAAGAAGAAGTGCAGGAATCTCTGTACTCCACCGGTGTAGCGGATCCTTGTATTTTGGCCAAATTCGTGGACGCGTGGGGTAAAATTCACAAGAAGGGAAAGTTTTCTTTGGGCAAAGGCGATTGTAGAGCATATGACCCTTACTTGGAGTGGATTCAAAAGAGAGTTGAAAAGGTTCTATTGCCGTTTCCTGTAGAGGAACCATTGTATCCTTTAGTCATTGAGCCACCTACTACGATCAACATCCTGAGGTATAATGAGCTTTGGGTAGAGAAGGAAAAGCTGCACAAAGAGAATGAATAGTTGAAACAAGAGATCGGTCAGCTGAAGCATGATAAAAGTGAAGTTGTTTATTTGTCCAAGACAAAGTTAGAGTCATTGATCAAGTTGGAGAAATAACTTGTTGATCAGGTACAAGTACGAGAGCGGGTCGGGCTCGATTTAAAAAGCACCTGCAGCATTCTAAAGCGCAAGAAGGAGGATTTAGATAGAGCGTATCTGAAGATATCAAAGTTCAATAAGTTGAAGGCGCAACTCAAGGCTAAGGAGAAAGAGGTATTGGTAGAATCGTTCCGCAGATGCACGATTGAGCAGAAATACCAAGAGACTTTATCATCACTTGAAAAGCTCAAGATACGCGCAGAGGTGAAGAAACCCAGGCTTGAAGATGTCTTCGGCGAAGATGCTTGGGAGGATCATTGTCGTTATCTTTGGGATGTGATACGCAAAAGGGATATCCTCATCAGAGAGTTGGTCGATAGACCAGATCATCCGGACACAAAGGAGATTCTTAGGGAGGCTCGGGCCTGGGGCAAAAGAGCATGACTACTAGGGAGGTTTATCTTTTGTAGTTTCTTTGTTTTTTGTATCTTGATCATCACCAGAGATGTTGGATGAGATCAATACCTCTTTGTATGCGGATATTTCTCATTTAGTTGTATTGGCTCAGCTTTATCTGATATATGAGAAGATTATTGTAGCGTTCTTATCCATCTCCGATGTTCTTGTGTATTGAAACTAGAATCAAGGGGGAGATCTCATTGTAAATACATAGACATGTCTGAATTTTGCATCTTGCATTTTGATTTGCATCGCAGGTGTTCTCGATGGCCTTCTGTTCCTAACTCTGCTTAGTTTTCTTCAGTAACAGGATTGAGGAGTTCAGTTTCCACAGGTATTCAACTCGAGGGAATCAGCAAAGAGTAATGGATCAGATTCAAGCTGAATTGCAGGAAGTCAGAGCTCGCATTACCTAATTCATGGAGATGATGCAGATTGTTGCTAGTGGGTAGGAACAATTAAGAACTATGGTCCAGCCGTTGATAGCACGGGTTGACGAAGAGGGCGTTTTGCACGGAGGAGCTGGTGTCATTCCTCCACCGATCGGTGGATCTGTTCCACAAAGTATTCCTACTATCGTCATACCTCCGGGCGAAGGTGCTGCAAATGAGAATTTAATGGTAATGGAGGTATGTGCGCTGTGCACAGGACTGCTGGCCCTCATTGGGAAGATAACCAGGATGATGTCTTTTCTCTGAGAGATATGGAGGGTAGTTTACCAACTGAAGCTGACTGAAGGTTTAAATTGATCGAGGAGAAGGTGAAGTCTTTTGAGAGTCAGAACTCTTTGGGTCTTGATATGTCAGATCTTAGTCTAGTTCCTGGGGTCAGGATTCCTCCTAAATTCAAGGTACCAGATTTCGACAAATATAAAGGGACGACATGTCCAAGAGTGTATATTCGGGCATATTTCAGGAAAAATGCCTGCTTACTCCGATGATGAAAAGCTACTAATGCATTTTTTCCAAGATAGTCTGGCAGAGGCGTCTTTGGGATGGTATATGGGACTTGAGATAACTCATATCCGCAGCTGGAGGGAATTGGCCGAGGCTTTTGTGCGTCACTATCAGTATAATAGTGATCTGGTGCCGAACAGGGTACAATTGCAGAGTTTGTCGCAGAAAGGTACTGAGAGCTTCAAGGAAAGATTCCAAATGGTGGTGGATCCTATTTAGGAGGAACAAAGAAACCATATAAAGCAAACCCCAAGAGAAGGGAAGGGGATGCAAATGCTATTTCTCATAAGGGTAAAGGTAGAGCTCAGTCCCGTTATAATCAACAGGTTGCTACTGTAGATATCTCGGCCATAACTCAGCAACGAGTTAATGTTCCTCGACCTTATAATGCTAGACGCAGAACGACTGATAGACAGTTTTAGAATCCTTCGATGTCGTATTCTCAGTTGTTACAACATCTGCTGCAACTACAACTAGTCCAGAAGAGGACTTTGGCTACTCTCACTTGTACATCGCCTCCTGGCTACGATGCAAATGCCCATTGTGAGTTCCATTCAGGAGCCCCGGGCCATAACGTTGACAATTGCAAAGCCTTCAAGCACAAAGTTCAGGATTTGCTTGACTCCAAGGCTATCAACTTCACCAACGATGGGCCTAATATGAATCAAAACACGATGCCAAATTATGGGGCGGCATGGGTTAATTCTGTTATTGAGGGAGAACAATTAAATCTGATAACTGATGTTGGGGATTTGAAGACTCCGTTGAGCTTTGTGAAGGCTAGGCTATTGGAAAAGGGAGTGTTTTCTGGATGTTCTACTGACTACTCAGAATGTGAAGTGCAGCCTGAGGGTTGTGATCTTTTGAGAAAAGGTATTCAGAGAATGATCGATGAGGGTCGTTTATAATTTGACAAGGTTGTAAAGGAAGATGGTAAGGATAAGGTGAGTAATGATGGAAGCGACGTTGCTATGATCTCTATTCCGTACCGGACGATCAATATTTCAGCACCTGCTAGGCCAGCTCCGGTTATCATCACTATACCGGGACTTGTGCCATACGAGTTGTTTTTTTGAAAGACGCGAAGGAATTTATGAGGCTCATCCAGAAAAGTGACTACAAGATTGTGGATCACTTAAATCAGACTCCTTCGAAGATTTCCATTATGTCATTATTGTTGTGTTCAGAGGCATACCGATACGCTTTATTGAAAATCTTGAATGCAGCATATGTACCCCAGGAGATTTCTGTCAATCAGCTAGAGGGGTAGTAGCTCATGTAAACGCTGATAATGGTCATGGTTTTACTGATCTGGATTTGACTCCTGCACGTATCTGTGGAGTGTAGAGGGTCTTTGATGTCACATGTCCTGGTCGATACAAGATCGTCCCTCGATGTGCTTCCAAAGAAGGCGTTGATGAAATTGGATACTCGAGGTTTGATATACACGCCAAGTGATTTGGTTTTGAGGGCTTTCGATGGGTCTAAGAGATCGGTGTTTGGAGAGATTACGATGCCTATTCAGGTAGGGCCAGAGACTTTTGATGCAACTTTTTACATCATGGATATCCAGCCGGCGTACAGTTGTTTGCTTGGCCGACCTTGGATACATACTGCGGGGGCAGTTACTTCAACGTTGTATCAGAAGCTGAAGAAGGGAAGGGAAAATTGTCACGGTATGCGGTGAAGAGGAAACTATGGTCAGCCATTTGTCGTCCTTCAAGTATGTGGAAGTGGATGGGGAGATCCACGAAACACATTGCCAGGAGTTTGAAATAGTTCAGATTTAGGAGAAGTCTCATGTAGAAGCCAAGAGCCCAGAGGTTTCGATGGCCTCGCTTAAGGAAGATCGTGCTATCGTAGAATCCGGCTCGTCACAGAAGTGGGGCCAAGTTCTTAATGTTCCCATCAAGAAGGACAAGTTCGGCCTGGGATTCAAACCCTCTAGTTCTTCTCAAAGCATTCCGAGGTATAGGGGACTTGTGCAGTTCACCAGCAGTGGTGTGACATTTGACAGGATTAATGTCGTTGGAGATGACGAATGTGACAGCGATTGTGATATGGATGTCTGGATTCGTCCATGTACTCCTGGCCAAAAGCTATACAATTGGACTACGGAAGAAGTCATTCATGTTACTACTGCAGAGTAATGTTCATTGTTTTGTTTATGTTCAGTCCTACGTTCTGCCCAAGACGTAGTGACCCAAATTTGTGGGGCCCTCTTGTTATTTGCACTTTATCATAAATAAATGACGTTTTTCGCATACTGTGATCCTTGTTTTTCTTGTTTTTTCTTTTGCATTTATATTAAATAGAAAAATGGCAATGTGTTTTGTTTGTTGCATCGCATAATAAACATGAACATCATCATGCAGTTCTTTTCTATCAGATGCCAATGATTCAAGTTCATCTATGACTTCGTGTGACTTTGATAATCCCATATATCAGGCTGAAGAAGAGACTGACGAAGACTGTGAACTACCCAAAGAGCTAGCCAGACTTCTCAAGCAAGAGGAAAGGGTCATTGTGCCTCATCAGGAGGATATTGAAGTTATCAATTTGAGTACCGAAGATGACAAGAAAGAGGTAAAAGTGGGGGCTACATTGGAAGACAGTATCAAGAGGAGATTGGTTGAAATGCTCCGTGAGTATAAGGATATCTTCACTTGGTCTTACCAAGACATGCCTGGGCTGGATATAAATATTGTGGTACAACGGGTTACCTCTTAGAGAAGAATGTTTGCCAGTCAAGCAGAAGTTGAGACGGACAAGGCCTGACATGGCAGTCAAGATAAAAGAAGAAGTTCAGAAGCAGTTGAATGTTGGTTCTCTTGTTGTCACGAATTACCTTCCGTGGGTCGCTAATATTGTTCTTGTGCCTAAAAAAGATGGAAAGGTCAGGATGTATGTTAATTACAGAGATCTGAATAAAGCGAGCCTGAAAGACGATTTCCCACTTCCCTATATTGATGTGTTGGTTGACAACACCGCTCGATATTCCGTGTTTTCATTCATGGATGGCTTCTCTAGGTATAACCAAATCAAGATGGCCCCAGAGGACATGGAGAAAACTACTTTCATCACACCATGGGGAACGTTTTGCTATAAGGTGATGCCTTTTGGTTTGAAAAATGCATGGGCAACCTATCAGCGGGCAATGGCGACTCACTTTCATGATATGATTCATCATGAGGTTGAAGTATATGTTGATGACATGATTTCAAAGTCACAGACGGAGGAAGGACATCTGGTCGATCTTCTGAAATTATTTGAAAGGTTAAGGAAGTTCAAGCTGAGGCCGAATCCTAACAAGTGCACCTTCAGAGTGAGATCTGGAAAGTTACTGGGTTTCATTGTCAGTGAAAAGGGTATTGAGGTAGATCCTGCCAAAATAAGAGCTATAGCAGAAATGCTTGAGCCGAGAATGGAAAAGGAGGTTCGTGGTTTCCTGGGAAGATTTAACTACATTGCAAGGTTCATATCTCATCTTACAGCCACTTGTGAACCAATTTTCAAATTGCTAAGAAAATATCAAACGGTCAGGTGGAATGAAAATTTCCAGAAGGCATTTGAAAGAATAAAAGAATATCTGCAGGAACCTCCAATACTCATGCCTCCAGTTGCAGGGAGACCTCTGATCATGTATCTCACGGTTCTTGAGAATTCAATGGGATGTGTGTTCGGTTAACAAGATGAGTCAGGTAAAAAAGAGCATGCCATCTACTACTTGAGTAAGAAATTCACTGATTGTGAGTCGAGATACTCAATGTTGGAAAAAACATGTTGTGCACTCGCTTGGGCTGCTAAGCGTTTGAGACAGTACATGTTAAACCACACAACCCTGTTGATTTCGAAGATGGATCCGATCAAGTACGTCTTTGAAAAGCAAGAACTTTCCGAAAGGATTGCCCGATGGCAAATGGTTTTAACAGAATATGATATTCAGTATGTTTCCCAGAAAGCCATTAAGGGAAGCGTTCTGTCAGAATATCTCGCTGAACAGCCGGTTGAGGATTATCAGCCGATGAAGTTTTATTTTCCAGATGAAGACGTCATGTTTTTGAGGATGAAAGACTGTGATGAGCCTTTCCCTGACGAGGGTCCTAAGATTGGATCTCAGTGGAAGATGGTTTTCGACGGAGCAGTTAATTCGTATGGTAATGGAATCGGTGCGATCATCACTACTCCTCACGGTTCCCACATACCGTTTACTGCCCGATTGACTTTCGCCTGCACCAATAATGAAGCCGAGTCTGAAGCGTGCATTATGGGTTTAGAAGAGGCCATTGATTTGAGGATCAAGAATCTGGATGTGTACGGCGATTCAGCGCTAGTCGTCAATCAAATCAAGGGAGAGTGGGAAACTCGTTGGCCAACCTGGTGCCTTACAAGGATTATGTAAGGAGACTGTTGCCTTTCTTCGATAGAATTGAGTTCCATATGTGCCAAGAGCTGAGAATTAGATGACAGATGTCTTGTCCATGCTATCCTCAATGTACAAAGTGAATTACTAGAATGAAGCTCCAGCTATCACCATCATGCGTCTTGATAGACACGCTTTTGTGTTTGCGAATGAGAAAACATCAGATGGAACGCCTTGGTATTTTGATATTAAGCATTTTATCAAGACTCAGGAATACCCATCTAGGGCATCCAGCAAAGATAAGAAGACTTTGAGGAGGTTAGCCGGTAATTTTTATCTGAACAAAGATGATGTGCTCTATGTCGCGGTGAAAATCGGATACCAAACTATTGATTAATTTGAATCTTTAATTCATTTTTGCAACCGAACTTTGATTTGTCCAAAGGAAGGGATAAAGATCGAAATTCCCACAATGCAATGCAAATGCAAGCTAGAGAGTTTTAGGTTCGGGGGTTGGTTAAACTTAGGGAAGATGCTAGCATCCTAAGTTTCTGTAGTACTCTACAGGAACCTCTTGTTTTATGTTTGTTTATTGCTAAGTGTTTATCTGCTTAATGGTTTAAAGACCTAGTGGTTTATTTCTAAGTATACTCGATAAGATGTCGCATCTTATGCCTACATATCCTTACGGGAGTGGAATTAGAGTATTTTGTAGTTCCCCCAAAGGGTTTGAGGAGTTCTTTGACTGTGGTCAAAGTTCCTACAGGTTTAGGGTGGTTGATTGATTGAGTTTAGGAGAAGGGATGTGTTGTCATTTTAAGGGAGATGTAACCGCCACAGGTTGTAGGAAAATAGTCTTTGCATCGTCTTAAGAAAAGGGCTCAAGTACTCGGATATAGATCGACGAGGTATGCCTCTATCTCTCTTAAGGCAAAGTCCCTACGGTATTGATTGTAATTGATGTGGGGTGGAGATTCTATCTCGCTTAAGATAATTTGACATCTTTCTCTAATGTGTTTGAATAAGTTTGATTTGAATTGATTGTTTGTTTCTATGTTGTAAAGATAACGGTCCTTCCTATGGGGTAGGATCTATCTTAAAAGATCGACTTGAATGGGATCAAGGATCGTGGGGAAATGATGCAAATGATGTGCACTACACACAATTGTAGAATTATGTGTAGGTTTTTCCTTTGGACGGAATGCGATGCGATTATGATAATATAGATTGCTTGTAAAGTGCGGAAAGGTAAATTGCAGAAAAAGATAAATCATCCACACGCATGAAAGCGCTAAGTGTAAGTGATGTGAATTATGAATGAAGTGGATCGTGCATGTTTGATTAATTCGAGAGAGGTTGACCTTAAGAGGGTTGTTGGATTGATTTGGGGTTGATAAAATGGTTAGATTGATTTTAAAAATTGGTGAGGAGATTGATTTTAAAAGTTGTATTATTTGGTGAGGTTGTTTTTAAGAAAAGGTTGGATTAGGTTTTAGGACAAGTTGAATTGGTTTGGTGTGAAAATGCCATATTTATCCTTAATTATGAATTTGGATTATGAGTTGATTAATTTTAAAATAAGTTAATTATTTAAAATGAAATTTAAGTTAAAAGGGTATTATTATAAAACAAATTACTAGATCATTATGAAATGGGTTCTTAGGTTAACAATATTTTTTTTAATAAATTTATTTTTAGATTAAAAGAAATCTTATTTTATTTACTAAACTTATTAAATAAAAACTCAACTAAGTGAAATATTAATATTATTTGATAGAGGTTAATTAGATAAAATGGTTTTTTAGATTAGATTAAATAAAGTTTTATAAAAGGTTTGAATATAATTAACTACAAAAGGGTTAATTAATTATTTGATTAAATAAAATAGTTTTTTTTTGAATTAAGAGATTAGATTAAATAAATTGGTAGATAGAGCTTAATTAGTACTTAGGTGATAATTAGATTAGACTAAATAACGTAGATTAATGGTTTAATTGGAATTGGAGAAAAAAGAGTCAATTAAAAGGTTTATTAGGTTAATTAGAAACTAATTAGTAAGGAACCTAATCACTACTTAATTAACTAAATTGATTAAAAAAACGATTAGAGGATGATTATCAATTAATTAGATTAATTAAGGTTTGGTGGTTAATTAAAGGGTAATTTACGGTTAATTAGTGGATTAAGGAAACTAAATGGTGGTTAGTGGGCAGATTGAAGGGGTAAGACAGTGAGGGCCGCGTGATGTGGGTCCAGTGGCTGAGATCGTGATGGTACACCGTAGTAACGGTGTGTGTGTGTGCATGGAATCATATTACAACAGAAACAACAAATAACACATCAGAAACCCTTCTTCCCTAAATCGCCCCCCCCCCCCCCCCCAAACCCCCTTCGTCTTCTCCGCTTTCTTCTCATCGTGAGCATCATCTCTCGATTTACTTTAATCTCCTATTCTTCATATTCCTTTCATCTTCTCGGTTTCTTTTTGACTTCCTGTAAAAAAAATAAGCAACAAACTCAACAGATTAACGTTAGTAAAGGGATCTCACGATCTACAGGTTTCGATGGCGAATGTGAAGGCGGACGGTCAGCGTGTGGTGTCGTCAATGGAGATGAAGGTTTTGGGGGTTTTTGACGGAAGTTTAGTGAGTACCGGCGCCGGTGGTTTCGAGGTGGTTTCCGGTGGCTCGCGAAAGGTGCTTCGTGGTAAGGGTGATGGCGATGATTCGCGAAGGCTAAGAAAGATAAGTTTCTCACTGTTTCACAAATTTTATTTGGGGCTTCATGATTTTTGGATTTTTGAAGATTAGGGTTCTCGTTTGTGCTTTATACGTGTTGTCGCGAAAATCTCTCTCCACTCATTCTGTAGAGAAAACCCCTTTATATAGGATTGCCGTCCTTTAAATGCTGTTGGTTCTGAGTTGAATACCTTCCTCTTTTATTCTGACATGTCGAAAATTGTTTAGGAAAGAGTTTATGGCTTTGCCGACACTAATTTTAGGAAGTTTTCAAATCTAAAATTGACAACTTTATTGCCTGTCTTTCCAGGTAAACTCTGCCGTATTATTGCTATCACGTGACGCATCTTGAAGGAAATATCTTTGCAGGATCAGTTTGAATAATTGACGTTAGCTTGGAGGTCGGGGAGCCTTTGGGTCGAGCTCTTTCCCGCAACAATTGTCGTCATTTCGCAAGGTATAATGTTCAAATCTTTTTAAACTGATTGGCTGAGTGTTGCTTGAAAGTTCTGAGTGTTCTTCGTTACTGTCATGGCAGGTACGTCCATAAATGCTCCGCTGAAATCTCACCAACCTTCTCATCTACAGCAATCTCTGAGGAAACGGGCTGCTCTTGAGCAAGAAGGTTAGTCACCTATTTCATTTCCATGGTCTCCACATATAGGATACTGATTAACCACAATATGGTCATTCAGCAAAGTCAAGTTAAAAAATGTTGCAATTGGGCCAAAATGCCTGCTCTCTAACATTTGAAATTAACTCGGCTATCGACTGCATGGACTTAGCAAGCCAAATACGTAAATCTCGAGCTAAATTGCCATGATTTGTTTTTGAAAACTGGGGGAGTTGGTATGTTTGGTTCAATGGTGATGTTGTGTGAAAGTGGAGATGAAGTGTATGTTGTATGGTTGCATTATGGAGTTATGTTGATCTTGATGCTTGTTCTTCTGTTGTGGAATTATGTTATAACGTTGGTTTATGCTCACCTGCAGGTTAACCGTATTACTAGCTTCTGGTAGGTTGTACCAAGAAGAGAAAGGTGTTTTGCGAGTCTTTCGTCTGCCTCACTGCTTTGATTTATGAATAACTTCTCCTTGCAGATAAATGTTTGAAAGGTAGAGCTAGGGAATCTGTGACGGTCTGGTGTGTTTGATTACTGATTTTGATGAATTTCCCTTTTTCGATTTCAGGTTTGCGAAGAGTTCAAAGAGAAAAAAGGGGGGTGGCTCTTTTTGCGGCAGAAGGGCCACTGTCCTTGATTTTGGGACAATGTCTCCAACACATCCTAGCTGATAAATACTTGAACTGTAGTATTGCTGCAGATTGGTCGCACAATCTCCTAATTTATTCAAACATCTTCTACTAACATGAATTCCTTGTTTAACAGTAGGTGAACTGTCGGTGAGTCAGGAATCACTTTAATCAGCAGGGGAGACCGACCTCTCGAAGATGGTTAATGCGTGGTGGTAATGCCAACTTTAATGTTGATGTCTGGATTTTCACGTGGAATGATGTCTCCTAAATGGTTCTAGTATCTCCGTACTTTTAAGGTATCCCTATAGTCATCTATCTGTAATGGGGCCTGCCTAATTCTTGGTAGAATCTTGATAAATTTTGAGTCTCCAATTCAATACCTTCTTGCGAATCTCATTTTGAAAGTTGTCTCTTTTGCAGGTCAATTTTGTAGCTGTAGTTGGGAATTGCAATATGATTGCAGTACAAGAAGTTGCTTTGAGCAGATGCACCTGCGACAGTACCAGTTCTGATTGAGAACTTCATTTTCTTCAATGTCCAGGCATTCAGCATGAAAAGGCCTATAAGTGAGTCCTGAAGTACCGGAACTTTTCCCTGCTACAAGTCACAGCATCACGCTTCAACCTTGCAGCAATAGTGCCGAGAATATTGATTGCCATGGAACGTGCAGCAAAATCCTTGGAACTTGTCCTAACAATTCTGAATTAGAATAGAAGCTGAAGCAGGATATTCAGGTAAATTTAGAGTGGTTAATAAATCGGTAACAAGATTCTCCATTATGGACTTCAAATCAGAAGCATCCTGACTCTTTAAACTTGCAGGTTGCTGAAGTACACAGGTCTAAAAATAGGAGCAGGCTTCTGTTACTGCAGGTGGTTTAAAAGGTTAAGGATGCTATTGGTCAATCTGTTCAGAATATCTATGTGCATATTGAAGAGGTGGGACAAACTCATCAGTGACCGAGTGATCTATCCAAGTGGCTCCAGCTGTGCCAGGAAATCCCATATATGAAGCTTGAATTAACGCAGGTTTCGTGGCAGATATCTCATTTCTGGAACCTTTTACATAACCATTGAGGTTGGTGGGAATCTGAACCTTGATTGTATCATCAATTGGTGTCTTTGATGGTAGATCTGTTTGTGGTGGCCATGACAACAGGTTATAGGGTCGTCTTCTTAGTGAAAAGAGACTCGAGGTCACAAATGTATTAATTATTTTTGCTGCTTATTGCGGTTCCAAGGCCATTGCTCATGGGCGAAGGAATGTGGTAGCGGCAGCATATGGAAAAGGCGGGTTAATCGATCAGACAACTTGTGTAAGGTTTTTTTTTGGCATTCTACCAGATAAACGTTTACTTTGAGATCATGCTTAATTGTTGGCAACCGCGGTTGAATGCAGTGAGAATACCTGTTGGATGGTTTATGATTGGTTAATGGTCTGTAACATGACAATATGGCTATTGCAGTTGACGGGGTCTGATTTGGTTGTTTAATTGTGACAGAAACTCATTTGCTAAATCAATTGGCCTCTCGAGGTATGTCAATTTAGCCTTCAACATCAACGGTTCATCAAGTTGAATTATCTCCGAGCTTAGCATAAATAAATCTTCTGAAACTCATGAACTTGTATACTGAATTGCTCCATCCATAAATGTCATTTTTTTTATGTGCAGTGATCCAGTTTTGGGTAGGTGAGGTGCGGTCATTTGCGGGATACTTGGAGAAATTATGGTGCAAGGAATGGCGATGATGCAACCACGAAATGCAATCTTCTGCGTGGACCGTGGTGGTGAGATTTGGATTTGAAACTTCCTCGAAATTCTCTATTAGTGTCGCACTTAGAGGTTGCTGACCGCTTTTGTTATTTTGCAGCTTCAAACATGCTAGTTGGAGTAAGAGGTGTCAGATGTAAATTGGATTGTACCGCAAGTTCAATATCGGCGAAGAAATTAGCAAGGCTGCCAGTTCGATGCTATGGAGAAGCTTTCCAAAAACGCTAAAGCTCCCTAAGCGTGACTTTCTGCTCAGTTTCAAAAGGATGTCGATCAAAACTTCGCCGAAGTCTTATTAGTAAAGTTGTAACCGTTTCGAATTGTTCCTCTAATGGAATGTTTTAGGGGGTTCCTCCTATAGAGGGTGTGTGTTGTAACCAAATCTTCAAGATTCATATGTTTAAAATACTCTTTTCAAATTGATGGCTTCTTCAAATCGTTAGCTTCATATTCTTCCTCTGTCAATGCTTGATAAACACTTCCATTTCTACGTTTTTTAGACTCCTGATACGTTTAAAAAAAATTAAAGAAATTACTAGTGTTAGCGTCACGTAGTACATAGTCAGGTGATTATCCTCCAATTATTTCAATCATCCTTTTCAAATATTAAATTATGAAGCCCCGGGTAATAATGGTAATCCAAGAAATAATCCCGCCGCTACGCCCCCCAAAGGGCCACATCTCCATAACTGTTGTGTATTGATATCCAAGAAGAACCTCAAGAGTGAAAGTAATATTAGTAATAAAATAAATAACATAATAATAAATGTGATAGAAATAAATATAATATTGGTAATAACAATAGCAATAGCAATAAATATAAAGATAATAAATAATAGCAAATAATAAATATAATAAAACCTAGAACCGGAGCCCAGACCAAGCAGAGACCTTAAGACAACCTTAAGTCAGGATCACCTCGTCATGCCTTAAAATGTTCGACTACGGGAACAGATATCAACCCTACTCGAAATTTCTGCATCTATAAAAGTCGGTTAGTTGCAAAAAACATAAATATTAAAATAAAGTCAAACAATAATAAATAAACGCAAAAAGAGGTGGCATCTTAAGGTCAAAAATTAGGGTGCAACACTCTACAGGAGAAACTTTGACATGGTCTTGTTGCATTGTGTTGACGAACTTGAAGCATGCCTGTTGATGGAGGAAGTCCACGAGGGTTCTTTTGGCACTCATGCTGGTGGACATACAATGGCTAGAAAATTGTTAAGAGCTGGGTATTATTGGATGACCATGGAATCCGATTGCTTCAAATACGCCAGAAAATGCCATAAATGCCAGATTTATGCTGATAAGGTGCATGTGCCACCAACCCCTCTGAATGTGTTAACGTCTCCATGGCCTTTTGCTATGTGGGGAATCAATATGATTGGAAATATTGAGCCAACTGCTTCTAATGGACATCGCTTCATTCTGGTTGCGGTTGATTACTTTACAAAGTGGGTAGAAGCAGCTTCTTTCGCCAATGTCACGAAGCAGGTGGTAGCCCGATTCATAAAGAAGGACATCATTTGTCGTTATGGAATTCCAGAGAGAATCATTACTGATAATGGTTTGAATTTGAATAACAAAATGATGAAGGAACTGTGTCAGAGTTTCAAGATTGAGCATCACAACTCTTCTCCATATCTTCCGAAGATGAATGGCGCTGTTGAGGCAGCTAACAAAAATATCAAGAAGATTGTGTAGAAGATGGTTGTAACCTATAAGGATTGGCACGAGATGTTGCCCTTCGCTCTTCACGGTTATCGTACCACAGTACATACGTCAACCGGGGCAACCCCTTTCTCACTGGTGTATGGTACGGAGGTTGTCCTACCATTAGAAGTTGAGATTCCTTCTTTAAGGGTACTGTCAGATGTGAAGCTTGATGAGGCTGAGTGGGTGCAGACCAGGTTGAATCAGCTGAGCTTGATTAACGAGAAGAGATTGGCAGCCATTGCTCATGGCCGGTTGTACCAGAGTAGGATGAAGAAAGCCTTTGATCAGAAAGTGTGTCCTCAGTGCTTCTAGACGGGTAATTTGGTGTTGAAAAGGATCCTTCCTCCTCATACAGATCACAGGGGAAAATGGATTCCTTATTATGAAGGTCCATACATGGTAAGAAAGGTTTTCTCTGGCGGGGCCTTATTACTATCTACCATGGATGGTGAAGACTTTTCATCCCCTGTGAACGCCAACACGGTTAAAAATACTTTTTTTAAGAGAGACCCGCTGAACAGAAAAAGAAAAGTCCAGGCAAAAATGGGGCATCCCGGCGAACCAGAAAAAAGAAAAGGTTCAGGAGAAAATTAGGGATAAAAAGAAAAATGTAAACCTGCAAAGTTGAAAATCTGGAAAGGCAACTTTTGCAAAAATGGGTATCCCGGTGGATTAAAAACCCGAAAGGGAGATCCAGGCAAAAGTTAGGGATTAGAAAGCAAATGGTTGTGGTCTGTGTTCGATCTGTAAGCCTGTGAGCAGTTATACCGAAGGAAAGGAATCAGTTCAGTCAGTCTTTTCAGAAGGCGAAACATGGGGAACATCAAAGACATACAGGTCATAGCTGAATCGACACATGGTGGTTGTCTGTTGCCACATTGCCAACATTTGTATAGTCTTTTTCTTTTATGCAATTACCTCTTTTCAGGAATTGCATCTGAATTGTAATTCGCCTATTTGCATGCTTTTTATCAATAAAGTATTCACTTCAGTCAAAGAATTTTCTGTTCCTTGTTTTTACTGTTATTATCTTGTTTGCGAAGAACGTCTGTTATTTTGGTAAACGTTGCAGGTGAAAACATGAGGCTTTATAGAGCATAACGGAAGCAATGATTTTGCTTGGGCGACATGTATCATGAATGATAACCAAAGTAACCATTTTACATGTAAGGCATGTGTTTGCTTGTTGCAGGATGGTAGGGTCTTCTCCCTGGGAGACTCTCCCCGGTCTTGAGGTCTTAACAGCAGCACAGGGTGATTCATTTTTCCCCTAGCGGAAGTTCAGAGTTTTGTTTCCCAGCGTAAGCGGGTTCGTACGCCCCAACAAGTTTTCGAAGGGTTCCTTCATGTGGAATGCATTCAGACATTTTTTTCAACAAAGAGTTTGTTTCCCCACAGAATCTCGTTATCAAATCAGATGTCGCCAATGAAAGCGTGGCGTGTCTCGTGCAGAACAAAGTTTTGCCTCTCTACAATAATCCCCAGTAGGGTGGATTTGTCCTCAGCATGTTCCCAGCAGAGTAAGGTGGAAGTATATTCCCTCGGCGGCAGGGTAGATTGTAATCCAGTATTATTCTCCAGCAGAGGCAACGTCTTTGACGCCCTTTCCCCAACGGAGTCGACGTTCTGGTGTCTTTCCAGTAATATCGGTATTCAGGATTTTCTTCCTCGAGCAGAATTTAGTGTTGATTCCCTCGACAGAGGAAGTGTTCAAATAGAAGCATAACCCACTCCTCAATAGAGTGGGGTCCTCAGTAGAGGTCTCTGATATTCCTCAGCAGGGCGGGTTGTTACCGGTGCGTTCCCAGCGGGGTGGAACTTCTTCGCAAGCAGAGTAGAGCTTTCAGAGTGGTTCTTGATTCCCCACTGAGTGGGTTGTTTGGTGTTTTCCCAACAGAGTGAAGATTTTCAAGAAAGGTCATCCAGGGCATTTCCCCAACCGAGTCTTTTGTTCCCTAGAAGGGTTGTATTCTGGTAAGTCATTTAAGGCACTTTCCCTAGCAAAGTTTGCGTTGATCCCTAGCAGAGTGGATTTTTGTTCTTGTCAGAGCAGTATAACCCAAGAGAGTTCTTTTCTTGGAGGCCATCCTGGGCTTGTACTTCCCAGCATAAGTCCAATCGTAATTGGCGCATCATATCTTTCCCCGGCAAGGTTGTTCTCTTCTGCATTTATTTTGCTGAGGTGGTTCCTTTGCACTTGCATTTGTTGTATAGCATCCTCCTAAATGCGTAGCATTTCCATTTCATATGGAGTATTACGCCATTTTCAAACATATGCATCTGAAGTATAAGCCAGGTTTGGTGCTAGAGGTTGTTTGATTCAGGAGATTTGCGTGTTATCCCTGTTGGTGTGGATCTTTGGGTTGGGCATTTTATCGGATTCTTCCCCGCTGGTCGTTTGGTTAAACGTCTTCTCTCTTCAACTGAGTCTTTGGGTTAGATGTCTTCGTTCTCCCCAGGCGAGTCGCTTATAAGCATTTTCCTCCTTGGCCAAATCATTTGTTCAGACATTTTCCCCAACAGAGTTGTTTGGTGAATGTTCTTTTCCTCGGCAGAGTCGTTTGTTTAAACCTCTCTTTTTTCCTATCGGAGCTTTCTTTGCAAATTGTGAGTCGGTTGATTCTGTTGCTTGCCTATTCCGGTTGCGTTATCCCAAATTTTGGTTGGTACTCCCCAGCGTAGTCTGATTGTTGTGTTTGGTATTCCAACTTTTGGTTGGTAATTCTAGGGTGGTTTATCCCAACTTTTGGTTGGTAATCTCTGATTCCCTCTCGAAGAGTCTTTATTCCAACTTTTGGTTGTTGACCTATTAGTGTTTGGATGTTATTCCAACTTTTGGTTGGTAATCCTCGTTTTCTTTGGTAAGGTCGGACATTCCAACTTTTGGTTGGTAACCTTTGTTGTGGTCAGTTCGCTCTCGTTTAGTATTTCCGGCAATTCTAACTTTTGGTTAGTAGCCTTTTATTCCAACTTTTGGTTGGTAATCTTGGATGATCATCCCAACTTTTGGTTGGTAGTCTTCTGTGGTGGAGTCAGCTTTGTTCAGCGCCTCTTGCGATCCTAACTTTTGGTTAGTAGCATTCGTTCTGACTTTTGGTCGATGATAATCTTTCTGGCGATCCTAAATTTTGGTTAGTAGCTTGTGCCGTAACTTTTGGTCGGATGTTATCCCCTGCAGTCGTTATCCTAACTTTTGGTAGGTAGTTTGTCGCTTGTTGGACGTCATCCCAACTTTTGGTTGGTAATCCCCCAGCTGGGTCCGAAGCTTTGTTGACGTTATTCCATCTTTTGGTTGGTAATCTTCCTTTCTTGGATTTTGTTATTCCAACTCTTGGTTGGTAATCCTTTAGTAATGGTGTTTATCCCAACTTTTGGTTGGTAATCCTCCTCTATTCCCCGACGGATTCGTCATTCCAAATTTTGGTTGGTAGCTTTGTCTGATTCTAATTTTTGGTTGGTGAGATTTCGTTGAAAGTGATTCCAATTTTTGATTGGTAGCTTATGATCATTATGGTTCATCGGGTGTTTTCAACTTTTTGTTGATAGTTTGGGTTCAACTTTGATCGGTATTGTGGTAATCCCAACTCTTGGTTGCTAGCTTGTGTTCATTACCTTTTGTTGCATTCTGACTTTTGGTCAGTATATTCCCCAGCGAAGTAGCCCCGCCATTTCACCTTCGGCCAATGTTGTGGTGTTTCCAACTCTTGGTTGGTAGTGTTTGTTTTATCCCCGGAGAGTAACCCTTATCCCATCTTTTGGATGGTATACTTTAATCATTATCTTTTGGTGGGTGTTTATCCTGTGAAGGGTTGTCTGGTTAATCTACTCTTTCCCCAGTGAAGTCACCACAAGACTGCTTGGGTATTTTCCTCTTTTTCTCCCCAGCAGAGTCGGTATCCCAACTCTTGGTTGGTATCTTTAGTTGTATCCCAACTCTTGGTTGGTACTAATTTGTTGGTCATCCCATATTTTGGATGGTATCCTTTGATTGTTATTTGGTAGACGCTTGGTCCCCGTAGAGTTGTCTGGATAGTCTACTCTTTTCCAAGCGGATTTTTTCTTGTCCTCAAGTCGTCAGCTTGCTGATCGTACGTCCTACAGGTTCTTGATTCAAGTTTTGTCCCCATGAGGTTACCTTTTGGTTGGCATTCTTGTTTCATCCCAACTCTTGGTTGGTATCCTTGGTTTGTTATCCCAACTCTTGGTTGGTATTGTTTGGTTGATGTTTCATATTGGACTGTTATCCTCAGCGTGTCGTATTCCAACTTTTGGTTGGTATTCGTTGTTTTGCATCCCCGCAGGTCGCAAATTTCTGGGTTCTTTTGGTATTCAATCGCCTTCTACCTTGAATGTTTAAGAGCTGATGCTTTTCATCCCTTCAGATCTAAGTCGATTGAATAGGGGCAGTTGTAGCACCCCAAAATTTGCCCTTCTGTTTTAACCTGGACTGGCTTTTGTTTCTGTGCATTTTCGCATTTCTGCATATCATAGCATCTGTTCTTGAGGCATGGGACCTAAGCATTTCTGTGGCTCAGGTTTCTCTTTTAGTGCAAGAGACTGAACAGCGAGCGCCAGAGGCTCCGACATTTATTTTTCCCGATGATCGAGCGGCCGATTTTATTTTATTTTTGCAGGTTATTTTCAGCTCAAGAGGCAGCATTCAGGCTATCTCAAGCATTCTCATGGTTGTAGTATTCAAGAGCAAGTCTCAGAGGCTGAACAGGGCTTAGAACGGATGAAAACGGACAAATGTGCAGATTTCCCTCCAAAAGGCGCCAAAATTCAAATTTTAAAGGTGTTAATCGATTAACCAAATGGTTAATCGATTAACCAAGTCAAAATCAGGTCAAATTTGAATTTTTAAAAGGTGTTAATCGATTAACCCATGTGGTTAACCGATTAACCAAGGAAAATTTTGCCTCTGCACGTGAATTTTCAATAGAAGCCACTTTGGGGTCCATTTTGATCACTTGAGGAATTGATTTTACACCAGAGGAAGGATCTAGAACCACTTTGAATTTTGGTTAATTTTCAAATTAATTCACATTTCCTCCAATTTCCCACTCCTAATCTCAAACCAATTTTCACAAACCACACTCCAAACCACATTTGGATCCAAACCAAGAGCATATTTAAATAATTTTCTCCAAACCTCGCACACACAATTCTCATAATTCCATTTCATTTTCAGAATTCAAGATCACTCTTGAATTTTGCTCTCAACTCTTTTACTTCCAAACTCCATCAAAGCTCTTCTCACCTTGAATTCTTTAATTCTCCATTGGAGTTATTGAATCCTAGAGCTAAAACCTTCATCCTTCATCCATATCATCTCCAATTTTCCATTCAAATTTCGTGCTACTGTGGATCTGAATTTTGAAGTTGATCTAGAGGAGCTTATTTGGATAATTCTTGCTTAATTTTGGTGAATCTTCATTTCTACTACAAGTAATCACTTGGATCTTGAAGGAATTGTGGATTTCTAGCTTAGATCTGCTCAATTGAAGTTGAATCAACAATTACCAAAGAAAATCTCCGCTTTGTAGGTTGGAATTCTAGATTCGTTGTTATTTTGAGCTTATTTTACATATTCAATGTGGATCTTCATTTTTTATTGACTTTTGGCTGATTTGATCCATGTGATTGGTGATCTTGCTGTTCTATTGTGTTTACATGTTGATTGGATCACTGTTTTTTGGTTTAAATTCGTGCTTAATTGATTATACAATCATCTGGATTAATGGAGAAGTCATTAATTGCTGAAAAATGCTTTTGAGCTGCTGTTTTCTGATTCTGGTACAGTGTTAATCGGTTAACCAGTTGCAGTGCAAACTGGTTAATCGATTAACCAGTGCGAATTTTCAAATTTTCAAACATTTTTAACTGGTTAATCGGTTAACCATATGTGTTAACCGATTAACACTGAACCAAAATGTCATGTTTGTTGTTTTTGAGCTTGTTTTGGGTATCATTTCACTTTGAATCTTCATGGATCAGTATGATGCATTTGAGTGAGATGCTTTGGATATTGTGTTGTTGTTCTTGATTGTTTAATCATGATTTCCTTGACACGCGTGTTCAGTTTCCACTTGAATGCATGCTTATGGTTCAAAGTGATGATCATTTACATTGTTTCCTTTGCTTACATTGCTTGGTTGAGATGTGCTTGTGGTGGCTGCTGCCCCACACTTTTTCCTCCCACTTTTCTTTTGTGTTTGCATTTCTCTTTCATTTCTTTCTACTTGTGATTGAATTGCTTTGTGTGTTCTTGGTCTTTTTCCATGATCCCTTAGGATTCCTAGTCCCTTTGGGGAGTAGGAGAGACATTAAGTGTTCAATCCAAGCATGCTAACATTAGGTTAGACGTTCCCCTTTTAATCCCAACTTTAGGTCCATTTTGCATGACAACGTTAGGGCCGAGTTTCCCTTAGACCTTCCGCGTGTCTCTCTTCTCATCTCAAAACACATTCTAACTTATCTAATAAGTATGATGAACGTTGTACTCTACGAGCCTTAAGCACATGGGAAATGATGAGTGATGGGTCTCCTCTCGCTTGTCTAGAGTGTTTAGTGTATGTCCCGTTTGGGGGCGATATGCGATGCATTCATTCCTATGTCATAGTCTTTAGTGCAACGGGAATCACATATCAAACTAACTCACTTCACTAAAAAACGCAAATAAAACATCAAACTTTTTCCTTCGGGATTAATCGAAAACCATTTTCAAAAGAGTGTTGTTAACTCTGTTAGAACACAGATTGGTGTTTCTTATATCTCTATGTTTTGATGATAACTTTTATGGAATTTTGTATTAAGAAAATATACACTCTAAAATTTGTTCAAGTATTATTGTTTCAGGTATAAAATTAAATACTCTTAAAGAAGCAAAATACATAAGTACAAGAAACTATGCAAGGCTCTGAAGCATCAGATGCAAGACTATCAGAAGATTCTGAAGCGCTGCTAGAAGGATCTGAAGCAAAAGCTACAGAATGATCTAAAGCGTCAATGAAAGAAGTGTACAAATGTTGAAAGCTCTGATCTAATCAGACTCTGAAGTTCTTTTCACTGCAACATCAGAGGCTTTGATAATCAGACTCTTATCATTAATATTCACGCTCAAGCACATAATGCTGCACACTCTGATGAAGACTCTGATCAAGATTGAGACTCTGATATATTAAGATCTGATCATCTATCAAGGCTCTGATCATCTCATTCATTTTAAGCTCTGATCATCTTAAAATATTTTCATTCCTTTAAGCATGTTCTGAAGTGCAGATTATGAAGATCTCATTCTGAAGGAAGCTTGTTAAAGAAGCTGTAAAACTTGATTGGATGTGGTGCTGCTTCCAAAGTAACCAACGACTATTTTGTCCAAAGAAGTGACGTGGTACAAATCCCAAGGCTTCTACAACCATACCTTTCTGCAGAAAGCATATCTCTGCCTATACTTTTTGGGTATTGAAGAGTCTTATAATCTAATATTATATACAGTTGCACATCACTCAAAGCAATTTGGTAAAGCTATAAAAGGAGAACTTCTACAACATTTTGATGCTGCTAAATCACTACTCACCATTTGCTCATTGATGTTTCACTCAGAAAGAAATACACGCTTGATTCATCAAAGAGAAAATCTCACAAAGATCTTATTCATTTGATTTCTCATAAAACTGTATAGTTTTTGTTATTGTACTTAATCTTAAGTGTAAACATCAAAGTTGTGATACAACTTATTAGAAGCATTCAAATACTTGTTAATTTACATTAATTTGTAAGAAGTTCCTTAAGAAGACCAAGGTGTGGTCAGTAGTTCTTGAGAAGACTAAGACAGTTGTTCTTAGTGATTTCTATTGTAATCGGTTGATCAATAGTGGATTAATTCCTTGTAGAGAAAGGCAAATCATCTTTTATAAGGTGGACTGGAGTAGTTGAGTTCAACGAACCAGGATAAAAATATTGAGTTGTTTTTATTGCCATATTTCTTAAAACTCTTATTCAACCCCCCCCCCTTCTAAGTGTTTTTCTCACCTTCAGTTGGCATCAGAGCTCCGGTTCTGTTTGTGCTATCACTTAACCATGACCAGAAAAGATCCAGTGGGAAAAACTCTTGATACTCTTGGTTGATACTCATTATGGCTGCTGAAACCTCAACACGCAACAACAACAAATATGAAGAAAGAGTCAGCACAAAACCTCCCATGTTTGATGGAGAGAAATTTGATTATTGGAAAGATAGACTGGAAAGTTTCTTTCTAGGATTTGATGCTGATCTTTGGGACTTAGTTATTGGTGGATATGTTCATCTCACTGATGGGAATGGCAAGAAAGTTGACAGAAAATCAATGACTGAGGAGCAAAAGAAGGAATTCAGAAATCACCACAAGGCTAGAACTATATAGCTAAATGCTATATCTCATACTGAGTATGAGAAAATAAGCAACAGAGAAACTGCCTTTGATATATTTTAATCCCTGAAGATGACTCATGAAGGGAACTCTCAAGTTAAAGAAACCAAGGCTCTGGCGCTGATCCAGAAGTATGAAGCTTTCAAGATGGAAGAATCTGAATCTATTGAAGCAATGTTTTCCAGATTCCAGATTCTCACTGCTGGCCTAAAGGTTCAGGACAAGGGTTACTCTACAGCAGATCATGTCAAGAAAATAATCAGAAGCTTGCCAACCAGATGGAGACCCATGGTCACTGCTCTGAAGCTGGCAAAGGATCTGAACAAGATTACGTTGGAGGAACTAATTAGTTCTCTAAGGAGTCATGAGATTGAACTAGAGGAAGATGAACCTCTAAAGAAAGGTAAGTCAATTGCTTTAAAATCTAATAAATCTGTTAAAGCATTGCAGGTAATAGAAGAAAGCTCTAAAGAGTCTGCTTCTGAAGATGAAGAAGAACTATCCTTGCTATCCAGAAGAATCAATAAACTTTGGAAGAATAAGCAAAGGAAGTTCAAGAACTTTAGAAAACCAGATCAACACAAAGATTCTTCTGGGCACAGAAGATCTGGAGAACACTCTGGATACAGAAGATCTGGAGAAGCCTCTGGACACAGACGATCTGGAAAAAGAGAGGTTGTTTGCTATGAATGCAAAGAACCTGGGCACTACAAGAGTGAATGTCCAAAGCTTCAGAAGGAGAACTCAAAAAGAAAGTCATATCACAAAAAGAAAGTTCTGATGGCTACCTGGGATGACTCAGATGCATCTGATTCGTCATCAGAGTCAGAAGTGGAATGTGCAAATGTAGCATTCATGGCTAACATTGAGGACAGTGCTTAATCATCTAGATCAGAATCAGAATATGATTCTGAGGAGGTATTTGCTGAACTTTCTAGACAGGAACTTGTTGAAAGTCTATCTGATATTCTTGAAAACTATAGCAAAGTTAAACTCAAATACAAAACGCTTCTAAAGCATATTGAATTTAAGAGTAACAAGTTTGAATCAGAAATAGCTGAACTAAAAGCTGAAAATCTTCAATTGAAAAACAATTTAGAATCTGTTCAACTAAACTCTGATTCAAAATCTGAACCATGCTCTAAAAATATTTTACAAGAGTATGACTATAGTTTCAGGAAGTTTTTAACTAAAAGCCTAGATAGAAGCAAAATGGCTTCAATGATCTATGGTATTAGCAGAAACTATAGAAAAGGTATTGGATATAAATATTTCTCTTATGAAGATTCAAATCCAAAATCTGTAGATAAACTGGATATCAAGTATCCTCCTTTATATTCTCAGTTTACATTTGGTCACTTAAATGATATTAAACACACAAGTTCTAATCAGAACAAACCTGTGTTTAATAAATCTAAAGCTAATCAGAACAAGTCTTATGTTGAAAGACAGAAGTTCAGAAAAAGATTTAAGGCAACTAACCAAAAAGGACCCAAGAAAATCTGGGTACCTAGGGATAAGATAATCTATGTTGCAGACATCCTTAGCAGCAAAGTCAAGACTCCAGTCATGGTACCTGGACTCTGGATGCTCACGACATATGACGGGAAAAAGGTCTATGTTCCAAAGTCTGGAGCTTAGATCTGGAGGAGATGTCAAGTTTGGAGGGAATCAGAAGGGCAAGATAATTGGCTTTGGAACCATAGGCAATGGTAAACTTCCTTCTATAACTAATGTCTTGCTTGTTGAAGGATTAGCTCATAATCTATTGTCCATAAGTCAATTAAGTGACAATGGTTATGACATAATCTTTAATCAAAAGTGTTGCAAAGCTGTTAGTCAAAAGGATGGCTCAATCCTCTTTAATGGTAAAAGGAAAAACAACATTTATAAAATTAGTCTTTCAGAACTTAAGGTTCAGAATGTTAAATGCCTTATGTCTATTAATGAGGAGCAATGGGTCTGGCACAGAAGATTGGGTCATATTAATATGAGACGTATATCTCAGATTAATAAGCTTAATCTGGTCAGAGGACTTCCTAATCTGAAGTTCAACTCAGATGCTCTTTGTGAAGCATGTCAGAAAGAAAAATTTTCAAAATCATCTTTCAAATCCAAAAATGTTGTTTCAACTTCAAAACCATTAGAGTTACTTCACATTGATCTGTTTGGACCAGTGAAAACTGCATCCATCAGAGGCAAGAAGTATGGATTAGTCATTGTTGATGACTACAGCAGATGGACATGGGTAAAATTCCTAAAACACAAGGATGAGTCACATTCTGTGTTCTTTGACTTCTGCAAACAAGTCCAAACTGAAAAAGATTTCAAAATTGTTAAAGTCAGAAGTGATCATGGTGGTGAATTTGAAAACAAACTTTTTGAAAAATATTTTAATGAAAATGGCATTGCTCATGATTTCTCCTGTCCTAGAACTCCATAACAAAATGGAGTTGTAGAGAGGAAAAATAGAACTTTGCAAGAGATGGACAGAACCATGATCAATGAGACTAACATGGAAAAACATTTTTGGGCAGAGGCAATTAGCACAGCATGTTACATTCAGAACAGAGTGTCAATTAGACCTCTTCTGGAAAAGACTCCTTATGAATTATGGAGGAATAGAAAGCCAAACATTTCTTATTTCCATCCTTTTGAATGTATTTGTTTTATACTTAACACTAAAGAGAATCTTAACAAGTTTGATTCTAAAGCACAAAAGTGTTTCATGCTTGGATATTCTGAACGCTCTAAAGGCTACAGAGTATACAATACTGAGACACAGATTGTGGAGGAATCTATACATGTTAGATTTGATGATAAGCTTGGCAATCAAAAGCCAAAGCAGATTGAAAACTCTGCAGATGGAGAAGTTATTCTCATAGAATCTGAGAAGTCAGAGGTAGAGAAAGCTCAAGAAGAAGCTACGCCAGATGCAACTCCATTAGCTGCTCATATGAATAACATGAATATTTCTGAAGAACCAACAGTTAAAGGATCATCCAGAATCAAAGCTTCTCATCCAGAAGAAATGATTATTGGGAAGAAAGATGACCCTATAAGAACAAGGTCATTTATCAGATCATCTGGAACATCACTTCTTGGGTTGGTGTCTATTATTGAACCAACATCTGTGGATGAGGCTCTGAGTGACAATGATTGGATACTTGCAATGCAAGATGAGCTGAATCAATTTACAAGAAATGATGTGTGGGATCTGGTTCCTAGACCAAAAGGTTTCAACATTATTGGAACAAAGTGGGTATTCAGAAATAAACTAAATGAGCAAGGAGAAGTTGTTAGGAACAAAGCAAGGTTGGTAGCTCAAGGTTACAGTCAACAAGAAGGAATTGATTACACTGAAACTTATGCTCCAGTAGCAAGGTTAGAATCTATACGCCTTCTTATTTCATTTGCTGCACAACATAACATCACTCTATATCAGATGGATGTTAAAAGTGCCTTCTTAAATGGCATTATAGAAGAAGAAGTTTATTCCCATCAACCTCCTGGTTTTGAAAGTGATAGATTTCCAGATCATGTTTTCAAACTCAAAAAATCTCTTTATGGTTTGAAACAAGCTTCCAGAGCTTGGTATGAAAGAGTAAGTAATTTTCTTCTGGAAAAGAACTTTATTAGAGGCAAAGTGGACACAACTCTTTTCTGTAAAACATTTAAGAAAGATTTACTAGTGTGTCAAATTTATGTGGATGATATTATTTTTGGATCTACCAATATTATGCTGGGAAAGGAGTTTGCTTTGTCTATGCAGGATGAATTTGAAATGAGCATGATGGGAGAACTTAGATTCTTTCTGGGAATCCAAGTAAATCAGACTCCAGAATGCACATATATTCACCAGACTAAATATGCCAAAGAGCTTCTGAAGAAATTCAATCTGAATGAAAGCAAATTGGCAAAGACTCCAATGCATCCTACAAGCACACTTGGTAAGGAAAAGGTAAGTAAGAAAGTTGATCAAAAACTTTACAGAGGTATGATTGGATCTCTCTTATATCTAACTGCTTCAAGACCTGATATTTTATTCACTGTGTGTCTGTGTGCTAGATTCCAATCAGATCCTAGAGAATCTCACTTAACAGCTGTTAAGAGGATTCTAAGGTATCTGAAAGGTACTACTAATGTGGGTCTGTGTTACAGAAGATCTGATGAGTATAAATTAGTTGGATTCTGTGATGCTGACTATGCTGGAGACAAAGTAGAACATAAAAGTACTTCTGGAAGCTGTCAATTTCTTGGAAGTCATCTGATCTCTTGGTTCAGCAAGAAGCAACCCACAATTGCACTTTCAACAACAGAGGCAGAATATATTACTGCTGCTAGTTGTAGCACCCAGATGCTCTAGATGAAAAGTCAACTGGAAAATTATTAGATTTTTGAGAGTAACATTTCTATCTTCTGTGATAATACTTCTGCTATATGCTTATCTAAAAACCCCATTTTACACTATAAAGCTAAGCATATAGAGATTAAACATCATTTCATCAGAGGCTATGTTCAGAAGGGAATTATCAATTTAAACTTTGTAGATACAGATCATCAGTGGGTTGATATCTTTACAAAACCCATTGCTGAAGATAGATTTAAATTTATTCTGAAAAATATAAGTATGGACTTCTGTCCAGAATTAAATATTCATCATATGAAATTTTTTCTCAGATGATAAATGTCTAAACTCTGAAGTATTTCTTCATTTCAATTCTGTGTTTATTTATTTGTGTGTAAATATGAACTAACAAGGCTCAGAAGATCTGAATGTTGCCTAACGTTTCATTTCTCAAAGAGTTTCAGAGGCACATGCAAGCAAACACGTGTAGCTCAGAATCTGGAAAGGTAGAGTGCACCATACTGAATTGACATTTGAGGTATTGCTTTGAAAATCCAAAATCTCTTGATTTTCCCCCCTTCTGTCAGAATCTTAAATGCTTGATTTGATTTTATTCCTTGTATTAATTGCTTAATATGATTATGTTTCACTTCATTCAATGCTTGTGTGTACGCGTGAGATTGTGTGTCCTTTTGCATGCCCAAAATTGCTCTATAAAATCTCACAACACTTCACAAATCACACTTTACACTCTTTTCACTTCTCATATGCATTTCTGTCTTCTTATTGTTTCCATCTCATTTCAAAACCCAAAACCTCTCGTAAACCCAGACGCTTCTCAAGAACATCAATGGCTTCACCATCTTCAACATCTGCTCAGATGCAAACTTCAACTGCTGTTGCATCATCTCCAAATGCTGCTGGTTCATCCCAAACTGTTGTTGTGTACAAGGCACCTGTAAGAACTCTTCTCACTCCAATCAAAGACCTTGAAGTTCTGTGTGAGAACTTTGTGGATTTTGAATCCATCAAAGAAAATGGTTTTGATCTCTATTCAACCATCAAAACTCGGAACTGGGAAAAGTATTTTGACAGGATGATGGGTCCTATTTATCCAACATTGGTGAAGGAATTCTGGATACACGCTCAAGTTTTCCCTAAGTTCATTCATTCTTCTATTCTTGGGAAGGAAATTTTCATCACTGAAAAATTAATCAGACAACTACTTGAGTATAAGGAAACTGATGGAATCACAAGTATGGCTACTGATCGTGTGGATTTGGCTGACATTTTTCAAGAAGTTTGTGTTTCTGGGGAACCATCCAACAAGGTCAGAGATCTGAAGCCCGTTTACAGAATCTGGGCCAAGATTTTCATGAGTTCTATCTTTCACAGGAAATCTTCTAACTCACCAGATTATGTGAACTCAGAACAAATGTACTTCATGTTCTGTATGAGTAAAGGAAAGAAGGTGGATTTACCTTATCTTCTGTTCAGTCATCTTCTGAGCCATATCAAAGAAACCAGAGAAGAAGTAAGGGTTAAAGCTGGAAAAATCAGAAATTGGATCCCTATGGGAAGACTGATATCAGACATTCTAACAGAGAATGGTCTTGTGAAACATCTATTTGATGCTGGAGTGAAAGATGATCTCTCTTATGCTATAGGATCTGTCATCAATGGGAACACTCTGAAAAGAATGAAGGTCATTTCAGAGCTTGCTGGAAAACCCAAGAAATTTAACTCTGAAGACGTCAGCAGAAGGAGAATTTCTTTAACAGATTTTCCCATGTTCAGTGCAGATGAACTTAGGGAAATCATTCTGACATACATTGTTGAATGTTTAAGAGATGGTATTCCTCTGCCTGCTAACATAGTACAGAAGGAAGGAGAAGTATTGCCAAATCTTCTAAGAGAAAGGCGCAGGAAGAGAAAAGCTGAGGAAGGATCTGTTGCACAGCCCAAGAGGAAAGCCTCTGATGCTGCTGACATACCTGAGAAGGACAAGAAGCAGAAGGAAAATCCTCCAGAAGCTACCGTGGAAGAAATCAGAGAAACAATTCAACATGTATTAACATCTGATCCCAAACCATCTGTACCTTCACCCTCATCTTCACCTCCACCATCTCCTCCTCAACCATCTGAGCCTCATTCATCTGAACCCATTTTCATCTCCTCACAAACATTCTCAACCATCTTCTGTTCAAATACCATCTGAACCCCCTCAACAGAAATCTTCTGAACAACATCCCCCTCAACAAACACAATCTGAACCACAAAAACAACAATCCTCTGAACAACAAACACAATCTGAACCACAAAAACAATCTGAACCACTCTCTTCTACTCAACCACCAGAAGAACCAATCATCGAAAATCCTGAACCATCTGTCCAACAACCATCTAAAGGCATTCTGGATGTGCAACCTATTGCAACCATGTATGTCATCTCTTCAACTTCATGTCATTCAACTGAATCATCTGATTCTGATGACTCTGAAGTCCCCTCACCAACTAGCTTACAAATTCCTGATCCTTATAAACCACTACCATCTGATCTACCTGCATCTGACAACCCTCTTCGCTTCAAATTCAACTTCATAGATTTTATACCATCCTCATCTGATGTTGTTACAGCAACACCATCTGATGGTGACACCTCTACTCCTCAACTCACCATACCACAAACATCCATACCACAACCATCTGAACCACAACCATCCATACCCCAACAATCTGAACAACCACCATCTGAACAACCATCATCTGATCACCCACCTCCTGAACAAAACCAAACACCTCCTGAACCATCACAACCAGTCACCATAGAAGACTTTCTGAACCCCAAACCCAGATCATATGTTTCTACTCTATTCAAGAATTTCAAGAAGGAACTACGTATGGGGATTGCTTATGTGGAGAAAGAGTGCATGGCTAGTATGGATCCTGCTGAATCTGAAGCTTCCTGGAACAGATTCATCTCAAAATTCAACTCTGCTGCATCTGACCTCAGAACACTCTGCGCTGATGATGCAAAGGCAAAGTTTGCTGAAATGGTCAGACAGACTCTGCTGAGCATTATCACAACCCCAGTGCTTCTTCTAGAAGATGCTCCTGCTGAAGATTCTGCAATGATAGAAGATACTCCTGCATCTGGCATGGAGATTGATCATCCAATGGCAACTGCATCTGCTTCTGAACCTTCTGCGTCTGAGATGAAGACTGAGATTCCAGATGTTGTCCAAGAAGTCAAGGAAATCAAAACATGGATGATAAAACAGGAACAGACTACTGAAGAGATCAAGACTTAGATGGCCAAGCAAGAAGAGTCCACTGCTAAGATTACTGATCTTCTGACCTTGATTGCTTCTCGCCAGCCCTAGTTTTTTTTTCATGTCTTTGCATTCTTGTTTTGCACTTGTTTTCTGTTTGTTCTATTTTCTGTCATCTGTTGTATGAACATCTAATTTTTTTTCTGTTTGAATGAATCTAGCTGTTATGTTTTTCATTTATGTGTTGTGTTTTTCTCTTCTTCTGTTATCTTTTCTGTCTTTAAAATTCTTTTTGATTATGACAAAAAGGGGGAGAAAGAGAATTTGATTGTTCAATCCATAAGCAATACTAAAATGAAATTCAGACATTGTTTTAATCTAACATTGAATCTTAAGACTTTCAGATCTTATTAATTCATCTGACAAAAATGATCTGAAGTTACCCTGAGAATTACCCAACCAGGCTCTGATACTTGAAGCAAATTTGACTCTGACTCTGGAAGAGATACCAGACTCTTCATTTTGAAAGATATCATCAGACTCTAATTCTGGAAAGCATCCAAGCTCTAATTCTTTCTCTCAATAAGGATTTCTACCAGGTTCTGAAATATACTCAAGCAAAAAGGGAAGTGTTCTCTTCTATTAGAGTATTCATTTCAGGGGGAGATTCTTAATCTCAGGGGGAGTTATATATTTTATTTCTCTTTATTGAACAAAATTCCCTATGTTTTGTCATCATCAAAAAGGGGGAGATTGTTAGAACACAGATTGGTGTTTCTTATATCTCTATGTTTTGATGATAACTTTTATGGAATTCTGTATTAAGAAAATATACACTCTAAAATTTGTTCAAGTATTATTGTTTCAGGTATAAAATTAAATACTCTTAAAGAAGCAAAATACATAAGTACAAGAAACTATGCAAGGCTCTGAAGCATCAGATGCAAGACTATCAGAAGATTCTGAAGCGCTTCCAGAAGGATCTGAAGCAGAAGCTACAGAATGATCTAAAGCGTCAATGAAAGAAGTGTACAAAAGTTGAAAGCTCTGATCTAATCAAACTCTGAAGTTCTTTTCACTGCAACATCAGAGGCTTTGATAACCAGACTCTTATCATTAATATTCACGCTCAAGCACATAATGCTGCACACTCTGATGAAGACTCTGATCACGATTGAGACTCTGATATATTAAGATCTGATCATCTATCAAGGCTCTGATCATCTCATTCATTTTAAACTCTGATCATCTTAAAATATTTTCATTCCTTTAAGCATGTTCTGAAGTGCAGATTATGAAGACCTCATTCTGAAGGAAGCTTGTTGAAGAAGCTGTAAAACTTGATTGGATGTGGTGCTACTTCCAAAGTAACCAACGACTATTTTGTCCAAAGAAGTGACGTGGTGCAAATCCCAAGGCTTCTACAACCATACCTTTCTACAAAAAGCATATCTCTGCCCATACTTTTTGGGTAATGAAGAGTCTTATAATCTAATATTATATACAGCTGCACATCATTCAAAGCAATTTGGAAAAGCTATAAAAGGAGAACTTCTACAACATTTTGATGCTGCTAAATCACTACTCACCATTTGCTCATTGTTGTTTCACTCAGAAAGAAATACACGCTTGATTCATCAAAGAGAAAATCTCACAAAGATCTTATTCATTTGATTTCTCATAAAACTGTATAGTTTTTGTTATTGTACTTAATCTTAAGTGTAAACATCACAGTTGTGATACAGCTTATTAGAAGCATTCAAACACTTGTTAGTTTACATTAATTTGTAAGAAGTTCCTTAAGAAGACCAAGGTGTGGTCAGTAGTTATTGAGAAGACTAAGACAATTGTTCTTAGTGCTTTCTATTGTAATCAGTTGATCAATAGTGGATTAAGTCCTTGTAGAGAAAGGCAAATCATCTTTGATAAGGTGGACTGGAGTAGTTGAGTTCAACGAACCAGGATAAAAATCTTGAGTTGTTTTTATTTCCATATTTCTTAAAACTCTTATTCAACCCCCCCCCCCCCTTCTAAGTGTTTTTCTCACCTTCAAACTCTTGTTTCTACCGCAAACAAGTAACGCCTAAGTCTCCAATGGTCGAGCAACAATACACCTAACTGCTAGAACGAAGGTTTAACCCTACTCGGTTAAAACACTTGAACCAATCTGTGGTCATGTCAGCCCGAACTATGTTTTCTCTGAGTTCTCGTACCAGACAAGGATACGTAGACACAAGACGGTGATGTCTTGGTGAGCAACCTTCCCCCACTTTCACCCGTAGTTTTCTGAACTATGTTGACTCTGACTTTCCCATTGCACGAGGGATTACGTAGGCATAGAGCGGTGATGTTCTATCGAGACTCTTTTTTTTTATTTTGTTCTGTGAGCCTGTAGCTTAGATAGATAACCAAACCCTTTGATTAGACAACAAGCATGGATCTCGTTGAGTATAATGGACGTGAGAGGTGCTAATACCTTCCCCTTGCGTAACCGACTCGCGAACCCAAGATTTGTTTCCGATGACCTTATTTTTTCCCTTTTCGTAGGTTTTCTCTGATCGTTTCCTTTCCCTCTCTTTGGGATAAATAATGAACGGTGGTGACTCTTCTGTTTTTTCGTCGGGTGTTTTCGCAGTTGCGACACCTGCCTCTGTAAGAACGCTGACCTCTTCGCATGGAACGCCACCGAGATGCCCGGCCTCGACCCTGAGGTCGCTTGCCACCAACTCTCCATCAACCCGGCCGCAAAGGTTGTAGTACAACATAGACGTAGGCAGTCTCCCGCAAAATTGGTGGCGGCTAAAAAGGCTGTAAAAGACCTCCTAGAGGCAAATTTTATTTTGGAAGCCCAGTATTCAACTTGGTTGTCCAACGTTGTACTTGTAAAGAAATCTAATGGAAAATGGAGGATGTGCATTGATTACACCAATCTCAACCGGGCATGTCCAAAGGACGCCTATCCCCTCCCCAACATCGACAAACTTGTCGACAACTCGGCAGGTTTCAAACTACTATTCTTCATGATTGCCTACTCGGGGTACAACCAGATCCCCTGTCCGAGGTCGACAAGCAGAGCACGGCGTTTATGACCGAGTCGGGCAACTACTACTATAATGTTATGCCCTTCGGCCTAAAAAACACCGGCGCCACCTACCAACGGATGATGAACAAAGTCTTCCAGGGAGAGATAGGCAACATGCTCGAGGTCTACATGGACGATATGATCGTCAAATCCTTCACGGAGGTCAACCACACGGCACACCTCAAGAAAGTCTTCGAGACAGCGAGGAAGTGCAGGATGGGGTTCAACCCGGAGAAGTGCACCTTTGGGGTACACGCAGGAAAGTTCCTCGAATTTTACCTGACCGAACGAGGTGTTAGTTCCATGATTCTATGACTGTCCATGGTTCTATGGTTGGCTAAATTTTGGTAAAACATGATTCTGCATTGATGTTAAGCAAGATGTTATAACATCTCCATCTGCTGTGGTGACAGAACTATTGTCATGATGTCAAGATAGATTTCGTGACACCCATCTGCTGTGGTGACAGAGTTGCTGTCATGTGCTTTAATCAAGATGTCAAGACAGATGTCGTGACATCCATCTGGTATAGCAAGAGTTGCTATTTTATATCTCTTGACAGAGGTGGTTTGGGTTGATGAGATCATGTTGGATATATCTCATCAGTGTGTGCAGATCAAAGAGAATTATTAGGAACAAAGTGCAAATTTAATTGGTGTTCATAAAAAGGATCTTTGAGACTTTTTAGAAAACTATAATATATTTGTTTCTACTGTTATGAAGAAGATTCTGCAAGAGTGTTCTGCAGGGTAAGTTGGGATAGCTAAGAGCAAGTTAAGTTGGATGTCATGCTGGATGTTATGACATCAAGCATATGACATCAGGGCTCGGGTTTAAGTTTTCTGGTATTAGCTCAGGCTATACTTCAGGAAACATTTTAGGAAGCCTAGTTATCTCAGGCGACATGTTAGGCATTGCTGAGGATAACATGGAATGCCCCTTACCTAATTGGATGTGCGTAGCTTCATGAAGAGAGGTTTATCTTGGGTAAACCTAATTTCTACACCTAGGCCCAAGGACTGTATGATGCTTATATATATAGAAGTAGCAATCCTAATTTGTTGGGGGCTTTTAGATAGAGACTGAGAGATTGTGTCGTGAAGAGTTCTGTTGGTGTAACTTGATCTTCACGTGTGTTTTTGTGTTTTAGGATTTTGAGAGTCTCTTGTGTGTAACTTTGTAAGTCACCCTTTGTATCTTTGGATGCATCGTGGTAGACATATTTAGGTTGTTATTTATACAGTGTTAATTGTTCACTCAAAGCTTTTAAGCAAGAGTGTATCGTTCTTGATTGAAGTTGTTAAGCAAAATCAAGTATTGTGATTTTGAAGAGTGTCTTCTTATGTCTTCCTTTTGTATTGAATTATTTATCACTGCTGTGATTGTGGGGAGTGAGATGTGTCTCTTGTCTAGTGGGTTCTAGGCAGAAATTGCATTGGGTAGAGATTAAGTGAGGAGTTGTAAACTGGGAGTTTAGTTATGAATTCATTCTGCTAATAGTGGATTTCCTTCCTGGCTTGGTAGCCCCCAAATATAGGTGATGTTGCACCGAGCTGGGTTAACAACTTCTTATGTTCTTTATTGCTTTCGTGACTTGTTTACTGCTAAGTTTAATAGTCTGTCCAGCAGTGGATGTCATAACATCCACTGTAACATCGACTGTTTGTTACTGCATTTACAATTCTGCATAATTTAAATGGTTAGATAAACAGTTCTGTCAGTCTGTAGATGCTACAACAGATGTCATGACACTGTTAATTTTTAAAGTGAATTAAAATGGTCATGTTCTGTCCTTGTTCTGTTTTGGCAGAGATCAATGTCTTAACATCGCTAGGGACATTTGAAATCTGCATACCAGAATTTCAATTGGTATCAGAGCAGGCATCCTGTCTATTCTGGATGAGATCCTGGGACATACTTTCTGGTGTTTTGAACAAGGAGAAGTGGTAGCTGACTTGCTGATCTTGCTAAATGTCTGAGCTTCTGCTTATGGAGTTAAGGGGGATTTTGTGTTTACTCCTATTTTTGAAAGATTCAGTGTATCTACTGTTGTGCTCTCTAATACAGGAGCCTCTGTGATTTGCTGAATGTTCTTCTTGGATAGATCAGATCATATACTCAAGGAGGAGTGGCTTCTTCCTCTGTATGGTGTCATATAAGATGTTCTGACATCTTGTTCAGGGCATGTTGAAGAGGTTCTTTTGGTGGTTCCGCTGCATATTTTTATAATGGAAGAACTTTGATATTAACGGTTCTGAAAGCTCTAGTCATTCCAATGTTGGGAGAAATAGAATGAAGAGAGTTGTTTGTTGATATATGTTATTGCTGACTTCATACTCGAAAGATTGTTTTTTTCTTGCACCTTGAAGTTAATTTGAAGAGAAGAGCTCTTTCAGGGAGATAATCTGGTTCTCATGCTGAAAAATGATTTCTGAAGGTCTCTGGTGTTGATAAATGATATAATGGGAGGTGATTTATTTTCACCATTCATGTTTTGCAAGAGCTCTATTAGCAAGAGGAAGTCATAGGCAGGTTGAGTCAAGGGTGGCAGCCTTATTATTTCAACATTAAAGATACTTATACTAAAGAATACTTTTGGTATTAGTGTAAATATCTATCAGATGGTCTTCTCAACAAGTTGTGTGGATCTAAGATCATTTGCTATTTGTGGACTACACACGTATCTAATTGGTTATCCATGAAGTTCAAAGACAGATTTATTATAAGGATTTAAGATTCATTACTATTTGAGATATTCTCAAATATTTAATGGATTATCCTTAGTTGATGATCAAGTTGTCTCATCATTTGTAGCACAAGTATCAGGCCCTTGATCTGTTTGAGGATCTGATGTTCAACCAGATGTTGAGACATTCCTTCAGCAGAGATTATGCATAATTCTGTTGATTCAAGGAGTGAATCACTAGATCAAAAGAGATATAGCTGATGATCTTGGTACCATACACATGTGTGGTAGGACCTGTCTTTATTCTAGTAAGGTTCTTGGCAAGAAACTAAGGCTAGAATGTAGTGCTGATGGAAGTGAAGATGAAGACATTTGTCTTGGATCAGTCTATTGAAGTGCAGCAGATGTTTTCTAGTCTCTACTAGAAGCATATGATATTTATCTAGAGAGTTTCCTGGCAAGAAACTTGTCTAGAATATGGTGCTGGTGATAGCACTGCTTGGGTTAGTTTATTTCTGATCTGAGTGCATAGGAGCATGTAACCTTGCTCATCTTAGAGGTCAAGGATAAGTGGCAGTTATCGCTGACTTTCTAAAGAAGTCTCTACTTAAGGAAAGCAAGATTCCTTATGTAAATATCTCTTGTGACTAATCTTCTCTGAAGAATCAATCTTTGGCATGTTTGGTTTCTCTAAAGAGGATTTTTCTGGAGCATATGCATTTCGAAGGTAGCTATTGCAGAATAGAGGTTGTCTACACAAACTTAATATCATTAATCAAGTCTATGAGAACATGGAACTCGTTTTCTGTTATGTGGAAAAGGTTATTCTAAATGGTAGAATGAAAGCCTGAACTCTCCAGCAGGATGTCTGATCAGATGTTGTGACATCAAGCAAAAACTTCAGTTTGCAGGAGCTGTGAGAAGAAGTAGATGTTATAGGTCCAAGTCTTGGTGTATCTAAGATGCCTTGCTATGAAGCAAGTAGGATATGTAACTTGAAGATCAAGTTTTCTTGGTGGATCAGAAGATTTTCTAGAGCTCTGGAAGGAGCTGAGTAACCAAACAGTGGCATTTGGTTATTTAAAAAAGTGTGCTTAAAGAAAATTACTCTTGTGCAGAAGGGTAGTTGTTTGAATACCAAAGAAGGTTCTGATTCTATTCATATATTGGAGCTTGTGGTAGAAGCCCTAAGTTGCGTATGGAAGATTACCCTCTTTTGGAGTTGTATTTGATCAAGCTGGTGGAGTTGTGTTCTCTGAAGATCTTCATTTGGATTACCAGGCAGTAGTAAGTCCAGTTGTGGGCATATCAAGAACCATTGGACGTTGTGTCTGTGATATGTGAAGGATGTCCTAACTGATATTAGAATATCATCTGGTTTGTTGTGGAACTTGTGATTCACATCTTGACTAAGAAGTACTCTATCTTGTCATACGGGAGAATGATGAGGTAAAAAGACTGTCTTGGAGGATGATGTGAAGGGATTGTACAAGACTGGAGTGGATCATTGGTTGATTGCATGAAAGTCTGGATTCTGATGTGTTATATGGAAATGAAGATTCACTAGTTAAATCAGAAGTGTTCTAACTTATCATATGGGAGAATGATGAGGAAAGAATGTCTTGGATTATGGGGTGTCTATCTTGTTCTCTGACTCAGGCCAGAAGATTTGTGGAGAAGTGGTAACTCTAGTAAGAAGTGGAGCAGTTTGGTACCTTCTCACTGTATGAGCATGAGGTTGGTCTTGAGATATTGTGGTGATCTTGGAGCATCTTTTATAAAAGATAGGGGGAGAGCTTATGTCTGATGGGTGTACTAGTTGCTGGTGGTTCAAGCAGTAAGTGAATGCGTTCAACAGGTGTGTTGAACAAAGAGTGAGGTTTTGAAGACATAAAGATGAGTCTTATGTTTTCCATTCACGTGCTTCTGGAAAAAGAGCACTAGTTGTCCTTGATATGGGGAGTTATACTTCTAGGATATGTTGTTGCAATAGTTCAGTTTCAAGATTGTTTATGGTCTCAAGAAGGTTGTGATTGTATGCCTCTATGAGGATGGAATGTCAGACAAGATGTTGTGACATTATGTTACTGCTCTAACTCATGGTGAACCTGACAGTGTATTTTTTTTGGTTCTGTCATTGGGTATCAATGGATTAAATCAGATTTTTGGGCCTCTATCCAAGTGTTTTATCTTGTATGGCTGGTGAAGATGAAGATCAAGACATCATTAGCTCTGAGTTTGTGCATAAGGAAGGACTTTCACCCTGTCATCTTGGAGATTTTTCTAGCTGAATCTGAGTAATCTTGCAGACATTTATTTTTATCCTGCAACTGCTTCTGCTACTTGGTCTAGTATGGGTTGTGAAGCAAGGAGTGTAAAGTTGTAGTGTGTGATGAAGTGGTTCTTCATGTGTTTGGGTTCTCTCTTTTAGGGGGAGTGTTGATTATGCATGACAGGGGAGCTGTGTACCTGTATGATGCGTAGCTGCATGGCTATTCAAACCAACATTGGTTTGTGTCTGGGAGAATTTATTTTTCTCTGTAGAATATTTGTGTGTCTCAAATTGGGGATTTAAAATCAATTTCTACTTGGCAAGTATTTAATTAATTATCCATTAATTGGTGATGTCAAAAAATGTCACTCCTGAAGGTGCAGCTTCAGACAAGGCAAGAACTTAAGATTCAATGACTTGGTGCTTAAGACTTTTTATTGTATTTGTAATGTCAGACAGGATGTCTGAAAATTATGTCTCTGAGGAAGCTACATGAGAGTTTATTTCTCTCTATGATGTTCTGATGTTGGTGATGATCTGCTAAGCTGCTGTTGTTGTGTCCTACTGAGAACTTCATGTGTATCCTATATATGGGCTACTATGGAAATAATAAGCCTTGTGGTTGGTGTCTTATAAAACCAAAGTGAGTGGGAAAGGAGTTGATGTCATATATGATGGGCTGGAATCAGGATTGAGTTTACTGTGTTTGAGTGAGTTCAGCTGCAGTTGAAATCCTTGTCCATGGATTGCTGCTGAAGTGGTGCAGTCTTTTTGTTGATTAGAGATCAAGCAGCTTATGTATCTGATTCAGTTTGTGTTTATCTCATGGGAGATTGTGAGATGGCAGTCTGGAGATTTGGACACCATGTGCAGGTTGTCAGCTGAGTCTTGCTTTAAAGTATGGTGATTGTGATTCAGTTTTTGAGTTGGCTCTGAGTGATGTGTGTACATTTACTCCAATTGTTGTCAATTTTTGGCTAAAAAAAGGGGGAGGAAAGTACCGCTATGGAAATAGCAGTGTAGTTACTTGATGAATGCAACTATTAATGGGGAGCATGAAAGTTTGTGAGGCTGGATGTATTTGAGGAAACTAATGTTGTTGTGCCCTGATAAGTTTGTTTGGTTGTCTTAGCCAAAATTTTCCAAAGTGGGAGATTGTTAGTTCCATGATTCTATGATTGTCCATGATTCTATGATTGGCTAAATTTTGGTAAAACATCATTCTGCACTGATGTTAAGCAAGATGTTATAACATCTCCATCTGCTGTGGTGACAGAATTGTTGTCATGATGTCAAGACAGATGTTGTGACATCCATCTCCTGTGGTGACAGAGCTGCTGTCATGTGCTTTAATCAAGATGTCAAGACAGATGTCGTGACATCCATCAGGTATAGCAAGAGCTGTTATTTTATATCTCTTGACAGAGGTGGTTTGGGTTGATGAGATCCTGTTGGATATATCTCATCAGTGTGTGCAGATCAAAGAGATTTATTAGGAACAAAGTGCATATTTAATTGGTGTTCATAAAAAGGATCTTTGAGACTTTTTAGGAAACTATAATATATTTGTTTCTACTGTTATGAAGAAGATTCTGCAAGAGTGTTCTGCAGGGTAAGTTGGGATAGCTAAGATCAAGTTAAGTTGGATGTCATGCTGGATGTTATGACATCAAGCATATGACATCAGGGCTCGGGTTTAAGTTTTCTGGTATTAGCTCAGGCTATACTTCAGGAAACATTTTAGGAAGCCTAGTTATCTCAGGCGACATGTTAGGCATTGCTGAGGATAACATGGAATTCCCCTGACCTAATTGGATGTGCGTAGCTTCATGAAGAGAGGTTTATCTTGGGTAAACCTAATTTCTACACCTAGGCCCAAGGACTGTATGATGCTTATATATATAGAAGTAGCAATCCTAATTTGTTGGGGGCTTTTAGATAGAGACTGAGAGATTGCGTCGTGAAGAGTTCTGTTGGTGTAACTTGATCTTCACGTGTGTTTTTGTGTTTTAGGATTTTGAGAGTCTCCTGTGTGTAACTTTGTAAGTCGCCCTTTGTATCTTTGGATGCATCGTGGTAGACATATTTAGGTTGTTATTTATACAGTGTTAATTGTTCACTCAAAGCTTTTAAGCAAGAGTGTATTGTTCTTGATTGAAGCTGTTAAGAAAAATCAAGTATTGTGATTTTGAAGAGTGACTTCTTATGTCTTCCTTTTGTATTGAATTGTTTATCACTGCTGTGATTGTGAGGAGTGAGAGCTATCTCTTGTCTAGTGGGTTCTAGGCAGAAATGACATTGGGTAGAGATTAAGTGAGGAGTTGTAAACTGCGAGTTTAGCTCTGAATTAATTCTGCTAATAGTGGATTTCCTTCCTGGCTTGGTAGCCCCCAGATGTAGGTGATGTTGCACCGAACTAGGTTAACAATTTCCTGTGTTCTTTACTGCTTTTGTGACGTGTTTACTGCTAAGTTTAATAGTCTGTCCAGAAGTGGATGTCATAACATCCACTGTAACATCGATTGTCTGTTACTGCATTTATAGTTCTGCACAATTTAAATGGTTAGATAAACAGTTCTGTCAATCTGCAGATGTTACAACAGATGTCATGACACTGTTAATTTTTAAAGTGAATTAAAATGGTCACGTTCTGTCCTTGTTCTGTTTTGGAAGAGATCAATGTATTAACATTGCTAGGGAAATCTGAAATCTGCACACCAAAATTTCACGGGAGATCGAAGCAAACCCAGACAAGTGTCGGGCCTTCTCCGAGATTGCGACGCCGAGCACGAAGAAATCGATACAGTCCCTCAACAGGATGCTGGCGTCGTTGTCCCATTTCGTCGCCAAATCTGCACAGCGCGCCCTTCTATTCTTCAAACTGCTAAGAATGGAAGCCGTGTTCGAATTGACGGAAGAATGCAAGCTAGCCCTCCTCCTACTCAAGCGTGTCCTGTCAAAACCACTCATCTTGACAAGACTTGGCATTAGGGAAGCCCTCTACTTGTACTTGGTAGTATCAACCGAGGCCGTAAGCGCCATGCTGATCCGGGAAACCCCTGACGGGCAGAAACTAATCTACTTCACGAGCAAGGCCCTCCACGGCCCAGAAGTAAGATATCAGTAGATCGAGAAAGTCGCCCTGTCCCTCATCAATGGGGCAAGGAGGCTCCGACACTACTTCTTGGCCCATACCATCATAGTTAGAACCGAGCAGCCTGTAAAGCAGCTGCTCAGCAGGCCCGACATGGCAGGGCGCATGCTAAAGTGGTCGCTAGAGCTCTCCGAGTTCGACATCGTCTATGACGGCAGGAAAGCAATTAAGGCCCAAGTGCTGGCCGATTTTGTCGCCGAGATGACCCCCGCCACGGAGTCAACTCTCGGAACCCACAAATGGACCATCTTCGTCGATGGCGCTTCAAGCCCCTCGGGAAGCGGTGCGGGCAGCATTCTGGAAAACGAGAAAGGCACAGTCATAGAAGTTTCCCTGACACTAGCCTTCTCGACGACGAATAATCAGGCCGAATACGAAGCCTTCTTGGTCGGACTCCACCTGGAAGAAGACCTCGAGGCCAAAGAGATAAAAATCTTCACGGACTCCCAGTTGGCCGCATCCCAAGTTCGGGGCGAGTACTAAGTGAAGAACGATAATATGGCCGAATACTTGGCTCTCATAAGGGATTGCATGAAAATTTTCGAGTCCGCCGAAGTACAACACGTTCCCCGTGAGCAGAACACGTGGGAAGACATCCTTTCAAAATTGGCGAGCACTAAAAAGAAAGGTGGGAACAAATCCGCTGTTCAGGAGGTCCTTGCACATCCTAGCACGGAGAGGGCAAAGGCACTTCTCGATGTCAAAGCCATCGGGGACAGCGACTACTGGATGACCCCGATACACGCCTACCTTAGCACCGGGCTTCTCCCCGACGACGCTAAGGAGGCCAGTACGATCAAATGTCGAGCCTGCTTGTACGTGCTACTCGAGAACAGGCTGTACCGAAGAGGCTTCTCGATCCCTCTTCTCAAATGCGTTGACAAAAACCAAGCCTCGACCATCCTAAAAGAGGTCCACGAAGGCATCAACGTGCAATACGTCGGAGGATGATCCTTGGCAAGGAAGGCCCTGCGGGCCGGATACTACTGGCCGACAATGCAGGAAGACGCGAAGGAGCACGTAAAGAAGTGCGACAGGTGCCAGCGGCACGGGGACATGCACCTCGCCCCCCGAGCGAACTCAAGTCCCTTTCCTCGCCTTGGTCGTTCGCCTGGTGGGGGATGGACATCCTCGGCCCATTCACCTTAGCCTCCTATCAGAACAAGTACCTGATAGTCGGCGTCGACTACTTAACCAAATGGATCTAGGCCGAAGCCCTCGCGAAAATTACGGCGCACAACATACTCCGCTTCTACAAGAGGAACATCCTCGCCAGGTTTGGCGTCCCTATGGCCATTGTCACCGACAACGGGACACAATTCACCGACAAGAGTTTCTGAGACTTCGTGACCAAACTCGGGACCAAGCACCATTTTACTTCAGTCGAACACCCGCAAACAAACGGCCAAGCAAAGGCCACGAACAGGGTCATCCTACGAGGTCTGAAACAAAGACTCGGGGACGCCAAGAAAGGATGGGCCGAGGAGCTCCATAGCGTGCTCTGGGCCTACCGAATAACGCCTCACTCGACCACCAGAGAAACCCTCTTCCGACTCACCTACGGAATCGAGGCGGTAATCCCGGTGGAAATAAGAGAGCCTTCCAAAAGGAACGAATCCCCCCTCGAGGAGGAGAACAACGACGAGGCTCTCCGAGAGGAGCTCGATCTGGTCGAAGAGATCCGCTCGGGAGCAGCTCTCCGCAAGGCTACGCTAAAGCAAAAAATCACCCTTCGCTACGACAGCAAAGTCCTAAGACGCGAATTCCAAGTCGACGACCTGGTCTTACGAAGAAACCAAAAGGACTTTTGCGAGGGAAAACTCACTACGAATTGGGAGGGTCCATATTGTGTCCGGGACAAGATGGAACACTGGTCCTACTACCTCGAAAACCTACACGGGGACGAAATTGCTCGACCATGGAACGCTGAGAAGCTTAAATGATACCACAGTTAAACACTGTCCTCGACGAACGGCTTCGCGATCACGAGAGCGCACCCTGGTATCACGCGCCTCCCAAATAAACTCAACAAAAATAAACGCTTGCCCTATCGTGTGTGCGAGCAGAGCGTTTGGCTCGACGGTGACACCTCAACCGAGGACCACCGTCGTTGTACCAAGATGGCAGAACACCCAGCTCGCGATGGAACGTTCACACCGTAGAGGGAAGACCGCGACCACGATCCCCCTCCGTAATCGACCAAGTAACACCCCCGATCACCCCGGACCAGTTCCCTACACTACCGAACACAATCAATAAAGCATCGAGCAACACTCCCAACAACAGATAAAGATACAAATTCATACAAGCATACAAACATGCAAACATAAAAACGAGCACACACTTAACAAAAAACATTGTATTATAAACGGAGCACCAACCCAATATTCAATTACAGCGAAAAGGGGCACGCAGGCCCGAACAACTTAACAAAAATTGGCACGCAGGCCTGGAAACTACGGGCACGCAGGCCCAGAAACATTTATCCTAATCTTCCCCTTCAGGCTCATCGACCAGGGGGGCATCTTCATCGTCCTCAGGTCCACTCGCGACCACCCGTCCCTCGACGACCTGGTGGTAGGGACCTATCCCTTCGGTGACCAAAGCAATCTCAGGATTCACGAGCTTGATCTGATCCACAGCACTGGAGAACCCGACCTGGACAGCTCCTAGACAATCGTGCTCTAGCTCGCGGACCTTACCTAGCAGATCAGCACGAGAAAACAAAAGCTTCTCCTCTTTTGTCTCATCCTCAGCAGGACAGAGTGAGTTCTCCAGCTCCTCCACACGAGCCCGCAGCTTCGACAGCTCTTCCTCAGCAGCCTTTACCTTGTCCTCAGCATCGATCCCCCTCTTGCGTTGCACGGCCACTTCTTCCTTGCTCAGGTCCAGTTCCGCAGTCAGCTTAGTCAACCTCGACTAAGCAAAGGCGAGATCCCCCTACAACTTGGCCAGCTCGGCAGAAGAGCAGCCCTCATCCCTCAGGACTAGGGCGGTTGAGAAAACCTGCATCATTGCGGCCAGATCTTCAGTCAGCACCTATCTCTGAGCGTCATGGTTCACTTCGAGGACCACCTTCGCTTCCAAGGCCGACACAGCTGGTGACCTAGCACCATGGAAGAACCCATGATTGTGGTGACAAGGGGGGATGAGAAATCCCTCCTCAGAAAATCCCTTCATGAGGTCGACAATGGCGCCAGACGACTCAACTCTTGCCTTCTTCGCGGTCCCTTGCAATGTTGGGGAGTGGCTTCCTTGAGGTGACGACGAAGACCCCCTTTCCCCTTGATCTACGACAACCTGTTGCACCACTTGGGCAACCCTGCTCTTCCCGATTTTGGCCGCGACTCTGGAGGCCGCCAATTTCCTCACGCGCTCCTCGATGGACGACATGCTCCCTGCAAAACAAAACAGAAAAGAATTAGCAGACAAACAAACGAGGACCAAAATATCGAGTAGATCATCGCCCACCACCTAGAAAACAAAGAGCCTCCTCATCGGACGAACACTCAAGCAGAGCCTTCGTGTTTATCAACCTCCTCTGATGGCAAACATGCCCGTGGCTATCGAGGATAAAGTTACCGTCGGGCATCACCAGTTTGGCCTGGGGTAAGATGGCCACAAATGACACTATCTTCTGGTAGCCTACCAAGTCGTCCTCATCCATGGTCCCCGCCCGCATAATGTAGTGATCCGTGCCCTTTCTGAAGTGCTCATCTGTCCACTCCAAGGGCACCCTCGGCACCATGACATCTTCCCGCTGCCCGTTCACCTCACGGGCTTCTCACCGATACAGGGAGGCGCACGCCTCGTAAGAAATGGGTCGGACCATGAAGAAGCGCGCCTTGAAGTCCCTAACAGAATCCATTTATTCCCAGAAGAGTCACCTTGATTGCTTCAGCGAGATCCACCCTTGTCGGCCATCCACTGTTTGCCTCTGCAAGTGGAAAAGGCGAAAAACAACGATAAAGTGGCCCCGATTTCCAGATGCCGGTAAACGAGCTCGTACGCCCGGATGAAGGCTATGACATTGGGGTGCAGCTGCGAAGGAGCCAACCTCAACCAATTGAAGACGCCCAGCTGAAAGTCTGTGAAAGGCAGCCTAAGACCGGCCTCGCGAAAACAGAACTCATACATCGAGAACCTCATCTTCCCGTATGTTGAGCATATTCGATGGTGGTCCCGCGGTCGATACACCTGCCAACTAATAGGAGAGTCCACGCACCGGTCCTCGACAGTCATGTAAGCACCAGTATTATCATCGACAAAATAGGAAGGTGTACTTAGCAGTTCCTCGGCTACCCAGTCCTCGACCGGGCGAGTACGCGCCTCAGCAGCTGGAGCCTCTGGCTCCACATCGACTTCCATGGTCCCCGACACCCACAAAGTCATATTCACCTGAAAAGCAGAAGGAAATGGTGAATTCGACGTTCAAAACCAAATTCACCCCTCCACCACAGGTCAAGTAAAAGGGCGATGGGGACAACGACCACAACTCGGCGGCAGCTCGCGCTCACGCGGCGTCCCGTTCCGCCCAGGCGTCCTTCCCCGGGGCGTTCATCCAATCCCCTTCACCGTCCCCTGGGTATTCATATGACCCTATCCTACGTCCCCGTGGAATTCATCTAAAACTATGCTATGTCCCCAGGATCTCCATTATCATCATATCACTCGTCCCCGAGACATTCATCCTACAGCCCCAAGTGTCCTTGGGGACTTCATCCTAAACCTAAGGATACACCGCCGTATTCAACGGGAAACCCTCACCCTCCTTGGAGAGCATTCATCATGTCCCCGACGACGGCGTCAAATTTAAAGAAAATGGAAAAATAGAGGAGAAGAACTTACTGGATCGGAAGAAACAGCGGAGTACACAACGGATACTACGGTGGCGTTGGTGAACAACTACGTGTGCGGAAACTCAAACGTCGCGTGCGAAAGTGAGAGAAGGAAAAAAATGGTAAATGGGCAGGCACCTGCCTATTTATACACCCAGTGCAGGACTCGAAACGCCCTCGAGTACCCTAGGGTAGCCGCCCCACGTGACCCATTGACTGCTAGACACGTGGCCACCGCTAACAGTTACGCCCCTTCGTTCTCCCCCGTGAGCATAGACAGGCGAGGACACACTAACCTTCCCCCTCCTCGACCTGATAGCCCGACAAGACCGAGATCCCCATACTCCTGTGTCCTCAACACGGCAGACCGACAAAGATTCTTCCTCGCACCTTCTTCCTCCCCGACGCAGCTATCGTCAAGTCATCGCTCCTTCATTTTGGAGCTACGACTTGGGGGACTCTGGTTCTGGGCTGGTCCCAGACCTGCCCATCCGTCGGGCAGGCCCAGCCCAATACTATTCAGGGAAGGCCCAAAGTCCCAGCGTTGGGCACGACTCCAGACACGTCGGGCAGGCAGCCTCCCCCTGTCGGGCAGAACAACACGTCTTCCACACGTTCTCCACGTGCCCCCTCCGCGGAGACACGTCATTAGACAACTACCCACATCCGAAAGAGCAGGTCAACCCACCTTTCAGAGATCACGGGACAGTTGATCTAGGGCGAAGACCACGTACTGGTCTTCACTACGCCACGTAAGTCCTAACAGTCACTTGGGTTGGGCCTGACCATCTAGCCCAACGCAAGTGACCGTTGGTCCTGCGCTAGAATCTCACTATAAATACCCTCTTTCACTAGAGGGTCGGGTATTCAATTCTCTATCTCTCTTCTGTATTTGCTCTCACTCTAGTCTATTACTTACTTTGGCATCGGTGTGTCTTGCAGGTACACCCCCCTCCTCCTCCCTACTTCCGGAGAACAGCCTCAGATTGACGACGCGCGGCCGGTCACTGATTCCCTTTTGAACAAGTAAGATCAATTTTTATCACAAAAAGTATGCTATATTAAATATTTGTAACTTATTCTCGTATATAAAAATAATTCTATCAAAAATAGATTTTCCGTTTATAAAAATATTTGTAACTTATTCTCGTTTATAAAAAGTAATTGTATCAACAATAGACTGTTTTCGTTAATAAAAATATTTGTAATTTATTCAATTTTATAAATAAAAAAAAATAATTGTATCAACAATAGACTTTTTCCGTTAATAAAAATATTTGTAATTTATTCAATTTTATAAAAATAATTGTATCAATCATATAATTTTTCTCGTTTATAAGCAACTATCATGTATCTGCATATTGGATCAACATTATATTTTTCTTTATATAAATATTAATTTTGTTTTGACATTATTTATAAAAATATTTATAAAATAATTTAGTTTTATAAATATCAACTAATAACATAATATTTATAAATATTATTTTAATTGTATAAATCAATATAAATAAACACAATTTTTCATATATATAGAATCAACCCTATATATATATTTTTTCCACATATAAGTATTAATTTTGATTTGGATCAAAAGTATGCATAAAGACAGACTTATTAATAACACATTTTAATTGTATTCGAATCAATGTCATACTTATTCTCATTTACATATTTATTAATGATACACATTGAATTAATTTTATTATAACTAAATGATAAATAATACTAAATCATTTTTAATTTTATATTTAATAAAATTTAAAAACTATAAAGACTATCTTAATAAATTTGTAAGTTATAAAATTCCAAAATTAAAGATGAGGATTTGATAATAGGAATTGAACGTATTAGTAAAAACTCTTTACTTGCAATCAATAATGTCTTATTTATACAAAGTTCAAATAGTAACTTATTTAGCACAACAAATCAATAATGTCTGTAAAGTCCGAAACAGAGTTTTAGACAACTTAGTCAATTTTTCCAATTTTGTAAGGCGCATTGATATGGTTTACCACAATTTTCTATAGGCCTGTCATTGCCATGAAACAGCCAAAACCACTAAATTGCCAATAATTTTCAACTTATACATATTTTGATATTATTCTCATCATTAATTCATTTAATAATAAAATATAATACTTGCATGTCTAAATAAATATAAATTATTTTTAAAAAATAGCAATATTATATTAACTGATTATGCCATGATTGTCATTCACATTCCACATTATATAAGCAACCAAAGAATACAAAAAAGAGAACAAAACAAAGTAACCACTCTAAAATTTATAAGTCATTGTTAGAAAATTTAAGATCATATTACTTCTACATGCCAAGTTTCAAGTTTCAAACCAAAAGGCAAATGAAAGAAGAGGAAGATATTTCTTCACCCTTCTGGCTGCAAAACAGCAGCACCAACTGCTGCCATCTCCACCGTTCATACTCTATATTTTTCAGCTCCGACACGGTTGTTATAATCCTACTAGTAACTACACTTGCATTCATCTTAGTCGTAGTTCCTACATTGCACTCTTTCACTTCCCACATTTTCAAACCCAAAAGAATTGGGATTCTCTCAACCTTTTGCTTGTTCTCTTTGCCATATTTTGTGGCTTCCTTAGCAAAAACAATAACAACAACGAGAGCCTGCGTTCGTATGAAGATCACACCTTTTCAGATACAAACACACGACCAAGAATACAAGAAAGCAAACCCACGCCTTCTCTCTATGAATATTCAGAACATATAAATCCTACAAACCAAGTTTCTGTAAAATATGAAAACATCTAATAGTCTCAAAATGATATATCAATGATTAAGTATTAAATTTTTTGAAAAGTTAAGAGATTTTGTTTCTGACCTGAAAGCAAATGAAGCATGAATCATTATATAATTTCATGATTTTGTTGGAGGAGCTAAAACTATGAAATGAAGTTTCATAATGCATGTTTGTGACATCTCTTTAACTCCCATGCTGTCATAAATATCTGAAACCACTCCTCCATATATGTTGCTTGTACTGAATTTATCTGTAAACATTTAACTTTTTTAGCAAATGTAACACATGACTAATATTGCAATTCAACATTTATAACTAAAACTTACATAAGCTTGTGTAAACACTTTTCATAAACACTTCACATATCCATTCTATAAACACTTTTCGATTTAATAAACTTGTCAACAAAGCAACCTGCATTTCCATACCAAATTTTTTATGTAACAACCACACTGTCTCTATTAGATTAATGCCAGTGTCGTGTGTCAGTGTTGGACACAAAAATATTGGTGCTATGAGAAATCTTACCTTAGAAAAAGGCTCACCAACATAAGCAAAACTCATAAACTCCATCGCTGCAACTCATAAACTCCATTGCTGCAACTATACACTTTAATTTTGGATTAGTTGCCTATGTCATACAAAAAATAACTTTCATGGTTAGAAATTTCACTTTCAAGAATAACTTTCTCGGAAAATAATAATTAGAATCTTATTCTCGAGTATCATTTAGAAAACATGTTTGCAGCATTTTCGATTTCTACTTGAGCTGGTAGTTCTACCCTATGCCTTACAAAGAACACATGTGTCACAAGTACAAAACAGGCACTAAAAATGCCATACATTCCATGAAACAAGCAAAAAGGTTTAGAACAGAAAATATATGGCTTTAAAAAGTTCACCCACGGCTCACCTTCCCAGCAATATCAGGTACTGAACCATGTATAACCTCAGCAAGTGCAATACCTCCCTCGCCAATGTTGCAGCTGCAAAATACAGGATATCCTGTCAGGTGATATATTTGTCACTACTGAACTTCTTTGCCCAAAGCTCGAAACAAAACAAAGAAAAATCTGGATGTCAAGCCTAATCCTCCAATCAAGCCATCGCAAAGGTCACCGATTATGTCACCATAAAGATTAGGCATCACCAACATATCAAAAAGTGCAGGATTTTTCACAAGCTGCAGATGGTCCAAAAAGTAACAGTATTATTTTCAGATAGACAGAATTTCAAAATGTGGTTGTATTCCCTACACCAAATTGTCCAATATTACCATCATGCAACAATTCTCAATGACAACCTCCTCATACGTTATCTATGGATATTTTTCAGCAACCTCACGACAACACTAAAAATAATCCAAAATAAAATAACAATATTAGTATTCAAGAATATAATTAGAGACCGAATATTTATAGCCATTTTCTATAACAGACCTTCAGGAAAAGACCATCAGTCTTTTGCATAATATTGGCTCTGTGTATAGCAGAGACACATTCTCTTTCCTTTAGCACAGTTAGTAATTTGCTCAAAAGACGAAACTGCGGATGGAATCTTTAGTTGTGAAAATTATAAAACAAAAACAATTAACGAAATCGCATAATGCTATTTTCATCTGATGTATTGTTACCTTGTTTTTCTTTCACCAAAAGCTCTTCAAGTTCTAAAAACTAATTCAAATCTGCAGATTGATGTTGAGCAACTTCAAAGTCTTGCTCCCATATCATTAAAGCATCTAGGAATACATCATCAGTTACGAGAAATCTAGTATTAGTATACATGAAAAGCAACATATTTGATACTGCAGAAACCTTCCTGAAAAGAGGTTCTGCATAACAAAGAAAGTGAGCTCCTACACAAAAGTTTAATTTAAAGATTTTGGTTAATATATATGACATTGGTAGTAATGGAAATACTCATAGCAATGAATCATCTCTAAATATATCAGGTCTGGCATCAATATCACCAACCCCTCTTTCAGAAGCAGCTAGGCTTGTGCTCATTGGAGCAACATTCTTTTCTAACTCCATCTTCCATCCATCAACTCTTTCTTTCCATGCTACATTGCACATTCCTGCGTCCACGACCCTCATATTTGTTGCTCAAGAATTTAACCAAACGTCTCAAATCACAATACAACAACTAAAGGAAGAAACAAAAATAGTTATCATAAGAAAAATGTCTCAAATCACAATACAACAACAAAATTGTAATGTTGTGAATCCTTATAAAGGGAAAATAAGAATGTCATAACCAAAACTTGTTTGTTTAAGCTATCTTGTAGTCGTACTGAGGAACATAAACATTTAAATACAAATTACCATAGTAGAAGATCAGAGAAGAACATGGAAAAACACTAAAAAAGTGTTAGAATTAACACTAAAAAGTGTTAGAATTGAAAATTTGAAATATTGAATCTCTGCAAAATTGGTTAGTTAAAGATAACACCGCCACCCAAATGATGAAAAGATTTATAATGGAAACACCTTGATTTGTAATGAAACCAAGCTGCAAGAATGTCAAACACATTGAAAACAACAAATCATATTAGATCCATCTGATAATTGTGACAAACAGCAATAAAATTTATATCTCATATTTGGAAAATAATTCAGTCCCAACAATATGAATTCTAATTGAGACTACATAAATCTGCATGAAAAAATAAACATATTAGTCAAGATACGGTTGCACAGGTGCGAAGAGTATAATAATAGGAAATCAGATGCTTACGGTATAATTTTTCATTTTCTGGAAGATAGCTCGGCTGGTCAAAACAGCACTTGTAATAACACTAAGGTTAGGTTCGGTTAAAACAATATTAGATGCATTTCGACCTGCCTAAGTAAAGTAGATGAAGGATACATATTGGTACCCATTCTCAAGCGGCGACCTGTTTCCTTTCTTATAGTTAGTTGATCCCATGATTAAAATAAAGGAAATTACATAAACAAAAATTAGAAGGAGGATATTGGGTCAATAAACCCTTTTGTGAAACAATTATCCTTAAATATAAGTCTTGCATCAAAATATAAATTGAAATAGAAAGATGATCCAACACTTGTTTATGTGTAAATATAACTTACAGTCTTACAGCCCAGGAATCAATACCTTTAGGAATCAAATAATCTCCACTTCAATTTCGTGGGAACCCTTCCGTACTGAAAATCAGACTTCAATCAAATTAACTTCAACAACCATAACACAACACAAGAGTCACAACAACTATAATGCACTACTTGTTGGAAATAATGAAGATTTATTTCCATTAAAGTTGTTCTAAAATGACAAAGTGGGTGATATAGTTAATTGACAATAAATGTTTAATCCCACATTGGAAGTGGAGTAAAATTAAATAGCATTTATAAGGCCCTTGGAACAATTAAATTTCCAAAGGAGCCAAAGAGGATAAAGTGCCACGTATACGAAATGACAAAGACATTTGTGAAATACTTTTAAGGAAAGTGATTCTGTCTCGAAACCTACTTCTTGAAAGAACAACAACAAAAACCCATATACGAAATGACAAAGACATTTGTGAAATACTTTTAAGGAAAGTGATTCTGTCTCGAAACCTACTTCTTGAAAGAACAACAACAAAAACCCATATACGAAATGGCAAGACAAAGACATTTGAAAATTTGGAAAGATACGAAATCGCATTTGTAGGATCGATATCAATAGCTTTATCGGCTTAATAAAGATAGAGAGAAAGGCCGAGTGTCAAAAGAAGGATGTGGTGTATTTGTCAAATTCAAATTTCACATACCAAGGCAGCTGGGACGTGGCAGTTGTTTAGCGCTATAATATCAAAATTGTGGCATGCTAAAAAAGGAAGAAGGGTGTTTTAGTCTTTTCCAAAACGTTAGATGTTTTTATATGATAGATTTGTTTTAATATTATACTATTAGATTTTGAATGAACTCTTAATTTTTGATAAAATAGTACAAATATTTTTTTAACAAAAATCAAACAAGTCACAAGAAAAATGCACATAAATTAAAATAAACTCCACAAAATGGAAATAATAAAATAAAAAGTCCGGTTAAGACGGCTCAATTGATAAGTGTATAGAAATATCGAGTGCAAGAGCATAAATTTGAATCCATGAGTATTAGAGAGATGTGGGATATCAATAGCTTTATCGGCTTGGTTTATGGTTTCGTTAATGAGGTGTTACTAAGTAAAAGGAAGAATGATATGAAGAAAAAGAGGGAGAAGGAAGAAGAAAAGAAAGAAGGAAGAAGAAGAGAAGAGAGAGAGAGAAATAAAGATAGAGAGAAAGGCCGAGTGTCAAAAGAAGGATGTGGTGTATTTGTCAAATTCAAATTTCACATACCAAGGCAGCTGGGACGTGGCAGTTGTTTAGCGCTATAATATCAAAATTGTGGCATGCTAAAAAAGGAAGAAGGGTGTTTTAGTCTTTTCCAAAACGTTAGATGTTTTTATATGATAGATTTGTTTTAATATTATACTATTAGATTTTGAATGAACTCTTAATTTTTGATAAAATAGTACAAATATTTTTTTAACAAAAATCAAACAAGTCACAAGAAAAATGCACATAAATTAAAATAAACTCCACAAAATGGAAATAATAAAATAAAAAGTCCGGTTAAGACGGCTCAATTGATAAGTGTATAGAAATATCGAGTGCAAGAGCATAAATTTGAATCCATGAGTATTAGAGAGATGTGGGATTTCACATGCACTCAAGAACCAAACATAAAGACATATGACATTAATCTCTACGAGATTACATACTCAATGAATATGTTGAAGTCGAATTTATTGATGCACATAACTTATTGACGGATGTTTTCACAAAACCGTTAGCCAAAAAATGAAAGAACAATTTTATCAAATTCAAGGAGAGCTTGAGATATTGAATGAAATGATGTTTAAAATCTATAGAAAGTCAACATTACACGGATGTTTAACGTCATCCTCTTCAAACTTATATCAAGTTATATGATTATCGTTCTTCTTATATATATATTTTAATTTATAACCCCTTATGTGAATTAAAATGGTTTCTAATTTTTCATATGTGTTCTAACATGTTAATTAGAGTGTATATATGTTTTGTTATGTTCAAAAAGTATGCGTTTTTTTTCATACCTAATTTTTCTTTAAAAATAAATAAATTTTTTAAAAGTAATTGGTTACACTCTGAATGTATCTGGTTACAAGGTAGAAATTTGCATTTTTCTTTTAAAAGTTTTAAAAGGCGTGTTGTTGTAAATGGATACAGGTTTATGTTAATCAGTTACACCTATTCAATAATCACTTTTGATAATTGATTTTAATGCTTAATCAAGGTTCTTCCTCCCTCACTTGAAAATTTCTATCTATTAAAAGTTTCACTCACCTCTCAACAAATCCCCACGAAATACATTTAATATCCACTCATTTCTTACATTATAAATCAACCACATCTCTTAAATATTTCATCAAACACTCATCCTCTCCAAAATCTCCAAAAACATTAAACTTCCATTTTTAACTCAGTAGCAAAAATGGCACCTTTAAGAAATGATAGAGGTAAGAGAAAAGCTATTGATGACTCCACTGTGTTAGAACAAAATTTTGGTTTTGCATATAATCTCTAGTTTTGATGATAACAATGCATATATTTTATGTATCAATTTTGTAGTCTAATGATTTTCTAAAGTATGCAGTTATAAAATTCGAATTGATTATGGATAACTCTTAGGAAATTTCATTAGAATCCTTCTGGCACGCCTCAAGAAACTACTTCGTTCGCTTCTAAAGAAACATCAGCAGTTTTGATGAATGTTGAATGCCTCTGAAGAAAAAGAAAGTTGTGTGCTTCTTAGAAAAGCTTCGCTACCAGCTCTAAAGTCAAGATTCTGAGTTCTGAAAATCTGTCAACTCTCTTCTAATATTCAAGCTTCTGACAAAATCCTCTAAGAAGAATTAATTAAAGACAACTTCTGACTATAAAGACTCTGATACCTCTCAGTCATTTATCTTCTGGACTCATCATCACTTTTCATTAGAAAAAGTTCATCATAAGATAAGGTCAAGACAGAAACTTGTGTTGAAAGAATCCGTACAATAGTACATTCCCAATATGTTAAAAATTGATCATATGCCAACATTGTTAAGGAATATGGTGAAACTTTACTACTGTTCTGGCCTGGGCCCGACCTCGGTCCAGCCCAGTGCCTCGCGCGGCCCAATAAGCGAATTGGCCACGCCGGGCACGCGCGCCCCGCTGGACGGGCGGAACGCACCACCGGGCGCGGGCGACGCAGCCCACAGCCTCTCGCCGTTCCCTCTTATCAGCTGAGTAGGACACACCCCAGCGTATCAAAACGAGGCCTCGACTCCGCCCCTCCGCGGGGAGAACATCTCGCCCCGAGGAATCTCCCGAGCTCCCCTCTGCGGGGAGAATAACGTGCCCGGCGCACGTTCTCCACGTGCCTCCCTCCGCGGGGACACGTCATCAACCAACTGCGCACCTCCGAAAGAGCAAGTCAAACCCACTTTCCGGAGATCTAGGAGTAGTTGGACTAGGGCGAAAACCACGTCCTGGTCTTCACTACGCCACGTAAGCCCTAGCAGTCATTAGGGTTGGGCCTGGTCATCCAGCCCATCTCGAATGACCGTTGGCCCAGCGCTGGGGTCTCTCTATAAATACCCTCTTCCTCAAGAGGGTCAGGTAATTCACTTCTTACCCCTTTTCTGTACTTTGCTCTCACTCTGCCCAATTTCTTACTTTGGCATCAGAGTTTTTTGCAGGTACACCCCCTTCTCCTCCTCATCACCGGTGAACAGGTAGCAGCCCAACAGCGTGTGGCCAGCCCGTGATCCCCTCTTGATCAGGTCAGATCAACTACTCTTGTCTCTCACAGTCTTCGTATTACCGTTGCAACAACTGGCACTAATATTGACATTTGTACTCTCTAATGTTAAACCATCCAACCTATATGAAGGAGTCACTACCTCATTGCAAAGTACAACAACAATCAATATTACAAGAGTAAAATATGCATAGTCTAAAAAGTATTTCAAGAGGGTTCTCAAACACAAAGAGTTGTTGCTCATATTTGTGTAAGCATTTTTCTTTAAATTGTTTCATTTGCTTTTTAGAAGCATCATTGTAAACACATTCTTTGTAATTTCTTTAATATTATTTTTCCTCAAGTGACTAAATGTTAGTTTGTATACTTGAGAGGACTAAGGTATTTTTCTAAACACTTAGATGAACTTTTTGTAATCTTTCAAGATTAGTGGATTAAGTCCTTATTGAAGGTGAAATCACCTTGGCGGGTGGACAAGAGGTAGCCTCATTATAGGCGAACTTGTATAAACCAAATGTGTCATCTGTGGTTCTTGGTTTTATATATCTTGTTTGTATGTGTAAAGCAACTCATTGCAAAAGTTTTTGAAAACCTAACTCAAACCTCATTTCTTGTGTTTTTCTCTACCTTCCATTGGTATCAGAGCTTCGACTATGTTATTGATTTGCCAATCATATATTTAACCATGTAGAGAGATCCAGTGTGAGAAAAACATTATGGTTGCTGCTAACATAAATAAGAGATATAGTTACAATGCTAAGCATATCGTCTTTGATAGAGAAAATTTTGACTATTAGAAAGATAGAATATAAAGTTTCTTTCTAGGCTATGATGCAGATATTTGGGACATTGTCACAAATGGCTATGAAATACCTGTATCTAGTATTCCCATTCCCAGAAACATAATGAGTGATGATCAAAAGCGTGAGTTCAAGAATCACCACAAAGCCATAACTATCCTTCTTAATGATATATCTTATAATGAATATGAAAAGATTACTAACAGAGATACAGCAAAGGATATTTTTGAATCCTCAAGAATGATGCATGAAGGCAATACTCAAGTCGAGGAAACTAAAGCTCTGACATTGGTTCAGAAATATGAGGCTTTCAAGATGGAAGATGATGAAACTATTGACACTATGTTCTCAAGATTTCAAACCTTAGTAGCATGACTTAAGGTTCTAGACAAATGTTACTCTACAGCAGATCATGTCAAAAAGATTATAAGAAACCTTCCCAAGAAATGAAGACCAATGATTACTGCACTAAAGCTATCCAAGGATTTAAACACCATAAATCTTGAAGAGTTGGCCAACTCGCTCAGAAATTACAAAATAGAGTTAGAGGAAGACGAGCCTAAAAAAGGGAAAATTTATCATTCTAAGATCTAGATCAGAACGGAAAAAGTCAGAAAATATCAAAGCTTTCCAAGTTGAGGAAGAAGAAATAGAAGACTCTGACGAAGACGAATTCTCTCCATAAGAATCAAATAATTCTAGAAGAAAAGACAAAATAACTTCAGAAGATCCAAAAAAAGAGGAGATCATTTGTATTCATCTTCCAAAGGAAGAACAAGCAAAGAAGTAACATGCTATGAATGCACGGATCCAGGAAACTACAGAAATGTTTGTCAAAAAAGAAAGCTCCAGAAAAGAAATATTAAAAAAGAACGTGTTCATGGGTAAGAAGAAAGGTTTCATGGCAACATGGGATGACTCTGACTTTGAAGTATCAGAATCTGATTCTGAAGATCAGCATGCCAACATAGCACCTATGGCTTCCACAGGAAATACAACCGAAATAGAGTCTGACTCAGAAGAGATATCATATGCAACAGAGTTAAAACACCAGTCATGGTACCTGGATTCTGGATGCTTGCGATAGATGACGGGAAGAAGGCATATGTTCAAAAGCCTGGAACTTAAAGATGTTAGGTACATAGGTTTCTGAGGAACCATAAAGGAAGAATCAAAGGATCTGGAATAGTTGGTAACAAATCTCTTCCTTTTGTATCTAATTTAATTTATGTTGAGGGTCTAATGCATAATTTTGTATCCACAAGTCAATTAAGTGATAACGGTTATGACACTATTTTTAATCAATAGATGTGCAAAGCTGTTAGTTAGAAAGATGGCACATTTCTCTTCACTAGAAAGAGGAAAAACAACATTTACATAATAAAGTTTTATGATCTTAAAAACTAAGATGTTAAATGCTTAATGTTTGTTAACGAAAAGCAGTGGGTGTGGCATAGACGCTTGGGTCACATTAGCATGAGGAGGATTTCTCAGCTAAATAAAATTGAGTTAGTCAGAGGCCTTCCTAAGCTGAAGTTTACTTCAAATGCTCTCTGTGAAGCATTTCAGAAAGTCAAGTTTTTTGAAACATCTTTCAAATAAAAAAATGTTGTTTCCACCTATAGACCTTTGGAGCTTCTACACATTGACTTTTTTGGTCCTATAGAAACAGTGTCAGTTAATGGTAAGAAGTATGGACTTGCCATCGTGGATGATTACAGTCGTTGGACATGGGTAAAATTCCTAAGGCAAAAGAATGAGTCGCATTTTATGTTTACTAGTTCTTGTTATAAAGTGTAAAAAGAGTTTGATTCTAAGATCGTTAGAGTCAGAAGTGATCATGGTTGTGAGTTTGAGAATCAATGGTTTGAAGATTTATTTGACTACAATGGTACATCCCATGATTTCTTCTGCTCTAGAACTCCACAGCAGAATGGAGTTGTAGAAAGGAAGAATAGGGCATTGCAAAAGATAGCCAGAACCATGATCGACGAAACTAATGTGGCTAAGCACTTTTGGGTAGAAGTTGTAAATACAGCGTGTTACATCTAGAATAGGATCTCTATTAGACCTATTTTAGAAAAGACTCCTTATGAATTGTGTAAGGGAAGAAAAACCCAACATTTCTTATTTCCATCTGTCATACCCCAAATTTTTCATACGTGCACATCACCTTCACTTGTACATCCGTCCACTAACCATTATTCATAAAATTAAAAAAATATGTTGTTCCTGCTCAAGGTGTTGCTAGGTTGAATCATGTTTCATGCAAGGCTATCAAGTCAGGTGTATGTGTGGTATTGATTGAAGTTCATTTGGTTTTGACCCAGTCTTGGTCAGGCAAGACTTTGTTTCAAGAGTAAGGCCAGAGTGTGCTCAACTCAAATTGTGTATGTGTGAAGCTTCAATTAGGGTTTGTGTCAAGGCAATTCACCTGCGTGTGGGTTATGTTATCAGGCTGTGTAGAATCTTTATGACTGAAGATTATCAATGACTGGTTCATTTTAATCAGGATCCACAATGAAGTTCATCAAGGGTGATTTATGATTTAAAGCTAAGATTGATTCACAGCTTCTCAAGGGCAGACCCTTCATTTCCATTTTCATTTTATCCTCAGTATCAATCCAACTATCATTATCCATTTACTCATTCCTTATCCATTTATTCTAAATCCATTATGTCCATTTTAGTCCTTTTCCTTTATCCACTCCAAATCCATTATGTTCATCCATACCCTTTTTATGATCCATATCCATTTCAAAACCATGATTTCTTCTAATTTGTTTTACCTGTCATTATCCAAATGATTCAATATCCATATCCAATTTCATTTTTAATATCCATTCATGATCCATATTTTTTTAGCCACTCATAACCCATTTCTAAAACCATAATTATATCAATATTCAAACACAATTTATTTTCAAGGTGAAATGGAGGGGGGTGGAGTCTTCTATCTTTGTCCTCAATTGTTTAGGTGTGAGTTCTCTTACTCGTGTGTAAACAATTGTCACCTCTAAATCAAACTAACAAGTCGTAGTTCCACGAACTACGAACGCTCTGATTCTTCATTCTCGTCCGAATGAAGGTACGTAGGCATCAGATTTTGATGATCTTGGAGATCTACCTTTTTCTTTTTCCTCCATTTTCATCTACCTTTTCTTTTTTCCACCTTTTCCGTCCAAATCTCTCTCTCTTTGTTGAACTACGAGTGCTCTGATTCCTCATTCTCGTCCGAATGAGCATACATAGGTACAAGGGCCCCAATCCTTGGAGAGCACCCTAATCTAGAACCACTCATTTTCCCCTTATAATTGAATACTTTTCTCGTACCTTTCTCGTATTATCTCGTTTAGAAGAAAACAAATAAGCTTAGCTAACATTCATCACAATTTGAACTAAGAGGTTCCCGTTGAGTACAACAAACGTGAGGAGGTGCTAATACCTTCCCTTTACGTAACCGACTCCCGAACCCAGAATGTGGTTGCGATGACCATGTTCTTATCTCTTTAAAGGTTTTCTAGATATTTTCCTTTCCCTCTTTTGGTATAAATAAAGTTCGGTGGCGAATCTGTTGAACCAATTTCTTTTGTGCATTTTGTGCGAGGTTCATATTTTCGATTAATTTTTTCGAGGTGTAACAGCTGGAGCCTCTGCTGGGGAAATCATTTCTCCATGCAAGAGAGGGTCAAGCCTATCTTAGTTCGAATTATGATGCTCGTTAGCTTCACTTATTTGTTTTCTTCTTGTTCACTTATATGCTTTCATATCCTTATTTGTGTTACTATTGCTTATTATGACATTGTTGGGCTTCTCTAATTTTGGGTGCTTTGTGAGATGGCTTTATACCTGAGTCTGAGTAAAACCCTAAGATTAGGATGGTGGTTGTGTAGTAGAAACTTGCATGAAATTTTCCGCGTGAAGCCGATACGAAAACTCCGCTTGGAGTAGATTCCCTTGGAAACATTATTGTTTTGATGTTCCTTCATTATGATGATAATGTTTTCGAGCCTGAATCATCGACTCCAGGAATCATCAACCCGTTCAATCCACGATGGTTGGTAGTGTTAACTCCTTTTGGGTTAATACTAAATCCCCAATCAGACGAGATCCTTTGAGCGTATTATTTCTTGAACGTAATATTTTCAACCTCGATCTATGACTCTGAGAACCTTTCTTAGAACCTGTGTAACGATGGTTGTGTAGTTGAAGCCTCTAAGGAGTATTTCTTGTGGGGAAGGTACGAAAACCTCACCTAGAGGAGATCATTTCAAGGATATTATCGTCTTATGAGGCTTCGTTATGGCTATAATGTCTTTGAAAGATATCCATGACTCTGAAAACCTACCTGCTTAGAGTCCACTTGTGAGGCTTCTTTGATTAGAGACTTTGGTTGCGTACCTGTTACCTCTTGCCAACCTCAGAGCTGATTGAACCTGTGATCTTGGATTCTTGCATCTTGCATTACGTACCTACATGTCATTGCATTGCATTGCATCGGTTATGCATCTTGCATTTCATTCCAATATCAGAAACTCATTTCACCTTCCTTCATCTCCAGTAAATCAAGTCGATTCCTCGACACAGATGCATAACTTGAACCAATAACAGACGAATGATGAATCACATTCAACAAGACGATGCCGCCACACGTACAGGCAGAACCATCAGTGAACATTATTGAAGGGGTTGCCAAAGACAAGCAGAATAGTCTCCAACTATGAACAAGCTAGTGCCAGCATCAAGTCAAAGAAAGGAAGAGCATTTTCCTCAAAGAAGTCAGTCATGCCATCCCATCATTTGCATTCTTGTATTTTTTTTTTGTTTTTTCAAGTATTGTTTGCTCTAAACATTGTCCTTTGTAGTTGGTTTTGTTAATGTAGTGATGATTCATGTTCTGAATTAGTTATGTCGTATTCACTTATTATTTCCATTTACTGCAAAGCACGGACACTTATATATCCATTTCACTCTCTTTATCAACTGTTGTTTAGCAATTAGAGGGTGAATGATGAAAAAATACCCATAATTGCAAATTGTATGCTTTCGGATAAAATCCCGCCGATGATGTACAAGCATTGTTTTAACCCCCAAACACTGGAGAGACAAGGAGTTAATCCCTAGTAGACCACTTCGAGCCAAGAAGTAGTAGTTTCCTTCGGATCTATAAACCCATACACTCAACCTGGGGTAGGATAGTGTTCAGTTACACACTCGAATCGTAAAGAAAAAATCCAAAAGACATGACGGTTGTTCTTTAAAGACTAAGGACTTGGCAGTCACAATCCTCTAACAAAATTTTAAAAAAATCAATCAAAAGTCTGCTAAGTCGACCACCTCAAAGGGAGACTTAGGCAAAAGTCAAGGCAATCCTGATGGACTCGAAAAGCAAAATCAGTCCATGCAAAACATAGGGATAAAAAACAAAACCAAAAAAGGTCTTCAAATCCTCAACAAAAACAAAATAAGATTCAGTGACCACCATATCAAAATCAAAAGGTCATTGACATCCATCAAAAAACAAAATAAGGTGACTGTCATTTCAAGCAAACCTTGCATCATCACCCTCACACCGTCAACCCTTTTGGAAGATAAATGTATGCAGGATCAACTGAACATAGGACTGGAATTCATCACGAAGAAAGGGTGGGTACAAACCATGTTTTGAGCTTGATATCCTTTGTTTCATGAATCATGAACCAGACCATGTTACAACCCTCAAAAGACCTAATTGAGGCGAGGTTTATTCTTAAAGCATACTATTGCAAGGTTGCGTAAACTAAATCCCCACAGATTTGCTAATCTTCAGCATTGGTGCCATTTTCCTTGCCATATCCTTTCACACACTAGCAAAATCAGCACAACGTCTGAACTAACGATCTATTCGTCTCGCACTATCACAAAATTCCAATAAACGAATTTTTCAAAACTTGCATAAGCATTACATTAAGATTACCATTTGTGAATGTACAGTTTTAATTGCAAATCAGTGTTTGACATCAAAGACACTCCAACAAAGGGCAATTGAAGAGGAACTTGAACTTTTAGTGGTGTCGACCCGGATCAAGGCTACCTCAAAACCCTCAATCTGGGGCAAATCCTTCAAAATCTCAACCAGGGGCAAGTCATCTCAAAGCACATCAAAGAACAGTTTTCTTTTAAGATTGGTTAATTAAGGGTAGATCATTACCATATTCAGAAGTCGGAGAAAATCATGAACTTTCATTCGAGAAGATTTCTTTCAAAGACCCTACAGACTGGGGCAAGACCAGTTACAGAGAATAGATCCTCTATGTATCTTCAAGTTGGACAAGCAGATCTTATCAAACATTAGCAATCATAAAGTTCAGAGCAAAAGCACACTCTTCATGAGTTGATCACGTCCCTACGCTCATTTTTAGGTCATCCTCACCATGAAGCACATAGTTGTGGTTCTCTCTAAAATGAATTCATGACTTATCATTAAGTGATCAAAATTGGGGCATCCAGAGAATCTTCATTTGCTTCAATCATGGCGTCTTCAAGAATCTGATGTCGAGGAAATCAAACCCTCCCACCACCCAAAGTCCAATCTGCATTGGCAACTCCCAAAAATACATCATGCCGGCATCCTTGCAAAACATATCCAATTACCCGCCTGCAATCATACACATCATATACATCACATTCGTCATCATAAGCATCGTGTGTATCGTATGCATTCCAAATCCAAATTATACTTCCCCAGCACTTGCATCTCAGCGCGTCAGGATTTGCATTGCATTTCCATTAGACATGGAATATCATACATGCACAAGTCAAGATCCAGGATCAATCTCGAGATTCCAAGACGGGCTTCAGCCCAGCCAGGGGCATCTTCTTCAAGTCCGTGAGTGTTCCTCATGGAGTTGTTTCAACCTTTTGTTGATGAAGCCGAGATTCGAGGCGAACTTCACCCTAGTCAGGGGCATCTTCTTTAGGTCCATGGGGGTTCCTCATGGAATTATTTCAACCTTTTGTTGATGAAGTTGTGATCTCTAAGAGAGTTAGTGGGCATTCCCTATTGAGTTGTGTCTCTTTAACCTTTTATTGATAGGATTGTTATCCTCAGACCATTCAGTAGATTTCTCTGAATAAATTTTCAACCTTCCTCTTGGGCGTACCCGAGTGAGTTAGTACCTTGTCAACCTTTTGTTGATAAGGATGGTATTCCTCAATGAATTTCTATGCTTCAACCTTTTGTTGATGTCTCCATATAGATCTTACTCATCACATATCCAGCAAACTCGATCTTTTATCAATAACCTTACCATCGTCCTTTTGGTGGTGGCCAAACCCTGTCAATTCAACCTGACCGTCTTCCTTTTGGTGTTGGCAATTCTTAAAATCATAAATTTACTATCATCCTTTTTGTGGTAGCCATTCATGTTGTTTCAATTTAACCTTCATCCTTTTAGTGTTGGTAATTCTCAAAGTGGGGAGGTTTCTATCATCCTTTTGGTGGTAGCAACTTATGTTATTTGATCTTACCGTCATCTTTTTGGTGTCGGCGATCCGTGAATTTGTTAGTCTGTGTATCATCCTTTTGGTGAATGACAACCTCTGATGTTGTATTATATTTGCTATTATCCTTTTGGTAAAAGTAAATCTTGTTGACCTCACTTTCATCCTTTTGGTGAAGGATCATTGTGTGTTTTCATCCTTTTGGTGAAGGATCATTGTGTGTCCTCTATCATCCTTTTGGTGATAGATTCATCATTCTTTTGGTGTCGGAGTTGTGTATTCTCTATCATCCTTTTAGTGTTAAGTCTATCATCCTTTTAGTGTCAGAGTCGCATGTGTCTACCACCATCCTTTTGGTGTCAGAAATTATCGAGTGTGTACCATCATCCTTTTGGTGATGGATCCGTCATCCTTTTGATGTCGAAGCCATGTGTCTTCTATCATCCTTTTGGTGATAGGTCTGTCATCTTTTTGGTGTCGGGTATTTCTATGTGTGTGTTCTCTATCATCCTTTGGGTGATAGATCCGACATCCTTTTGGTGTTAGAAAGCTGAGTCGTGTGTTCTATCATCCTTTTGGTGATAGATCCGTCATCCTTTTGGTGTCGGAGTCGTGTGTTTCTTTATCATTATTTTGGTGATAGATCTGTAACCTTTTTAGTGTCAGAGTCATGAGTTCACTATCATACTTTTGGTGATAAATTTGTCATCTTTTTGGTGTCAGAATCCTACACATGAGTTTACTATCATCCTTTTGGTGATAAGTCCGTCATCCTTTTGGTGTCGGTAATTTGTGGATCATTAGTTTTGTGTATCATCCTTTTGGTGAATGATAACATTTGATACCATTGTGTACTTACTATTATCCTTTTGGTAATATCGAGTTTTGACCTCATTTTCATCCTTTTGGTGAAGGGTCTCCATTGTGTACTTACTATTATCCTTTTGGTAATAGCGAGCTTTGACCTTACTTTCATCTTTTTGGTAAAGGGTCTCCATTGTGTACTCACTATTATCCTTTTGGTAATAACGAGTATTGACATCACTTTCATCCATTTGGCGAAGGATCTGTGTGTGTACTTACTATTATCCTTTTGGTAATAGCGAGTTTTGACCTTATTTTCATCCTTTTGGTGAAGGGTCTTCATGTGTGTGCTTACTATTATCCTCTTGGTAATAGCGAGTCGAGTCGAGTCGTGTGAGTATACTATCATCCTTTTAGTGATAGGTATGTCATCCTTTTGGTATCAGAACTTTCTGTTATCATCCCATAATACCCTAATTTTTACCCCTAAGATTTTCCACATCTCATTTCCATCTTTGCATCATAAACAAGATCATGATTTGGTTCCTCTATCCCTCTCATCTTTGGGTTTATACCTTGCAGGGATCACTGAGCATCTGTGTGTTTCTTGTTTGCTTTTATTTGTATGTTTTTGTTGACTAACCTTAATCAAAAAACCAAAAAATATGTTTTTTTTTCTTTACTAACTTTTTCAGGAAGAGGTTAGAATCAAGAACATCAATCAACAGTCCCTCAGCTTGAATGAATTTCATCTGAACAAAGTCAAATTTGATCTGCAAACAATTCAAATTATTTGATCAAGAGCTTCACAAGATTTGATTTACTATTACTCAAGGAACTCCAAGGTTCATGTGTTTATTTCCATGCCTTCTTTGACAAGTCAGAAAAATCGATCCAGAGCCAAGACATTACATCAAAAAGGCCATTTTTCACTGTGTTAATCGATTAACACATTTGTACATGCAAATGGTTAATCGATTAACCAATGTGTTTTTTGTGAAAATGAGCCAAATTCAAATTATGCTTTGACACCAATTTCAAATATTTCATCATGAGAATATTCTAGATCACCTCATTTTAATTCCCCTACCTCATCACAATTAAATCCCACCATACACCTTCACTAATCACCACTTGATCTTGATTTTGTCTCCAAATTCAAATTCCAAGCCTAATTTTGGTTCCAAACCACTAAAATTTCCAAGCCAAAATTTTATAAATAGAGGTCTCATTTCATTCATTCTTCAAGCTTTAATAGCCAAATTCACCTTGTCAAATTTCTTCTTGGCTCTCTCAACTCTCTCCAACTACCAAATTCACCAAAACTCTTTCTTTCTTTGAAAGTTAGTAAGTTCTTCATTGGAACTTACTAATCTTTGAGCTAAAACCTTCATCCAGTCACTTTTTCTTCATCAAATTCAGTATATCAAGGCTTTGGAGTATGGTTCTTGAAGTTAATTTGAAGCAATTTCATATTTGAAGTGGTAAACCCTTATTCCACCATTGTTGTTCTTGATCCATCTTCCACAATATGATCTATTGTTGATTCTTGTTGCTTGATCTTTGGATCTTCCAAATTGTGTTTTATTGGTGATATTTGCTGTTGTTTTACTTGAATTTTTGTGCTAATTCTTATTCATGATCATGAGGTGTTTGAAGAAACGGTTGGATCATGAAAGCTGATTTTATTTTCAAAATTTTTTGCCGTCTTAGCAGTGTTAATCGATTAACACATTTGCATAAGAAAATGGTTAATCGATTAACTAGTATCTAGAATGTTTTTTTTGCTTGTTTTTGGGATTGTTTTGGTTCCATTTCCTTTTGTTCTTTTATTTGGATTACATCTTTGTGTGGATTAATTTGACATTTCTTCATCTATCTCTCATTTTCTTTTACTCGATGAAAATCTTCAAAATCATTGGAACTTATTTTAGTTCTTGATGAAGATGAGATCGTTACCTTTTTTTCGTACGGTATTGCTTTCGGAGGATTGTAACGCCTGTTCATTTTAATTAAATTATTTATGAATTGTTGGTGTGCCTGTATGTGGGAGTGTGTCTGAGAGCGTTGGTGGGTGTCCTTAAAGTATAGGAAACCATTTAATAAATCATTGAGTTTGATAATAATATAATATAATTGATAATGATGATAATTTAATAACTAGTAGTAATATTATATTATTATTATTATTATTATTATTATTACTATTATTATTATTATTATTATTATTATTATTATTATTATTATTATTATTATTAGTAGATGGAATAAAGAGAAGGGAGTTATTAGAGAAGTTCTGGGAGAAAGAGGATTATCACGATAAACTGCTCAGAAAACCAAAATGGAGGAAAAAGGTTGAAGAGAAGGAAAAAGGAACGTGACTGTGGAGAAAGTGAGAACAAAAGAATTATCCGCCGGAGAGCAAATCGGAAGTTTAGAGTTGTCCTCAATCCAAAGGTAAGGGTGGGGTTCAATTCTATAACTGTGGGTATGATGGATTTCATGTAGGGAATTGAATCGTAGGATTAATGTTCCTGTATATTGATAAATATTAAGGATTAATGTTCCTGTAGATCGATAAATATTAAGGATTAATGTTCCTGTAGATCGATAAATATTAAGGATTAATGTTACCGTAGTAATATTTCCGTGGAAATGTTCCCGTAGTAATATTCCCGTGGAAATGTTCCCGTAGTAATGTTCCCGTAGTAATATTCCCGTGGAAATGTTCCCGTAGTAATGTTCCCGTAGTAATGTTCCCGTAGGTTGAGCAATATTAAGGGTAAATGTTCCCGTAGGTTGAGAAATATTAAGGGTTAATGTTTGTCTACGCCTACATTTGTGTTTATGTCATTAGTTTATGTAGTAATGTTGGGAATCGGCGCTGACACGCGCTAATTTCCCATTTGTTGAGAAAAGGTTGTTATTATGCTCTTACTTGATCGACTTCAGGTAGGGAATCAAATCATAGATATAGTTCTCGTTACTCGATAAATGTTAGGGACGAGGTTTGTCTGTGTAGGAATGAATGTGTTATATCGTCAGTGTTGTACGATGCTGTATGGTTGCCCTTAATGAGGCAAAATTAGTTGCCCCGTAGTTAACGAACCTTTTCAGGAACTATAATTAATTTAGTGAGTAAAAGTTGTAATGTTGTTCTTACGATAATGTGTTGAATTCTTAATTGTCGAAAGTATGTTGTTATTGTTCCCCTACATGAACGGATTGAGATGATGAATACTTGATGCATATGAAGTTGTTATGTCATTGTTGAGAAAATGTTATTATAATATTCTCCTTGGATTATGTTGATAAGTTGTAGTTATATGATGAGGGGTATGCCTCTGTTATGGACAATTTGGTTGTAGGCTTAATGCCTTATTGCGTGGTTGTTGTTATTTGTCTCTGACATGAACAGGTTGAAATGGCGAGTGCATAATATATGCGAAATGTGATGTTCTGTTATGGATAATTGGTTGTAGGCTTGATGCCTCGTTGCACGGTTGTTGCACAGTTGTTGTTGTTGTGTTATAGTCCATAATAGTTGCATCTCATAGCATATCATTTGGTCTGGATTGGCGACGGTTGTGTCTTTGATGACGAAATAAAATGATTGTAGAGTGAGTCTCCCGGATAATTGTGGAGTGAGTCTCCCGAATGGTTGTGGAGTGAGTCTCTCGGATAATTATGGAGTGAGTCTCCCGAATGATTGTGGAGTGAGTCTCCCGGATAATTGTGGTGTGAGTCTCCCAAATAATTGTGGAGTGAGTCTCCCGAATAATTGTGGAGTGTTGTCTCCCAACATGGTACCACATGCATATGCACAGTTGAGTCGCATTGTTGAGTTGCGTTGTTGAGTGGTTTTGATGAGTTGCTGAGTTATGATGATAATTATTGTGGATAGGAATAATGAATTTTTGCAGTTTAATTATTACTAATATTTATGCGAACTGCTGGAATCTTAATTGCTGTGATACAATCCTGACATGACTTTTATCATGCCTTATGTTATGTTGTTGATATCTCACCCTTTACGTTGTATGTTACCTCCATTGGTGGTAACTTGCAGGTAATCCGGAATAAAGTGTAGCTTTTTGTTTAAGGTTGTTGGTCGCTCTGATACGTAGCACTCTTGGGGGAATGAACGATTGATGTTATTGCTTTTATTTAATTTCCTTGTTGCTGAATTTTATCAAGTACTTTTCATTAAATTGGTGGCTGCTGTTAAGTGCCAAATGCTGGTTGGATGCACTATGCCGATCAATTAGTAGTACTGATTTTTATGGTTGAAACCTGTTGTTTATGTTGAATTGATGCAAGATAATTACTTGCTGAATTTTAATGGAGTTTTGTTGCAAGCTTCATGGTCTTGCTTTAATCATGCTAAATGTTGGAAATGTTTTATATTCCGCTACAAATTAATAAGATGCCTTGTAATCAAAATGTTAATCAAGTTATTATTGTATGTTCATCCAAGCTTCTGTGCTATGTATCATTACTAAATGCATGTTGTCTAATTGAATTGTGAAATGTATGTTTCTGTGAGTTGAAATTGTAACGCCCAAAATTTGTTGATATGACGGTCGTCACTACTTCCTTACGATCGTCATGACCGTCACGGTCGTGACAGCCCCTTACGATCGTCATGTTTACAAAATTTGTTGCACTCTGATTCTGTTTTCCTTAATTATCCGTCGGGTTAGATTGGGGTGTTACAATAGTGGTATCAGAGCAGGTCGGTCCGTCCGGCCAAGTTGTCTAATATTGTGTATTCCCTGGTATGCGACATGTGTGTGAAAACATTGTCGGTACATGTTTTGTTGTAGAACCTTTGTCTGCAGGAGTGAGAATGATTCTAGTGGGGGAGAAGATTGTGCTTCTTCGGGATGCTGCAAGTGAGGAGTTGTAGCTCAGTGTATGGTTGAACACTCTTATAGTTTGGTAAAGATGGTTTATACCCCATCATGATTTCCGGCTGTCTATTGACAAATTGAGGAACTGATCGCCCTCAATCTCTTGTTGATAGTAGTTGGGATTGTGTTAGATGGGATATGCGTGTCTTGCAAACTTGGATGGCGTAAGCAGTGAATTGTCTTGAGTTAAGCTAAGTGCTTAAGAATGGTTTTGATGAGTCGGTGCAGGAGGGTGCTGAGGTGTTTAATTTTGATGGGAATTTTTGAATTATAATGAAAGCGGGAAGTTGGTGGTTTGCCAGTTAATTGTGGTTGTCCAGAAGTTATCCTGACAAGATAGTGATATACAGCCAAGACGTGAAGTGGAGTTGTGATCGACTTAGTTACGGAAAACTAGTCCAAGAGTGAGAGCTCCATATTATATGTCTGTTTGGATGGTCAAGGAATTAAACTGATTAAGCAGTGTTGAGACTCGTGTCTGGTGTGTGTGCTAAGGCGACAAAGTGTGAGGTTGAGTATATAAAAGGTGGATAGTGACTCCGGATGATTAGTAAAGAAAGTAAGATATGGATTGCAATATTAGTATAATTAAACCTCTAGATATTCCAAGAGTTGAAGATGTGTCGAATGACCTTCTAAGTGTGAAATTATTGTCGTACGTCGAATTCCGAGATCGCAGCTTTTTATGGAATCAACGTTTTTACGGATGAAAGTTGGAATAGATTACGCCGTTGTGTTGGGTAATGTTAGGTCGTGATCGAGTATGCTTGTTTTATCAAATTTGATTGATTTTTGTAAGTTTTTGCATTTTTGGAGATTTGAGGGTTTAAGATGCGGATTGAAATTGAAAGTCGTAGAATTCACGTTTGATGGTTCTAAATCACTAATATATGTTTGGTGTGAATGAGTATGTGTTTATTTCGAAGAAAATAATTGAATCGGTCAGATTTTCGGGCGAAAATGCTCAAACCCGTAGCAGTCTTTATGCAGAAAAATTCTGTTTTGGAAAAACTTCGAAAATTCATAACTCCTGAACCGTATCTCAGTTTTGACCCCCGTTCAAAGTGTTGGAAAGCTAACGAGATGCTCTTTCTAGGAAAAATTGTTTTGAGGCCTGTACCTGGTTCAATTATAGCAGAAAATTGAAAATGTATTGTGTGTTGATTTTTGCCGAACCCGACAGGACCATTTGTTGTGTTTTGTGATGCCTTGTTGATATGATTGGGAGATATGCTAAGTGAAACTTCAGCGAGTTTTGGTTATGCTTTAAGGGAACTTGAAATACATAAGAGGAATCATCTGATAAATGATTTAGAGTTGGTTGCTGTTGTGGTTGTGCCGGAGTTGGAAGCTTCAATTAGTTAGTTTGAGATTTGATATGTTTGGTGACCTCAAGAGCTTAAGGTATTTATTTGATTTGGAAGAGTTGAATATGAGGCAGAGGAAATAATTGGGACTCCGGAAGAATTATGGTTTGGATTGAATTTCCATTCGGGAAAACAAAAACGTGGTAGCCTATGCAGTGATTTAGAAATCTTTGCATATGCCAATGATGGTAGTGAAAAGAGTTAGGACTGATTGAGCAATTTTTGTGATATGAGTTTGGTTTATGAAGAGACTTCTTATGGAGTTTAGCTTAGTATGTTGGACCTTACTAAGGGTATTCTTGACGAGATTCGATAAGGTCAGAATTCTGGTTTGAGTTGGTAGATCGGTTGAATCTGAGGAACTAAAATCGAATGGATGATTTTCAGATTAATGGAAATAGTATCATGAGATGTCATGATAGAGTTTGCATTCTAGATATTATTAAGTGGAATGAGAGTTACGATAGTAACTGGTGTTGGTCGAGCTTGAGGTCTCGGAAGCACACTGTGTTTTATGATCTGCACCAGAGTGGCGCAGCGGAAGCGTGGGAAAAATAACAGGTTAGACTATTTTACCGCTGTCACTCGTGGGAATTTACATGATGTCGCATGTGCCTAAGTTAAAGAAGTACATTGATTCGGATGGATGGTGTACAAGTGAAAGGTAATTTGACTGTTGAGGTGTTGCTAGTTCAGGTGGATGAACGAGAAGCAACTTCGAGGTGAAGAGATTGCTTTGGTGAAAGTGGTCTGGTTGGGAGCTGTTTGATTGAGATAATTTCGAGGACGAAATTCTTTTAAGTATGGGAGAGTTGTAACGCCCGTTCATTTTAATTAAATTATTTATGAATTGTTGGTGTGCCTGTATGTGAGAGTGTGTCTGAGAGCGTTGGTGGGTGTCCTTAAAGTATAGGAAACCATTTAATAAATCATTGAGTTTGATAATAATATAATATAATTGATAATGATGATAATTTAATAACTAGTAGTAATATTATATTATTATTATTATTATTATTATTATTATTATTATTATTATTATTATTATTATTATTAGTAGTAGTAGTAGTAGTAGTAGTAGTAGTAGTAGTAGTAGTAGTAGTAGATGGAATAAAGATAAGGGAGTTATTAGAGAAGTTGTGGGAGAAAGAGGATTGCCACGATAAACTGCTCAGAAAACCAAAATGGAGGAAAAAGGTTGAAGAGAAGGAAAAAGGAACGTGACTGTGGAGAAAGTGAGAACAGCTGAATTATCTGCCGGAGAGCAAATCGGAAGTTTAGAGTTGTCCTCAATCCAAAGGTAAGGGTGGGGTTCAATTCTATAACTGTGGGTATGATGGATTTCATGTAGGGAATTGAATCATAGGATTAATGTTCCTGTATATCGATAAATATTAAGGATTAATGTTCATGTAGATCGATAAATATTAAGGATTAATGTTCCTGTAGATCGATAAATATTAAGGATTAATGTTTTCGTAGTAATATTTCCGTGGAAATGTTCCCGTAGTAATATTCCCGTGGAAATGTTCCCGTAGTAATGTTCCCGTAGTAATATTCTCGTGGAAATGTTCCTGTAGTAATTTCCCGTAGTAATGTTCCCGTAGGTTGAGCAATATTAAGGGTAAATGTTCCCGTAGGTTGAGAAATATTAAGGGTTAATGTTTGTCTACGCCTGCATTAGTGTTTATGTCATTAGTTTATGTAGTAATGTTGGGAATCGGCGCCGACACGCGCTAATTTCCCCTTTGTTGAGAAAAGGTTGTTATTATGCTCTTACTTGATCGACTTCAGGTAGGGAATCGAATCATAGATATAGTTCCCGTTACTCGATAAATGTTAGGGACGAGGTTTGTCTGTGTAGGAATGAATGTGTTATATCGTCAGTGTTGTACGATGCTGTATGGTTGCGCTTAATGAGGCAAGATTAGTTGCCCTGTAGTTAACGAACCTTTTCAGGAACTATAATTAATTTAGTGAGTAAAAGTTGTAATGTTGTTCTTACGATAATGTGTTGAATTCTTAATTGTCGAAAGTATGTTGTTAGTGTTCCCCTACATGAACGGATTGAGATGATGAATACTTGATGCATATGAAGTTGTTATGTCATTGTTGAGAAAATGTTATTATAATATTCTCCTTGGATTATGTTGATAAGTTGTAGTTATATGATGAGGGGTATGCCTCTGTTATGGACAATTTGGTTGTAGGCTTAATGCCTTGTTGCGTGGTTGTTGTTATTTGTCTCTGACATGAACAGGTTGAAATGGCGAGTCCATAATATATGTGAAATGTGATGTTCTGTTATGGATAATTGGTTGTAGGCTTGATGCCTCGTTGCACGATTGTTTCACAATTGTTGTTGTTGTGTTATAGTCCATAATAGTTGCATCTCATAGCATATCATTTGGCCTGGATTGGCGACGGTTGTGTCTTTGATGACAAAATAAAATGATTTTGGAGTGAGTCTCCCAGATAATTGTGGAGTGAGTCTCCCGAATGATTATGGAGTGAGTCTCCCGGATAGTTGTGGAGTGAGTCTCCCGAATAATTATGGAGTGAGTCTCCCGGATAATTGTGGAGTGAGTCTCCCGAATAATTGTGGAGTGAGTCTCCCGAATAATTGTGGAGTGTTGTCTCCCAAAATGGTACCACATGCATATGCACAGTTGAGTCACATTGTTGAGTCGCATTGTTGAGTTGCGTTGTTGAGTTGTTTTGATGAGTTGCTGAGTTATGATGATAATTGTTGTGGATAGGAATAATGAATTGTTGCAGTTTAATTATTACTAATATTTATGCGAACTGCTGGAATCTTAATTGTTGTGATACAATCCTGACATGACTTTTATCATGCCTTATGTTATGTTGTTGATATCTCACCCTTTACGTTGTATGGTACCTCCATTGGTGGTAACTTGCAGGTAATCTGCAATAAAGTGTAGCTTTTCGTTTAAGGTTGTTGGTCGCTCTGTTACGTAGCACTTTTGGGGGGATGAACGATTGATGTTATTGCTTTTATTTAATTTCCTTGTTGCTGAATTTTATCAAGTACTTTTCATTAAATTGGTGGCTGCTGTTAAGTGCCAAATGCTGGTTGGATGCACTATGCCCATCAATTATTAGTGCTGATTTTTATGGTTGAAACCCGTTGTTTATGTTGAATTGATGCAAGATAATTACTTGCTGAATTTTAATGGAGTTTTGTTGCAAGCTTCATGGTCTTGCTTTAATCATGCTAAATGTTGGAAATGTTTTATATTCCGCTGCAAATTAATAAGATGCCTTGTAATCAAAATGTTAATCAAGTTATTGTTGTATGTTCATCCAAGCTTCTGTGCTATGTATCATTACTAAATGCATGCTATCTAATTGAATTTTGAAATGTATGTTTCTGTGAGTTGAAATTGTAACACCCAGAATTTGCTGATATGACGGTCGTCACTACTTCCTTACGATCGTCATAACCGTCACGGTCGTGACAGCCCCTTACGACCGTCATGTTTACAAAATTTGTTGCACTCTGATTCTGTTTTCCTTAATTATCCGTCAGGTTAGATTGGGGTGTTACGAGGATGATCTATATATCATCTCTCTAGCATACAATAGTACAAACATTTTTATTGACCGACCTCAGATAGTCATGGCTTATACATGAATCTGATTATGATTGCTTAACATAGTGCTACATGTGTCCCGTATCGAAAAATGATCATTCGAGGCTCAAACTTATGTTTGAAAGTCTAAGTATGGTTGATTATTTGTATTGGGTCCATTACCTATGAAACTTATTGTTAGAAGGCTTTGATTTTATCAATCCTCTAATGAGTTTTCATTAACTTTGGTCTAAGTTCGTTATTTAACCATCGTTGATCATTTTTTCTAACAACTAATCACTAACTCACTAACAATAATATTGTACTAATTTTGTTTATGTTTCCTTCTCGCTCCCTATCTCTCTTTTATTTTTATGCCCCATTTTTATCATCTCATATCATATTATTGTTTGTGCTTCCGCTCTTTTTTTTCTTTTGTCCACTTGGACCATATCTTGTTCAAAACACTAATAAAGGATTAAACCCCTAAAAAACTTATTCTATTAATGGTGGACTATGGTTACTATCCTTTGCATTTGACATGGAACTTTGGACCTATAATGAGGATCTTAACTTATGTTTAAAAGCTTGTGATATCAAACCTTGGATTTTGGGTACTTGGAGTTCTCTTTTCAAGACTTATTTTGATCAAGGTCTAATCTAAAGGAAAAATGCTTATATTGTGGAGCTTACTTGTGTGGTTAGACCGTTCTTATCCTTAGATTTTATCTTTTTTTCTCTAGGATAGTCCCCTCTTCTCCACCCCTTTCTTTAATTTTCAAAATCTCCTCTCTTTTTTCAAAAACCTTATTGTTTTCAAAGTTAAACCTCTTTTACAATAAAATCTTGACTTTTGTCAAGTGATTTTTCAAACTTCCTTTTCTTTAATAAATGTCAATCAATGTTATTCATACTTTGACTCTTTTCAAAAAGACATAAAAGCATTGAAACTCATTCAAACCTTTTGTGCCTTATGCAACTTTACTTTTAAAACTTTTCCATAAGTTTAAACATTAGTCATCTCTTTAACTATTCGTTTGGAAATGACGACCTGTCTTTTCACTTAAAATCAACCTTAAGAAACCTATTTTGTTATTTGTACCATGAAATACTGGATTTGGATCCTATATTGCACTTTGTGGGTACGTAGACATGAGGAGACAAGTCTCTCCAAACATAAAAATATTAAAAAAATACTTCTCTTCTCATCTCCCCGATCTCATTTCAAACAAACCTTTTCAAACCAAAAAGCGTAGATATTTCAAAGGATTCCTATTGAGTACTATAGACATTTTGGATGCTAATACCTTCCCTTAGCGTCAACCCCCTTACCCAATCTCTATTCTTTTGTTCTTGTTTAGAACTTGCTTAGATTTTGTTCGCTCTTTTCCCTTTCCTTTTGGAATAAATAAAAGTGCGATGGCGACTCTTGCTTTATGAGTTAAGTTAATTAATAACTTACACTCACGATTTTTACCGCTATAGAAAAGTGGCAACTCTGCTGGGGAAAATCTGGTTCTTAGCGGGTTTAGCCTACTTTGATTTATTTAAGCTTTATCTGTTTGATTTGACTGTTATTGGTTGTTCTGTTTGGGTGATCTTGAGAGGTGAGATAGATCCTATGCCCGAATCTGAGAGCTCTTATGATAGGAAGATGGTATAGTCAAGGATGCTTCTAGGGAGTAATCCCGAACAAGCTGAATTGAGAATCCATCCACTCAGTTGAGGCTTCCTCGGAATTACTAATGTCTAGCGAGTAATTGCGAAAAACATTACTTTTTCTGACCTCAGGCCCATGACACTGAGGACCTTAGTATTCCTTTTACCTCACTTGACCTATTAGGGCGTAGTGTGGTGGCTATGAAGGTGTAAACCTGAAATAGTTGATACGCGATACTACACTCAGACGAGGTTCTCTTGAGAATATTACTGATTCCCGAGTAATCAATGTGCTAGTAATATTCGAAAGAGGATTGAGGACTCTGGGAACTTTTTAGAACCTCATTCTATAGGTGCTGATATATCCTTAGTACATACCTTTGTGGGTTGGTTATTTTCCCTTGGCTCCACGCTCGTGACTCAGACCTTTGACCTTTGTGCTTTGTGTGATCTTGTTTGTGGCTATAGCATCCATGTACTTTTGCATTCATGAGCATGCAAGTTTCCAATGAAACTCATTTCAACTATCTCCTTCTTCAATTATCTATCCACTATCAAATTGTTTCCTCAACACAACTACGGAACTAGATTTGTCGTCAGTTGAGAATGGAAAGTCAAGAACAATTCAATGCAAAAGTCAGAATGGAAATTGATGAGTTTAAGACTAGTATGACCAAGCTCACAGAAATGATGCAAGTTTTGACTGCTAGAGGAGAATCACCTCAGAGGATTGTGATATATGAAATCTCAATTGTTGCTATTAACCCTCCACTGATCCAGCAATCAGCTTCTACATGGCTAGAATTTAGGTTGCCTATAAATTACTCGCCACCCTTTGCAACTACTCCCATGGTTGCCCCATCTGTACTATCGGTATCTTCAGCTCCATTGTTCGTTGAACCTCATCCTTTTGTGCATATTGTTGCTCAAGCTACTCCTGAGAATCCTCCTTTCGTGTACCATGTTGTTGGTCCATAATCTGAAAGTTAGGGAGAACCTTAATATATTGAGGAAGTCAGAGAACAATGGAAAACTCTGGATAAAAGGATAAAAGCCATGGAAGGAAGTGATATCTTTGGTGCTTCCGCAATGGACATGTGCTTAGTTTCAGACTTGGTTATGCATACCAAATTCAAAACTCATGAATTTAAGAAATACAAGGGGCACACCTGTCCCAGAAGCCACTTGGTGATATACTACCGCAAGATGGATGCCTATACCAACAACGACAAATTGCTCATTCACTGTTTCCAAGACAGCTTGAGTGGGGTTTCACTGAAATAGTATATGGGACTTGAGAAGAATCGTATCCAAAGTTGGAAGGACTTAGCTGATGCTTTCTTGAAGCAGTATAAGTACAATCTGGATATGACACCTGACCGCCGTTGTCGCTACTGCGAAAAACGAGGCCGGCAAGACAGAAGAGTCGCCACCTTTCGTTATTTATCCCTCAGAACGGGAAAGGAAACGATCAGAAAAACCTGACGCAAAGGTATAAGACAAGGTCATCGCAACCATTGTCTGGATTCGGGAGTCGGTTACGCAAGGGGAAGGTATTAGCACCCCTCACGTCCATCGTACTCGATGGGATCCATGCTCGTTGTGTTTATCTGACGGGTTGATTAATCTATCTACGCTAAAGGTCTGTCTGAAAAGAAAAGAAAATGACTCGGCAAAGCGTCGCACTTTATGCCTACGTATTCCCGTCTGGAACGAGAAATCAGAGTCAACGTAGTTCGCCTAACTACGAGTGAATGGGGGGAAGGTTGCTCGTCGAGATATCGCATCTCGTGCCTACGTACTTTCATACGGCATGAAAGATCAGAGCAAACGTAGTTTGGGCTACGAAGAACACAGGTTTGTTCAGCAGTTTTTTATCCAAGTAAAGTTAACAGACAGTTCCAGCAGTTGGTATTTGCAGCTTGACCTTTGGAGACTTAGGCGTTACCGTTTGCGATAGAACCGAAAGTTAACAGAACTTTCCTTTAAGAAAAGGGTTTTCCTGATTAAGGGTCCAAGAGGACAAAAGGATTTGAATGTTTGTTTTTGAAGTCTTTTACGGAAGAAGTGAATTGAGTTATGTTTGTAACTCGTGTTGCACTAAAGACTTGGACTTGAGAGTGAATGTGTCGCATGTCACCCAAAGGGTACCACACTAAACACTCAAGTTATGTGAGGGAAACCCTCCCACAACTCTTTCTCAAGTAGCTTAAGGCTCGTAACACACAATACGTGTTATCCTTTATTAAGTGTTTTAACTGTATTGAGATGAGAAGAGAAACAGACTCTCTACAGGGAAACTGACTCGATCCTACAGTTATCATGCAATATTCGTCCTACGGTTGTGGTTAAAAGGGAAACTAACTAATGTTATCATGCATGGTTAGAATCCTAATGTCCGTCATAACTTCTCTTGAATAAAAGAAGTCAGAGTTCCTAGGGGATCATGGCAATGGAAACAACAGTAAACAAATCAAACTGAAAAGAAAGATTACTGTAAACAAAATGCTGTAAGTAAAATGCATGCAATGCATCACACAAGCAGAAGGAGGCAAGCTCGACTTCTAAGCAAACAAGGCACAAATGCCACACACAACACAGGCAAGGGAGAAGCTCGACCTTAAACCAGCAAGCAAAGCCACACAGTAAAAATACAAGCAGAAGGAGTCCCACTCAACTTCTAATGCAATACATGCAAGGGGAGAAGCTCAACCCTTAGGATGCTCTTAGTCCTATGATCATCTACATGAAGCCTATTACTAATGCAACAATCCAATAAAGTCACATCAATATAGCAAAGCAAATCAGAAGAACAGACAATCAAGAAAGCAAATCAACAGCTTCACAGCAAAGCCACTCTCTGACAGCAATCCCGCCTACAGTCTGTAACAGTTCTTCAAGTCCACATCATCTTCAAGGAAAGGAATACAATTCTCCTTCTTCATGCTTTAACAATGCTCCAACAAGGAAAGGAATCAACAAGATGAAGGTATGATGATGGGAAGCATGATGTATACCAAAGGTATCCATCATGACACTTAACCATACATCAAAAGGAAAAGCACCCTCAAAAGTTCTACTCATCATCACATGCCATACATCCCTCCAAAGGAGACATGGGCTTTCATGTGAGGACTTTGCATCATAGGATAGGATGGAAGGCAAGTGAAGCCAACCATATTCATTTGAAGAAAGAAATCAAACCACTAATGCTCTCCTTAATCCCTAATTAAAACAAAGCTACAAAAAGCTATGCAAAAGGAACTCAAAACTCCAAATTAAATCCACACAATCAATCAAACAGAGGTTTATCATGTATATAACAACATCCAAAAGCAATGAACAGTTTATCTCGATCTAAAAATCATTATTGAAATTAATCAAATGGGAAGACTAGGTTGAAAGCATGTTATGACTAGTCTAATTGTTAATTCCATCTAAAATACTAAAGCTAATCCTAAAATTCTATGATTATTTCTAGGGGAGCCTAAGCATGTTATGGGTCTATAGTAGAAGAACCAAGGGTCAATTCTAATGGGAAGGCCTCTAAACAATTCATGAATTACAAGGTGTTAATAAGGGTACCTAAACATGAAAAGCCTAATTCTCTTGATTCAAAACAGAACCTAAGATTGCCTAAAAAACAAGAGAAAAATTCTAGAGGATCATGCATCTCTAATCTACAATATAGCAAAAAATCTCATCCAAATTCATTACCAATTGGCCATACAAAATTCAGCAAAAACAGGCATCAAATGAGCAAATTTAATGGACATTAGGATAAAGAAAAAATCACAATTAATTCACACTAAATCCTAAAAATATAAAATCAGCTCCTAATATTTCCTAAGACATTCAAGATCCATGGAAAAAATTCTCACAATTTTTTGATGATTTTTACTAAATTTAATGTATTAAAACTAAACAGTCATCAAAATAGGAAAATAAAAAGAAATGAATATTAAAGTGAAAATAGACAGGGGTGCAGTCAGTAGAGAATCCAAGGCATAAACTGGATGGGCCTCGCGTGCAGGGGTGCGGATATGAAACAAATGAGAAGCCCGATACATTCATTTAGCTAAACGCGGTCGTTTGGCCAGCCAACGACGTGGCACGCGTGCGGCCCTTCGATCGGTGGACTCAGTCTTCCATTCTTCTCACGATTGAACGGTTGCGATTATGTCTTCTCCAATTCAAATTTCTGCAAACTTTGAACACAGCCCGCGTGCAGCTACCGGCGGTAAGATTTTCGGCCAGCTTCATCCAAGCATAGCGTACTCAATTCTTGACGGTTTTGAATAATTCTTGAACCAAAGTCGCAGAAAATTCCACGAGGATCACGATTATGGCCTTAGATTTCATTAAAACTCCATGATCAAAGAGATATGTCACCAACAAGAAATCATGCTCATCCTAAAATTGTCTCTAATTCTCAAATTCTTGATCCTAATTTCATCTATATCTCTTCCCAATCCTAATCGTATGTTCAATTTGATCTAACTCATCCTAAAACTATAGGAAAGTTGAAGTTTACGTACCGGCTTCGGAGCTTCGAATTGGAGTAGTTGGAGCTTGAATTCTTGTGTCAAAACGTGCAGAATTCTTTGTTGAAGCTTGCTGGAGGTGATTGGATCCTTGATAGCTCTTGAAATTGTCTTGGATCCAAATTTGATTTCTCACTTTCTTCCTTGAAACTTGATATGCAAACTCTGAGTTCTTCACCAAATGAGCACCAACCTTCATCCAAATTTGTTTCTGAACATATATAGAGTGCAAGGGAAGGTTCTAGAGGCCCATGGAAAGCCCAATTCATGATATCCAAAAATTCATTTTTTCTCCAAAAATCCAATAATGGTGAAAACGAAATTGCCTTAGTTCCTTGCTCTGGAAGCTTTTAGTAGCTTGCACAATGCACCTTGAATATGATTGAATCAAAAGGAGCTCTCAATTTAGCCTTGTGAATGATTTTTGGTGTGTAACTTATTTGTGAAGAAACACATTAAAGCTCCATGAATTATAGGTCAAATGAAAAATCCACTAATGTCATTCTTCTTAAAATGCAATTTTTGATTAAAATGAATTAAATTGAGTCATATCAATTAAATTGAATTTTTCATGATGCATTTGCATTTTTTTGGACTCATATCAATTAAATTGAATTTTTCAGCATTTAATGCCTTTTCAAATCTTCTTTTTCACACCACTTCAAACCAATTCTTGCCATGAACCAATTCAATGCATCATGAACACTTGGTAGACCTAAAAATCACATTTTAAGCAAGTTCCATGTTGGGCAAAACTTCATTTGAAGTGTGCAAGTTGGAGATTTTGACCTATAACTGAAAATGACCTATAATCTCACTTTCCCAAAATACCCCTGCCTTGCAAAGCTTATAACTTGAGCTTCACAAATCAGAATGAGGACTTCTATAACTTTTTGGAAAGCTAAGATCATGAGGAAAAACCTTCATGGTTATCAAAAGGTCATGTGAAACTCCCTTCTAGGTCAAAAGTAGCATGGAAGTTGATTGATTTTCACAGACAAATTTTAGATGCATCTGAGGACCTGTAACTTGTTTGGCTCATAACTTGAGTTATACAAATCATATGGATGACTTCTAGTACTTAAATTAAAGGTATGAACATCCTCTACAAGTCTAATGCTTGACCCAAAGTCATATGAGGCTTGTATCTTGACTTACATGGCTTGGAAGTTTGGCACTAAACAAGGGATTTTACCCTAAGAACCCTGACATAGCAACTTCAACCACTCTTGATTCTTCTTGATTTGTTCATGAAACAACATCTCACATGCTTCAACATATCATTTCATGAATACCATGACCTAGAAGTAGGCTTTGACTCTCTTCAATTTGCACATTTGACCTAGAGTTGACCAGATGAAACCCTAGTGACACCAACTTCCACTGTGGCTCTTGCACTTGCTACAAACACTTGTCTGAGCTCTACCATGACCCTCTAGGCACTCCATGAGCTCTATACATATACCATATCCATGAACAAGGATTCACAACCCTCTGATGGTCTTCAGATGACTCCCACGTTAGAAGATGAACCCCATACAAGCAAACAAACATCTCAAGGACTCAACCCTCTTCATGATGACCTTGGTGACTTCTCAAGCTTGAATAATCCTCTGGCTAGGCTTCTCTTGACATAAACCACACTTGATTCCCTGCAGTGAAACATAAACCAAGTGATAAAAATGTTGGGCAAATTTTGGGGTGCAACAGCCGTCAACTACAAACATGTCTCAGAAAGAAAAATAATCCTTTAAGGAGTACGCTCAATGCTGGAGAGAGCTAGCAGCTCAAGTGGAGCCACCCTTGGAAGAAAAGGAATTGACTAGATTGTTCATGGACATTCTTCAGCCACTCTTTTAGGAAAAGATGATAGGCAGTGTATCATCTGGATTTGCTGACCTAGTTACTATTAGAGAAAAACTAGAAGAGGTATCAAGAAAGGAAAGATTACTGATGCTGAAACTTTTAATGGTGCAAGAAAGTTTGCTGGGAATTTTCAAAAAAAGAAAGATGGCGATACCCATGTTGTTTCAATTGAATGGAAACCTCATCACATGCAACAACAATATGTAGCTGCAGTTGCTCCTGTTGTTAATGCTTAACCAGTTCAAGTTCCTCGTTAGGCTGTTAGACAAAATCAGAATCGCAATAGGGCTATCTTTGATCCTATCCTGATGTTCTACATTAAGCTATATCCAGGTCTTGTTCAGAAAGGTTTGATTACACGCAGAGCTCTACCTCCTCCTCCAAATCCACTCCCAGTCGGATATAAGGTTGATCTTCATTGTGAGTTCCATCAAGGTGGGGCAGGCCATAACTTGGAAGGTTGCTATGCATTGAAGGGTAGAGTATAAGAGTTGATCAAAGACAAGATCCTCACCTTTCATGATATCAATCCTAATGTTGTTAACAATCCTTTTCCAGAGCATTCCAAGTGAAGTTTGAGTCAGTTCAGACAGATCATCTTCTAAAGCCAGTGTTTCAGACATGACAACTCATCCTTGTTGTTGATTAGTCACTAGGCCTTGTTTCTTTCTGTTTGCATGTTTTATTTGATTGTATTGAATATTTTCTTTCAAACATTGTTTGTACTTTCATGGTTAATTTTAATGAAATAAGCATTACAATGTTTTGATTCAATTCATTTACATCCATTGTGTGCATCGTTATGCTTTCTTTTTCACAAAACAAAAATATATCTCCTATTCACTTTCTTTATCAAGCTTTTGTTTATGAAAAGATTGGAGGGAGGATGATGAAAATGAAATACCTAAAATTGCTAAATTGTATACTTTTAATTAAAACTCGACTGATGATGTACAAGCATTGTTTTAACTCTCAAACACTGGAGAAATAAGGAAGTTAATCCATTTTCAACCCCTTTGAGCCTAGAAGTTGAAGTTTCTTTCTTATGAAAAAACCCATAATCTTAACCTGGGGATGGACAGTTCTCAGTTTATTTGACTGTGCATTTAAACATGGGAAAATCATTCAAGACACCTTCCAATAAAGGTTGAAATCACAAGCTTTCCTTCACACACATCAAAGAAGTGTCGAAGATGTCTTTCAAATCAAAAGCCAATGATGGTTCATCGTAATCATTAAGCCAGACAATCACTATCTTTCAAAAAAAATTTAAAAAGCCCGCTAAGTCAAAACCTATGAAGGAGATTTAGGAAAAAATTGGGGCATCTTGCTGACTGTAAGCTCAAATGACACAGTTCAGGCAAAAGTTAGGGATAACAAAAAAAATCAATCAAGAGATTACCAAAATCCTCAAAGGCAAAACAAGTTGACCGAGGTCCTCATAAAAAACAACAAAATGTTATAAGAAAAAGTGACTGCCATCTAAAAAAAATCCCTTGGCTCTTGAGTCATCGTCATAACTGTGTTGCAATTCCAAAATCGCTTGGAACTTGAATGCATAGGTTGAATTAATTGAACATAGGACTAAAGATCATCATGAAGAATGGGTTGGGTAGAAATAAACTTTGAGCCTATATCCTTTATTTTGAAAGTCGTGAACCAGACCATGTTACAACCCCCAAAAGACCTAATTGAAGCCAGATTTCTTTTGAAAGTATACTACAACAAGGTTGCATGAATTGACTCCTAAAATTGTTGCCAATCATTTGTTTTCATTTGATACCTTTGCTTTCTCTTTGAATGTCTAAATCACCGTGTCTTGACAAGTGATTCATTTGCTATACATCAATGATATCATTCCAAAAATGATTTTGACTTCAAAATTGCATGAACTTTGCATTAAAGTTACCATGTTTGAATAATTTTATTTGTAGACAAACTTTCCTCATCAAGAAATTTCAAACAGTTGAGAAACTTGGTCAGTGATCCTATCAGGGGCACATTACTTCCAGATCCTGTTGTGAATTAGTTCAAGATTTGTTGCTCAGTGAAATTTATTCTCAGAATTGGTTAATTAGAAGATCTCTTTCAAGACCCGTACTGAGTTTAGCCTCCTCAACATTCAAGAACAGAAGCCATGATCAATTTATCCCCAATATTCATTTCAAGAATTAAAGCCATGATCATTTTCCCCTACAGTAGTCAAGCTGAAGTCATGATCAGTTTGTCCTCATCAGAAAATCAATCTGGGGGAGTCTTTTTCAAGAATACCCTAGCAACGCTTCATGTCTTTCCTCAAAGGACTATCATCCTGACACATTCATAAGTGTGACAGGGATGTGTTCAACATTTTCTCTCCAAGTAGAGTGGGAAATGTTCGCTGTGTTGAGGAATAAGAGTTCCATTCTTCCCTTATAAAAGAGTCTATCTCGGCTATCCTAATCATTTGTATTACATGCATAAATCATTCATATATCATGCATAGAAACAAAAAGATTCGCATAGCTCGAAGTGTGTTTCGCGCTCATATACACTTCTCGAGGTCCCGTTTCTATCAACATCTTACCTTGTGATCGAAGTCCAACATACTTGGCGTCTACCAAAACATTTACCTGTCTTTTCATTCAGTGCCATTCTTGAATGTTGTCGTCTCCCTGTGCATCTAGTGTTGTTGTTAGATGTTTGTCTTCTTCCATTCCAGTGTTATTCCTGGATCTTTGTATTCTATCACTCCAGTGTCATTCCTGGATGTCTGTATGTTTTGATCTCCAGTGTCATTCTTGGATGTCTGTATCTTTTGATCTCCAGTGCCATTCTTGGATATTTTTGTTCCTCTTATTTCCCCCAGTGCTATTCCTGGAATTCCTGTCTCTCTTCTGTAATCCCCAACAGGTTTTCTTGGATATCTTTCAATGATATTCCTGAAAGTTTTATCTGTTTATTCAGTGCCATTCCCGAATGAGGCTTCTCCTTTGCATTCAACGCCATTCTTGGATGTCTTTCTCACTATCATTCAATGCCATTTTTGAATGTAGTGATTTACCTTTACTTTCAGTGCCATTCTTGAAAGTCCTTTCTCACTTTATTCAATGCCAGTCTTAGATATCCTAAACTCTTTTTATCTAATGCAATTATTGGATGCTCTTGATGTATTTTCCAAAACTTTTCTCACTTCATTCAATGCCATTCTTGGATGTTGTGATTCCTTCTGTCCAATGTCATTCTTGGATATCTTTTCCTTAGTTGAGTCCAATGCTATTCTTGGAATACCTCTAACGTTTACCTTTTGTCACCCAATGCCATTCTTGGATGTCCCTAGTAAAGTTTTTCAAATGGAAGTTTTGTTTCCATCCAACATTATTCTTGGATGTTGATTGATATATTGTCAGTTGAGTTTGTCTCTATCCAATGCCATTATTGGATGTCTCTAATGTTTGTTGTTGCCCCAATTCAATGTCATTCTTGAATGTTGTAGTTCCTTTCATCCAATTCCATTCTTATATATCTTATCCCTAATAAAGTGTTTTTCACCTTCATTTAATGCTATTCTTGGATAACGTTGTTGTTTTTACTAGAAACTTTCTTGTTCTTGTCCAATGCCATTCTTTTACACCTAGTCACAATCCAATTCCATTCTTCGATGTCACTACTCATCTTCCCGGGCCTTGTCCCTCTCTTTCGAATTATTGACATATACTTCTTGTCACCTTGACAGATCTCCATAAATAGCTTGTGTTCCCCCAACGTGTCTTTTCACTCAATTTACCGTAAATCCCTTGTTTTGAGCTTCCCCGCAAAGTGTTTTTTCCTTTGCATTCATACCATCTTGTGGCATCTCATGGCTAAAAGATTTGTTTTTCGTATTTAAGTATCTTCAATATTGTCGTGATAAGGTTTTCAACCCTCATATCTCCTGATAGAAGAAATTTAAATAGGGGTAGCTGTAATACCCTAATTTTTACCCCTAAGATTTCTCACATCTCATTTGCGTCTTTGCATCACAAACAAGATCATGCTTTGGTTCCTCTATCCCTCTCATGTTTGGGTTTATACTTGGCAGGGATCACTGAGCATCTGTGTGTTTCTTGTTTGCTTTTATTTATATGTTTTTATTTACTAACCTTTAACCAAAATACCAAAAAATATATCTTTTTTACTAACTTTTTTAGGAAGAGGTTGGAATCAAGAACATCAATCAACAGTCCCTCAACTCGAATGTATTTCTTCTGAACAAAGTCAAAATTGATCTGCAAGCAATTCAAATCATTTGATCAAGAGTTCCCTAAGATTTGATTGACTTTACTCAAGCAATTCTAAGGTTGATGTTGTTTTGGCTCTGGCTCGATTTTTCTGACTTGTCAAAGAAGGCATGTAAATAAACACATCAAAAAGGACATTTTCACACTTGTTCAATGTGTTAGTCAATTAACACATTTATACATGCAAATGGTTAATCGGTTAACCAATGCGCTTTTTGTGAAAATGAGCCAAATCCAAATTTTGCAGCATTTTGGCACCAATTTTCAAATGTTTCATCATGAGAATATTCTAGATCACCTCATTTTAATTTTTCCTCTAAATTCAAATTCCAAGCCTAATTTTCATTCCAAACCACCAAAGTTTCTAAGCCTATATTCTATAAATGGAGGCCTCATTTCATTCATTCTTCAAGCTTTGATAGCCAAATTCACGTTGTCAAATTTCTTCTTGACTCTCAATTCTCTCCAACTACCAAATTCACCAAAGTTCTTTTTTCCTTTGAAAGTTAGTAAGTTCTTCATTGGAACTTACTAATCATTGAGCTAAAACCTTCATCCAGTCACTTTTTCTTCATCAAATTTAGTAGATCAAGGCTTTGGAGTGTGGTTCTTGAAGTTAATTTGAAGCAATTTCATATTTGAAGTGGTAAAACCTCATTCCACCATTGTTGTTCTTGATCCATCTTCCACAATGTGATCTATTGTTGATTCTTGTTGCTTGAGCTTTGGATCTTGCAATTTGTGTTTTATTGGTGATATTTGCTATTGTTTTACTTGAATTTTTATGCTAAATCTCATTCATGATCATGAGGTTTTTGAAGAAACGGTTGGATCATGAATGTTGATTTTTTTCACAATTTTGTGTTGTTTTAGCAGTGTTAATCGATTAACACATTTGCACATGCAAATGGTTAATCGATTAACCAGTGTTAAGAATGTGTTTTTTGCTTGTTTTTGGGACTGTTTTGGTTCCATTTCCTTTTCCTTTTCCTTCCCTTTCCTTTTGTTCTTTGCCTTGAATTACATCTTTGTGTGGTTCCATTTGGTATTTCTTCATCTATCTTTCATTTTCTTTTGATCGATGAAAGTCTTCAATATCATTGGAACTTATTTTAGTTCTTGATGAAGATGAGATCGTTACCTATTTTCTTTTTGTATGATATTGCTTTCGGAGGATGATTTACATATCGTCTCAATAACATACATTAGTACAAACATTTTTATTGACTGGCTAGTTGTGGCTTCTACATAAGCCTGATTATGATTGCTTAACACAGTGCTACATATGTTTTGTATCGGAAATTGATCATTTAAGGCTCAAACTTATGTGTGAAAGTCTAAGTATGGTTGATTATTTGTCTTCGTTCTATTACTTATGAAACTTATTGTTAGAAGGCTTTGATTTTATCAATTCTCTAATGAGTTTTCATTAACTTTGGTCTAAGTTCGTTATTTAACCATCGTTGATCATTTTTTCTAACAACTAATCACTAACTTACTAACAATAATATTGTACTAATTTTGTTTATGTTTACTTCTCACTCCCTATCTCTCTTTTATTTTTATGCTCCATTTTTATCATCTCATCTCATATTATTGTTTGTGCTTCTGCTCTTTTTTCTTTTGTCCACTTGGACCATATCTTGTTCAAAACACTAATAAAGGATTAAACCCCTAAAAAACTTATTCTATTATTGGTGGACTATGGTTACTATCCTTTGAATTTGACATGGAACTTTGGACCTATAATTAGGATCTTAACCTATGTTTGAAAGCTTGTGATATCAAACCTTGGATTTTGGGTACTTGGAATTCTCTTTTCAAGACTTATTTTGATCAAGGTCTAATCTAAAGGAAGAATGCTTATATTTTGGAGGTTACTTGTATGGTTAGACCATTATTATCCTTAGATTTTATCTTTTTTTCTCCAGGATAGTCCCTTCTTCTCCACCCCTTTCTTTAATTTTTAAAATCTCCTCTCTTTTTTCAAAAACCTTCTTGTTTTCAAAATTAAACCTCTTTTACAATAAAATCTTGACTTTTGTCAAGTGATTTTGCAAACTTCCTTTTCTTTAATAAATGTCAATCAATGTTAATCATACTTTGACTCTTTTCAAAAAGACATAAAATCATTCAAGCTCATTCATACCTTTTGTGTCTTATGTACCTTTTATTTTAAAACTTTTCCATAAGTTTAGACACGAGTCATCTTTTTAAGCGGAACTATTCATTTGGAAATGACGACTTGTCTTTTCACTTAAAATCAACCATAACAAACCTATTTTGTTATTTATACCACGAACTACATGGTTTTTATCCTATATTGCACTTTGTGGGTACGTAGGCATGAGGCGACAAGTCTCTTCAAACACAAAATTTTTTAAAAATACTTCTCTTCTCATCTCCCCAATCTCATTTCAAACAAACCTTTTCAAACCAAAAAGCGTAGATATTTCAAATGGTTCCTTTAGAGTATTATAGAAGTTTTGGGTACTAATACCTTTCCTTAGCGTAACCTAAAAGAGTAGATATTTCAAAGGGATCCTATAGAGTATTATAGAAGTTTTGGGTGCTAATACCTTCCCTTAGTGTAACCAACCCCTTACCTAGTCTCTGTTGTTTTGTTCTCGTTAAGAACTTGCTTAGGTTTTGTTCTCTCTTTTTCCTTTCCTTTTGGAATAAATAAAAGTATGGTGGCGACTCTTGCTTTATGAGTTAAGTTAATTAATAACTTACACTCACGATTTTTCTGCTACACATCCTGCATGTGGGTCAAGTTATCAGGATGTATATAGTCTTTATGACTGAAGATTATCAATGACTGGTTCATTTTAATCAGGATTCACAGTGAAGTTCATCAAGGGTGATTTGTGATTTAAAGCTGAGATTGATTTGCAGCTTCTCAAAGGCAGTCCCTTCATTTCTATTTTCATTTTATCCTCAGTATCAAATCCAAATATCATTATCCATTTACTCATTCTTTATCCATTTACTCTAAATCTATTATGTCCATTTTAGTCCTTTTCCATTATCCACTCTAAATCCATTATGTTCATCCATACCCTTTTTATGATCCATATTCATTTCAAAACCATGACTTTTCTATTTTTCCACCTGTCATTGTCCAAATGATTCAATATCCATAACCAATTTCATTTTTAATATTCATTCATGATCCATATTTTTTTAGCCACTCATAACTCATTTCTAAAACCAGGATCATATCCATATTCAAACACAATTTCTTTTCAAGGTGAAATGGAGGGGGATGGAGTCTTCCATCTTTTTCCTCAATTGTTTGGGTGCGAGTTCTCTTACTCTTGTGTAAACAATTGCCACTTCTAAATCAAACCAACAAGTGGTAGTTCCATGAACTATGAACACTCTGATTCTTCATTCTCGTCCAAATGAAGATCGCATTATCTCGTTTAGAAGAAAACAAATAAGCTTAGCTAACATTCATCCCAATTCGAACTAAGAGGTTCCCATTGAGTAAAACGAATGTGAGGGGGTGCTAATACCTTTCATTTACGTAACTGGCTCCCGAACCCGGAATGTGGTTGCGATGACCATGTTCTTATCTCTTTAAAGGTTTTCTCAATATTTTCCTTTTCCTCTTTTGGGATAAATAAAGTTCGGTGGCGACTCTGTTAGACCAATTTCTTCCACACCTTTTGTGCGAGGGTCGTATTTTTGATGGATTTTTTTTAGGTGCGACACCATCCATTTAAACGTTCTTGTTTTATTTTGAACACTAAAGTTAATCTGAACAAGTTTGACTATAAAGCTACAAAGTATATTATGTTAGGATATTGATAACGCTCTAAGGGCTACAAAGTATACAATACAGAAACACGTATTGCGGAAGAGTCGATCCATGTTAAATTTGATGATAAGCTTGACTCATAAAAGTCAAAGCTAGTTGAGGATTTTGTAGATCTAAAATTAACCCTTGCAGGCTCTAGAGAAAATGAAAAAGACTCTAAGAATAAAGAATCAAAGAACACTGGCAAAGATACATCACAAGCAATTAAATACCATCCAACTCAGAAAAGGAAAAGGCATGGACAATCTGTTTCTGATGAATTGATTCTAGGAGACAAAGCTGAATTTGTCAGAACAAGATCCATCTTCAACCTCTTGTGAGGAAGCACTTCAGGACAATGAATGGACTCTGGCAATACAAGAAGAGCTAAATCAGTTCTCCAAAAATGATGTTTGGGATCTGGTACTGATCAGTGGGTTTTAGTTGTGTATTTCAAACTATGTATGTCGTTTGTTTTGCAATGTTTTCATCCGTTTTCGAGTCTTGTGTTTATGTTTTCATAGTTATTTTCAGTCGTCTTTGAAAAAGTCTTATTTTGAGGTTTGTATCATTTTATGCCGCTGGTGCGTTTGATTTGGTTATTTTTAGTGTGTTTTCAGCAGGAAGTGGTGACCGGATATCCGTACCGTTTCGGGGACAAAGAAAGGTCAAAGAAGTGGAAATCAGAGGCCTAACACAGTCCGTGTCAGGAGGGCCATGGATGGATGACACGACCAAGATTTGAATAGGAAAATTGCAGAACAGACGTGCAACACGGGTGCCCGTGTCACACAACACGGCCCGTGTTGCAGCCCCTGAAGAGGAAGACCTCGCCACCCTTAAGCAGCAGCCTGACACGACCACCCGTGTCCCATGACACGACCCGTGTCAGGGCCACTGAAAGAGAATTTGTCTTTTTCCTATTTTTATATTGGTTGACCTGTCTCGAAGAGCATTTTATGCATTTCGTGATATAATTTGAATTTGGATATATTAGCCGCTTTTTGGCTAAGACTTTTTACCTTTGGAATTTTGGATCTAGTTTTTACATTTGAGAAGGAGATTTCTAGAGGAGAAGGATCGATCAAAAGCGGAAGCAATTGATGATCCAAGGACACCAGTCCCTATTGTAATGACTTTCTCCCTTTTATTTTTAAGTGTATTTGTTTTGATTAAGAACATGAGTGGCTAAACCCCCATTTGTTAGGGGGTGGTCCTAAATTGCAATGTATTGACCTTTGTTGGGATTATTCTAAGAGATTTATGTTGTTCACCTTATATCTTTTATTTTGCAATGATCTTAATGCAAATTCGTATTGGAAAATGGAATTTGATTGACACTTAGGTTTAGGTCTGGAAAGTCAACCTAATGCTTTTGCAAAATAATATTACGGTTGATATTGCCTAGGAATGGGGATACCCCGTAACGACGTGTTTCTTATGTCAGACTATTGCTTGATAATTTTCATGTGCAACTAAGGAATTAGTGCGTAGGAAAATTATCAAAGGGTTTTTCATTAAGGAATTAAGGAAAACTGATTTTGAAATTTGACTTAAATTAAGGTTGGAGGCAAGTATCTCAGAATAATTCTTTCAGGTCTTTACTAGCAATTTATCCACTTCCTTAGCATTGTTCTTATAATTACTTTAAAGCGTTATTTTTCCAGTACTAGTTTTTATAACATTTTACAAAAAAAAAACCCAAGTCATTTTAGTTCCTTTGAATCATAAAATCACTGTTGATTCCTACGCAGTCCTCGAGATCGATACTCGGGAAAATTTTCTTTATTACTACATCAGTAAAAATAGTACACTTGCTATTTTATTAGTCAAGTTTTTGGTGCCGTTGCCGGGGACTGCCAAATTAACGTTGTTTTTAAGATTCAAAAGAAATTTTTTTGCTCTGCGACTAAATTTTTTAATTTTTAGCGGCATTATCTCTGTGCTTAAAATATCTAACGTTTGTCTAACTGTGTATGCAAGGTCAGACCTCAGCTAAATATTCTTTTGATACAGAACCAGAGCGAGCACTGCATGAAAGACTGAGAAAAGCTAGAGTTGAAAGACTGGCAGGGTCAAGTTCAGGCTCCGACGTTCTGTTGCTAGAAAGAGAAGAAGTTGTATTTGTGCATAGTGATTCAGAAGCAGAGAGGGAGACAACACCAAAAACTGTTCAAATGGCTGGGAATCCACCTCAGTCTGAAAGACTTTTGGGAGACTATGGAGGGGCCAATGCTCAACTAAACCGGATGACTATCGTAAATCAACCGGTGAATGTGGCACACTTTCAGCTACATCCTTCCACCATTCTCCAGTTGGAGAGTAAGCCTTTCGCAGGAAGAATCAATGAAGATGCAAACAAGCATCTACAGAGATTCCTGACGACTACCACATCTTTGAAGATAGAAGGCCATTCCGAAGAGGCCAAGAGACTTGTTATGTTTCTGTTCACAGTGACTGATGATGCGGAAGAATGGTTCTACTCACTTCCAGCTGGGAGTATCACAACATGGCAAGAGATGGAAAATGCGTTCCTTAACGAGTATTTTCCTGCTTCAGGGTTTATTCGAAAAAGATATGACATTGTCAACTTCAAACAAAAAGAAGAGGAATCTCTAGGAGATGCATATAAGAGGTTTAAGAGGTGTCTGACGGCATGTCCTACTCATAACATGGATGCCACTGAGCAGATGCAGAACTTTGTGAATGGATTACGACTCAAGATGAAACATCTTATAGACATTGCTGCCGGTGGCTCAACCAACTTCTCAACAGCCACTGGTATCAAGAGAATCATAGAAGAAATTGCCGCCAACGAGCAACTTGAGTTGTATGATCGCACTGTGAACCAACCGGAGGGTAAGATTAATTTGAAGATGGCTGACCAGGTTGTTAAAATGGAGGATCAAATTGCCGCCGAGGTAGAGAGAAGGTTAAAGAAGATGAATATTGGAACTCAGACAGTGGCATAAGTTGAACCAGTTCAAGCGCCACCTTGTGAAATATGTGGTGGACCGCACTTTACCGTGCATTGTGTAGCAACTCAAGAACAGGTAGAACAAATTAATATGTTAAGGCAAAACAATCCTTATGCCAACAAATATAATCCTGGTTGGAAAAATCACCCCAATTTCTCATGGAAAGATCAGTAAGGAAATGTGCAGAAACCGGTTCAGGGCCAACAACCGTACCAACCACAGCAGCAACAATATCAGCAGCCACCATACCAACCTCAATATTAACAACCTCAACAACAAGCCCCTAAAAAAGCTGATTGGAAGGTCGCCATTGAAAAGATGGCTGCCCAAAGTTCACAATTTCAAGAAGAGACAAGGAGCAATTTAAGGAATACTGGTGCATCCATTAAAAATATTGAAGTTCAGATGAGTCAGATTGCTCAACAACTTGCGAATTCTCAAGCGCCGGGTACACTTCCAAGTGCTACAGTACCAAATCCTAAAGATCACCACCAAGTTAAGGCTGTAATAACAAGAAGTGGTAAATCTAAGGAAGTGGAGGAAAAAGAAACCAAGTTGAATGATCATATGATTGAAGTGGAACTGGAAATAAAAAAAATGATGTAGTTGAAGAAGAAGTGGTAACACCAGCACTGGTAACTAAAGAAAAAGTAGTAGAACCGAAACCGGTGATCAAGCTCCCTTATCCCTCAAGGAATAAAAAGAAAGGACAGCAGGAGAAGAATTTTGAGAAGTTCCTTGAGTTGTTTAAAAAGCTAGAGCTGAACATTCCGTTATTGGAGGCACTAGAGCAAATGCCCACCTATGCTAAATTCATGAAGGATATCATCGCTAAGAAGCGGACCAATGAGTCAGAACCTATTATTCTAACCGAAACTTGTAGTGCTATTTTGCAGGGTTTGAAGATCCCGGTGAAGAAGAAAGACAGCAGAGCTGTTACTATTCCATGCACTATTGGTGATAGGTCTTTCAAAAGAGCTTTAATCTATTTGGGGGCAAGTATTAGTCTCATGCCTTTGTCCATCTACAAAAAGATGGGTATTGGTGTTGTTCAAGATACTCGAATGACTGTCCAATTTGCAGATCATTCGGTTAAGCAGCCTTATGGAGTAGTCCAAGATGTTTTTGTGAAAGTAGATAAATTTGTCTTTTCGGTTGATTTTGTGATCCTTGAAATGCCGGAAGATGAAGAAATCCCTTTAATTTTAGGCCAACCATTCTTGGAAACCAGGAGAGTCATGATAGATATGGAAGGTGGTACCCTTACCTTGAAGGTTTATGACGAGGAGTTAAAAATTGATGTTAGGAATACCATGAAGCATAAAGAGGATTTTGGCACAAGTAGGAACATACAAGTGCTAGAGCAAGTGATAGAGAGTGAACATTTGGAGAGTGTGACCTAATTGCCTCTCGAGAGAGTGTTGAGCATGTCAATCTTTAAGGAAGATAAAAATGTTGATGGTAGCGATATGGAAGTGGTGGAGATGTTGGAGGCTCAACCTTTTCAAAGAGGATCCCGACCACATCGTTGGGAAGACTTAAGGCAACATATAGTGTTGGAAGGTGATGAAGAAAAGCCAAAAAATGCAGAGTTAAAACAACTTCCTGAGAATCTCAAGTATGTTTTCCTCGACACTGAAGAAAAATGTCCCGCTATCATTAGCTCTAATTTGAAAAATGTCCAAGAGGACAAGTTGATTGGAGTTCTGAAAAAGTTTAAAGGTGCTATTGGGTGGAAAATTGAAGACCTCAAGGGTATAAGTCCTACAAATTGCATGCACAAAATTCTTATAGAAAAAGACCACAAACCGGTTGTGCAGCCCCAAAGGAGACTGAACCTCGTTATCAAGGAGGTAGTGAGAAAGGAAGTCGTGAAGTTGTTAGATGCAGGACTTATCTACCCTATATCAGACAGTTCATGGGTAAGTCCTGTTCATGTGGTGCCCAAGAAAGGAGGTACAACTGTGGTAACCAATGAAAAGAATGAGTTGATACTTACTAGAACGGTTACTTGTTGGAGGGTGTACATTAATTATAGGAGACTAAATTTAGCCATAAGAAAAGATCATTTTCCGTTGCCGTTCATTGACCAGATGTTAGAGAGATTTCCTGGGCATGATTACTATTGTTTTTTGGATGGGTACTCTGGGTACAACCAAATTGCGGTTGCACCGGAGGATCAAGAGAAGACGGCTTTTACATGCCCGTACGGTGTCTTTGCTTACAGAAGGATGCCATTCGGGTTATGTAATGCCCCAACAACCTTTCAAAGATGCATGACTTCTGTTTTTGCTGATATGCTCGAGAAGCATATGAAAGTCTTCATGGATGACTTTTCTGTTTTTGGCTCATCGTTTGATAATTGTTTAACTAACCTTTCACTTATTTTGCAGAGATGTCAGGAAAGTAACTTGATCCTAAACTGGGAAAATTCCATTTTATGGTACGAGAGGGCATTTTCCTTGGTCACAAGATCTCACACAAGGGGATCGAAGTCGATCAAGCCAAAATGGAGGTGATATCCAAGTTACCACCACCTGTGAACGAGAAAGGTATTCGAAGTTTCTTAGGCCACGCAGGTTTCTACGTTAGGTTCATAAGAGACTTCTCCAAGATAGCTAAACCGTTGACTTCCTTGTTGGTCAAGGACAAAGCGTTTGTGTTTAATGAGGAGTGTGCTGACGCGTTTGAAAAGCTGGAAAATAAATTAGTTTCAGCATCGATTGTGATTTCCCCTGATTGGTCTCTACCGTTTAAGATCATGTGTGATGCCAGCGACATCACCGTGGGGGCTGTGTTGGGACAGCGGAAAGAGAAGTTGTTGCATGTTATTTACTATGCTAGTCACGTTTTGAACCCTGCACAGTTGAATTACCCAACTACCGAGAAGGAGTTGTTAGCTATGGTGTACGCCTTTGATAAATTTAGACAATATCTGTTGGGTTCCAAAGTGATTGTTTATACTGATCATGCTACTTTAAAATATCTTTTTGCTAAGCAGGAATCAAAGCCCAGGCTTCTAAGATGGATCTTACATCTCCAGGAATTCGATGTGGAGATTCAGGACAAGAGAGGGTGTGAAAACACCGTAGCTGATCACCTCTTGCGAATATCACCGATTGAAGATAACGAGGACAAGCGCCCTATAAAGGATGACTTTGCTGATGAACACATCCTAGCTATTAATGGGGTTCTGTGGTTTGCAGATTACGCAAATTATTTGGTCGGGGGTATCATACCTGACGACTTTGATTCTAACAAGAGAAAAAAGTTTGTTCATGACTGCAGGTTTTACTTATGGGATGATTCGTTTCTCTACAAAAGAGGGGTGGATGGATTGGTCAGAAGATGTGTTCCTGAAGGTGAGCAGAGGAATATGCTCGAAGCATGTCATATTCAGATTATGGAGGGCATTTCAGTGGTGACCGCACTACATCCAAAGTTCTCCAATCAGGGTTGTATCGGTCGTCCTTGTTCAAGGATGCCCAAGACGTAGTAAAGGAATGTGACAAATGTCAACAGACTGGAAACATCTCCAAAAGAAACTAGATGCCACAAAACTCCATGTTGGAAGTAGAGTGGTTTGATGTTTGGGGAATTGACTTTATGGGGCCATTCCCACCATCCTTTGGAAAAAAATATATCCTGGTGGCGGTTGACTATGTTTCAAAGTGGGTAGAGGCAGTGGCGCTACCAACTAATGATGCGAAGGTAGTGGTCAGGTTCTTGAAGGAGAACATATTTTCTCGGTTTGGAGTACCGACGACTCTTATAAGTGATGAGGAAACTCACTTCCTGAATCATCTCATGGAAATGTTACTCCTTAAGTATAATGTGAAGCACAAAATAGCTACCCCTTACCATCCTCAAACCAATGGGCAAGTAGAGGTGTCGAATCGAAAACTCAAACAAATCCTAGAGAAGACAGTGCATGCCTCCCGTAAGGATTGGGCAGTAAAGCTGGATGACGCTCTTTGGGCATACCGTACTGCTTACAAAACACCCATCGGTATGTCCCTTTACCATCTAGTTTATGGTAATGCGTGCCATCTTCCTCTAGAGTTGGAACACAAGGCATTATGGGCATCAAAATTCCTCAATCTAGACCTCACCAAAGCAGGAGAGTCTAGAATCTTCCAACTCCATGAGTTAGAGGAATTCCGGAATCGGACGTATGAGAATGCCAAGATTTACAAATATCAAACAAAAAAATGGCATGATCGGAGAATTCAAAAGAAAGAATTTTGGGAAGGACAGTTAGTGCTCTTATACAATTCCAGGTTGAAACTTTTTCCAGAAAAGCTTAAATTGAAATGGTCGGGACCACTTATTGTACACAAGGTGTTTCCTCATGGAGAAATAGAGCTGAAAAATCAAGCAAACAGGGACATTTTTAAAGTGGATGGTCAATGATTGAAACCTTACCACGATGGTCAGTAGAAGGACAGAAGTGAAGTCGTTCATCTCACAGGATAAGATGAAGGACCGTCGATCCAGGCAACGTAAAACGAAGCGCTTCGTGGGAGGCAACCCATGCATTTTATACTAATGTTTTCATTCTTTTTCTTTTCCTGATAGGTTTTATTAACTTGCAGTTCATCAGTGAAAGGAGGATGTCGGAAACCGGGCGAAGAGTGCAGAAAATTGGAAAATCAGGATCCCGACACGGGTGGCCGTGTTGCACAACACGGGCCGTGTCAGGAGGAGGAAAAATACAAAAAGTTTGGGGGAAAATCAGTGGTGTGACACGGGTGCCCGTGTCCCATGACACGACCCGTGTCATAAATACCAGGTTTTGTAAAATAATAATGTTACAGGGGGTGCAACACGGGTGCCCGTGTCCCATGACACGACCCGTGTTGCAAGGCGCGACAGTCAAATGTGTTATCTCGTGTGTGGGCCCCATCTCTTTCTATCTCACATAACCATCTCATTTACCCCTATTACTTTATCTCTTTCATCTTCTACCATCTTTCTCGTAAGCAAAAACCTAAACTCCATAGCCTCTCCTCCACAAAAGCTCCACTTTCACCAACACCTACTCCTCAAAAGCATCTCCTCTCTTCATAAAAAACATTCCTCTCATCACCGTGGTCACTTCTACGGTGATGCATTTCCCTAACTGTCACTTCGAATTTGCAGTGTTTGTTTTTTGCAGGATAAATCATGCCTTCTCGTAGAGATGCCGGTAAAGCTGTGGCTGAAACTTCTCGTGTATGGCAAATCCTCATAACATCTTGTTCAAGGAACCGACCCACCAAAAGAAGTACTTATCATTAGTAAAGCGTAAGCTCATCCCGACCAGGTATATCTGTAACGATACGCTAGATAATTTAGGGCTGAGAATGAAGTACACAAAATGTTTCACATTCTTGGTATGCTTGAGTTTATGCATTTCGAAGCGCCGACCTATGAGCGCATAACATTTGAATTTCTGAGTACTTTAGAATTTCAGCTTAAGCATAGGTGGACAGGTACTGAGGAGGAATACTATGGTACTCTAAGATTTCGTCTGTTTGATACTAATCACAATCTGACGGTAGCTGAATTGGGAGATGTTCTGAAGCTCCCCTGTTTTGGACCTGGAGCACCTCCGGGTAATTCAGTGCAGGTGATTTTTGGAGGGCCATTACAAGAAAAGCTGATTATGTCACGAAGGCGGCAAAAGCCTCTTGCATTCATAACCCTTGTTTCAGGTATGCGTAAAAAGGGCTGGCATATACACTGTTTGGCAGGGGTGATAGTACGGGGGTGGCGACTCAGAAGGAGCTATAATTTTTGTATGGCATGGCTAACCAGGAGCTGATAAATGTAGCTGCCTATGTAGCTGACCATCTGAAGCGTGTTGCAAACGCAACTTCAGGCGAAATAAGTGTGGGCGGGATGATAACTCAGATCGCAGACCACTTTGGGTGCGGTCCTCTCCTGATGGAGGAACGTACGGTCGCAGGTAGGACTAAAATAGACTTAGCCACCCTCACCATCCAAGGTATGATACAAGCCTTTGATAATTATTACTCGTTAGTAAGCCGCAATAGTCACCTCCTAGCTTTACCTGCTCCTGACTTTATTAGCATTCAAAATGTAAATAATTGGTTGTATGAGAACATAATGCAAGATGACGACGAGAAATTTAATGATGGTGCAAGTACAAATGCACGAATGGATGCGACAGATGATGATGCGGGACCAACCTCCTCACCAATGAGCTCTGTGAGTCACCTCCTCTACTAGTGCGCCAACAGTGGGGACATTGTTGAGTTCAAGTGTGAGGGTATTTATTTGTGTGTTTTTGTTTTTCTTGATTATGTCATTTATTTTAAGTGTATTGTCGTGTGTTAAGTGTCAGTTTAAAAGCATGATTGAAGTTCCATAGTGAAACCCCCCCGAATTTGAGCTGATAAAAATTGTTTCTGAGAGCTGTATGGTTGAGCTGTTTTGCGAATGAGGTGTTGAGAAAGTATATAGAGTGCTCGGTAAAAAGAACCGTGAGGAGGAAATTGGAATAATCTTGAGAGGTAGGTAAAACGCAAACACCCTGAGTTTCCTGAATAAAGAACGAGTTCGACGTGTAGATTTGTACCATAGTGCTTTGATCTGAGAAGTACTCCTCTAGTAGTTTATCTAGACAATCGGGCTTAATCTATAAGAATCGTGTGTGCGAGGTTGATCTAAAAAAATATGGAGAAAAGGCATATAAAAAAAAGTGAAAATAAAGGCACGACCAATCCTTCTAAGTTGGGTAACCCTTACCCGGTTATTCAGCCCAATGATGGTCGAACCTGAAAGCCATCCCTAAGTGGAAAAAAAAATAACAGTGCCAAAAAAATTGTTGATCAATCTTGTGCATGTGAGAAAAAATCATAAAAGCCTTCAAGTGATTGTCCGAATGAAAAGGGCTAAAAATCGAAAAATATAACTTAAGTCCAAAGCATAGTCGGAGAGGTTACCGATAGGGAGATTGAGGTTCGTGGTTTCTCCGTGGTCTAGTGTTTGTGTGATACCTATTTTGACGGAGTAGTGCCGAGACTAATCCTCATGTGGCTTGGAACGAGAAACTTACGTATGAGTATCAGCACTGTAACTTGCAGTTCTTGTGACGGTTCATTTGTGCGGAAAAAAAAAATTATTTGGCGAGCTTTTTGCTTAAGGTCAAGCAAAAGTTCAAGTTTGGGGGAGTTTGATTAGTGGGCTTTAGTTGTGTATTTCAAACTGTGTATGTCGTTTGTTTTGCAATGTTTTCATCCGTTTTCGAGTCTTGTGTTTATGTTTTCATAGTTATTTTCAGTCGTCTTTGAGAAAGTCTTACTTTGAGGTTTGTATCATTTTATGCTGCTGGTGTGTTTGATTTGGTTTTTTTTAGTGTGTTTTCAGCAGGAAGTGGTGACCCGATATCTGTACCGTTTCGGGGACAAAGAAAAGCCGAAGAAGTGGAAATTAGAGGCCTGACACGGGTGCCCGTGTCGCCTGACACGGCTCGTGTCAGGAGGGTCATGGATGGATGTCACGGCCAAGATTTGAAGAGGAAAATGGCAGAACAGACGTGCAACACGGGTGCCCGTGTCACACAACACGACCCGTGTTGCAGCCCCTGAAGAGGAAGACCTCGCCACCCTTAAGCAGCAGCCTGACACAACCACCCGTGTCCCATGACACGGCCCGTGTTAGGGCCACTGAAAGAGAATTTGTCTTTTTCTTGTCTTTATGTTGGCTGAGCTGTCTCGAAGGGCATTTTAGGCATTTCGTGATGTATTTTGAATTTGAATATATTAGCTGCTTTTTGGCTAAGAGTTTTTACCTTTGGAATTTTGGATCTAGTTTTTACATTTGAGAAGGAGATTTCTGGAGGAGAAGGATGGATCAAAAGCGGAAGCAATTGATGATCCAAGGACACCAATCCCTATTGTAATGACTTTCTCCCTTTTATTTTTAAGTGTATTTGTTTTGATTAAGAACATGAGTGGCTAAACCCCCATTTGTTAAGGGGTGGTTCTAAATTGCAATGTATTGACCTTTGTTGGGATTATTCTATGAGATTTATGTTGTTCACCTTATATCTTTTATTTTGCAACGACCTTAATGCGAATTCGTATTGGAAAATGGAATTTAATTGACACTTAGGTTTAGGTCTGGAAAGTCAACCTAATGCTTTTGCAAAATAATATTACGGTTGATATTTCCTAGGAATGGGGATACCCCGTAACAACGTGTTTCTTATGTCAGACTATTGCTTGATAATTTTTATGTGCAACTAAGGAATTAGTGCGTAGGAAAATTATCAAAGGGTTTTTCATTAAGGAATTAAGGAAAAATGATTTTGAAATTTGACTTAAATTAAGGTTAGAGGCAAGTATCTCAGAATAATTCTTTCAGGTCTTTACTAGAAATTTATCCACTTCCCTAGCATTGTTCTTATAATTACTTTAAACCATTATTTTTCCAGTACTAGTTTTTATAACTTTTTACAAAAAAGCCCCAAGTCATTTTAGTTCCTTTGAATCATAAAATCACTGTTGATTCCTACGCAGTCCTCAAGATCGATACTTGGGAAATCTTCCTTTATTACTACATCGGTCAAAATAGTACACTTGCTATTTTATCGGTCAGGTACCAAAGCCCAAAGGAACGTATGTTACTGGAATCAAGTGGGTGTTCATAAAAAAATTGAATGAGATAGGAGAGGTCTTTAGAAACAAAGTACGACTGGTTGCACAAGGTTACAATTAACAATAAGGTATTTACTATAATGAAACCTTTGCTCCAGTCACCAGGTTAGAATCTATCAGTCTTTTAATTTCTTTTGTTGTTAATCATGGTATTATCTTATACCAAATGGATGTCAAAAGCGCATTTCTGAATGGATACATTTATGAAGAAATATATGTTCATCAACCTCCATGTTTTTGAAACATCAAGTTTCCAGAACATGTTTTTAAACTTAAAAAGTCATTGTATGGTTTGAAACAAGCTCCCAGAGCTTGGTATGAAAGACTAAGTTCTTTTCTTTTAGAAAATGACTTTACCAGAGGTCAAGTGGACACTACCCTTTTTTGCAACAACTTTGGAAATGACCTGATGATATGCCAAATCTATGTAAATGACATAATTTTTGGCTCTACTAACCCATTTGTTTGTCAAGAGTTTTCTAAGCTAATGCAGGAAGAGTTTGAAAGTCTGATGCAAAAGCTAAAGTACTTTCTGGGAATGCAAATAAATCAAACTCCAGAAGTCACGTACATTTATCCAAGCAAGTACACGAAAGAGCTCATGAAGAAATTTGACATGTTAGATAGCAAACCAGCAAAGACTATCATTCATCCTACATGCATTCTGGAGAAAGACGAGGTAAGTAAAAAGGTATGGCAGAGCTCTATCGTGGTATGATAGGCTCCATTTTCTATCTGACTACTTCTCGTCCAGAAATTTATTCAGTGTATGTCTTTGTGCTTGTTTTCAATCAGATCAAAGGGAAACTCACTTAACAGTTGTTAAAAGAATCCTAAAGTATGTGAAAGGAACATCTAACCTCGACTTAATGTATAAGAAAACATCAGATTACAAGCTATCAGGTTTCTGTGATGCACATTATGCTGGAGATAGATTAGAATGCAAAAGCATTTCTGGAAAATGCTAGTTTTTGAGTGAAAATCTCGTCTCATTGGCAAGTGTAGCACCCCAAAATTTGCTTTTCGTTTTAACTGTAACTGGCTTATGTTTCATATGGAATTTTTTGCATTGCATATCATTCATTCTCGAGGCATGGGATCAAGGCGTTCCTATGACTCAGATTCATTTCGGAGCAAAGACTGAACAACAAGCAGCAAGCATCAGAGGCTTCAGGCATTTATTTTACCTAACGGTCATGGGACCGATTTTATTTTGCAGGTTAATTTCAGATCAGGATCATCACTCAGGCTCATAACAAGCATTTTTACAGTAACAATGGTCAAAAATGAGGTTTAGCAGCTAAACAGAGCTCCAGACAGTTGAAACAGGACAAATGGACAGATTTCCCACCAAAAGGCGCCAGAATTCAAAATTTGAAGGTGTTAATCGGTTAACTATATGGTTAATCGATTAACCCAAGGAAAACTAGCCCAGATTTGAAGTTTTAACAGTGTTAACCGATTAACACATATGGTTAATCGGTTAACCATAGCAGATTTTGCCCTGTACGTGATTTTGCAAGCCATTTGCACTTGGGGTCCAATTTTGATCACTTTGGAATTCAAATTTTCACTTGGGAAGGATCTAGAACACCTTTAAATTTCAGATTTCCCTCCAAAATCCCATTCCACATTCCAAGCCTTGATTTCCAATCCAAATTCCAATCCTTGCTTTGGGATCCAAACCTAGATGGTATTTAAGTGATCCACTCCAAACCAAACCATCCAATTTTCATTTCTCACATTCATTTTTCAGAATTGATCAGAATTCTCTCTCAAATTCTCTCAACTTCTCCATTTCCAAAACTCACTCAAAGCTCTTTTTCATTGGAATTCTTGATTCTTCATTGGAATCAATGGATTCTTGAGCATAAACCTCCATTTACCATCATCATTGAATCAATTTTCATCTTCAATTTTCATGCAAGCTTGGATCTGAATCTAGAGTTGGATCTAGAAGTGATTATTTGAAGCTTTTTGACTCAAATTTGGTGGATCTTCATTCATACAACAACAACTATTGTGGATCTTGAAGTTTTCCGGATTTCTAGCATTTGATCTGCTCAAATTTAGTTGATCAACATTTACCGAAGAAAATCTCCGCTTCGAAGGTTGGAATTCTCGATCCGATTTAATTTTTAAGCTTATCATGTTAATCTTCATATTCGATTGAATTTTTGTTGATTTCGATTTGTAATATGGCTGTGTAATTGTGTATCCATGTTGTTGGATCTCTGTTTTCTATTGTTAATTTCGTGCTTAATGGATAAGTTGATCTGTTGGAACCTTGGATAAGCTGTTTCTGTGCTGGAAGTGATTTTCTGCTGCTGTTTTTAGCTTTTGGTGCAGTGTTAATCGGTTAACCTATATGGTTAACCATTTAACCAATTCAAATTTTCAAATTTTTTTTCAAACGTTAACAGTGTTAATCGATTAACGCATATGGTTAACTGATTAACCTGTTCAAAACTTCATATTTTTCAAACTTTTTAAGGTGTTAACCGATTAACCCCAAGGGTTAACCGATTAACACTGTGCCAGAATGCCATATTTGCTGTTTTGCTTACTTGTTTGCATACCGGTTCGATTTGAATCATCATAGATTAGTGTGATGCATTAGGATCGAATTGTTTTGGGATATTTGTCACTGTTTGCGGTTGATTAATCATGATTTTGTTGACATGTATGATCATTTTTTAATTGTTGGCATGCTCGTGTATGTGTTCGAAATGATCATTTGTTTTCATGTTCATTTGATTTCATCTCTTGCTTTTCTCTACATGTTTGCATCATTCTTGCATCGCTGTTGAGGTCGATATGCGCTTGTGGCGGGTGCTGCCCCACACATTTTTTCCTCCCTCCCACCATTCTAAGTGTGCATTTTCATGTTTGCATTTTTCTACTTGTGATTGATCCTTCCTTTGTTCTTCTTGTGCTTTTTGCCATGATCCCCATAGGATTCCTAGTCCCTCCGTTTAGGATGGGAGTAGGAGAGACATTAGGCGTTCAATCCAAGTATGCTAACATTAGGGTAGATGTTTCCCCTTTTCATGCGAATTTTAGGATCACTTTGCATGACAATGTTAGGGCCGAGTTTCCCTTAGACCTTCTGTGCGTCTCTCTTCTCATCTCAAAATCATGTTAACTCATTTAATAAAGGCGACAAACGTTGCGCGCTATGAGCCTTAAGCTATATGGGGAGTAATGAGTGAGGGGTCTCCTCTCGCTTATCTAGAGTGTTTAGTATACGTTCTGTTTGGGGGCGATATACGACGCATTCGCCTCCATGTCATAGTCTTTAGTGCAACGTGAATCACAAACCGAATTAATTCACTTCACTAAAAAACTCAAAACAAAATTCAAACCTTTTTCCTTCAGGATTAATTGGAAACCTTTTTTTTCCAGAAAAGTGTGTTGTTAAGCTTCAGTTCTACCGCAAACAGGCTTAGTCCCTAACTGCTGGAATGAAGGTTTAACCCTACTCGGATAAAACACTTAATCAACCCGTAGTTTCGTGTTCGCCCGAACTACGTTGACTCCGACTTTCCCATTGCACGAGGGAATACGTAGGCACAGAGCGGCGATGCTCTGCCAAGTCTCTTTCTTTTCTTTTTGTCGCACAAGCCTGTAGCGTAGATAGTTTGAACACACCCTTAGATAGACAACAAGCATGGATCCCATCGAGTACGACGGACGTGAGGGGTGCTAATACCTTCCCCTTGCGTAACCGACTCCCGAATTCAGGACTTGGTTGCGATGACCTCGTCTTTTCCCTTTTCGTCAGGTTTTTCCGATCGTTTCTTTTCCTTCTCTTTGGGATAAATAACGAAAGGTGGCGACTCTTCTGTTTTCCGTCAGGTGTTTTTCGCAGTTGTGACAGCTGGCGACTCTGCTGGAGACTCTGGTTCCCTATATGAGTCACTCCTAGCGCTTGTGTTGCGTCTTTGGGTGTTTACTTTTGTGAAGTTTTTGCTTTATGTACATTATCTGTTGTATATTATTGCATTGCATTCTTGTTGCTGTTGTGCTGTGGGTTGGGTTGTTCCACCGAGAGATAAGCCGGACCTGGGCTTGAGTATACACATAGGATTAGAGTGGAGATTAGCGGGAGCTTGTATGGCGTTTGGCTGCGCAATAGCTCGCGTGAAATTCACATTCAGACGAGGTTTTTCTTTGGAAATATTCTATCCTACGCGTCTGGTGCAGTTGAGGGAATATTGACTTAGAGAGACTGTCGAATCTGGAGACCGTTCATTTGGGGAGTTAGCTAAGTGAGGCCGCTTCGTTAGACTATAATGCCAAACCGGAAACGGTGAATGTATCATCGTTTCTCGAAAGTCTGTGACGCTGATCACCCGCATAGGATGCCGTACCTTTCAAGACTAGAACCCACATGTGAGAGGGATGGGTTTTTGCAGGAAACTTGGCCTTCAACCAACCCTGGTTTTCTCATCAGTGCAGAATTTTGATCCCGAGTGTTCTATCCAGTGGTATCTTAGTGTTTTGATTAGAGCGGAGCTCTGGTTGAATTCAGTCAACGACACAACAGCGAACTTGAGCATTGGATACCTTGATCCCATGTGTGCATTTGCATAATCATTCTGCATTTAACATTGCATGTGTATGTGTGTTATAGGTTCTCATCTTTCCCTTGATTCTGGTACTGGTCTTCTTTAGAGATGGAAGTTAGCAGAAAGAGGATTGTTGTGTACAAGTTTCTGGCACCTGAGTTGGGACCTTTATTTGGTCTGATTTCCTTGGTTGATCCTGGTGTTCTTGCAGCTTTCAGAGAACAGTATGGTGGAATTCTGATGTTTGTCCGTAAGCTTACGACTTATGAGCATGGAGCTATTCATACCTTGTTGCAGTTTTATGATCCTCCGTTGAGATGTTTCACATTTCCGGACTATGTGTTGGTTCCGACTTTGGAAGAATTTGCTTACATCTTGGGTGTGCCGATTCTGAACAAAGTGCCTTTCTTCAGCTCAGAAGAAGAACCTAATCTCGAGAAGTTGTCCGCCGCTCTTTATTTGAGCGCCTCTGACTTGGTAGGTCATGTTATTAGTAGAAACGGAGTCTCCGGATTTACTTTACCCTTCCTGGTCGACAAAGCCCGAGAGTATGCTGATAAAGGTTGTTGAGTGGTTTTCAGTGCTATCTTAGCTCTGTGTGTCGATGGAATTGTGTTGTTTCCCAATGTACTGGACTTTGTGGATTTTGATGCTTTTCATGTCTTCGCTTCCAAGAACCTCGTACCTACTCTTCTTGGAGACTTGTATTATTCAGTGCATTACAAGAACGAGAAAAGAAGAGGAAAGATGATTTCTTGTTGCGCACAGTTGTTGCATAAGTGGTTTGTTGATCACCTTCCTCGCTCTGGAGCTTTTGTAGATTCCGCGAACTCATCTGAATGGTCAAAGAGGATATGGGTTTAATGGATAAGAATATTGTCTGGTTCAATCGAGACTTGTTGGGTCGGGAGCTTATCTTCAGTTGTGGTAGTTTTCCTAATGTGCCCTTGATGGGGAGGAAAGGCGGTATCAACTATAATCCTTCTCTTGCCGTGAGGCTATTCGGTTATGCTTTGAAAGGACCTACGAAAGAAGAGTAAGTGTAGGAATCTCTGTACTTCACAGGTGTAGCTGATCCTTGTACCTCGGCCCAATTCGTGGACGCGTGGGGTAAGATTCACAAGAAGGGAAAGCTTTCTTTAGGTAAAGGAGATTGTAGAGCCTATGATCCATACTCGGATTGGATTCAGAAGAGGGTTGAAGAGATATTGTTGCCGTTTCCTGTTGAAGCACCCTTGTATCCCTTAGTCATTGAGCCTCCTACAACCGTCGATATCCTGAGATATACCAAGCTTTGGGCAGAGAAGGAAGAGCTGCGCAAAGAGAACGAAGAGTTAAAGCAGGAAATTAGTCAGCTGAAGCATGATAAGGGTGAAGCTGTGTATTTGGCCAAAGCAAATGCAGAAATGTTGACTAAGTTGAAGGAAAAACTTGTTGATCAGGTACAAGCACGAAAGCAAGTCGGTCTTGATCTGAAAAGCACTTGTGACATTCTGAGAAGTAAGAAGGAGGATTTAGATAGAGCCTATCTGAAGATATCCAAATTCAATGAGCAGTGGAATGCTACCTTGACTGCCAACAAGAGTAGAGAAGATCAGCTTCGTGTTCAGGTCGATAAGCTGAAAGCACAATTCAAGGCTAAGGAGAGAGAGGTATTTCTAGAAACATTCCATAGGAGTACGATCGAGCAGAAATACCAAGAGACTTTGTCAGCACTTGAAGAGTTCAAGATCCGGGCAGAGGTGAAGAAACCCAGGCTTGAAGACGCCTTCGGCGAGGATGCATGGGAGGATCATTTTCATTATCTTTGGGATGTGATACACAAGAGGGATGTCCTTATCCAAGAGTTGATGGAGAGGCCAGACCATCCAGATACGAAGGAGATGCTTGAGGAGTCTCTGGAGTGGCGTAGAGATTATGGCTACTAGGAGTTTTATCTTTTGTAGTTTCATTTGATTTTGTATCTTGATCATCACCAGAGATGTTGGATGAGATCAATACCTCTTTGTATGCGGATATTTCTCATTTGGTTGTATTGTTTCATCTTTACTTGATATATGAGAAGTTTTGTTGTGGTGTTCTTATCCATCTCTGCTATTCTTGTTTATTGAAACCGGAATCAAGGGGGAAGATCTCCCTGTGCATACATAGACATGTTTGCATTTTGCATCTTGCATTCTCATTTGCATTGCAGGTTGTTCTTGGTGGCCTTATGTCCTTATCTCTGCTTGGTTTTCTTCAGTTCAGGATTCAGGAATTCAGCTTCCACGGGTATTCTACTCGAGGGAATCAGCAGAAGGTGATGGATCAAGTTCAGACGGAATTGCAGGAGGTCAGGGCTCGTATGGCCCAATTCATGGAATTGATGTAGACTGTCGCCAGTGGACAGGAGTAGTTGAGAACTCTAGTCCAGCCGTTGATAGCACGGGTTGATAAAGACGGTGTTTTACACGAAGGAGCTGGTGTTGTTCATCCTCCGGTTGGTAGATCAATTCCTCAAGGTATTCCTACTGTTGTTGTACCTCCAGGCGGAGGAGCTGCTGGTGAGAACGGTAATATTGCTGGTAATAGCAGTGTGTGCACTGTGCACGGGGTTGATGGTCCTCATTGGGAGGATAATTAGGATGATATATTCTTTGTGAAAGATCTGGAGGGCGGTTTTCCGACTGAAGCTAACCGAAGGTTCAAACTGATTGAGGAGAAAATGAAATCATTGGAGAATCAGAACTCTTTGGGCTTGGATATGTATGATCTTGGTTTAGTTCCTGGGGTCAGGATTCCCCCCAAATTTAAGGTTCCCGATTTAGATAAGTACAAAGGGACGACTTGTCCCAGAGTACATATCCGGGCATACTTCAGGAAAATGTCTGCCTATTCCAGTGATGAGAAGCTATTGATGCATTTCTTCCAGGATAGTCTGGCAGGGGCTTCATTGGAATGGTATATGGGGCTTGAGAGAACCCATATTCGTAGCTGGAAAGAATTGGCTGAGACTTTTGTGCACCACTATCAATATAATAGTGATATGGCATCCAATCGGGTACAATTGCAGAATCTGTCGCAGAAAAATTCTGAGAGCATCAAAGAATACGCCCAGAGGTGGCGGGATCTGGCTACAAGGGTACAACTCCCTATGGTTGAAAGGGAGTTGATTGACCTGTTCATGGCTTCGCTACCGGGTGTGTACTTTGAGAAGATGATAGGCTACATGCCTGCAGGGTTTTCTGATTTGGTGATTGCTGGTGAGCGAATTGAAAGTGGGATCAAGTCTGGTAAGATTTCCAATGGTGGTGGATCCTCTTCGGGAGGAACGAAGAAGCCGTGTTCTGCAAACCCCAAGAGAAGGGAGGGGGATGCAAATGCTATCTCGTATAAAGGTAAGGGTAGAGCTCAGTCTCATCAGCATCACCAAGTTGCTACTATAAATATCCCGCCCGCAGCTCCGCAATAAGGCAATGCTCCGCGACCTTATCCTGCTAGGCACCGGATGCCTGATAGACAATTCACAAATCTTCTGATACCATATTCTCAGTTGTTACAGCGGTTGCTGCAATTACAATTGGTTCAGAAGAGGACCTTGGCTCCTCTCACAAGTATACCGCCTCCTGGTACGATGCAAACGCTCATTTGTGATTTTCACTCTGGCGCCCCAGGCCATGATATTGACCATTGTAAAGCTTTTAAGCATAAGGTCCAAGATTTGCTCGATTCTAAAGCTATTAACTTCACCAACGAAGGGCCCAATGTGACTCAGAACCCGATGCCGGATCACAGGGTGGCAGGAGCCAATGCCGTTATTGAAGGTGAGAAGTTGAATCTGATACCTGATGTTGAAGATTTAGAAACTCCGCTGGGTTTTGTGAAAGCTTGTTTGTTGAAGAAGGGAGTATTTCCTGGTTATTCTGCTTACTGCTCAGAATGTAAAGCGCAGCCTGAGGGTTATGATCTTTTGCAGAGGGGTCTTCAGAGAATGATTGATGAGGGTTGTTTGCAGTTTGACAAAGTTGTGAAAGAAGATGTTGTGAAAGAAGTGAGTGACGACGGAAATGAAGTTGCTACTATTTCCATTCCCTACTGAACTATCAATATTTCAGCGCCTGCTAGGCCATCTCTGGTGACCATTACTATACCTGGACCCATGCCGTACGAGAGCACTAGAGCTATCCCATGGAACTATGGAGGAGAAGTGTTCTGCAACGGGAAGAAACAAGAATGGATAGAATCGACAAGCGAAAGTTCGTCGGTTGAGAACATAATTGGTACCGGAGGAATTACCAGAAGTGGTAGGGTCTTTACTCCACCGAAGGTTATTGCCGATAAGAATGACAGGGGTAAGCGTAAGGTTATGATTGAGGAGAATTCCCAACCCCAGGTTGTTACTGATGATCTTTCAAAGGATATAGAGGAATTCATGAGGCTAATTCGGAAGGGTGACTACAAAATTGTTGATCACTTGAATCAAACTCCTTCGAAGATTTCTATCTTGTCATTGTTGATGAGTTCGGAGGCGCATCGCAATGCTCTATTGAAAGTTTTTAATGCAGCGTACGTACCCCAGGAGATTTCTGTCAATCAGTTGGAGGGGGTAGTCGCTCATGTGAATGCCGGTAATGGTCTCGACTTTACTGATTTAGATCTGACTCCTGCTAGGAGGAACCATAACCGTGCTCTGCACATATCGTTGGAGTGTAGAGGATCTCTGATGTCACATGTCTTGGTTGATACAGGATCATCCCTCAACGTGCTCCCGAAGAAGGCATTGATGAAGTTGGACATTCAGGGTTTGTTGTGCACGCCCAGTGATCTGGTCGTAAGGGCTTTTGATGGATCTAAGAGATCAATATTCAGAGAAATCACGCTGCCTATTCAGATAGGGCCGAAGATTTTTGATGCAACTTTCTATATTATGGATATCCAGCCAGCATACAACTATTTGCTCAGCCGACCTTGGATACATGCTGCTGGGCAGTTACCTCGACGTTGCATCAAAAGCTGAAATACATGGTAGAAGGGAAGATAGTTATCGTGTGCGGTGAAGAGGAAATTATGGTTAGTCATATGTCGTCCTTTAAATATGCAGAAGTGGATGGTGAGATCCACGAAACGCTCTGCCAGGCATTTGAAATAGTTCAGATCCAGGGGAAGTCTCCTGTAGAAGCCAAGGGTCCAGAGGTTTCGATGTCGTCGCTCAAGGAGGCCCGTGCTATCGTAGAATCTGGCTTGTCTCAGAAGTGGGGTCAAGTTTTTGATGTTCCTGTCAAGCAGGACAAGTTTGGCCTGGGATACAAACCCTCCAGCTCTTCTCAGATTCCTAGATACAGGGGACCTATTCAGTTCACCAGCAGTGGTGTGATATTTGACAGGATTAATGCCGTTGAAGACGATGAAGGTGACAATGACTGCGACATGGATGCTTGGATCCGTCCATGTGCTCCCGGCCAGAAGCTGTGCAACTGGACTACCGAAGAAGTCATTCATGTTACTGCTGCAGAGTAATGTTCATTGTTTTAATTATGTTCAGTCCTACGTTCTGCCCAAGACGTAGTGACCCATTTGTGGGGCCTTCTTGTTATTTATAGTTTATCATTAATAAAAGACGTTTCACATTCAATATTGTGATCCCTGTTTGTCTTGTTTTTGTTTTGCATTTATACTTAACAGAAAAATGGCAATGTGTTTTGTTTGTTGCATCGCATGATAAACATAACATCCTCATGCAGGTCTTTTCTATCATATGCCATCGATTGAGGTTCAGCTATGACTTCGTATGACTTTGATAATCCCATTTATCAAGCTGAAGATGAGACTGACGAAGACTGTGAACTACCCAAAGAGTTAGCCAGGCTTCTCAAGCAAGAGGAAAGGGTCATTGTGCCTCATCAAGAGGATATTGAGATTATCAATCTGGGTACCAAGGATGACAAAAAAGAGGTTAAAGTAGGGGCTGCATTGGAGGACAGTGTCAAGATAAGATTGGTTGAAATGCTCCGAGAGTATAAGGATATCTTCGCTTGGTCTTACCATGACAAGCCTGGGCTGGATACAAATATTATGGTATATGGGTTACCTCTCTGAGAAGATTGCTCGCCAGTCAAGCAGAAGTTGAGACGGACAAGGCCTGACATGGCAGTCAAGATCAAAGAAGAAGTTCAGAAGTAGTTGAATGTTGGGTTTCTTGCTGTCACGAATTACCCTCTGTGGGTTTCTTGCTGTCACGAATTACCCTCTGTGGGTCGCTAATATTGTTCCTGTGCCTAAGAAGGATGGAAAGGTCAAGATGTGCGTGGATTATCGAGATCTGAATAAAGCGAGCCCGAAAGACGATTTCCCGCTCCCTCATATCGATGTGTTGGTTGATAATATCGCTCAATATTCTGTGTTTTCGTTCATGGATGGATTCTCTGGGTATAACCAAATCAAGATGGCCCTAGAAGACATGGAGAAAACTACTTTCATCACACCGTGGGGGACTTTTTGCTATAAGGTGATGCCCTTTGGATTGAAAAATACAGGGGCAACTTATCAGCGGGCGATGGTCACTTTGTTTCATGATATGATTCATCATGAAGTGGAAGTCTATGTTGATGACATGATAGCAAAGTCGCATACGGAGGAGGGACATCTGGTCGATCTTCTGAAATTGTTTGAAAGACTGAGAAATGCCTGAGCCGAGAACGGAAAAAGAGGTTTGTGGTTTCCTGGGGAGATTAAACTACATTGCAAGGTTTATATCTCATCTTACAGCCACTTGTGAACCGATATTCAAATTGCTGAGAAAAGATCAAACAAACAGGTGGAATGAAAATTGCTAGAAGGCATTCGAAAGAATAAAAGAATATCTGTAGGAACCTCCAATACTCATGCCTCCAGTTGTAGGGAGACCACTGATCATGTATCTCACGGTTCTTGAGAATTCAATGGGATGTGTGCTCGGTCAACAGGACGAGTCAGGTAGAAAAGAGCATGCCATCTATTACTTGAGTAAGATATTCATCGATTGTGAGTCGAGGTACTCAATGCTGGAAAAAACATGTTGTGCACTCGCTTGGGCCGCAAAGCGTTGGAGACAGTACATGTTAAACCACACAACCCTATTGATTTCAAAGATGGATCCAATCAAGTATGTCTTTGAAAAACAAGCACTCTCCGGAAGGATTTCCCGATGGTGTTGCACCCCAAATTTTGATCCCTTAGATCTTCATCATCATTTTAGGGCCATTTTCATTTGGTTATCTAACCTTAACCTATTTCAAGTTGGTCTTTGTCAAGATACAGGTGAATTAGGGTTCCGTACAGCCGAGAATCGAGGTTTCGATGGTTTAATCAGTCAATGTATTGGATTGATTCTCCATGAAATAAGTCTCCACATCATCAAATATACTCCATTGGGTCAAGTATGAATCCAATTTGAGGTTGTCACCCAAAGATTAAAGACAATGCAGTCCAGGATCCCCGATTAGGGTTTTCGATCAGGAAAAGTCAACCGTAGTTTGAATTTTGATTTAAATAGTATTCCAATGGTGGGATCATGGTCCATGAAGTTAATATGGCTTAGTGAAGTCCACTCAAGAAGTTTCAAGGCCTCAAAAGACCCGGAACATCAACAGTCGACTCGGTAGTCATTGATCGATCGTTCGGTTGACCAAAAAGTCAACTCTTCAATCATAACGAATTTGACCTCAAAGTATGAAGCAAAAATGTTCCTAGTAACATATTACACCTATCCATGAAGTTTCATGACCATTGGATCATGTATTGAGGAGTAATCGAGAAATCGGGAAATTAGGGTTTTGAAAGGGCAAGACCATAACTCCCTAACCACACATCCAATTGAGCTGGTTCAAGGCTCATTGGAAAGGTCTTGACAAGTCCTACAAAAGTCTCACAGTGGTCCATGGGCAGAAAATGATTAGATTTGGAGTTATGCCCAAAATCATCACAAGAGGGAGAAAACACTTGGAAAAATTCTAAGTTGTTGGCCTTTTTAGGCATGTTTTTAGCTAACTTTGAGTGGATTTTGACCTAGTTCCACTTGGAATCTGAAGATCATGAAAGCATGAAAGTTGTAGAGCTTCATGAGGGCTTTCCAAAATATACTAGAACTCCTCCATAGCCCTTATGAGTTGAGAGTTATGAATTCAGCAAGTTGAGGTCTCAACACTTGAGTTCACCATTTCCACTTTTTCACAAATTCACTTTTTAATCACTTGAACCATTCTCAACCATTTGATCATGTTTCTATCTGATAATTAGAGAGTGTGATGAGTAGAAGTGCAGAAAATGAAGGGATTTGGTAAACTTTGCAAGTTGGAGGCAAGTTGCAATATTTTAATTAAAAAATCAAGAAGAAAGAGAAACGTTTCATGAAAAATTTGTAGCAGCAGTCTCTCCTACTCTCTAGCTTCACTTCAATCACTTCCATGTCCTCCTTACCACTTGATTTATGCCTTGCATTGAGCCAAGGACTTGAGTGTGCAGCTGTCCATAATCTTGAACATGATTTTATTATAAAACTCCCTCCAAAAGCCAAAATACAAATCTGCCCCAAACCATTCCTTGGCCTATAAATAAAGGTTTCCTCTATGTTGAAACACACACTAGAGCACTCTAAAACCCAAGAGAAAACCATAGCTCTCATCTTGCCTTACTTTTCTTATAAGTGAAGAAACCATTCCAAAAGCTCCTCAAAAATCTGCCTTGAGCAGTTGGCCTTCCCAAAACTATTTCTACCCACTTAAAATCATCACAAACCATCTACACAATCCATAAATGATGTGTGGGAGGTGTTCAAGCTCTTAAACCAGTCAAAAACTCCATTTTCTTAAAAGTCAACTTTCAACCAAACAAAGTTTGACTTTCCACACAAAATCATATAAACCTTTGCTCAGGCCTGTTTTGATCACTTTAACCCTCCAAACACCTTTGGTTTATGATGTACCAACTATCCATAACCTAAAATACCTTCATCATCACTTGTTTTTAGATTTGTCACAAAGTTCACTTGTTTACTTCAAGTGCAAGAAAAGTTGTTGTTTTCATCAAGGCATTGGTTGGATCTCATTTGGGAGTCTTCAAGATTTTCCCTACTGTATTAACTTGCTTGGAGGTCTAGAAGAGGTTAGTAGTCACATTTCCTATCTTGAACTGTCATGAACATGCCTAGGTTGCTTTAGTTACAATGTGTTTTAAGAATGATATAGCTCATGTATTAAATTTGCTTTTGTTTTGTTTGAGTTGCTCTTTCATGTATGTGTAGTGCTCTTATAATCATCATACAATATGGTGTTGTTGTTGTGTTTATGCTTTTGAAGCTCCCTTAAACATTATCATAGGTCATGTATGAACATAGGAAAAGTTTGCTTGCAACTGATATGGAGTAATGCTGGATATGACCATTTGATCTTGTTCTATTTGTGAATGATATGTTTTGGTTCTGTTGCAAGCAACATCTTTAGATCTTGAATCTTTTCGCTGGAATTTTAGATTAGAAGTCCTTTTATGTTTGATTCATGTGATGTTTGACATTGTATTATTTGAAACTATGTTTGGTTTTAGATCTGCAACATTCTGTTTTGTCCACTTTCAATCAAGAATGCATTTTTGCAACTCACACACCATTTTCAATTCCAGCACATTTTTTATGCATCCTTCTGTTGGAACTTTGTCTATAACATGTTTAGAATTTGTGTACACCTTTAAACCAATACAAGCATGTTAGTTTTGCACTCAAGCTTTGAAATTGCATCTCAACTGTTTTTGAAAGAAACTGCCTGTAGTCTAGCATAGTCATGGCAAATATTGAAGGGATTCACCTAGATGCTGTTGAAACATATCTTAACCCAAGATGATCAATAATGTTATATTGTTTTGAATGTGTTGTTAAATTATGTAATCTTGTTGGACTTGTTAAAAATCATTGGGATGATTCATGTGACTGTTAAGTTTTGATTCATGATGACCAATACTTAATTTGCTGTCATAGGGTTGTAACCATCATGAGATATATGCATTGAAGTTTGTTGCTTGCCATTGTCATGCTAAGTGTACATCTGTGATAATTTGAACTATTGTTGTGTGTTTGGTTTATGTTTGTTAACATGAGAATGTGGTATTCTTTGAATCATGTTTTGCTAGATAATTGACATTATCATGTTCATTTTGCATCAATGACTGTCATTTTAAGGCTTTGTAGTAGGGCTGATTTTAGCCATAGCATGTACATATTTGGTTTGTGTTGTCAATTATGATAAGCATGTATGTACCTTTCCCATGTCTTGTAAGTCATGTTTGAAATCTGTCATGAAACTGCTTGTGAGCACCATTGATCAATGTTTTGAATGGTTGTGTTAAGTTGTCATGTTTATTCTGTTGTGAGCTCAATTGCCATAGCACTATTGTTATAGGATACCATTGCCATAAGCTTGTAAGTTGTGCATGAGGCATTAGGACTAATTGTTGTTGATGTTAGCATTTTCATGTTATGATTCACCATATTGCTGTTAGAACTGTCTAATTCATAATGCTGCTACCACCCTTTATTTCCAACCTTTGCCACTTTTTGCTCTTTTGCTGTTTGTAAACAAGAACTTTGCTTGTTTGGTGATGATTGACATGTTTTGCATCTATTGCTGTTAAGAACTAGGGTTTATTGCTAGATTTTGTTTATGTTTATTATCATAGAGTTGTAACTCTCATTTTAAGGCATGTATTGAATTGATGTATTGAATTGGTATTGTAATGACCAAAGATTGGCTACAGCTTCTGTTGTTATGATGTTTGATCTGTTGCTCAACCTTTAGTCATGTTTAGCTTGTTAGGCTGTTTTGGTTAAGACCAAGTTGTCTTGGTGTGAGAGCTGTGTGTGTGTGTGTGTAGGATTCATTATGCATGATTGTTTGATTGTTTTGATTTGGCAAAAGAACAAGCTTACTGTCAGCTTCTGTCTTGAGGTTTTTACCTCTTGTGATATCAATTTTTGTTGAGTTTTCTTGCATTTGTGTATGAATTCATGCCTTGATGTATGTGAATCATTGAATGTGTGCTGGTGTGTTGAGGCAGGTATGTTGCATTATGAGATGTTCTTTTTTCTAAAAACCATTTCAAGCATTTTTGGTCCATAGTTGCAGTCCACATGTCAGTTTCTGTTTTGAGTTGTTTTTTTAGTGTTCTTTGAATCTAGAATCCATGAACTATATGTTTAGGGTTTGTGTATGGTGATCACATGGTTTGAATCTGTTTAGTTTGAATCATAGCTTCCAAAATGCATGTCATAAGCCTCCATCTGCATTTACAGTCGTGTTTCAATTTGTGTGCTTCGTCTTGAAAAATTAATGATGCCATCATTTTCCTCTTTAAATTTCAAGTGGTTTAGACTCAAATTTTGTGAAATTTGGTTGTGTTTTGGAAGAGTTATGATGAAACCGTTTTGACAACAACTTGCCTTGTTTTGCTTGTCTTGCCTTTACCCAGAATGCTTGTTTTGATAAGTTTAAGTATTTATTGGGGTGGCATAATACACGGATGTCTCGCCACCCTAGTGGTTATGCCTTGCGTTTCAAACTGCCTTGCCTTGCCTCCTGACCTGAGTTCGATCCGTGTGGAGATCAACTCTTTTGGTTATTTTTCAACATTTTCCATGTTTTCACATTTTTCTCTCTTTTTCCTTCAACTGTCACGCGCACGCCTTTGGCTGGTTTGGCAAGATTTTGAACTTGTAATCACAAGGTGGTGGGTTCAACACCCACCAAGTGCACTCTCTTATTTTTAATGACTAAAATGTTTGTTTTCTCTTTAAATTTTCAAAGTAGCACAACTTTACCAATTTTTATCATTTTTGAATGATTCTTTTTGCTAATGTCTTGTATTATTGCATATTTTCATATGGTATGTAAAGAATTCTAGAATTTTAATTTTAGAAACACTTTACACTAAAAGATAGTCATACTTCTTTTTTAGGGTTTTTACCCTCCTCTCTTTCATCTTTCCATTCAAAACTTTTGATTCCTTTCCTTGAGGTTAAGTTTGCACTTGATGTGAGCATTGTTTGTCAACTCCTTTGTGTATGTGACTTTGATTTTAAATTTTTCTTGTATGCATCATGATTGTTTTATTTGATTTCCATTTAAAATCCCCATGAAATTTTGATTTATTTGTCAAGTTATAACTTGTTTGCATTGGTTGTTACCTTTATATTTGTCAAGATATGTCTTTGGTTTTCACCTCTTGTGTCTAAGTCTTGTTTTTTAAGAACTTCCCCCTTTCATGATATTGTAATATCTTGATACTTGCTTTGGTTGTGACCATCTATCTTGATTGAAATCGTTGATATTGTAATATCTTGATGTTTGCTTTGGTTGTGACCATTTATCTTGATTGAAATCATTGCTTGATATTGTAATATCTTAAATGCTTGTTTTGGTTGTAACCATTCATCTTGATTAAAATCCTTGCCTATTGTAATATGCTTTTTTAATCTTGGTTGTAACCATATCCCTTATTTTCATCATGTTTGAATGATTATTGCTTTGTTAAGTTTATTTCCCCAAGTGATGGAACTCTTTAGTTCTCATCCAAGTTGCCTCCCTTCTACTCTTCCAAAGGAAAGTCTCTCTATTGACCTTTGGGTCATAGATAGCTCATTACCCTCCCTTGACTTTGTAAAGTCATCTATGCACTTAGTTAAGTTAGAACCTATCCACTAGACTTTGCTTAAGTCTAAAAAGCTTACCCTTTGTTAGGAGTGCTCCTTCAATTAGAACTTAAGATAGAGTTTGTTAACTCTATGTAAGAATCATGAAGATGATTACTTATTCCCCTTTCTTGAGTGTTCAATGTAGATCTAGAGAGTTTGTTTAAACTCTACACAAGCATTGTAATGTTTGTTCCCCTTTGAACCTTGATCATAATTAAGTGTTCTTTAACCCTAGTGAGGTGAACTACGATTGCTCTGATTCTATCCTAGTTAGGATACGTAGGCAGAGGACGCGATGTCTTTGCGAGCAAACTTAGAAACTATCTTTAGGTCTTTACCTACACCTTTTACCCAATCTCAATCCATAGAAAACATTTAGCAAGTATTAGCATGCAAACAAACAAAAGGTTCCTGTAGAGTACTACAGATGTTTAGGATGTGAAATACCTACCCTATGCATAACCAACCCCCGATCCCCGAATCTCTTAGTGTTGTTGTTACATCGCGCAAAAGGTTCTTTCTTTCTTTAGACCTTTCCTTTGGATAAATTAAAGTCCGGTTGTAAATTTCAGAATTAAAGATTCAAGTTAATCAATAGCTTGGTATCACGATTCTCACCGCAACAGAAATGGCGACTTCACTGGGGACATTGCTTAAACTTGAGGGTTTAGCCTATTTTGTTTGATTGCATGCTATATTTGTGAATGTTTGCTTAACATGTATATTTGTCAATATATATGTTTGTGTGTGGGATATTAGGTTCCTTGAGAGGTGAGATAAATCCTAACCCGGATTTGAGTGACGCATGAGATAGGATTGTGGTATGATCAATAGTTGGGCTATTAGGAGTAGTCCCAATATGTTTGACATATGATGTAATCGCGCTCAGTGGAGACTCTTTGAGATGGTTAGTAATGCATGAGTAGTCGTGTATTCACTAATTGTTTCAATATGAGTATGTGAAGCTGAGGACTTTTAGTGACACTTTTACCCCACTTGGCCTTTTTAGGACGTAGCGCGGAAACTGTTAGGGAGTAGTCCCTCAATAGTTGTCATGCGATGCTACACTCAAACGAGTTTATCTTGAGAATATTATTGACTCACGTGAGTAGTCGCGTTAGTTGGTAATATCTGAAGGATTTACTATGACTTTGGGAACTTTGTTAGAACCCGTTTGGCAGGTACAAAATATCTCATAGTACAAATCCTTGGGGATGGGTAGACCTTTGACTTCATGCTTTGACCTTGAGCTTAGGAAAGCCTTGTGTGTGCATGTGCATTATATTTGTGAATATTTTGCCTTGGTGTGCATACTTACTTTTGTGTGGTGCGTGCATCATCTCATCATCTCATCATAAGCATTTCATATTGCGACTAGTATTGTAAGACTCAGTTGATCTCTTTGTATGTGAAATCCCAGACATATCATGGATATTGGAACAAGAAAAACCAAGAGGTACACTTTCAAGAAGCCCGATACTTCCGAGTTGAGAAAGCTAGGAACTATGGTATCAGAAGACTTTGGAAAGAGATATGGAAAAATCCTGAGCCTTGTCAGAATGAGAATGGAAGAAGGGATTCTCAATACTTTGGTATAATTCTATGACCCATTGTATCATTGTTTCACCTTTCCCGACTACCAGTTAATGCCAACTTTGGAGGAGTATGCTTATTACATGGGAGTTCATGTGAAAGATCAAAAACCTTATAGTGGATTGGAGAAGATACCTTCACCAGAAGAAATTGCAGATGCTCTTCACCTTGAAGCGTCCGAGATCAAGGCCCATCGTGCAACCAAGAAAGGAGTGGTGGATTTTCATTCAGAGTTCTTAATCAAGAAAGCTATTTATCTTGCCAAAGAAGAGAGTATGGATGCCTTTGAAGCAGTACTAGCTCTGTTAATCTATGGACTAGTATTATTTCCCGAGGTAGAGGAGTTCGTCAATTTCCCTTCCATCATCATATTTTTAAGCATAAACCCCGTGCCTACCTTGTTAGGGGATACGTACCATTCAATTCATCATCGTACACTTCAAGGAAAAGGAGTTTTCCTCTGTTGTGCACCTATGTTATACAAATGGTTTGTCAATCATTTGCCAACAACTGACGCCTTCAAAAAGAACCCCAATGGATGGAGATGGTCTCAAAGGATAATCTCTTTGACTCAAGCAGATATTCATTGGTATAATCCCCCATACGACCGAGGAGTCTATTTTGACCATTGCGGAAGTTTCCCGAATATACCACTTATTGGAATACGAGGAGGAATTAATTACAATCTAGCCTTGGCCCGACGACAATTTGGTTTTCCAATGAAAGATAAACCCAACAATTTTCTTCTATTCGGTTTTTTCTATCTCAACACAGAGGTAACCGAAAGTATGAGAAATAGTACCATTGACGCTTGGGAGAACATCCATAAAAAGATGAAAGCAGATTTGGGAAAGAGAAATTGCATAGCTTTGGAGCCATTTACTCAATGGGTCCAATCTAGAGCGAAAGATTTGAAGATGTCGTACCTTCCAGAAAAGGACACGCAAATTGTCATTGTGTCGTCATCCTTCGCCATTCCCATTGAGAAAATGGAAGAATACCAAGAACTTCTTGCAAGAGCACAGCTTGAGAGATACATGGGAAGGAAAATACCATTCACTTTTCTCCGAAAAGACAAGGCTCGCCCGAGAGGTGAAAGAAAAAGATGAGTTGATAGAATGGATCGAACAACAGGTAATCGATGGAGAAACAACAAAGGAGAATTTATTTTTCTCTAGCATCAAGCCCGCCTAAAGCAACCATGAGTACTCCAATATCCCCCTACCTCTGGAGCTTGGAAAGGGATAGTAGACAAATTGGTAATGGAGAACGCAATCTTGAAGAATTTGAAGAGGCCACGTGCTTAAAGTCATTAGTTTAGGTTGTAAAACCTAGTTTCTTGATGTAACTTGAACTTCTTGTATTGTATCTTGAAGGTGGTAACTTTCACCAATAATGAATGAAATGAGGGTTTGATACAAATTGATCTTTTGAGTTTTGTAAAACCAGTCACATTTGCATCACATTTTTGCATTTACTAACCATTCAAGGAAATCCAAATTTTTCTTTTGCAGACAACAACATGGTAAGACGAGGCATGCTCCCTTTTCCGGATTTGAAGTTGGGCAACCTTAGGATCCTAGCAAGACTTGTTAGGAATCCCGCCGCATTCATCGCGAAGTACGGAGATCTTCTACCGTTGCTTAACACACAAGTTAACGAATTCATGCTGCAGGCTCTTGTTGAATTTTATGACCCAGTGTACCACTGCTTCATCTTCCCAGATTTTCAGTTACTTCCAACTATAGAAGAATACACTGACTACCTGAAAATTCCGCTAACCTTCACAGCTCCTTATGAAAAACCAAAAAGAAGGGACTTGGCCAAAGCATTACATCTTAGGCCAGAAGAGCTACCGACTATGAGAGCAAATGGGGGATTCTACAGAATGGAGGCAAGACCATTGATGGAAATGGCTGAATTTCACTACGAAAGCAGAAATTTGGGTTATTTCAAATCCATTTTAGCATTTCTGATATACGGCTTGTACCTCTTTCCAAGTCGTCATGATTTCATCAGCAAGGAGGCTATTCGTCTCTTCACCATCAAGAATCCTGTGAATGAGATACTGGCAGACACATACGTGGTCATCCACCGCCACGCCTTATATGACCTCGGACAGTTCTCATGCTGTCTCGCATTGCTCGACAGATGGTTCACCTTTCATTTTCCCAAGACTCACATCCTCTGGAGACTTTATAGCAAGAATGCATGGATTGCAAAGCTTATAACTCTCAAACACTATGATATCACTTGGTATGATCCCAGTCTTGGTAATCTAGCTATGATCCCCAGCTGTGGGGACTTCCCTAACGTACCTCTCATTGGAACAAAAGGAGTTATCAGCTACAACCCCATTCTTGCTCAACGTCAGCATGGGTACCCAATTGGGCCGGAACCCGAGCCAGAGCTGCTAAGACCTTACTTTTGTGAAACTGGTTGCAACCCAGAGTTAGAAGCCCATGCCAACTACGCTTGGAATCACCCTCACATCTAGGGGATAACCGCAATGGAGAATATAAGTTGCTTAACTACCAGAGCTTACCTACTTTGGTCGAAGGAAATAGCTTTGACAATGTTCTATGCTCGTGATCACGAGATAACAATGGAACCAGAAGTCCCCGTGACTAGGGAAGAGTTGAAGTACGCCTTGATCAAAACACAGCGCGAAAATGAAGACCTGTGGGAGATCATTCGCCAGTATCAAGCTTGCACTGAAGATCAAGAAGGAGAATAATCATCTTGTTAGAATGATCAATGTTTCACCATTTCCTGTTTTCCCTAAAAAGGATTATAATCCTATGTTGCATTTACTTTTGCTGCTTTTTGTTGTAAGAAAGGTATTGCTTTTTAGCAAGAGCCATCCATTGTAACAGACTTCGAATTATCAATGAAAAAACGCTTTTTAAAGCACGTCGTTACATGTTGTTCCATTTTTTGTTTGTAAACAAAATTTGTTTTCCCTTGAATGGTTTGTGCATTTGCATCTGCATCTACATTCACATCTCATCCCGCATTGGTCTTGCATTCCAGTTCCGCAGCTCATCCGTTGTTCTTGTGTCAGAGAGAGAGAGAGAGGGAAATTCACGCTGAATTCGCACAAATACAACACCCGGGCCCAAGCTCAGCGCAGGATGGCAGACAATGATCAAAGAATCTACCAGATAGACAATGACATCGAGGGGATTAAGGACAATGTTAGTCAGATCATGGAGGTTCTTAATATGATTAAAGCAAAGATGGATACACAGGTTACAATGGTTTCTGAAGTCGCTACAGCAGTAACAAGCCTTCCAATCGCTCCAGTTATGACAACCGAGTTCCCGTTTGGCATGTCCATGGATTTCCTACCACTAATCAACAATCCTCAACCATCCAGCTTTCAACCACAGGCCGGTCCAATGGCGACGAATCCTATCTTTACTCAGGTAGGGGGACCAACTCATGTCCGACCTGTTTTCAACCATCAGCCAATCTTCGATATACTAGACGGTTCCGAAACAGAAGACGAGAAGCATGAAAAGCTAAGAGTAGAGATGAATATCATGGCCAAAAGAATGAGAGCCATTGAAGGGAGTAACGTTTTTGGGTCAGATGCCAAAGACATGTGTTTTGTATCCGGATTAGTATTCCCACAAAAGTTCAAAATGCCCGTGTTTGATAAGTACGAGGGAACTACTTGTCCCAAAGTACATTTGATCATGTATTGCAGGCGGATGGCTCCGCACATTGAAAATGACAAATTGTTGGTACACTGCTTTCAAGACAGTCTCAAAGGAGCATCAACCAAATGGTACTTAAGCCTGGACCAAGCAAAAATCCATGGTTTTCAAGATCTGTCAGATGCTTTCATTCAGCAGTACAAATATAACATGGATCTGGCTCCAGATCGCCGTCAACTCCTCAGTATGACGCAAAAAAGCACAGAGACTTTCAAGGAATATGCGCAAAGGTGACACAATCAGACCAGCGTTACTACCAACTTCTCTGACATTGTTGCGGTAGGAGTCAAGGTCGAAGATGGTTTCAAAAGTGGAAAGGTGACAACTTCAAATGCCAGTTTAAGCGCCAGTACTGCCAAGAAACTGATTAATAACTTCCATAAGAAAAAGGAGGGTGATGTAAGTACCGTGACATATAGGAAAAAGGCGCAGAGTTCAAGGAATTATTGCCAACAATATCTTCCATCGTCTTACGTAGCAGCTGTAACACCTGTTTTTCGACAGTCATCTCAGCAGGGTCCTCAACAAGAGGCACCCAATCATCAACAGCAGTATCATTCTAATCATCAACAACAGTATCATCAACAAGGCCAGCAGCCTCAGAATAGGGCTCTGAGGGTCAATTACCAAGGAAATCGGCGAAAGATACAGCCCATCCCAATGAGTTATGCTGATTTATTCCCAATGCTAATAGAAAGAGGGCTTGTCAAGACGAGGAAATTAGGTGCTCCACATAACCCATTGCTGTACTACTACAACGCCAACGCACGCTGTTATTCCATGAAAATGCTCCGGGTCATGACCTAGAAGGATGCTTCGCACTCCATCACCTTGTCCGGGAGTTAATCGAAAAGAGGATTCTGTCTTTCGAAGACAACCACCCGAATGTAAAGGATAATCCTCTACCAAACCATGGTGGAGTGAATGCTATCACTGAAGAAGGGGAAGGGTCTGAAACTAAGACGGTTACCACCATTGACGAAATCAAAGTGTCGTTGGTAGAATTGCACAAACGTCTCGCTCAAGCTTGGACGCTTAAAACTTTTCATGAGGATTGTGAGCAATGTATGTTGAATCCACAAGGTTGTGACCTTGTACAAAAGGATATTCGAGCAATGCTTGAGCAAGGAATGTTAGAAATCACTAGCAGGAAGAAAAAAGAAGATGTAGCGGTAATTGAACCTGTGTTCAATATGCCCGAAGAGCCTAGCAAAAGGGTCGTTTTCAGAAATACCAACAACAACAAAAGCGTCCGGCCAGTGTTCCGTGACGATGTGCCACCAAAATTTGGGAGGGATCAATCTAGATTTGAACCAAGGAGGGGATCTAGACCTCACCCAAAAGCCATAACACCAAGAGAAGATCATTCATGGTGTGATGAAATTTTCAAGGGAAGAAAACAAGCAAATATAGCCAATATCGCCGGTGGGAGTAAAATGACCCGAAGCGGTCGCGTGTATCAACCACGAGCGAATAATGCAGTTCCTCCACCAGCGGTTCCCACTCCAAAAGCTGCTGCCCCTAAAGGATCCATTCCAGAGGAAGCTGTCACTAAGGAACCTATTGTCAAAGGAAAAGAGAACCTCAGAAATGATGAGGAAGAATTTCTGCAGAATATTCGTCTAAGTGAATACCGAGTGGTAGATCAGCTAAACCAGACGCCATCCAAAATCTCAGTCATGTCATTACTGTTGATCTCCCCAGTGCATCACCAAGCTTTGCTAAAAATCCTAACGTAAGCTCATGTGACCAAGGATATCACAGTTGTAGAAGCATGCTTCAGTCTCAAGTTTTGATGATGTCAACACTACTCAAGGTCATCTCTTGATTGCAAAAAGACAAGTCGTTCAAAGTTCTCAAGATCAAGTCAAAATATCTTTCAAGTCAAGCTACATATGGAACTATGATTCTTCAAGACTTGGATCCATTGCTGGTATATCAAATTCTACCCTTATAATTTGATATACAAGTGTTCAAAAACATCAAGCATTCTTGCATAATACATAAGCATGTTTTTGAAACCTTAGAATCGGTATAACATTAATTTTAAAAGCATTTTTCTGAAAATTAGCAGTGTTAACCGATTAACCATATAGGTTAACCGGTTAACCAATTTGAATTTTGAAATTTCTGGGCTAACGTACCAGTGTTAACCGATTAACCATATAGGTTAACCGATTAACACTGAACGTACAGTGAAAAATTGCTTTGTTTCAAGTTCAAAAATTATTTAAAAATTATACCATTTCATATTTTTGATGCCTACTCAAATGTACCTTTTTGAAAGGGTATTTTACTCATATAAATTCTGAGTTTTTCAATTTTGAAAAACAACACAAAAACATTTCAATCTCCAAACACTTTCTACATTCATTTTCAAATTGTCTTAGAATCAAATTCACCATTTTCAAAAACTTTCATTAAGTGTTCATATGTGCATAAATTTCATATTCATTCTTGAACACTTGTATTGAAAAATTGTAAGAGTGAATTCTGATCATTTGGAGAAGATCAACTTTGATATCATTATTCTCAAATCAAAATCTTTACAAACTTGTGTATTCTGACTTGTGATCCAGGATTGTTGGACACAAGGGTGAGTGTTTACAAGAGGATTGTTCTTGTACACTTGTTAGTTTTATTGTTTGATAGTAGGCCTCACCGGTTGATGGTGTGATAGGTTGTACTTTATTAAACAATAGTGAAAACTCTCTTTCATGTTGAAAGGGGAGTGGAGTACTCTCGGATTGTGAGGGGAACCACTATAAATCCTGGTGTCCATTGTTCTTTTATTTTTCTTCTTCTGCTTTCATAACCAAAAACACAAACCAGTAATATTTCAAGATACCATAAAAACCGGAAAAATTTCAAAAGTCCTAATTCACCCCCCTCTTAGGCATACTCTGTTCTTACAACAGTGGGACAGTTCGACTCTATTGTGGCAAATATCACGGCCTGTAATACTTTAAGCTTTGATGACAACGACTTAACAGCTGAAAAATGTAAGCACAATCGTGCTCTGCATGTATCAATTAAATGTGAAGAGGATACATTGTCTAGGGTGCTTGTTGATATAGGATCTGCACTCAATGTGATGCCAAAGAGAACATTAGCTAAGCTTGCTTATCAAGGTGCTGATATGAGGGCAACATCTCTTGTGGTGAAGGAGTTTGATGGTTCCAGAAGGGCTGTAATAGGAGAAGTTGACCTTCCTATCATGATAGGTCCACAAGTCTTTGAAATCACCTTTAAAGTAATGGACATCAATCCAGTCTATAGTTGTCTACTAGGGAGGCCATGGATACATGCAGCGGGCGCCATAACCTCTACCCTCCATCAAAAGATGAAATTTGTTGTTGATAATCAGTTGGTCATCATTCACGGAGAAGAAGATCTGATGGTGAGCAACCTATCCTCTTTCCGATTCATCGAAGCGGATGAAGATTCACTCGAAACAGCTTTCCAAGCGCTAGAGATAGCCCATGATGTTCTGGTAGACGAGTCTGATATAACTCGTGGTCCATCCTTCACTTCTGTTCAAAGTATCAAGGCAGCGCTGAAAACCGGACTCCCATTGGGATGGGGAGAAGTCATCCAAGTCAATGATCGACAGGGGTTGGGTTACAAACCAACTCTAGAAAATGAGCCAGAAGAAAGCGTCATGAGGAAGAAGTCATTGAAAGAGATCTTTACTAGTGGCGGATTGCAAATAAACGCTATCATTGCTGAAAAGGAGGATTGTGTTCTTGATCGTCTGATAATTCGAGGAGGAGCAGCTCTACACAATTGGGAGGATGTGGAAATTCCTGTCTTTTTATCTTTAGAGTAATTCATTTTGCTTGTTAGCTTTGTGTTTTCTTTAAAAAATTCCTGGCTTTGCCCAAGGCCTGCGAATTATTTTTTATGGGCCACTTTGCGAATTGAAAAATCTATGAATGAAAAGTGTTTTGTTAAAACTCTTGTTTATTTCCTGCTTATCATTTTCACTCTTTTTGTTAAAAGGAAAAATGACAACTTTTTTTGAAAACGTAAAAGCAACCTTTCATCTGCATGTCTGTGTGTGTGTGTCTAATCATTCTCAAAAAATAAAACATGCAGAACACTTCCATTAACCACAGAATCTCGTGATCCTTCAGTTCCTTCTACTAGTGGTTCATCTGTCTTCCAAGCCGAAGAAGAGAATGATGAAGAATTAGAAGTCCCAGAAGAATTGAAGAGGATGACTAAATATGAAGATGCTTATCTCCAGCCGTACAAAGAGCAGATTGAGGTCATCAACTTGGGGTCCGAAGAAGAGAAAAGAGAAGTCAAGATTGGAGCATCGTTGGGGCCAGAGGTCAAAAGCAGGCTAATAGCACTCCTCAGAGATTACATCGACATATTCGCTTGGTATTATCAAGACATGCTTGGGTTGGACACCGACATTGTTATGCACAAGCTCCCCTTGAAGCCGGAGTGTCCTCCGGTCAAGCAAAGACTTCACAGATCAAGACTAGACATGGCTCTTAAAATCTGAGATAAAGTCAAAAAACAGATTGACGTAGGCTTTTCGACCTTCATCACACCCTGGGGCACCTATTATTATAAGGTCATGCCTTTCGATTTAAAAAATGCAGGGGCAACATATCAGAGGGCCATGGTCACACTCTTCCATGATATGATGCACAAAGAGATTGAAGTATATGTGGATGATATGATCGCAAAGTCTCGAAGCAAAGAAGACCATTTGGATCATCTGTTAAAGCTATTTGAGAGACTCTGAAAGTACCAACTAAGGCTAAACCCAGCTAAATGCACCTTTGGGGTTTGCTCAGGAAAATTACTCGGCTTCATCGTTAGTCAACACGGAATTGAAGTGGATCCTGACAAGGTCAGAGCAATCTAAGAGATGCCTGCTCCTAAAACAGAGAAATAGGTTAGAGGCTTCCTTGGAAGTTTGAATTACATCTTCAGGTTCATCTCCAATCTAACTCCTACTTGCACACCGATTTTCAAGTTGTTACGAAAAGATCAGACGATGGTGTGGAATGAAAACTGTCAGTCAGCATTTGAGAAAATCAAGCAGTATTTACAAGAACCTCCAGTGTTGATTCCTCCTGTGCCGGGAAGACCATTTTTCATGTACATGACAATATTAGAAGATTTGATGGGTTGTGTCTTGGGCCAAACCGATGAGTCAGGAAAGAAAGAGCACGCAATTTACTATCTGAACAAGAAGTTCACCGATTGTGAGAGTCGCTACTCTCCCCTAGAGAAAGCCTGTTGTGCTTTAGCATGGGCCGCCAAGCGCCTAAGACAGTATATGATCTTCCATACCACAATGCTGATTTCTAAAATGGAACCCATCAAGTACATCTTTGAAAAACCAACTCAAACTAGAAGATTGGCCAGATGGAATATGCTCTTATCAGAGTATGATATTCAGTATGTTGCTCAGAAGTCTATCAAAGGAAGTATCTTGTTAGAACACCTTGTGTCACACCCTAATTTTTGACCTTACGATTCCCCATCCTTGAATGTTTTCTTATGTTTTATTCTTTTTAGCTTTTATGTGCGACTAACAAGTTGGTGCAGGTGCAGTACTTTCAAGTATAGATGCTTACAATCAAGCGTTACGGACCTTTGGGTTTCGGTTCAAGGTGATCCTAAGATTTTGTGATGGTCATGGTTTGAGGTTGTCACAAGACCAAGATGTCAAGGCCATCAGAGGAAGAAAAACAGTTAAAGAATTTGGATGTGTTTGATTAGAGTATAAATGCAAGTCTTAGCACAAAGTGATATGAATTTCAAGAGTGTGGAGTGAAAAGACGTCAAAGCCCGGATCAAAGTCATCCCAGGTTTCAAATTAATTCATTTTTTTCCAGTATTACTGCAAGTCTCAAGATACTATGTCCTTAATTCTATTGCCTAAACGACTAGGTGAAATAATGAGATATAATTCATTTTAACCCTTACATTAAGATTGAACAACGCATGGTATTCCAAGAATTATGCCAAAACTCGAATACCAAAATCCAGCACTACGGCAAACGTCACGATGAAATCAGCTAATTGCATGGATAGAATCAGTTATACATTGCAAGTTTACCATTGAAATACAAGCAGGAAGTCAAGACTCAAAGCCCAAAGTATTCACGCTACTGCAAGGAATACAAATACCAACTTTTCCTCACATTACAAGCTTCAAACATGTCGCTAAAGTAGTGAATTAATCTCTATCGTGTGAACTCAAAGTAACATTAGATCCTAAGTATAATATTACAAATCATTGGACTCTCTTCCTAATAAGACTTTCAAGGATTCTGCCGGCGTCGCCGCAACCAAGTTTGTGAGGAACCTCATTGCAACTGACTGATATTTGTAAAAGGTTGTGACTGATATCATCGGCGATGACGAACCAACTGCCGGGTAAATCCTGCGGAGCCTAGTATCTGTAGGTACCACACCATTTAGGCTGCCGTCAACATTTCCTGCAAATCAAAACACAAATACACAGGTAATGGACCTTCGAATACGACAGTAATCATGGTGGGTTAAAGAAGAAAATTCGCAAGCACAAGCTCATGGTGACGTAACTAGAACCGTTCGAAACATAAGGACCGAGTTCTAACTTCTTTCCTAAAACCAACAACTCCTCAATTTCAACAACAACAGACATTCATACCTCAAGGTTATTTTACCCCAATGGAAGTGTGCCGAATGCTGGTATGAACAATCACTGCATACGCAAAGTACAGGTCCTGTCTGGAATAGTCAGGTTGCAGAACAGCAACAGCATCAATAGAACGAGTTAACCGGCAAGACCCGCGTAGACAGGGACTTGCTCAAGCAACCTAGCTCACTTACATCTGCAGAAATACCATCATAAAATCAGATTCGTCAACATATAGAAATCAAGTTCTGTTTGCGAGAATAGAACACGAAAGGGAATTAACAACACCACAACCTGGCCCTGTTATTAGCGTACTACCTCTCCGTGTTGAGACCACTGTAATCATAACCTCAACAGCATGCAAAGTCTATACCACCAACACGTCAAACACTCTACAGCCCTGCATTTCATAAGCAAGTGTTAGTAAATTAGAAGAAGAAGGATGCGTTGAATTCATAATTTCCTGCCATGTTCCAAATCCACATTAACTTGCCAACAGCTTCAACTTCCACCAACATGTTTTGGAACATATCTGCACACTAAGAGAAGACAATCAGAGTTAACACAATTCAAAGTGACAACTTCATCGAGTTCAGTAAAAAGTTGCCTCTCAAAAACGATATCATGCTTAAGACTCCATGGTATGCCTTGTGCAAAAGGACGTATCATTGAAGATTACTTGCCTAAGAACATCTACGCCAGAAATTCTTAGAGGCTTCCATCCTCCCTGCCATCACAACGTAAGCTTTGGGTCGTGTTTGGACGGCACGTCTCATCACCTTCACTTAAGAGCCACAATTCAGTTGGAATCCCCTCGGTCCCTCGGTTTTGAACTCTAAACGAAGGCTGAGGATGCGCTGCATGCTATCAGTTAGAAACACTCCCCAAAACTGTCAGATTGCGGAAGCCATTCGGTGACACTAACTAGCAGCAGTAGAACTTTAAAGTTAGGGACATCCTTAATGACAAAAAGGAGACAACCATTTAAGTGTGCTCTAAGTTTTGTCCAGAATGCATAATTGTGAGTAAAAGATGACACCCTCGTTTTCCTGCATAAAGCAATTCACAAGGAAAACAAATTGTTAGTGGCTCGTGATGACATCTGTGACAGTGTGCAGACATTGATAATAAGGAACTCAATGAACGAGAGTAGCCATTCAACGCAAGTACCAATTTGGCATCACGCGAGAAGCAAAGAAAGAGAGGTAGGTTGGACGTTCCTCAACCCTCAGTTTAATCCATCACCGGGCATAAGTAAACAAAGCTAGCAACACAGTTCGAGCAGCTCAGAGTTAACTCAAGCGACATAAATAAGCAAACGAAGGCAACCATAATCCTCAGCTCAGACACAATGTCGTCATCGTCGTTTCAACCCTACATCAGCCACGACATAAGACAAAGCGAGCATCTGAACTCGAGTATGGCTTTCTCTGCGAAGAAGAAGAAAAGAAGTGTTAGCACAATCCCAGAATGGCAAGTTCCTATTTTCAACGGCAAAAGAAAATAGCTCACAAAGTCAAACGCGAATATTACAAATTAACACGAAAGAGGAAAGTTTTGAACTTCCCAAATTGAAGCAGAAAGAATCAATTACGGGATCCCAAAATCACTCAGTGTCCCGACAGAATCAGACGAACAAGGAAAGCTTTGAAAGCAATCATCATTGGAGGCCCATTGGTTTCACCTATAAAAAGACCAACAATCAACGATCCAAGGAGAGAAAAAAAGATCACCGAAGAAGGAGGTACACCCATTCAGAGAGACGGAGAACACTAGAGGCTCAGACCAAAAGAGAAGAAGCTAGTCATCACCAAGGAGTTCAGATCCCTGCTGTCGTCATCATCGCCTCTCCGCCGCCGTCAACAAGTCGCCGACGACTCTCGTTCGTGGGTGAGAACTCATTCTGTAATCGCTGTGCATGTTTGTTCTTTGTGTAGGTTTTTTTTTTCGCGGGCCATCGAAGAATGAAGGATATGCGATGCTCAACGGAGACGATGAGTGCAGATCGGGCGAGAACGAGGAATCGTGGGAGCTAGGGTTTCGATCCCTCTGTTTTCGATGTTTTCTTATCTGTTCTTTTGTTTTGGTGTAATTTGTAAGCTGATTGTGATTAAATACCGCACGTCCATGGTAGTTACCATGCACCTCGTATCACATCACCACACACACAGCCAACTATGTGATCTAACGATCCACACCGCAGCCTCATGGTAAACCCTTGTAAACCATCCACACTGAATCCGTCCGCCCCCTAATCATCTTTTAATCTTAATTAACCTGTTTTAATCTGGTTTAATCATTTTAACCTTATTTTATTAATTAATTAACCTTAATCTATTATAATCAGTTCTTTTATTTAAACCAACAAAAACCTATTTTATCCAAATTAATTTAATTAATCTCAACTTAGTTTTTTAATTAATAAATCTTTTTTTGATTAGTATGATTAACTCTTTTTTTATTATTAAATTAATCTTTATTATAATCAGTTTTTTTTTTAAAATTAAAAACAATTAGCAAACCTTTTATACCCCTTAACTTATTTATTTATTTATTAATTAACTCTCTTTATACCAATTTATTCAATAACTTAACCTTTTATTAATAATTAAAATTAGTCGTCTTTTAAAAAAAAAGAGCCTATCTCATAATAACCTATTTAATTTATAGTAGTAATAATATTTTGCTTAAATTAATAAATCCTTTTATTAAAAAAAAATACAAAACCAATCAACTTATAATTGAAACTCATAATTAATAACTTTTTCTCATAAATCAATAAATCGCAACCTTTCAACTAATCTCACTACAAACATAATGCATTTTCTCATAAGTACTTCAACTAAAATTAGTCCATCTCACTATTAATAATCAAATCCAACTTTTTCTCCAAAAAAAAATCAATCAGCCCACTTAAGGTCAATCCTACAACTTAATCAATCTCTCGCATTTGATCAATCGTGCACGTATTCACTTCATAATTCACTCTCACACACTTCAGCGCTTTCATGCGTATATGTATGTTCATTTATTTTCCCTTTATCATTCCTGCAATTTATCTTACAGCAATTTACATTTACCGCATTTATCTTATCGCATCGCATTCCGTCCAAAGGAAAAACCTACACATGATTCAACACTTGTGTGTAGTGCAAATCATTTGCATCATCCTCCCACTTGATCCTTGATCCCATTCAAGTTGATCTTTCTAAGTTAGATCCTACCCCATAGGAAGGACCTTTATCTTTACAACTTAGATCAAAACAAATACAACTCAATTCAAACATGCAAACATTAGAGAATAAGATGTTAATCATCTTAAGCGAGATAGAACTTCCATCCCACATCAATACAATCAACATGTAAGGACTTTGCCTTAAGAGAGATAGAGGCGTACTTGTCGATCAATATCCGAGTACTTGAGCCCTTCTCTTAAGACGATGCAAAGACTATTTTCCTACAATTTGTGGCGGTTAAATCTCTCTTAAAATGACAACTCACCTTTTCTCCTAAAATCAATCAATCAACTACCCTAAACCCGTAGGAACTTTTACCACAGTCAAAGAACTCCTTAAACCCTTTAGGGGAACTACAGATACCCTGATTCCACTCCCGTAAGGATATGTAGGCATAAGATGCGATGTCTTATCGAGTATACTTAGAAATAAACCCCTAGGTCTTTCAACCTTTAAGCAGATAACCCTTAGCAATAAAAAAACATAAAACAAGAGGTTCCTATAGAGTACTACAGAAACTTAGGATGCTAGCACCTTCCCTAAGTTTAACTGACCCCCGAACCTAAAACTCTCAAGCTTGAATTTTCATTGCATTGTGAGAATTTCGATCTTTATCCCTTCCTTTGGACAAATCAAAGTTCGGTTGCAAATGAATAAGATTCAAACTAATCAATAGTTTGGTATCCAAATTTCACCGCGACAGAAATGGCGACTTCACTGGATAAAATATTTGTGGGTCTCCCTATCTTGTTTTGTTTCTTTATTGCTTCATATTTGCTTGCTTGCTTATTTTCTTATTTGTTTTTATTTATTTCTTTTGGACTGTTATCCTTGAATGGTGAGACAAAGTCCTACACCCGGACTTGAGATAAATTATGATAGGATGGTGATATATTCGATGAGGCTTATAGGGAGTGAGTCCTGACTAAGTTGACTTGAGAATCCCGCTTAGTTGAGACCCTTTTGAAAATGGTTCGGTTGAACGAGTTTAGTCGTGAAAACTTTTACTATTCTCAATTGGAGTTCGTGATACTAAGGACCGTAGTTACCTTTAACCCCACTTTGGCTTTTATTAGGACGTAGTGCGAGGCTATGAGGGAGTAAGTCCCGAAATAGTGCTACGCGATGCTACACTCAAAAGAAGTTCTCTTGAGAATATTATTAATCCCCGAGTTAGTTAGGAAATTGATAATATCCGAAAGATGTACTAATGACTTTGAGAACCTTTTTAGAACCTTGTTCTGCAGGTACAATCCACCTTTAGTCCATGTCCTTTGAGAATGGGTATACCCTTTGGCTCCATGCTCGTTGCAAACCTATGACCTTTGTTTGTTTATCTTTGTGTGTCCTTATGTGCTTACTTGTGTTTGTTGCATTCATATAGCATCATACTGCATTGGACTTCATGGGATTTACCCTTTATTTATGAACATTGTAGGACATCATGGATTCCAATAGAAGAAATACTTTAAAATATACTTTTAAGAGTCCCAAATTGGATGACCTAAGGGAGTTGGGAGCTTTGATTGAAGACCAAGAGAAGTTCAAGGGTAAATATGGGAAGTTACTATCTTTGTTGAGACGTAAGGCGAATGAGGACCTCCTTTCCGCTCTATTACAATTTTATGATCCGATGTATCACTGCTTTACGTTTCCAGACTATCAGTTATTGCCAACTTTAGAAGAATACTCCTTTTTGTTAGGTTTGCCTATTCTAGAAGAATCTCCTTTTTCTTTCTTGGAAAAAGACCCCAAAGAAAGAGACATCGCTAAGGCCTTTTATCTCAAGGTATCTGAAGTCAAGGCCAACATGGTTGTTAAAAGTGGGACTTTTGGTTTGACTACAGATTTCTTATTCAAGGCTTCATTTTATACTGATTTTACGAACAAGGCTCCTTTCGAGGCAATCTTCGCTTTGCTTGTTTATGGGATGTTTCTATTTCCAAGTTTTTAAGGGTTTGTTGACCTTAATGCAATTACGATCTTCATGAAGAATAATCCAGTGCCGACTCTATTGGGTAATACCTATCACTCTATATATCTCCGAAACCTTCGTGGTGGAGGAATGATTACATGCTGTGTGCCCTTATTATACAAATGGTTCCTTACGCACTTGCCCAAGTATGTTTCCTTTTGGCATCTTAATGATAAGCGTTGGTCAGAAAGGATTATGGCTTTGACTCATTCCGACATTGATTGGTATAGTCGTGAGTATGATGGGATTCTAATCATTGATAGATGCAGAGATTTCGCTAATATACCGTTTCTCAGCTTTGGTGGAAGGATCAATTATAATCCGGTTTTAGCTCGTCGACAGTTGGGATATCCGTTGGAAAGACCACCTAAGAGCATACAAGTTGAGAGTATTTTCTTTGAGGATAACCAAGAGCTCAGAGAGAATATTGTGGAAGCTTGGAAGCATTTGCATAAGAAAGATAGGAATAGTTTGGGAAGACCCAACTGCGTGTCTTTGGAACCGTATCTTTAATGGGTTAGGAATAGGGCGATCAAGATGAGGATGCCTTATTCTCGTCAAGATCCTATACCTCCGAGAGAAGAACCTACTTATACTTTTATGTCTGACGCTGAGAAGTTGGGGGTTGCCTTGAAGAAGTCACAACATGAATCAGAAGTATGGAAGAACAAGTATCAAGTGTCTGTTGCAGAGAAAGATGGACTTCAGAGACAGATTGTTGAGCTTCAGGAACAACTTCAGTTGAAGGATGAAGATTTACTCCCCTACAAGAGGAGGAAGGTTTTAGAGGATTTATTTTCCTCCGATTCTCAGTGTACCATCTGGTAGATGATTGTGGACAATCTCACCCGTGAGAAGACTCAGTTGGAAGAGCAGCTCAAGCAGCAGAACTCGAAACTTCCTTAGTGTCTTTACTAGCATTTATTTAGCTTTTATTTGGGACTCTTTAAAAGAATATTTATGTAATCCGTTTCAAAATTAATAAAACGTTTCTTTTTACCGCAATGCCCATAAATAGAGGAATCCTATGAAGTCCTACTCATCTTGCATTGCATTATTTTCTTTATTCACTTCAAGAAACTCAGTTTTATTTCACAGGTATTGTAACCATGGACTTCAAGAGAGAAGCATTGGAGTACACTTTTCAGAGTCCTAACATTGAAAGCTTAAGAGAGCTAGCAGATCTCATCGAGAACCGTCACACTTTTACAACAGAATATGGAGAAGCCTTCCGTTTTCTCGAGCTCAAGATGAAAGAAGGGCTGTTGGAGACTCTTATTCAGTTCTACGATCCGCTGTACCATTGTTTCACCTTTCCGGATTACCAGCTAATGCCCACCTTGGAGGAATATTCTGATTTCTTGAAGATACCTGTGACGGCCCGACCCATATTCACCGGCCAGGAAGAGACACCCAGCCACCAAGAAATTGCCAACGCTACTCATCTCAGCCTAGCAGACGTTCAAGCACACTTAACCACCAAGGAAGGAGTCCTTGGATTCCCAGCTGATTTCTTGATCGAAAAAGTCCGTTACCATGCTGAAAGAAAATAGGTCCTTATCTTGGAAGCCACCTTTGCTTTGTTGGTTTATGGGATCTTCTAGTTCCCAAAGATTGATGATTTTGTTGATATGGATGCGATTAAGCTGTTCATCCTTAAGAATCAAGTCCCTACCTTGCTAGCCGACACGTACCATTCAATCCACTCGAAGAATGCTGAAGGAGGAGGACATATCGTTTGTTGTACCACTTTGCTATATTCATGGTTCATCGCTCGCCTAACTCGGCATCCGTCTACTTGGGATGAGGTAGAATCACCCCATTGGTCTGAGATAGTTATGACCCTTACTCACTCTGACATTGTGTGGTATGACCCTACTTACGGAGGTATATGCATGATTCCTAGTATCGAAGGATTTACTAATATACCGCTTATTGGGAGAGAAGGGTGCATAAGTTACAATCCCGTTTTGGCTCGCAGACAATTTGGGCATCCCATGATCGAAGTACCTGACCAAGCTCTGCTGGAAGGGATCTTTCTCAAGGAAGGAGAAGATCCAGACTTGAAGACTGTCATAATTTATGCATGAAGATACGTCAATAAGGAAGGGACGACTGCTTTAGGATTCCCTAATGACGACGCCTCCAAAGAATATCTACATTGGGTGCGAGAAAGGGCTCTCGACCTCAAGATACCGTTCCCTTTTCACAAACCTATGGTGCTGAATTTTCATGATTCTGATTGGTTTGATGTGAGTAAAGTAGATCAGTTGAAGGCTGCCTTGGATAAGGCTCGGAAATTGAAGACATCTTGGAGGAACAAGTTTTTCACCTTCAAGGTAGAGAAAGAGAAGTCCCAAAAGCTGCCAGAGATAGAATTTGCAAAGAAGAGAAAGGCGCGAGAGGATTTATTTTCCTCTCACACCTCTTCCAGAACTGTCACCAGAGATGATCTTCCCTCAGCTACTGTGGCTTGGAAAGAATGTGCCGATCGACTCATTAGTGAGAAGGCCGAATTCCAAGAACGCGTCAGCCAGTTAGAAGAAGAACTTCGTGCACAGAAGGAGCATAGGAAGTAGAACTCCGAGTTCTCTTTTGCTTTTGGTTCAATGTAATAATCTCTTAAAAGAGTACTTTGCTTTGTAATGCTCCTCGAACATCAAAATAAAATAAGTTTTTTTCCAACGTTACAATACCGAAAAATAATTTGAGTTTCTTGAAGTTTCACACTCATTTGCATTTTGCATAAGCATAACATTGTTTGCATTCCAGGGTCTCACTCTTGCTTCATCTCCACAGACAAGTTGAATCACCAATACAACACTCGAGCTAGTCAGCGCCAGAAGATGGATCAACTAGAACAGGAAAACAGAGTGCTCCGTGATGAAGTTGCAGTTCTGAAAGAAAGTTTGGAGAGGTTGAATGGTCTAGTGGAAGCTTTGTCCAATCAAGCCGCACTGAACAACCAAGATGTTCAAAGAACTGTGACCTCTGAAGTGACACCAACACCGATCTCAGTGGTGTCTTCTATTGCCGAAGTGACCTATAACATGCCTCAAGGTTCCCCATGGGGATTGTCTCCTAATTTCTTTTCGACCGGCTACCGTCTGTCCGTGTCTGAGATCCCTGCTGTGACCGCTGTCCAAGCTACTCCTGCAATTACTGTTGTGATGACTACTGCATCTCCACATATGAATGTTGTTCCGTATATTCTAGATGAGCCAATTTTACAGGGATCGCCGATCGAAACTGTGGGTTTGGAGGAAAGAATGGATGGTTTTCAGAACCAGTTTTCTGAGATGCAAAAGGAGTTGAAGGCCCTTCGTGGGAAGGATTTGTTCGGAAAGAGCGCTTTTGAGCTGTGCTTGGTTCCAAATGTCAAGGTTCCACCAAGGTTCAAGGTCCCTGATTTCGAGAAGTACAAAGGGAATACTTGCCCTCAGAGTCATCTTATTATGTATGCCAGAAAGATGTCTGCCCAAACTGATAATGATCAACTGCTCATTCATTATTTCCAAGATAGTCTGATAGGCGTTGTGCTCAAGTGGTACATGGGGTTGGATAGTATGAAGATTCGAACTTTCACTGATCTAGGGGAGCCTTTGTCAAGCAGTATAAGTATAATATGGACATGGCTCCTGACCGTGATCAATTGAGGGCTATGACATAGAAAGATAAGGAGAATTTTAAGGAGTATGCCCAACGTTGGCGCAAGTTGGCCGCACAAGTCACACCGCTGTTAGAGGAAAAAGAGATGACCAAGATTTTTCTAAAGACCCTTGGTCTTTTCTTCTATGAGAAAATGGTAGCCAGTGCACCCAGTGAATTTACTGAAATGGTTAACATGGGAATGCGTTTAGAAGAAGGTGTCCGTGAAGGAAGATTGGCTAAAGAAGAGAATGCTCCTAAGAAGTATGGGAGTGGTTTTGTGAAGAAAAAGGAGCAAGGTGTAAACACCGTTCAAAAGGGACAATTTAGAAAAAGATATTTTTCATCGCACCAAGTTGCAGCAGTATCGCCAATGTTTAATGCTCCAACTTATCAACTACAGTCTCCGCAACCGAGTCAGCAACCTCAGTCCCCCAGTGTTCAACAGCCACAGCCTCAACAAAATCTGCAGTACCCTCAGTAGAATCGGCCATTCAACAATCAGGGTTGTGTGTATAGAAAGATAAATTTTGAGCCTATTCCTATGAAATATGTTGATTTGTTTCCAGCTTTGGTCCAGAAGGGTCATATTCAAACAAAAGCTCCACCTATGGTTCCCGCAAATCCTCCTCTTTCTTATAGAGCTGACAAGTTTTGTCCTTACCATCAGGGTGCTCTAGGTCACGATATTAAGAGTTGTTTCAGTATGAAAACAGATGTCCAAAGGCTCATTAAGTGCGGAATTTTGTCCTTCAAGGATTCCGACCCTAATGTGCAGGTTAATCTGTTACCCCCACATGGTTCACCCTCCGTCAACATGATTCAAGACTATTTGGCAGATGATGATCAGGAAGTTTCAGATGAAAGGGCCGAAGAGGTTTGTGTTATAGTGCCTCACTTTAAGGAAGTGGAGCGTATCGAAATCGTTTGTAATAGCAGAAAGCCGGTTGTTACCCCTTTGGTAATCAATGTGCCTGGACCCGTCCCTTACACTTCTAGTAAGGCTATCCCATACAAATACAACACCACAATGTTGGAAAATGGAAAGGAAGTGCCTTAGCCCACTGTACCTTCAGTAGTTAACATCGCAGATGTCAGCAGAGTAACAAGGAGTGGTCGAGTTTACCCGACCATACCACCGAAAAAAAAGGAGGTCTCATCCGAACAACCAGGCTCAAAGGATCCAATTGTGGGGCAATCTGGCGGATCCAATTTGTCCAATTCAGATGAATGTCTAAAGGTGATCAAGAGAAGTGAATATAAGGTTGCAGATCAGCTCCTGCAAACCCCGTCGAAGATTTATGTGTTGCAATTGCTGATGAGTTCTGAGGCTCATAGAGAAGCACTCCAGAAGATTTTAGAGCAAGCATATGTTGAACAAGATGTGACTATGGAGCAGTTTGACAACATCATTGGTAATATTACTTCATGTGACAATCTGGGTTTTAATGAGGACGATCTCCCCGAAGAAGGGAAGAAACATAACATGGCTTTACATATTTCTGTGAACTGCGGAAATGATTCTCTGTCCAGTGTGTTAGTTGATACTGGATCTTCTCTAAATGTGATATCTAGAACTACTCTAAAGCTATCCTATCAGGGACCGCCGATGAGGCCAAGTCATGTTATCGTCAAGGTTTTTGATGGGTCTAGGAAGACAGTAATTGGCGAGGTGGATTTGCCGATGACTATTGGATTACAGACTTTTATGATCACGTTTCAAGTCATGGACATTCGTGCCGCCTATAGCTGTTCATTAGGGAGGCAATGGATACATGAAGCTGGGCCAGTTACTTCCACCCTACACCAGAAGTTGAAATATGTTTTTGAAGGGAAAACCGTCACAGTTTGTGGGGAACGAGCCTTAGTGGTGAGTCATTTGTCATCATTCTCGTATGTTGAAGCTGAGGAAGAAGTTGGTACGCAGTTTCAGGCTTTGTCTATTATGGGCGAAGGTGTCCAGAGATCTCAAGCACCCATGTCATCTTTCAGAGACGCACAGCGTGTAGTGAATGGTGGTCCTCAGACAATTTGGGGCAAGGTGTTGTCTTTGCCAGAAAACAGAAATAAGGAAGGTCTTGGTTTCACCAGCAGTTCCGCTCAACAAACTACTAAAAATCAAGGGTTCCCACTGATTAATGAAGTGTTCCGTAGTGGAGGGGTCATCCATCATCCTCAAGTTAATGTTGTGTCAGAGGATGAGCTTGAAGGTTACATATCAGATGGTTCTGCAAGGTCCTCCATTCCTTACGAAGATTATGAGCCCTATATGGAAGACCCAGGTTATGTTTCAGATGAGTTTGACTACACCTTTGGATTCTACGCTGCGACCGAGGAAGATTAAGATGGGGATGTTCCAGACTTTGTAACCCCAGGAGTTATGGTTAAGAACTGGAGTGTGGTTGAAGCCCCTGCTGTTATTCATATATCGAAGTAAAGCATTTTTTTTTTAAATTTCTCGCTCTGACCAAGGCGAAACTGCATTTATTAGGGCTTACTTTTAAATAATTCCCTTTGCTCTGCCCAAGGCAAAGGTGACTTTGTTGGGCGTGTCTCTTTGGTTTTGCTATCACCAATAAATCACTTTCATTTTCATTTGTGTTTTTTTTATATATTTATTTACGATGTTGGAAAACAATAAGTAGCATCTTGCGTACACACACTTTCCACTTTACGTAAACTTATTAAAAAACATATCACTTGCGCAGATTGCTACATAAATTACATCCTGGGAATAATGATCCACTGCCTTCTCCGAGCTTTGAGTTTCCTATGTATGAAGCCGAAGACGAAGAAGATGACATCCCAGAAGAGATTTCCAGACTGTTTGAGAAAGAAGAGAAAGCTATCCAACCTCATCAAGAGCCGGTGGAAGTAATCAATTTGGGAACAGAAGAAATCCGTAGGGAAGTGAAAATTGGAGCTTTGCTTAAGCCTGAGGTGAAGAAACAGTTGATCGTTTTGCTCGGAGAGTTTGTTGATGTGTTTGCTTGGTCATATCAAGATATGCCTGGATTAGACACTGCTATAGTTGAACACCGTCTACCTTTGAAGCCAGAGTGCCCGCCAGTAAAGCAGAAACTCAGAAGGACCCGACCCGACATGGCTCTAAAGATTAAGGAGGAGGTACAGAAACAGATTGATGCAGGTTTCCTTGTCACTGCCGAATATCCGCTCTGGTTGGCTAATATTGTGCTCGTGCCGAAGAAGGATGGTAAGGTTCGCATGTGTGTAGATTACAGGGATTTGAACAAAGTCAGTCCGAAAGATGACTTTCCATTACCTCACATTGACATTTTGATTGACAGTACCGCAAGATATGAGGTTTTCTCCTATATGGACGGTTTTTCAGGTTACAATCAGATTAGAATGGCTCCCGAGGACATAGAGAAGACGTCATTCATCACGCCCTGGGGCACCTTTTGTTACAAAGTTATGCCGTTTGGATTAAAGAATGCAGGGGAAACATATTAGAGAGCTATGACTACTTTGTTCCATGATATGATGCACAAGGAGATCGAGGTTTATGTGGATGATATGATATCTAAGTTAAAGACTGAGGATGATCATGTTAAACACCTGGCTAAGCTGTTTGGTCGTTTGAGGGAATACAAGCTCCGCCTGAACCCTAACAAATGCACATTTGGAGTATGATCATGGAAACTATTGGGTTTTATTGTCAGTCAAAGAGGGATTGAAGTGGACCCCGACAAGGTAAAAACTATCCGAGAAATGCCAGCTCCTACCACCGAGAAACAAGTCAGAGGATTTTTGGGACGTTTGAATTATATCTCTAGGTTTATATCCAACATGACTGCTACATGTAAACCTATTTTCAAGCTTCTGAGGAAAGAACAAGGGTATGTTTGGACTGAAGATTGTCAAAAGGCTTTTGATAGTATCAAAGAGTATTTGCTTGAACCACCCATCCTGATACAGCCGGTTGAAGGACGACCTTTGATTATGTATTTGAACGTTTTGGAAGATTCAATGGGTTGTGTACTCGGTCAACGAGATGAAACAGGAAAGCAATACCATGTCACTTATTACTTGAGCAAGAAATTTACTGATTGTGAAACAAGATACACTGTGTTAGAGAAAACTTGTTGTGCTTTGGCGTGGGCCGCCAAGCGTTTGCGCCAGTATATGTTGAATCACACCACTTGGTTAGTTTCGAAGATGGATCCTATCAAGTATGTTTTTGAGAAGCCCGCTTTGACTGGGAGGATTGCTAGATGGCAGATGTTGTTGTCTGAATATGATATCGAATACCATACTCAGAAGGCTATTATAGGAGGTGTTTTGGCTGATCATTTGGCTCACCAGCCTATTTTGGATTATCAACCCTCAAACGATGACTTTCTTGACGAAGATGTTAGGTTTTTAAAGATGAAAGATTGTGAAGAACCCGTGCATGGTGAAGGACCAGAACCCGGATCTCAATGGGGTTTAGTTTTTGATGGAGCTGTCAACGCTCATGGAAAAGAGATAGGTGTTGTTATTGTGACTCCTCAAGGGACCCACATCCCATTTACTTCCAGATTAACATTCAAGTGTACTAATAATGAGGCTGAGTATGAAGCATGCATTATGGGTCTTGAGGAAGCAATAGATTTGAGAATTAAGAATTTGGATGTGTTTGGTGATTCTGCAGTGGTAATCAACCAAATCACTGGAGAGTGGGTAACTCGACATGATAATTTGGTCCCATACAGAGATTATGCTACAATACTATTACCGTTCTTTGATAGAGTCGAATTTCATCATATCCCTCGTGATGAGAACAGAATGGCAGATGCGTTGGCAACTTTGGCCTCGATGATTGTGGTGAACTTTTGGAATGAGTGTCCTCGGATTGAAATAAAATGTCTTGATAAACCCGCCTACATCTTTGCCGTCGAGGAGGTTGAAGATGGCAAACCCTGGTACCATGACATTGAAGTATTCCTTAGAAATCAAGAATATCCTTTGGGAGCTTCCAACAAAGATAAGAAGACTTTGAGAAGGTTGGTTGGGAGTTTTCTTTTAAGTAATAATGTGTTATACAAACGGAATTTTGACATGGTCTTGCTGAGATGTGTTGACAAACAAGAAGAAGATATGTTAATGACGGAAATTCACGAAGGATCCTTTGGCACTCATGCCAACGGACATACCATGGCCAAGAAACTTTTAAGAGCTGGTTATTATTGGATCATAATGGAATCAGATTGTTACAAGTTTGCTAGAAAATGTCACAAGTGTCAGATTTACGCAGATAAAATTCATGTGCCTCCGACTTTGTTGAATGCTATCTCATCCCTGTGGTCGTCCTCTATGTGGGGAATTGACATGATTGGTATGATAGAGCCGAAAGCATCTAATGGGCACCGATTCATCTTAGTAGCCATTGATTATTTTACCAAGTGGGTCGAGGCGACTTCTTACGCTAATGTAACTCGACATGTGGTTGTCAAATTTATCAAGAATCAGCTTATCTGCTGATATGGTGTGCCGAGCAGAGTTATTACAGATAACGGTTACAATTTGAATAACATAACGATGAAAGAACTGCGCAAAGAATTCAAGATAGAGCATCATAATTCTTCTCCTTACAGACCAAAGATGAATGGGGTTGTTGAAGCCGCCAACAAGAACATCAAGAAGATCATTCAGAAAATGGTCATTACTTATAAGGAGTGGCATGAGATGCTCTTGTTCACCTTGCATGGGTATCGTACGACGATGCACACATCGACTGGGGCAACTCCATTTTCACTTGTTTACGGTATGGAAGCAGTACTCCCGATAGAAGTGGAAATTCCTTCTATGAGGATTTTGATGGATGCAAAGTTATCAGAAGCTGAGTGGTGCCAGAACAGATATGATCAGTTGAACTTAATCAAAGAAAAGAGGATGGCAGCGCTATGCCATGGACAGTTATATCAACAGAAGATGATGAAAGCATTTGACAAGAAAGTTCGACCCCGTGTATTAAAAGAAGGCGACCTCGTGCTCAAGAAGATCCAGTCTTTCCTCACTGACGTCAGAGGAAAATGGGCCCCGAACTATGATGGACCGTACGTGGTAAGAAAGGTTTTGTCAGGAGGTGCTCTGATGTTAGCAACAATGGACGGAGAAGAAATCACTCGCCTTGTGAATACAGATGCTGTCAAGAAGTATTTCGTTTAGAACTCTGGGATTTCTCGTTAACTTAGGAAGAGCAAGTTGTTATTCCCTTGATGTAATCTCTATTATTTTCCAACACTGTAATATTGGGGTCACGCCTTTCTGCTGACCACCATTCAATAAAGTTTTTCATTTATCAAAATCTTTACTCTTGATAGCAAAATCCAGATTGATTTAAACTTTTTTTTCAATACTTCGTGTTTTGCTCGATATATGAATAACAAAAGGATGACCAAGGATGTTCATTTCATCCATGAAAGAACTTCAATCATATATGATGCCCTAAGCAGAGGATATTTATTTTATCCAGAGATGAAGTCTATTTACGATCAGGTTTTCTCTACAGGTAGTACGAGGTCTGTGGAGAGGTTGCTTGAGTACATTTCCGTTTGAGACGTTGTTTTCTTTTTTTGCCTCCCCTAGTTTGTCAGCATACGCATTAGCATATAGATAGATAACATGGCATGTGCATCTCTTTGCATCTCTTTGTGTTTGCTTCATTCTATCACTTTGGCTGTGGTTATCCCCAGGCGTTTGGGTGTGTCTTATCCCTTCAAGTAGAGTTGTCATCCCTAAGCAGAAAAAGTACAATATTTCTACTCTCCCCACTGAGTTCGATCCTCGTGGAAGACGGTTATTCCAGTACATTTCATTTGAGTTCATACCTTAATGGTCGAATCTTGCTTGACATTTTCTCTTCGGCTACTTCCCGAATTGAATTTCGGTCCTTGGCAATCACATTGTGGATAATCTCAAACTTATGAGCGTGGATCAAGTGTGCATTTATTTTGCACCATATCCCCCAAGAAGAATCTTTATAAAGACAGATATTTCTCCAACAATATCACAAGATTTTCTCAGACCTCTACATCTGGACTACAAGCATCTCTTTATTTGAGCAACTCGTTTTGACTAAGATCTTATTCAAAACGACAAACGACAGTTTCTACAAGTTAGTTCATTCACCCTCAATGGGTTCCTCAACATCATCAATTTGTCAAATGGCATCGCTTCATAAATTCATCAGAGAAGTCCGCCGAAGACATTACTAGACACTTCTCTTTATTTGAGAGTTCATAATAATATTTCTACAAACTGCAACAGGAAATGCTCCTCAGGAATGAATTCCCCAATGAGTTCATCATACAAGTTTATCAAGCGACATCTCCCCAGAAAAGCCAAGGAAGTTTACCACATTAGTCTCTCTTTATTTGAGAAGACATATTTTACAAATCAACCGGCTTACATCTCTTCTGAAGATCCTCGATGAAGTTTTACAATCTCCAATACATTATGGCTCACAACTAAGAAACCTTATAATCTACAAAGTTCTACAATCCACAATTACCTCTACAAACTACAAAATTTGCAACCCCTGTGAAGATGCTCTCACGAGTTTTCGTCATTTCGGGCAAAGACTGAGACCAGCTCATGGTTTCCATACCATGACGCTCGGGGAGGTTCTACACCAGAGACTGAGACCAGCTTATGGTTCCCATACCATGACGCTCGGGGAGGTTCTACGTCAGAGACTGAGACCAGCTCATGGTTCCCATACCATGACACTCAGGGAGGTTCTACATCAGAGACTGAAACCAGCTCATGGTTCCCATACCAGGATGCTCGGGGAGGTTCTACATCAGAGACTGAGACCAGCTTATGGTTCCCATACCATAACGCTCGGGGAGGTCCTACATCAGAGACTGAGACCAGCTCATGGTTCCCATACCAGGACGCTCGGGGAGGTTCTACATCAGAGACTGAGACCAACTCATGGTTCCCATACCAGGACGCTCGGGGAGGAGGTTCTACATCAGAGACTGAGACCAGCTCATGGTTCCCATACCATGACGCTCGAGGAGGTTCTACATCAGAGACTGAGACCAGCTCATGGTTCCCATACCAGGACGCTCGGGGAGGTTCTATGTCTTAGACTGAGACCAGCTCATGGTTCCCATACCAGGACGCTCGGGGAGGTTTTATGTCTTAGACTGAGACCAGCTCATGGTTCCCTTACCAGGACGCTCGGGAAGTTTTACATTTTACTATTTCCAGTTGGATTTAAAAAAAAAAGAGAAAAAGAATACGAAACAAAACTGAATTATTGACTCAATCAAGAAAATTCATTTGGGTTATTACTGACCACTACATTATGGTAGTAAATGTATCCTTCGATTACAAGTTTCTCACCTACTGTTAAATCACCATATTCTGGGTGTATGCGCTACACTTTTATACGTTTGGAGATTCCCCATTGCTGGTCGTTTCCTGTCTCCGTGGAGTCTCACTTCATCAAGTCTGCTGCCCTTTTGTTTCTCGCATGTTGTGTCTAGTTTTTCTTTCCCCTGTGACATCTTTTCTTCACATAACCGTCTGTTTTACACCCTCATATCATTGCATATCATTTTCATTTGGTGGCATCTTAGGGCCAAAAATTCATGCAATGTTTGTATTTATGTCCCTCCTATCTCGTCGAGACGAAGATTTCTATCTCCATATCTCCGGATAGAAGTGCCTTAAATAGGGGCATCTGTCACACCCTAATTTTTGACCTTACGATTCCCCCTCCTTGAATGTTTTCTTATGTTTTATTCTTTTTAGCTTTTATGTGCGACTAACAAGTTGGTGCAGGTGCAGTACTTTCAAGTAAAGATCCTTACAATCAAGCGTTACGGACCTTTGGGTTTCGGTTCAAGGTGATCCTAAGATTTTGTGATGGTCATGGTTTGAGGTTGCCGCAAGACCAAGATGTCAAGGCCATCAGAGGAAGAAAAACAGTTAAAGAATTTGGATGTGTTTGATTAGAGTATAAATGCAAGTCTTAGCACAAAGTGATCTGAATTTCAAGAGTGCGGAGTGAAAAGACGTCAAAGCCCTGATCAAAGTCATCCCAGGTTTCAAATTAATTCATTTTTTTTCAGTATTACTGCAAGTCTCAAGATACTACGTCCTTAATTCTATTGCCTAAAGGACTAGGTGAAATAATGAGATATAATTCATTTTAACCCTTGCATTGAGATTGAACAACGCATGGTATTCCAAGAATTGTGCCAAAACTCAAATACCAAAATCCAGCACTACGGCAAACGTCACGATGAAATCAGCTAATTGCATGGATAGAATCAGTTATACATTGCAAGTTTACCATTGAAATACAAGCAGGAAGTCAAGACTCAAAGCCCAAAGTATTCACGCTACTGCAAGGAATACAAATACCAACTTTTCCTCACATTACAAGCTTCAAACATGTCGCTAAAGTAGTGAATTAATCTTTTCCGTGTGAACTCAAAGTAACATTAGATCCTAAGTATAATATTACAAATCATTAGACTCTCTTCCTAATAAGACTTTTAAGGATTCTGCCGGCGTCGCCGCGACCAAGTTTGTGAGGAACCTCATTGCAACTGACTAATATTTGTAAAAGGTTGTGACTGATATAATCGGCGATGACGAACCAACTGCCGGGTAAATCCTATGGAGCCTAGTATTTGTAGGTACCACACCGTTTAGGCTGCCGTCAACATTTCCTGCAAATCAAAACACAAATACACAGTTAATGGACCTTCGAATACGACAACAATCATGGTGGGTTAAAGAAGAAAATTCGCAAGCACAAACTCATGGTGACGTAACCAGAACCGTTCGAAACATAAGGACCGAGTTCTAACTTCTTTCCTAAAACCAACAGCTCCTTAATTTCAACAACATCAGACACTCATACCTCAAGGTTATTTTACCCCATTGGAAGTGTGTTGAATGCTGGTATGAACAATCATTGCATACGCAAAGTACAGGTCCTGTCTGGAATAGTCAGGTTGCAGAACATCAGCAGCATCAACAGAACGAGTTAACCGGCGAGACCCACGCAGACAGGGACTTGCTCAAGCAACCTAGCTCACTTACATCTGCAGAAATACCATCATAAAATCAGATTCGTCAACATATAGAAATCAAGTTCTATTTGCGAGAATAGAACACGAAAGGGAATTAACAACACCACAACCTGGCCCTGTTATTAGCGTACTACCTCTCCGTGTTGAGACCACTGTAATCATAACCTCAACAGCATGCAAAGTCTATACCACCAACACGTCAAACACTCTACAACCCTACATTTCATAAGCAAGTGTTAGCAAATTAGAAGAAGAAGGATGCGTTGAGTTCATAATTTCCTGCCATGTTCCAAATCCACATTAACTTGCCAACAACTTCAACTCCCACCAACATGTTTTGGAACATATCTGCACACTAAGAGAAGACAATTAGAGTTAACACAATTCAAAGTGACAACTTCATCGAGTTTAGTAGAAAGTTGCCTCTCAAAAATGACATCATGCTTAAGACTCCATGGTATGCCTTATGCAAAAGGACGTATCATTGAAGATTACTTGCCTAAGAACATCTACACCAGAAATTCTTAGAGGCTTCCATCTTCCCTGCCATCACAACACAAGCTTTGGGCCGTGTTTGGACGCCACGTCTCATCACCTTCACTTAAGAGCCACAATTCAGTTGGAATCCCCTCGGTCCCTCGGTTTTGAACTCTAAACAAAGCCTGAGGATGCGCTGCGTGCGTTATTTATCCCTTAGAACGAGAAAGAAAACGCTCAGAGTAAACCTGACGAAAGGGTATAAGACAAGACCATCATAATCATTGTCTGGATTCGGGAGTCGGTTACACAAGGGGAAGGTATTAGCACCCCTCACGTCCGTCATACTCGACGGGATCCACGCTTGTTGGTTTGTCTAAAGGATGCAAAAACAATCTATCTATGGCTTCTAAGTCTAAACGGAAAGAAACTGACTCGGTAGAGCGTCGCTGCTCTATGCCTACGTATTCTCAAGAGAGAAAGTCAGAGTCAACGTAGTTCGGGGAACTACAGGGAAATTGGCTCGCCGAGATATCGCATCTCGTGCCTACATACTTCCACACGACGTGAAAGATCAGAGCTTACGTAGTTCAGGCTAACTATGGCTAGACAGGGTGTTCTCGATCACACAGGAGTGAGAGAAGGGATTGACGATACTAGCGTACGCATTGTAGCAGTTAGGTGTTTGCGGCTCGCTCGAAAGAGACTTAGGCGTTACCTGTTTGCGATAGAATGGATGTAGTATGTCGGGTTTGAAAGGTATGGGAATCTACGGGGACTAGAACTATGGTCTGGTCTCGATTGCGCTCGGGCAAGAGAAAGGGAAACGTCAGTCGTCAGCGGGAAAGTCTCGATCGCATGGCAGCGAGAGAACAGAGAGGTTAGTTGTTAGTTTGCTCGCTAGGATATCGCATCCTATGCCTACATATTCTCGTCTGATATGAGAAATCAGAGCAGCTGTAGTTCAGCCAACTACAGCAAACGGGGAAACGGGAAGAAGGTAAAAGGGAGCTCGCTAGGATATCGCATCCTATGCCTACGTACTCTCGTCTGGCACGAGAGATCAGAGCAAACGTAGTTCGACGAGAAAATGAGTCTCGATTGCACGGGGGCAAGAGAAGGGGTCTCGATCGTCTGAACGCGAGAGAAAAGGGGTTTCGATCGCACGGGGGCAAGAACAAAGAGGAAGCAGGCCTACGCCTAAACGGGAAGGAACTCGGGACACACACGCAAGAACCTAAGGCGTAGGAGCGAATGCGTCGCATGTCACCCTAAGGGTACTATACTAGACATCCTAGACGATTGAGAAGAAACTCCTCAACTGTCATTTCCTATGTATCTAACGATGCAGCTCACAACACTCGACAGTTGCCTGAAGACTTGAATAAGAAAGACGTTGAATGAAGCGGCTCCGTTGGCTCTCGACATGCGCGCAAGCTCCATTCCAATCTTCTCCTCTCTGGATCCTTGATGAGGACGCTCGAATCAGGAACAATGTGACGCTTAGACCGTCATGATTCGACTTATACGAGAAATCGAACTCTCAGAGGTAGCGTATTGATGTCCGTGTCAAAGACAAGATAGAGAAATGATATCGATAATCATTCTCCAATTGAATCGTGTCACACGGCCAGCCAACAATAAAATCAAAGATAAACTCGGATAGGAAACGAAAATAGGAGAGAAATCCAACACAAAATGGAAATAATATGCTACTCCTAAAATACGACAATTAAATTCTATTAGACAATATTCTAAAGAAATATTAAAAGAAAATGCATAATGGGAAATAGCATAAAACAATTCTATCTAAATCCCTAATATCCTAAAGAAAATGGAAGTTCTATGTTAAAATCTATAATATTCTATAAGGAAAACTAGAATGGAAAATTCTATATTACCATCTATATATCCTATAATATGCTAAAAATAATGGAATATAAATTCTATATTGAAAACTATGCACTAATGTCCTAGGAAAATAAAACTATAATCCTAAAGAAAAAATAGAACTATATCTATTACAGTCATTCATCCAATACAAGGAAATTAAATTGCAAAGGGGAGGGGGATACAATCTGCAACACTGGGTGTAAAGCAGAAAAAAAACACTTTGGGCCCAGCCTACAATACAAAAAAGAAAATCAGAAAATAAAACAAATGGCCAGAGGGGGTTCGCTCAGCCAAGCAGGGTGCAGGCAGGAAAAAACAAGCGCTTGGGCCCAGCCCAGTAACCACAAAAAAAATTCCAACCGAGGGGGGGTTAGCCCAGGAAATGGGTGTACGCTCAGAAAGAGACCCAAGTGATTGGGCCTCGCAGCCCACCAACTCAACCGAGTCCTAGGCTCCTCGTCCTTCTCCTCTCTCAATTCCAACAGAAACCCTAATCTCTTCTCACTTCAACCGCCGCCGCCGTACTCCTCTCTTGGCGTTTCACACTTCTCATTCCTCAATCTTCATCTTCAATCATCATTTCTTTCGTCCATCTATACACAGGTCTCCGTTTCGTTCTCCTCGTCTTCATCTGGGATTCGCGAGCTCAACAAATCAACGGAGGTTATATCTTTGGAGTTGGGACGCGCCGTTGGTGTGAAGGTGAATCACTGATGAAGTAAACGATGAAGGTCCGTATATGAAGTTGTTATGGATCTTGCAGATCTGCGCGAAGAAGACGAACACCCGGGAGATCGCTGAAGATGATGAAGATCATTCTTGAATAATCTGGAGAAATCTGAGGGCTGAGGATGAAATGAGGTTTTCTGGGAACGGTGAACATACGACGCAGATCTTGAAGACCTTAACGAACCTTATTCCTTCTAGATCTTCTGGAAAAGCACGGAGAACGATGAAGTTCATGAAGAACTCCTTGAAACGGATGAACGTTCCTTGAGTTTTCTGAGAAAACTGTTAAAGATCCTGATGAACGATCGATGAAGGTGTTCTTGGGTCCTGATGAACTTCTGAAGGTTGATGATGAAGCAGATTCTTGAAAACTTTCTGGAATGGTTGAGGTGTTGATCATGAAGATCTGGAAATCTTCAAGAACAGATGAAGTTTCTGGCGCATATGCGTTTTCCGGTGGCAGTTGATAGAGGTTGATGAAGAACACGATGAGCTTCTGGTGAGGATTTGGGAAGAACTGACGAAGTTCTTGGTGATTTGCAGTTTCCGGCGAGTTGTTGGACGTTTCCGGCGACAGTTACACACTCCGGTGAGAAGTTACGGTGGGATTTGATTTCCCCGGCGAGGGGTCGCCGGAGTTTGCATGGCCGGCGGGAGGGAGACGGTGAACGGGACGCGTGGCAGGTGGAGTATTTGGGGGAGGACACGTGGCCTGGGGGAGAGTGAGAGAGAGACAAGTGTGCAGGTGAGGTGGTGAGTGCCGAGGGTGATGTGTCAGCTGGTGGGGTAGTGGAGAAAATGAGGTGTCAGGAAAGCGAAAGAAAACGTGGTGGCCTTATATGTGTGACAAGTGGCACACTGACTGGGCCCCCAAAAACACAAGGCCCACGAAATTAAGACTAATTGAACTGAATTAAAGATGATTAATTCTGGCTAATGGACAATTAAAGATTAAAAGCTGGTAATTAATGGACTAAAATGATTAAACTAAAATTGACTTAGCTAATTGAAATTAATAAAAGCTGCAAACCCTAACTAATATTAAACTAAATCAAACTAACTAACTAATGTCAATTAATATTCTAATTAAATCTAGATTAAAATCTAATTAATAAAACCTATAAAATCTAAAAAGAATTAAATCTAGATGCAAAACTCTAATATAAAAATGATTAATATCTAAAAGAAAAGATTAATATCCTAATAAACAATGATTAAAATCAAACTAATCTATATGAATTAATTCTACCAAGAAATCAACCTCTAATAAACCCTATTAAAAATAGAAAAAAGAGAGTTATCCTATTAAACCAATTAAAAATCTACTTAATTGTCTAGAAACAAAAAATCTATTTAAAACTATTAAAAAAAAAAGAAAACTCTAAAAAAAACTATTAAATTCTATAAGGAAATATTAAAAAAAACCTATTTAATATCTAGAAAAATTCAATTAAATCTATCAAAATCTATTAAAAAACTAGAAAATAAAAGGGAAAATTCTAAAAATGCCAGGAAGCCAATTAAATCGATTAGAGAACAACTGCGCAACTATAGTGAAATAAGCGGTAAAAACCGGACACCGAAATGTCCTAAAAAATAACAGCGAGAGCTGAAAACACCGGGAAGCGCACAACTTCCTAAAAACTGGAACTCCGATCATTCGAACTGGTCTACAACGTCCGAAATGTGACAACAGGGCTGTAATCCCGATAAAACCATGGATGGCTGAAAAATGCAATGTATGCGGTATGCGAATACGAATGCAAAATGCGTCGAAACATAAACCAGATGTGGGAACCGGTTGGTCAAATTTTGGGGTGCAACAGCTGCCCCTATTCAAACGGCTTGGACCTGAAGGGTTGAAGAGCGAACAACTTTCAATCATTCAATGGTAGAAGGCGTTTGGTGTACCAAAGAAACCCTGAAATTTGCCAACCGTGGAGATAAACTGCAAAACTGCTTGAGAAGCAACATCCAATGAACTGAATCTGGTTGTTACGGCAACAACTGGTCAATTATCTGATGAAATATGATCTTAAGATCAATCACCTGTGTGACGCCACAGGTATTGAACTATCTTTGCAAAAACACCTCCGTCCACAATTGGACTAATCTTGTCAACACAAGAAGAGAAACAAATTCGTCAACACGAATAGAGATTCTGTCGTCACAGGAGTAACCTTGTCCACATCTGGACCCAAATTTCGTTAAATCACGAATAAGTGCAAATCTGTCCACGTCAGGAGTCACATTTCGTCAACCCGAAGAAATCTCAACAACACAGGAATAGAAATTTGTCCACGTTAGGACGCTTGTTTCGTCAACACGAAGAAATCCCCTCAACAAGAGCAAAACTTTGTCCACGTTAGGACGCACACTTCGTCAACACAAAGAAATCCCATCATAAACTTGTCCACGTTAGGACTCCAATTTCGTCAACAAGAGGAAATCCCATCATCACGGGAACAAACTGTCCTCATCTGGACACAAATTATCGGTCTAACCCACACAACTTTCCAATGCTGACGTGACAGCAAGCTATGGGGAAACTCCATTGGGGATATTCTGAAATCAACTGCCAGGCACCTATTTCGACACAGGCGGCAGCTTCAGAAGTTTGATTCATGTAAAAAAAAATTTAGTGCCGACGTAACAACCAAATATGAAGAAACACTCCGTTGGGGGAGAAGAGAAACTTAACCAAGCAACACTGCAGGGGAACATATTCGAAAGCAAAGAGGTCACCAACCTGGCCTATGTTTCGAAATGCGTATATTTGAAAATGATGCAATGCCCCATACGGCATGGAGATGCTATGTGTTTGTATAGATGCAATGCCTCATACGACATGGAGATGCTATGTGTTTGTATAGATGCAATGCCTCATACGGCACGGAGATGCTATGTGTTTGTATAGATGCAATGCCTCATACGGCACGGAGATGCTATGTGTTTGTATAGATGCAAATATGACAATATATGCAAGTGCAAATGCAAGCTCGAGCTGCCAGAGAACACCAGGTCTAAAATCGCTTGGCAAAATAAATGCCGAAGGCAACGTCAACTCCACTGAGGGGTACCAGGTATCATAGAATCATCTCAGCAAAATAAATGCTAGAAAAAGTGAGACCAACTTCCATGGGGAAGAAACAATCCTGCTGAGGGATGACTCACAAATTCATCGTTACAAACTCTGTAGAGGATGATCAACCTGACGGAGGAATGACAACCTGCTGGAGGAGGGAAGGACGACCCTGCACGGGGATGCTCTTTCTAAACCCTTGACAACCTGATTGTACTCTGTGGGGCTTAACCAAACTGGGGTTAATTGTGCACAGCTCACTGCTGAGAATGCCCCTGCTGTCAGGGATATCCATTCTGACCTGCTGAGGATACTCCTGATCCTATTCTAAGGAGGAATAACTGCGATCTCAACTATTTTGGGGACAATACGTGACTTCTATCTACTGAGGAGGAGTAATCCTAGTTTAACAACATCCACAAGGAATACAGAACATTAATCAGGAAACCGGTATCAGTCGAGCTTTGTATCGAGGAACGTGACACCATGTGAGTCACTAGGAATTATCGTGTCGGGTAATTTTAGGCTTTTTCTAGTTTAGGGATGAAAATAGGTTATTAACAAAATGGTTTTAAAGGGAAAATACTAGACGGGGCTAGCATTCAAAGATGGACTACCAGGCGAGAACTGATAGCAAAAATAGGTTAGGTTATCGGACGAGAATGGATTTACGGTTGGAACATCAGACGAGGCTGACCGGATAATAGGTTAAGGAAAGGATGACCAGACGGGGCTGGTTTGGAAGCTGACATGCACCAGACGAGAACTGATGCAACCAATAGGTTAAAGAGACGGTGACCAGACGGGGCTGGTTGAAAGCTAACATACACCAGACGAGAACTGATGTTTACGGAAAGGTTGGCCAGACAATAACTGGTTGAAAAATAATAGGTACCAGACGAGAACTAGTATTTACGGAAAGGTGGACCAGACGAGAACTGGTTACCGGTTTGCCAGGCGAGAACTAGGCTTTGGAAATGACAAGGTTACAAGGTTCTGTCAAGTAACAGGTTTAAACTATAGGATAATGATCCAATGACGACTCTTGTTAGGGTGAACAAACTTGCTTAGGTTTTTCGAAGGTTCAGGTTTTTGATGAGGGTAATGGCACGATTCCCCGATACTCAACTCTTGTTAGGGTGAACAAACTTGCTTGAACAACTTTCCCAGTGCAACTCAACTTGCTCCAATCCAAATCTTGGGAAACTCACTCTGAACAGAAAGCAGCTTGCTACAATACGACCTTGAGATGGCTTGCCCCGGTATCTGTACGACAAAAGGATTTAACCTCAATTAAACAACTATCAACATAGTTGGTTTCACTATCTCTGAAGTGACTTGCCCCTTGAATGAGCGTAGAAGCGACTTAACCTAATCTGATCACACATTGGAAGGATCTGTCCTCAAATCACAGCATTCTGGATGATTGCCCCTGATTGGCTCTCAAGAAGATTCACTTCTGATCAACTACTTCTCAAGTAAACTGTCCCATAATCAACCGATGCTTCAGGACTTGTCCTTAGACCAACTGATTCTGAACTCACTGGAAGTCAATGCCCCAGATTTACAGGGTTTCACAACATACACCATTCTGATCCAGACTGCTGAATTATTCAGTCCTGTTCGATTATTCCCTGTTGGAATTTCCTTCCTGTCAGCTACTGACCTGCAAATAAAATTGTTTATTCCCGAATGGTAATTTTAATGCAGTGTTCATGCAGGTTTTGAAAAAATTGTGCTGTCACTCATTTACGTGTCATGATTGTGAGTGACGAATGAACCAGAGTTCAAACGTAGTGCTGATTTGATCAGTGAAAAAATACAAGGATATTGTTGCACCCCAAAATTTGACCAACCGGTTCGCATATCTGGTTTATGTTTCGACGCATTTTGCATTCGCATTCGCATACTGCATGCATTGCATTTTCTCAGTCAGATTGATTTTATCGGGATTACAGCCCCCTGGCGTTTCAGGCAGTTTAGGCCAGTTCGAATGAGTATATTTTGAGAATTTATGCTCATCCCGGTATTTCCAGATTGCGTTGTTGTTTTTAAGGACATTTCGGTGTCTGGCTTTTGCCGTCTATTTCGTTATGGTTGCGTAATTGTTCTCTAATCGATTTAATCGGCTTCCTGGTTTTTTTTAGAATTTTCTCTTTTATTTTCTAGATTTTTTAATGCATTTTAATAGATTTTTTAATAGATTTACTTGATTTTTTTAGATATTAAAAAGGTTTTTATTTTTTTTAATAGAATTTAATAGATTTTTTATAGATATTTTCTTATAAAATTAAATAGATTTTTCTAGATTTTTTAAATAGATATTCTCTTTTTTAAATAGTTTTAATAGATTTTTAGCATATTAGATATTAGTTCTTTTATTATTAAATAGAATAGTTTTTAATATAGATTTTAAATAGTCTTTTAGATTTTTTTAAATAGTTTTTTAATATTTTCTTATAGATCTAATAATTCTTGTAGAATTTTTAAATAGATATTAGGATTTAATAGATTTAAATAGATTTTGGTTTAGATATTAATTGTTTAGTTTTAATAGATTTCTTTTAATAAAGTTTATTAGGGTTAGATTAGTTTAATCAATGCATTCATTTTCGTTCTATTAATTAGCATTAGTCATTAATTGAATCTAGTTAATTAGCATTAATCAGCATTAGCATCAATTGAGTTTTCTTTACTAATTGTCGTTTGATTTTTATTAGTCCATAATTAAGTCTATTGAGTCTGCATAATGGGCCAAGTGTCCAAAGTTCAGAAGCCCAAGTCCAGTTGCCACATGTCACTATATAAGGGGTCCCACGCGTCCTTTTCTTTCTTCTTCCACCTCACAGGTTTCTGCCACCTATCTTCCTCTCTCTCCCACGTGTCCCTCTCTGACTCCACTCTCTCCCACGTGTCCCTCTCTGACTCCACTCTCTCCCACGTGTCCTTCTCTCTTCCACCCTCAAGCCAGCTGTATTCCACTAACACCACCCCACCACCGGCCATGCAGCCGCCGCCAGAGACTCCCTAACCATCGCCGGAGACGCCTTCCACCGCCGCAACTGTCGTCGGAATCCTCAAACCCACCGGAAACTGCAAAATTTCTAATCATCTCCCCGTTTTCCCCATGGCACCCCCTCTCAATGTGAATTTTCGTTTTGGGCCATAGGCAAGTTTTACTAATTACACCCCTCATTTAGGCCCAATGAGAAATAACAGGTGAATTTCTTGCTATTCGCCACCAGGTTTTTTCAATTTCCATCCATTTTCCAAGTATTTTCTGAGTGGTAATGGGCCTAGAAGCGCGCTTGATAATTGCACCCCCCTCCTGAGCCCAATTCTATTCTGAACTGTATGAAATTGCTATTCACCACGCCTATTTCTCATTTTTAGTTGATTTTTATTTTATTTCATGTTTGCATATAGGTTAATAAAAAATTCACAATAAATTGAAAAAAGATCATTTTAGGGTGAGGATTTTTTCCTTGTTTTTCTTAGGGTTTCTAGAATTTAATAAAACAATAAAAATATTAATTTCATGCATTTTATATTTATGGTATATTTTACAATATTATTGCTTTTATTTTGCATTTGTTTGATATTGCTTTTTTCTGAATTTAGTATGAGAGATTGGTGCATGATTTTTGATTTATTCTTATGAGGTTGATTATATTAGAGAAGCATGTACCCTTAGGAATTTTGTCATATTTTTGCTACTAAAACTTAGGTTAATTTGAGAGATAAATAGGAGAGGTATCAGAATTAGGGTTTCACAACAATTAGGTGCAGTTTAGGGCATAGTTTTGGGGTTTTAAATTTGATTTAGGCCTTGGGGTTTATATGGGGTATATGGTACATAGTTAGGTTCCCTTAGAAATTAATCTAGGATTTTATAGTGAGTTTTACTATTTTACTTGATTTTTGCAATTTGGTTGATAGTGGAGTGTTTCCCATTTGGGATGTTGTTTTGTTTGTGGGGTTTGGGTCATTTCAATTGGGCTTGGGGCTTGAGTTTTGCTTGTTGGGGCTTATGAAGACATTGGAGATGATTGAAGACAAGGGATAGAGCTTGATGCATGAAGATTCCTCTCCTGGAAGATGGTTTGTGAAGACTTAGGAGATAGGAGAAATAGGGAGAGCCTTAGATTAGAATGATTTCTTCTTACAAACATAGAAAGCATCCTATGCTTCTATTCCTCCCTATGACATAAATTCCTTCTAAGGTATTCACATCCCTCCTTTGGAGGGATAAGTGGCTTATTTTAGAAGTAGAACTTTGAGGGAACATTTCTCTTATGATGTTAAACACTTATAGGCTTCCTTTGGTTGTCAATAAGCTGTTTAGCATATCAACTTAATCTGTTAAGTGATTCTCTCCTGTGAATGCTTTCTTTGAAGATATAAGTCCATTGAAGATAAGAAGTTTATTGAAGATTGGTGAAGATAAAGCCTGTACCTGTCAAAGCTGGATATCTGTTGAAATTAGGGTTTTGCTGTTGTTTGAAGCTGTTTATTTGTTGGGGTTCATTGCTTGCCAGAGCTGGGGTACTTTTGAAGACAGGAGCTTATCTAAAGCTTGGAGATCATCGAAGAGTGAAGATGGGGTCTTGCTTGAAGTTGTTACTGTTAACTGTTTGCTGTTAATCAACTGTAGCTGTCAGAGCTGGTGTTGTATGAGCTGCCTACTGTAGGAGCTGGTGTTGCTGTCAGAGCTGGTGTTGGGTTTTATTTCTTCTGTATTGTTTGTTGGCTTGTTCAGCTTGCCCCTTAGGTTTGAAGTGAAGCTGTTTCACTTTGCCTATTGTTTTCCCAGGTTCGAGGTTGAGTGGGACTCCCTTGCCTCGCTTGTATTGCTGCATCTCATGCATTTTACTGTTTACTGTATATGCTGTTTCTTTTCCGTTTATCCCCTAGGATCTCTGTTTTTCTCTGTGCAAGAGAGAAATATGACAGACATTAGGTGTTAACCCATGTATGACAACATTAAGGTAGTTTTGATTCCCATTTTCAACCATAGGGTTTTAGAGCGTAGTTTCTCTTCTTATCTCAAAACAACTCAAAAAAACACAGTAATAAGGCTAATCGATGTCGTACGCTACGAGCCTTAAGTTATTTGAGAAAGGGTTGCTGGAGAGTTTCTTTCCAGTAGTCTGGCTGCTTAGTGTGGTACCCTTTGGGTGACACGCGACATAGTCACTCTCAAGTCATATTCTCTAGTGCGTCAGAGATTGCAAACATCATAAAAAACAGCTCTTGCGTAAAAGACTGAAAACCAATCAAAACGTCATTTTTGTCCGCTTGGACTCTTAATCAGGAGAAAACCTTTTTCAGAAGGATAAAAGATAAACAGACAAATCTGTGTCTTCCGTAGCCCGAACTACGTTTACTCTGATCTTTCATGCTGTATGAAAGTACGTAGGCATAGGATGTTGTATCCTAGCGAGCAACCTTCCCCTCCTTTCCCGTAGGTAGGCGAACTATGTTGACTCTGATTTTTCGTTCCCGACGGGAATACGTAGGCATAAAGTGCGATACTTTGCCGAGTCATTTTATTTTCTTTTAACCCCAGACCTGTAGAGTAGATAGAATAACAATCCGTACTAGAAAACAAGCGTGGATCCCGTCGAGTACGACGGACGTGAGGGGTGCTAATACCTTCCCCTTGCGTAACCGACTCCCGAATCTAGGATTTGGTTGCAATGACCATTCCTTTCCCGTCTTTGCGGTAGGTTTACTTCGAGCATTTCCTTTCCCTCCGTTGGGATAAATAACACACGGTGGCGACTCTTCTGTCATAGCCGGCGCCGATTTTCGCAGTAGCGACATATATGACTAGCAAATCAAGAAGGAGTCAGGTTACTCAACCTTATCGTAATGCGCTTTCAGAATAAACCCTACCTCAATTAGGTCTTTTAAGGGTTGTATCGTGGTCGGGTTCACGGTTCGTGAAACAAAGGATATTTGGCTCAAATTATGATTTGTACCCACCCCTTCTACGTGATGATCTCCGATCCTAAAGTTCAGTTAACTTGGCACAAGCGCTCGCCTCTTCGAGAGGTATGTTGAATAGTGGGAACTCACAAGGTTTTCGGAGTGACAGTTACTCCTTTTTCATTTTCGGTGTCTGTACCTACACGACTTTGTCCTTGTTCGAGGATTTTTCTTTTTATATCCTTTCTTTTTCATTCTTTTGATTCCCTAATTTTTTCCTGGACTGACTCCTTTTGAATTCTTTTCGATTTTTCTTTCTTGAAGTCCAGCGGGATGCCCTGATTTTTGCCTAAGTATTAGCTTTCCAGCTTTTTTCATTTCTTTTACTTAGCGGGCTTTCGCTTTCTCTTTTCCCGGAACAAGTTGTGCGACACTGGTTGTCTTGATTGCTCCGAAAGGATTGCAACTGTCTCACTCCTGATTGGCGAGGTTTAACCATTGTGGTTGATGAGGTACGACCTCTGGGGAAAAATAAGATGTGATTGGTCCTCGAAAGGCAACACTCCTCTATAAGACTTGAACGCTCGATCAAGCTAACTGACAACTACCCTGCCCCGGGTTAAGATGTGAGGGTTTAAAAGTCCGAAAAAACTTCTACTTCCTGGCTCGAAGTGGTTAACAAGGGACTAACTCCTTATATCTCCAGTTTTTAGGGGATTTGAAACAATGCCTTGTACGTCATCGACAAGGTTTTATCTGAAAGCATACGATCATTGGTTATGAGTATTCAGTTTCGTCATCCTCCCTCCAATCTTTGCTAATCAAGTGACAAAGTGGAGTGAATAAAATGCAAGTGTCGGTGCAGTGCAATAAATGAGTGACAACGACATGATTAATTCAGAAAAATGCATAGTCACTTTATCAACATTACCATTCAAAACAAACAATGTTTAACAGCAGCAGTAACTAACAGAAAAGAAACTACAAATGCAAATGATAAAATGCCTGAGGACTGCCAATGCTGAGAACGTCTGCCTGTCTGGACCACTGGCTTCTTGCAAATAAACCTCTGCATCTACGAGCTTAGGCAGCTGAGAAATTGTCATGAACCACCAGAATTCCTTCTCTAAAGGAAATGCACTCTTGGTCGATCAACTATTGTACTTTTGCCTGAAAAGCTTTACAATCTTCAGTTGAATGCCCTGGAAATCCACCATGGTAACCACACTGAGCGTGGGGATTGTACCTGGGAGGGTAAGGTTCTGGCACAGGCTTAAGAGCTTTAGGTTCCACCAAAGAATTCTGGATCAAAGATGGTAGAATATGGCTATACGACACAGGCACTATATGAGAAGGAGCATTCCTTCGTTTCCAAGTTGTTACGAGGCCTGTTCTGATTTGGGCGCTGATTCTGATAACCTCAGCCACGAGTTCTCTGATTTGCCAAAGAAGCGACATAAAGTTCTGGATATGGTGCCCTAGGAGAAATTGTCTGTCCCGTATAACAAGACACAGAAGATGAAGAACCAACAGATTTCACCGATTCATCTCGAGGATACTCAACATTTGGCATGATTGCATTGATCACAACTCCTTCTTCAGTTTGGTAGCTACAGCGAGATTCAGTTTCACTAGCCTGACTGCCCGAAACAATCTGAATTTTCCCAATTTTTACGGCATGCTCGATGCGTTCTCTTAATCCTACCAATTCAGAGAAATTTGGCGCATTTCCAAGCATTCTTTCGAAGTACGGGCTCTCTAGGGAGTCTACAAACATGCCCATTAACTCTCGGTCTAGAAGCGGTGGGTGCACTCTGGCAGCAAATTCTCTCCATCTCTGAACATACTTCCTGAAGGGTTCATTGTTCTCTTGAGACAATTCCTGCAACTGCATGCGACTAGGAGCCATGTCTAGGTTATAATCATACTGTTTCAGAAAAGATCTGGCTAAATCCACCCATGATCGGATCTGATTACTCTCTAACTGCATATACCAACTCAGAGATGCCCCAGTCAGACTATCCTAAAAGCAGTGAATCATCAACTTGTCGTTTTGCACAAACGAAGTCATTCTTCGGTAGAACATCACCAAATGTTGCTTCGGACAGCTATCTCCTCTGTACTTCTCAAATCTCGGCGCTCTGAACTTAGGAGGCAATACCAGGCCAGGAACCAAACACATGTCTGCAGCATTGAGGTTGACAGCATCTTTCACTTTTAAGGCTTTGACTCCTTCTTCCAACACTCGGAGCCTTCTAGCATACTCAAGAGCTCTTGGGTCTTCAGTCCTAGCTACCGGGATCTCTCTTCGCATATTCGCCATAGGGAAAACAACACCTTGACTGTTAATAAGAGGAGGGCGTTCATTTCAGACAACAAACTGCTCACGTCGATCTCGGTCCCTAACCGGAGGTTGCACAAATTGGTCTGCAGTAACGTTGTTCACTTGTGGAAGGTCTTCCATAGACATAGAGCCATACAGAGGATTGGTCGTCATAGTGAAACCTGTCAAGGTGTTAAGAGACTGGAAGTGGCTCTCAGACATAGCTACCAATAACCTTCAACTGGCTTCACTGCTCGATTCTGCTCAAATCTGCTTCAACCCCTTGGTCGTCTTCTAACAATCAATAGTTGCTCAGGCCACACCGGATAATCACCTTCAGAATCAAAACAACGGCTGGATCAGACTCTGGCTAGCTGGAGAATGATATGCAACATGATGCAACAATGTTTATGCAAATGTAATGCAATATGCAGCAAGCACGGGATCACCCCCCCCCCCACAAATCTCTGAATACTGCTGCGCTGCTGACTGAGTAAGTTCGCTCTGAAGAGAAGACCAAAATATCGGGTTGGCTGGAAGTTAAGTTCCCTGCAAAAACCCTCCCACTCACGGGTATGAACCTAATCTGACAAGGTACGACATCCTATACGGATATCAATGTCACAGACTTTCAAGAGCAATGATACGATACCCAGAAGGTGTGGCATCATCCTCCCTTGAAGCGACCTCACTTAGTCGAATCCCAATTGATAGGTCCCCAGAGTCGACAATCCTCGGGTCAGACAACGTTTCGAGCCCTAAGGGCCAGGCAAGAAGCATCAAAGAGAATCTCGTCCGAGTGCAGATTTCGCGGCTAGCTGGTGCGAGCTAAGCAAGCAGGCTAACCACTACTCTCTACTTCTAAGTCTATGTGTGTACTCAAGCCTGGGTTTTGGCTTCTCTCTCAAAGGAACAACCACCCAACAACACAACAACAACAAAAAATAACAAAGGTGCGGAAATTGTAAATACAGTAAAATACAACATACAACGCACAAAAATAACCATCCAAAGACAAACAAACAAATGCTAGGATCGACTCGCATAGGGGACGTTGGATCCCCAGCAGAGTCGCCACTTGTCGCTACTGCGAAAATCGGCGCCGGCTATGACAGAAGAGTCGCCATCGTGTGTTATTTATCCCTCAGAACGGGAAAGGAAACGCTCAGAGTAAACCTGACGAAAGGGTATAAGACAAGGTCATCGCAACCATTGTCTAGATTCGGGAGTCGGTTACGCAAGGGGAAGGTATTAGCACCCCTCACGTCCGTCGTACTCGACGGGATCCATGCTTGTTGGTTTGTCTAAAGGATGCCAAAACAATCTATCTACGGCTTCTAAGTCTAAACGGAAAGAAACTGACTCGGTAGAGCGTCGCTGCTCTATGCCTACGTATTCTCAAGAGAGAAAGTCAGAGTCAACGTAGTTCGGGGAACTACAGGGAAATTGGCTCGCCGAGATATCGCATCTCGTGCCTACTTACTTCCACACGACGTGAAAGATCAGAGCTTACGTAGTTCAGGCTAACTACGGCTAGACAGGGTGTTCTCGATCACACAGGAGTGAAAGAAGGGATTGACGATACTTGCGTACGCATTCTAGCAGTTAGGTGTTTGCGGCTCGCTCGACAGAGACTTAGGCGTTACCTGTTTGCGATAGAACGGACGTAGTATGTCGGGTTTGAAAGGTATGGGAACCTACGGGAACTAGACTATGGTCTGGTCTCGATTGCGCTCGGGCAAGAGAAAGGGAAACGTCAGTCGTCAGCGGGAAAGTCTCGATCGCATGGCAGCGAGAGAACAGAGAGGTTAGTTGTTAGTTTGCTCGCTAGGATATCGCATCCTATGCCTACATATTCTCGTCTGATACGAGAAATCAGAGCAGCTGTAGTTCAGCCAACTACAGCAAACGGGGAAACGGGAAGAAGGTAAAAGGGAGCTCGCTAGGATATCGCATCCTATGCCTACGTACTCTCGTCTAGCACAAGAGATCAGAGCAAACGTAGTTCGATGGGAAAACGAGTCTCGATTGCACGGGGGCAAGAGAAGGGGTCTCGATCGCCTGAACGCGAGAGAAAAGGGGTTTCGATCACACGGGGGCAAGAACAAAGAGGAAGCAGGCCTACGCCTAAACGGGAAGGAACTCGGGACACACACGCAAGAACCTATGGCGTAGGAGCGAATGTGTAACACCCCGATTCTGAATTCCCATTAATTGTTGAGTCTTTTAATTTATTTATTTGATGTTTGTTTTAAATTGAGAAATTATATATTATTATGTGGTGTTTGCTTATTTTATCTATTTTTACCGATTCGGAGAGTTCTCGGGGAATTAGAGTAAAAAGGGCATTTTAGACATTTAGCACTTTAGTGTGAGAATTGATTGGTAAGTGTTGGAAAGAATTTGAGAGGAAAGAAATAGAGATAGAAATGGAATAAGGGAGAAAAAGAAAGAAAGATAGTAACATAAGAAGAAAAACAAGAGAAAGAAAAGAGGAGAAGAGAAAGAGAAGAGAAAGTGGAGAGGAAAACCTAGAATCATCAAGGAATCATCACCAAAGCTTGCAATCGATCGGTAAGGGTGTGAAACTCCATCATCTCTTTAATGTGTATGATTATATGTGTATGTGTTTGGATTTTGTAGAGTTTCTACTCTTTTTCCACTTAGGTTAGAAGTTGGTTTAGTGAGTAGAATGAGGTTTTAATCGGTTAGAACTCGGATTAGACGATGTGGTTTAGTCGGGTGATGGTTGGGTTGTGCTACTGTGACTGGTTTGGATTTAATCGGTTGGTTGTGTGGAGTTTGGGCTTTGAGACAGCCATGGAAGTTCTGTCTTCGCAGGCTCGCCAGGCGAATGGCAGCGAAGCTTCGCCAGGCGAAGTTCAGCGAGCTGTAGCGAAGCAAGTCAGAAGCTAACACCCTGTATTCGCTGGCAAGTTCGCCAGGCGAGGTTAGTTGGCGAAGGTTCGCCAGGCGAGTGTGTAGCGAGCCTCAGCGAGTAATTCCAGAATTACTCCCAGTGGACTTCGCTGGGAAGTTCGCCAGGCGAAGGTCAGCGAGCATTCGCTGCGTGGCTTCGCCAGGCGAAGGTTGGCGAACCTGGAAGTGTTATTTTGTTTTGCTATTTGTTCAATGCATGATGTTTGGTTGATTCAATTATGATTAATGCCTATACGAATGATCGATGTGTGAACTATTTTGACATGTCGTGCTGTGGGTGGCTGAAAGGCGTGAATCCTAGATTGTAAAGTAAATGGTGAATCTTGAATATTTGATAATCTTGTGTATTTTGCTCGAATTGAATAGAAACACATTGATAGGCTGATATGCGTGTAAACCATGTGTGGAATGGTGTATAATATGAATGCATGATAGATATATGCGATGTATGTGATAAATGCAATGAGTATGTTTGTGAGCATAGTATGCATTTTTGTGTTGAATGATCCCTCGGAGGATTTGTAGAACCTCGTATGATACGATGGTTATATTAGATTCCTTGGAGAATCGGTTGCATTGTGTGATTCCTCGGAGAATCGGTCATAACATGTAATCCCGTGGAGGATTGGCTAGAGTATTTGATTCCGTGGAGAATCTGCTGAGTACTTGATCCCGTGGAGGATCTGCTGAATATTCGATTCCGTGGAGAATCTGATGAATATTTGATTCCGTGGAGAATCTGCTGAGTACTTGATCCCGTGGAGGATCTGCTGAATACTCGATTCCTTAGAGAATCTGTTGAATGAGTCGGTACCGCATTTGCATCTGCATAGAGTCGTGTGTCGGTCTCTATGGGTTGCATGAGTCATCTGTGTATGATGCATTAGTTGTGTGAATATAACTGTGTATGTTATATATGATTGTTTGGAGGAAATATAGTGAATGTTCATGTGTATGTGCCGAGACATGATTATTTATATATGCTTAATATGGTGAGAACATAATTTGAGTATAACTTGTATCAATATGAGTATATGTATATATACAATTTTATGCATTAACTGTTATGATGTTGTTTCTCACCCTTCTGCTGTTTTATAATGCTCTATGAGGCATTGCAGAGTAGGAAGCTGGAGGTTCTTTTTGTGAAGCGATGTCTTCATTCTTTTTGGTCAATGGCTCTGATATGTAACATCTGGGTAGTTAGGAAGCCTTTGACTCTTTTGGAGTTACATTTGTTTTGATTCTTTTGTGATACATATGTGTATGTATCTGCTGTGGATATGTTGTAAAGCATGAATTAACTGATGGTTGTATATACTTTTATGAATGAGATCGATTCAATATTTGGATGTTTCCGCTTTATTCTAAATATTGAGATGTGGGTTACCCATTGTTGCATATCTATTTGAGCAGGTATCGTATGTGTTTAATTTCTTGATAATGTGATGCGCCTCTTTTATACCATGTTTTAATTAAACTCTGATGAAATAAATTTTCTAAGTGCCTAATTGATTTATTTGATATAATTTGGGGGTATAGAAAGGGGGTGTTACATTAAGTAGTATCAGAGCCAGTGTTGAGTCAGTCGTGTCTGTCTTGTTGTTGTGTTGGTTGAACGGTTGTTTAACCTTGTTGTTATTTTTGGGAATCCTCAGAATATGGCAGGTCGTAATGACAATGCTATGGCAGCAGCGTTAGAGGCTATGGCCAGAGCTGTGCAGGGTGCACCTAACGTGAATGCGAATTATGAGTTCAGGAAGAACCAACCACCGGTGTTCAAAGGGAGATTTGATCCGGATGGTGCTCAGATATGGTTAAAGGAAATTGAGAGGATATTTAGGGTGATGGATTATGCTGAAGGGAATAAGGTGAGACTAGGGACTCACATGCTGAGAGAAGAGGCTGATGACTGGTGGGTCAGCATGAGGCAAGTTCTTGAGGTCGACGATGAGGAGATTACGTGGTATTTATTTCGTACTGAGTTTCTAAGGAAGTATTATCCCGAAAGTGTTAAAGGGAAGAGAGAAATGGAATTTCTGGAGTTGAAACAAGGTGATATGTCGGTGGTGGACTACACCGCTAAGTTTACTGAGTTAGTGAAGTTTCACCCTCACTATGATGCGGTTACGGCGGAATTTTCCAAATGTATCAAGTATGAGAATGGCTTGCGTCCTGAGATAAAGCAAGCGGTGGGTTATCAAAGGATACGAAGATTTCCGGATTTGACCGAGTGTTACAGAATTTATGAAGAAGACAGTAGAGCTCGTTCTACTCATTATAAGGGTTTGAGCGAGAGGAGAGGGAAGCAGCAAGTAGGAAGCGGACCTTATGTGACGCCTGCTGAGAAGGGCAAACATAGGGGAAACTTTGATAGGAGACCCGGAGGAGGTTCCAGTGCGATCAAATGTTTTAAGTGTGGCGTGATGGGTGTCGCTACTGCGAAAATCGGCGCCGGCTGAACAGAAGAGTCGCCACCGTGCGTTATTTATCCCACGGGAGGGAAAGGAAACGCTCAGAGTAAACCTCGCGCAACACGGGAAAGGTATGGTCATCGCAACCAAAACCTGGGTTCGGGAGTCGGTTACGCAAGGGGAAGGTATTAGCACCCCTCACGTCCGTCGTACTCGACGGGATCCACGCTTGTTTTCGGGTATGGATTGTTATTCTATCTAAACTATAGGTCAAGGGTTAAAAAAGAAAATAAAATGAAAATAAAAATGACTCGGCAAAGTATCGCACTTTATGCCTACGTATTCCCGTCTGGAACGAGAAATCAGAGTCAACGTAGTTCGCCTACCTACGGGAAAGGAGGGGAAGGTTGCTCGCTAGGATATCGCATCCTATGCCTACGTACTTTCATACAGCATGAAAGATCAGAGCAAACGTAGTTCGGGCCACGTACGACGCAAGCTTGTCTTGGTTGATTTTATTCTTTCTGAAAAAAGGTTTTCTGATTAGCAGTCCAAGCGGACAAAAATGACGTCTTGATGAGTTCACATTCTTTTACGGAAGAAGTGTCTTTTATTGTGTTTGAGATCTTTATGTGTTTTTCTGTTTGTTTTGAGAAAGAAAGAGACAGAACTCTAACCTACGGTTGCGAAGGGAAACAAACTATCCTAATGTTATCATGCATGGGTTAAGACCTAGTGTCTATCATGCTCCTCTCTTGCGCAGAGAGAAACAGAGATCCTAAGGGAATAGACGGAAACAGAAACAATAACAGATATATACAGTAAAGCAGTAAAATGCATGAATGCAGCAATACAAGCGAGGCAAGGGAGTCCCACTCGACCTCGAACCTAGAAAACAATAGGCAAAAGTGAACAGGCTTCACTTTCAACCCAGCAGGGTAAACAGCAAACAATACAGTTCAGAAAACCAATCGATACATCAGCAAATGAAATACAGCAAGAGAAACAGCATCAGCAGCTCAGCATCTGACTTCAAGTAATCTCCAATCACTCACAGGCTTCAACAAGCATCAATCTTCATCTTCATGGCCTTCAGGCAAGGGCTGTGATCATCAGTCTTCTATCTGCAGTGGCTTTTCTTCAAGCTCAAACCTCCAGGATGAGGGATCAGTCACAAGAGTGAATTGGGTGTTAAGCAATCAGTTGACTACCAAAGGTGGTGAACAAACTGCTTCTAACACAAAGAGACATTTTCTCTCAAGAGTTCTATCTCATAGACACTATCACCAAGCCTTCCAAAGGAAGGGGGTGAGTGTCTTAGAGAGACTCTGAATCACAGAGAAGAATGGATGCAGACAAGGCAATCCATGTTTGAGAAACAATCATTCTAATCTAGAGCTCTGCCTAGCTCCTAAACCCTATCTCCTCAGCAGCTGCTAGCAAGAACCTCCTTCTCAACTCTGACAGTTGATCTTCTATCTTTGAATCTCCCATAGTCTTCATCTCCACAAATCTTCAGCTTCCCCAGGGCCCCAGACAAACCCAATACCCAAGCAAGCAAACAATAAACCCCAGAGGGCACACCACTCCAGACAACAGATATACAGACAGTAATAATAGCAGTAGGGGAATCTTAACTTTTCTAAGGGATCTAGTAACTACCCATAGCCCCTATAGTCCCATAACTAATCTATTTGAATCCTAAGTCTTAAGGGAAATGAAATCAAACTCCTAAGTTGTCACCTAAAACCCTAGTTTTGTACATGATGTTCAAGCATTTATTAATCACCTAAAATTAACCTCTAAAAATGGGAACTAAAATATTTCTACAAGTTTAATATCTCATCTAAACAATATAAAAAGAATGACTAAAAAATATTAAAGCATGTAAGAGAACAAAAATCATTAAAATGAGGCATGAAATGAAACTATTTAATGTGACATTTATTTAGAAAATATGGAAAAAATATGAAATAAAACTAAAAATGAAATTTTATTTTCCTATAATATTCTAGACATTTTAATGAAAATATGGTAAAAAGAATGGATTAGAATGCATTTTTTATGAATTAGATATGAATTAATGAAAATTGGTAAAATAAAATGGAATTAAGAAAATTAAATGAATTAAAATGAATGAAAGAGGGGTGCATTCAGAAATCTCGCCCAGTTCAATCCAGGATGGGCCTTCAGACAGGGGGTGTGATTAGCGCTTCTGCTAGGCCCAGAATACACTCAGCATTAGTGAAATAGAAAGAAGCGAGCTGGGAGGTGAGAAAAGCAGTGAAATCACGTTAGAATATGGTTTTGGGCCTAACACGGGGGTGGGATTAGCACGATTCAACTCAGGCCCGCCCGTTTCAATTAATGAAACGGCGCGTTTTGGCCAAACTTCAATTCCCTCCAAACGATCAGATTAAATGCTGGCCATTGGATCTTACCCTAAGTCAAAAGTCCAAGACATAATGCACGGCCACGATTATTTCTTCCCCAATTGACCTGCAACTTAGGGTTTCAATTCACCATTAACTCCATGCGCGAGCTACTTTCCTCCTCTCTGTTCTCCATCTCCAAGCCACGAATCAATATGCCATAAACATGAAAGTTGCTCAGGATCTTCCCCTCTACAATCCTATAACACTAGCTCAGTCTGAAACTCAAGGAAACTCTCAACCCGATCGAGGTAAAAACTGGTCATCATGAATATGCACTGAGATACATCACCACAATCCTCAATCAAACTTAACATAAACTAGTCTATGCCTAATGGAGATCAACATACGCTATCCAGCTACGATTCTAATGGCTCAACCTAAGAGATATTGATCCAAACAGTTTGTTGCACCTGTCACCAACCATCACCAATCCTTTCCAAATTCATCTAACTTAATCTCCTAACCACCTAGATCAAGTCTAAACTAATAAAATCATGTTAAACTAACTGAATCAAGCTAATCGAATGAAAACTTACCTGATGTAAAACCTTGAGAACAGCTATGGAGATGGAAGATCTGAGGCTTTTGAGACTTGGATCTTGATCCACAACCTTAGTACTCAATTCTGTATGCAAAATTCTGGAGATTTCTTGCTTGAATTATGCTATTCACTTGAACTTGTGATTTTGATGTTGATGAAAAAAACACTCGAAAATGGATGAGAATCACCAAAACCTTGCTTCAATTATGATCTATGATGATGATGGAGTAAAATTGAATTGGTTTTGATGAAGATTGATGAAGAATTTGAGAGATTTGGAATGAAACTTTTATGAACAAGAATGAGAAATTTGTGGAATTCTTGGTGCAAATGAAGCCAACCCTTGCCAAATTCTCCTTTCATGAATATATAGACCCCAATGGTACATTCTAGATCCATCTTGCACATTTCCTTGTTTTCCAACTTTGGCTCATTTTGATTATGTTTCTTAAAATGCAAGCAACCATGGATAACTTTCTTTTTTCCTTCTAAACTCAAAAAAGTGTTTGAACCATTGTTCTTAGAATTGTTTTTCCATTCAAAATCATATATTGGAAGTCTCCATTTGGACTTGTAAATCTCCCAAACCATTTTTCAATTTGAAATTATTCACTTTATAAGCCTTTTTAGTTCATATTTTGACCAATTATTCAACTCCATGCTATGAGCTTCTCCCATAATTTGTGACCTTCTTTCTAGACTTAAAATCCCATTTGGAGCAAGTTTGATGTTGTAAGTTTTTCCATTTGAGGCCTCCTTGTATGAGTTTTGGACATAGGTTAAAATGACCTGTAATTCACAAATGCCCAAAATACCCTTTGCTTGCCAAGACCATAAGTTGAGTTCTACACATCATATGAAGGCATGCCATACCATTCTAGAAAGCTAAGACAATGAGGAACAATTCTTGTGTTGACCAAGAATTCATTTGAAATCTCCTTGAGGGGTAAAACTAGCTTGGAAGTCAAGTCACTTTCACAGACAAAAATTCAGACACCCCAGATGACCTGTAACTTGCAAGGACCATAACTTGAGTTCTACAAATCTCCTTGAGGTCTTCCACCACTCAAATTAAAGGTCTTGAGATCCTATACAAGTTTCATGTTGGCCAAGAAGCCATTTGAAGCTATCATTTTGACTTATCTTGCTTGGAAATTTGACCTAAACTAGGGGATTTTACAGAGAAACCCTAATTTAGTAACTCCTCTTCTCCTTGATTTCTCTTGAATTCTTCTTGTCATATCTCCATATCCTTCTTTATATGTCCAATGTTGATCCCCACATCTCTCCAATAGACTTGAATGCCCTCTTAAGTCAGTCAATTGACCTAGGGTTGACCTAGGATTGACCCAGATGAAACCCTAGTTGACTGTCTTCAACTATAGCTCTTGTGCTCACATCAACAACTTGTTTTCTTCTCCAAATGACTTTATAAGTCTCTCAAGATGTCTAGATACTCTCCATGCCTTCACTTCACAGCTCACAACCCTCTTGTTGATCCTCAGATATCCTCAACTAGGAAATGGACTCAAGGCTTGATCTGCTGAACTCTTTGCTTTCAAATTCTTTCCTGATGACTTGACTGAGATGGAATTAGGATAATAACCTCATGATAGGCCTCTAGAGATGATAATAACAATTGGTCCCCTGTTGAATGACTTGCTATGCTTATGCTATGCAGATGGTTAGTCTATTTACATGACTCTATATGCAAATGCTAATGATAATGAAGCATAAACCAAGGAATAAGGTTGGGCAAATTTTGGGGTGCAACAGCTGCCCCTATTCAAGCGACTTGGACCCGATTGGATGAAGAGCCCGGAGCCTTCAGACATTCGCGGTACGAGACGGTTGAATACTAGTGAAACCAGAAATTTGCCAACCGCAGAAATAAACTGCGCTCCTGCTTGGGGAATGACATTCGTCAGCTGAATCTGACTGTTATAGTAACCCACTGATCTCGCGCGACCGTGTTGGGGATTGTCTTCATCGTTCTGAAGAGGATTCTGTTGTAACAACTTGCTTGCTTGTCCACGTTAGGACTCTGCCTGTCATTGATATGCAGAAATTTCAACTAGAACCTGTCCCCGTTAGGACTCCACTTGCTGTTGACCCAGAAAAATCTCGGCAACTCCGCTGGGGATAATTCGTCTGCATTTCCATAAATTGAATCGCCCACGCTAGGAACAATACTCTTCCACATTAGGAGTAACCTGTCCACGTTAGGAATCATCTGTATCTGTCCACGTCAGGACTAACCCTTTCATCTTTCCACGTTAGGAAACAATCTTCTTTCCGCGTCAGGAAAACTATATCGATCTGTCCACGTAAGGACTCCAATACCTCATGACATGTCCGCGCCAGGACTGCTCTTTTTCCACGTAAGGAAAACAACTCTTCTGAACCTGTCCACGTCAGGACTCAACTTTCCTTGTCTCTGTCCACGTAAGGACCCCAATTTCTCCGCGTAAGGAATAAACTTCTTCTTCCACGTTAGGAATATCTTCTTTGATCTGTCCGCGTCAGGACTCAATCTCTTTCCACGTCCGGAATAATCCATTTCTTTCCATGTCAGGAATCAATCTTGATATGTCCGCGTGAGGACTTAATCTTTCCACGTAAGGAATAAACTCGTCTTTCCACGTAAGGAAACCATTTTTTCTTCCACGTAAGGAATGCTCTTGATATGTCCACGTTAGGACTCTGATCTTTCCACGTAAGGAATCAAACCTTGATCTGTCCGCGTCAGGACTAAACTTTTCCACGTAAGGAAACACCTTCTTAATCTGTCCACGTAAGGACTCCATCTCAATATGTCCGCGTAAGGACTCAATCTTTCCACGTAAGGAATGCTATTTTAACCTGTCCACGTAAGGACTTCACTCTTTCCACGTCAGGAATGCTGCCATTTCCACGTAAGGAATCCTCTTCTGATACGTCCGCGTAAGGACTACATTGTCCACGTTAGGACACTGATCTCATCTTGATTCGTCCACGTTAGGACTCGGGCGTCTTCGACTCGCTGAGGAAATAAGACTTGTCCACGTAAGGACTCACGCGTCTTCGACTTGCTGGGGAAATGTCCGCGTCAGGACCTACACTTTGCCAACAGCACGAAGAAGGATAAATTTGTCCACGTCAGGACTCTTGTATCTTGTCGTCACAAAGAACTACAAATTTGTCCACGTCAGGACGCACATTTCACCATTACGAATAAAGATATCTGCTGGAAACAAATGATCCACGTCAGGACACCAACACGAAGAATAACCAATCTTGTCCACGTCAGGATTCCACATTCGATCAATACCGAGACATCAAATCTGTCCACGTTAGGACTAGCACGTATCGTCAACCTGATGGAATGTCCACGTCAGGACTCCACCTTCCAACAGCTCTGAGAAATCGAACCTGCCCACATTAGGACTAGCACCTCCCATCAGCCCAGGGAAATAGACCTGTCCACGCTAGGACGCCCACTTCTGAAGAAATCCCGTCAATATAGGAATAAATCGTCCACGTCAGGACTTAGTTCTCCAATGATCCTCACCCACAAACTTCTTAGCACTGACGTGACAGCGACTTCGAGATGAACTCTACTGGGGATGTCTGAAAACCAACTATCGGACGCCTGCTCTGATAACCGGCGGTGGCCTCTGAAATTCTGATTCATGGGACCCGCTGATGATAAACAAACTCTGCTTGGGGATAAGAAGACACTTATCCTGGCCACTCTGGCTGGGGAGAATAAGAGACATTTGCATAAACGACTCTGCTGGAGACAAAGAGAGTTTTATCATGATAACTCTGTGGGGAATGCAGCCGAAACTGACATTATCATTGAATATCTCCTGCCGAGATCTTGACTGTTTGGGTAATTTATTTGAGCAAGAGCTCTCTCCACCTGAACTACTAGAGTACAGAAACTGCTTCAGCAAAATAAATGCTGGAAGGATAACGCCGACTCGCCGGGGATAGCCTGATGCTACAAAATTATTCCGGCAGAATAAACGCTGGAAGTGAAATCGACCCTGCTGGGAAGTTGGGAACTCAAACCACACGTCTTGTTGAAGTAACCCCCTGCTGGGGAATATAACTTTGCTGAGGAATAGCAGATGCGCATAGTTCGATCGGATTTCCTGCTGGCACGTGAACTGAGATCACCGGTATCTCTGACAAAATAAATGACAGGACCCGACATCAACTCTGCTTGGGAGAGTCTTAACCTTCGAATTCCACTGGAAGGAATGACAACACTTGCTGGAAAGAGAAATCCACTGGGGAGGGCTGGATTCTCTTGGGGAAAAAATTAACTGACCCCACTGGGGGAGAGTGCATGACCCTGCGGGGGGAGATGAACCTGTCTGAATACAGCCTTACGATCTCGGAATCACCAACTCTGCGGAGGACGAGTAACTTCTCTGGAGCACGCCCTTTGGATAAGCTACGGCTAGCTGGGGAATTCTACCCTTCTTCAGGAAGAACATGCGTGACCTGCGCGAAGATCGAGTCTTTTGATCACCTTCCTCGTACGGTTATGAAACCTGCAACAACACAGACAAGACACGACAAGCCTGTGCAATCAAATCAATTCAGGTTAGTGACGTTACACTCAGTTAATTCAAAGCTTTAGCAATTGTTGGCAAGGACCAGCGATGTTATACTCATGTTAGTTTCATCAAACTTAGGCGTTTTATCATGCGCAAAACAGTAAAGAACAATCATTAAGTACTGAATAACACATTTTCATTGATTGGGCCCCTGAATGGGCGGAGTTTTTTGTACACGGGATGTAACTCCTGAAAAGAGGAAGCTACGCAAAGCAGATATACAAGTACGCACAGGAAGCATAAATATTGACAAATTAAATTTTGTACACATGTCGGCAACTGGATGCAGATGAACACCATGAACTGATCCTCCTATGACTCATCCGACTCTAATGCTTTCCCGGTATCCCCACTTCTGCAGAGGTTGTATCCGATAACCGACTCCCCACATGCATTCTCCCGCATTGATGCTCATCGCAATATCAAATTCAGACCGCAGTCGTTTGCTTTTCACATCCCTACCTTTTGCGTGAACCGCCCTTTACGGGTTTTCAGTTCACCGGGATACCCCTTTTTGCCGAAGCCGCCCAGTGTAGGTTTTCAACTTCGCGGGTGTACCTTTTTCAATTTTTTATCCCTAACTTTTGCCCGAACCTTTCATTCTGTTTTTGGTTCGCCAGGATGCCCCATTTTTGCCTGGACTCTCTTTTTTCTGTCCAGCGGGTCTATTTTAAGCAAAGTATTTTTTAACTGCGTCCGAATTCACAGGTGACGCAAAGTCTTCTCCGTCCATGGTGGACAACAATAAAGCTCCCCCCGAAAAAACCTTTCTGACAATGTATGGCCCTTCGTAATTGGGGGTCCACTTGCCCCTGTGATCTGCTTGCGGCGGGAGAATCCTTTTCAACACAAGGTCGCCCGTCTGAAAGCTTCGCGGAAGTATCTTCTTGTCGTACGCTTTCTTCATTCGTCTTTGGTATAAACGACCGTATGCCAGAGAAGCTAGCCTCTTCTCATCCATCAAACTCAGTTGGTTCAATCTATTCGTTACCCATTCTGCCTCGTCCAGCTGAACGTCTCGCAATACCCTCAGAGAAGGGATCTCAACTTCCAATGGTAGTACCGCTTCCATTCCGTATACCAACGAGAACGGAGTTGCCCCGGTTGATGTCCGTACCGTCGTACGATAACCGTGCAAAGCGAAAGGCAGCATTTCATGCCAATCTTTATACGTCACCACCATTTTCTGGACGATCTTCTTGATATTCTTATTGGCCGCTTCAACAGCGCCATTCATCTTGGGTCGGTAAGGGGAGGAGTTGTGATGTTCAATCTTGAAATTCTGACAGAGCTCCTTCATCATTTTGTTGTTCAGATTAGAACCATTATCCGTGATTATCCGCTCGGGAATCCCATATCGGCAAATGATATCTCTCTTGATGAATCTAGCCACCACTTGCTTCGTTACATTTGCGTAAGACGCCGCTTCCACCCACTTGGTGAAATAATCGATTGCCACTAGGATGAACCGATGCCCGTTAGAAGCCGTCGGCTCGATCTTTCCGATCATATCGATTCCCCACATCGAGAATGGCCATGGAGATGACATCACGTTCAGAGGACTCGGAGGCACATGTATTTTATCAGCATAAATTTGGCACTTGTGGCACTTTCTTGCAAACTTGAAACAATCAGTTTCCATCGTCAGCCAAAAATAACCTGCCCGCAGCAGTTTTCTCGTCATAGCATGCCCACCAGCATGCGTGCCAAAGGCACCTTCGTGAATTTCCTCCATGAGAAGCTTTGCCTCTTTCTCGTCTACACAACGCAACAACACCAAGTCGTGGTTTCTTCTGTATAAGACGCCATCCGGGTTCAAATAGAAATTACCCGCTAATCTCCTGAGAGTCTTTTGATCTTGACTGGATGCCCCAGCCGGATACTCTTTATTCTTCAGGAAATTAAGGATATCAAAATACCACGGTTTGCCATCAGACGCTTCATCAATAGCAAATACATAAGCTGGCCTGTCTAACCGAGAGATAGTGATCTGGGGAGCTTCGTTCCAGAAGTTGACCTTGTACATGGAGGACAAGGTGGCAAGGGCGTCAGCCATTTGATTTTCTGCCCGCGGCACGTGATGCAATTCCACCTTGTCGAAGAAAGGCAACAATCTCCTCGCATAATTCATATAATGTATCAAATTGGGCTGCCGTGTCTCCCATTCCCCTTTGATCTGATTCACTACCAGAGCTGAGTCTCCGTATACGTCTAGATGTTTGATTCGCAAATCGATGGCTTCCTCAAGCCCCATTATACAAGCTTCGTATTCGGCCTCATTGTTGGTAACGGCAAAGGTCAATCGGGCAGTAAACGGGATGTGCGACCCGTGTGGCGTAGTGATAATTGCCCCTATTCCGCTACCATAAGCATTCACAGCTCCGTCAAATATCATCTTCCATTGGGACCCCGGCTCCGGTCCCTCGTCTGGCAACGGTTCTTCGCAATCCTTCATCTTGAGATACATGATATCCTCGTCAGGAAAATCAAATCTCATTGATTGGTATTCTTCAATAGGCTGCTCCGCCAGATACTCAGACAGCACACTCCCCTTTATCGCCTTTTGCGAGACGTGTTGAATATCGTATTCAGTCAAGACCATCTGCCAACGGGCAATTCTACCTGACAACGCCTGCTTTTCGAATATATACTTGATTGGATCCATCTTCGAGATGAGCATGGTTGTATGATTCAGCATGTACTGCCTCAAACGCTTGGCGGCCCAGGCTAGCGCGCAACAAGTTTTCTCCAGCATTGAGTATCGAGATTCACAGTCTGTAAATTTCTTACTCAAGTAATATATTGCATGCTCTTTTCTCCCTGTCTCGTCGTGTTGACCGAGAACACAACCCATGCTCCCCTCAAGAACCGTCAAATACATTATCAAGGGTCTCCCTGCCACCGGGGGTATCAAAATAGGAGGCTCCTGCAGATACTTCTTTATTTTGTCGAACGCCTTTTGACAATTTTCGTTCCACGTTACAGCTTGATCTTTCTTCAACAGTTTGAATAATGGTTCACACGTGGCCGTTAGGTGAGATATGAACCGGGCAATGTAGTTCAATCTCCCTAAAAACCCGCGCACCTCTTTCTCTGTTTTAGGCGTCGGCATTTCTTGAATCGCTTTTATTTTAGCAGGATCGACCTCTATTCCTCTTTCGCTTACTATGAACCCCAGGAGCTTACCCGATCTCACCCCGAAGGTGCATTTGTTAGGGTTCAGCCTCAGCCTGAACTTCCTAAGCCTTTTAAACAACTTCAACAGATTCACCAGATGCTCTTCCTCTGTCTGGGATTTAGCAATCATATCGTCAACATAAACTTCGATCTCTTTATGCATCATGTCATGAAAAAGAGTCGTCATCGCACGCTGATATGTTGCCCCAGCATTTTTCAAACCAAAGGGCATCACTTTATAACAAAAGGTTCCCCAAGACGTTATGAAGGTAGTCTTCTCCATATCCTCTGGCGCCATTTTAATTTGATTATAGCCTGAAAAGCCATCCATGAAGGAGAATACGGAGTACTGAGCAGTATTATCCACTAACACGTCAATATGAGGAAGCGGAAAATCGTCTTTTGGGCTTGCTTTATTCAAATCTCTATAATCCACGCACATTCGAACCTTGCCATCTTTCTTTGGCACTGGTACGATGTTAGCAACCCATGAGGGATACTTCGTCACAGCCAGGAAACCAGCGTCCCACTGTTTCTGAACCTCCTCTTTGATCTTCATTGCCATATCTGGTCGAGTTCTGCGAAGCTTTTGTTTGACCGGCGGGCAATCTTCTTTCAGTGGCAGGCGATGCACAACCATATCAGTATCGAGTCCTGGCATATCTTGATACGACCAAGCGAATACATCATTATACTCTCGGAGCATTTCAACCAGTTTTCGCTTGATACCACTCTGCAGTGCGGCTCCAATACGAATATTCTTCTCAACCCCTTCCGACCCCAAATTGATAATCTCGATAACCTCGTCGTGAGGCAGAATGGCTCTTTCCTCTTGCTTCACCAACCAAGACAGTTCTTCAGGAACGTCGCTATCTTCGACAACCTCTTCTTCGGTCTGGAATACCGGGTGCTCGAAGTCGGGACGAGTCATAGGTGGCTCAAGGATGTCATCTGAAAATATTATCCTGCAAAAGGAAGGGTTAAGTGCTTCAAAATGCGTATAAAGCGAATAACCGCATTGCCATTTTATTGAAAAATACAAAACAAGAAAGACAGGGATTACGGTATTTGCACATGAAAAAACGCCATTTATTTAATGAGTAACGCGCGATGTTTATAACAACACAGCCCTAAGCAACTCCTGATGCCCCGGGCAAGACATCAGATTATTCAACAATTAATAAAGCAAAGCATTACTGTTTAAAAGTCACAGGAACAAGCTCCTGAATAGACCAGTTGCACAGTCCTTGTCCTGGCGTGCTTGGCTGAATCCAGGCATCCATATCACAGTCGCTGTCCCCTTCATCGGACTCTGAAGCAGCATTGACAGATTCATGGCATATTCCACTGGCAGAGATGGTGATTGACTTTCTGAAATGAGGGGCCCCCACAGAAGGAGTTGATGATGACGGTCGGTACCCCAATCCGAACCGGTCCATTTTCACAGGAATGTCCAATACTTTGCCCCAGCCCTTGGCTTCTCCTGCTTCCACTAACGCTTGAGCCTCTTTATACGAAGAAACAGCTATCTCTGGCACTTTGCTTGGCCTGGGACCCTTGTCCTTTATGCGCAAACCTTCGAATGCCTGGCATGGCGTCTCGTGGATCTCCCCGTCGACTTCCACATATTTAAACGAAGATAGATGGCTGACCAGGATGTCTTCTTCTCCGCACACGGTGACTACGCTATCTCCGACCATATACTTTAACTTCTGATGCAGGGTAGACGTGACTGCCCCTGCTCCATGAATCCAAGGTCTTCCCAGCAAGCAGCTGTACGCAGGCTGTATATCCATGATATAAAACTCCGTTGCAAACACTTCCGGCCCCACTTGCAGAGGCAAGGTAATCGATCCGAAGACTGCCCTCCGCGTGCCGTCAAACGCTCTGACTACCAAATCGCTGGGTGTACACAAAATCCCTCGAACATCCAGCTTCATCATAGCCTTCTTAGGCAGCACATTCAAAGACGACCCGGTGTCAACCAATACGTGCGACATTGTCGATCCTCTGCACTCAACAGATACATGTAATGCCATATTATGATCCCTTCCTTTCGGAGTCAAGTCGAAATCAGTAAAGCCCAGACTGTTGCCTGCATTTACATGTGCCAATACTCCTTCTAGCTGGTTTACGGAGACATCCTGTGGTACAAAAGAAGTGTCCAGGACTTTCAGCAAAGCGTTCCTGTGGGCTTCCGAACACAACAGCAATGACAGAATAGATATTTTGGACGGTGTTTGCTGCAGATGCTCCACAATTTTATAATCGCTTTTCCGAATCAAGCGCATGAATTCTTCTACATCCTTAGATGCTGCTTCTTTTTCACTTGCTTGAACCGGAACATTCTCCACCGCTTTCCCCTTTCCTTTCGCTAGCCTTTCGGCCTCTACTTCAGGAGATATAAAGATCCTGCCGCTCCTCGTCATGCCTCCCGGGCCAACAACATTATCCACAACCTCCGCTGACTGCTTGTTGACATCGATCTTAATCCCATCACAATACACCTCTAGCCCATATGACCATGGGACTGCTCTCGTGTTCTCATACGGGATTGGCCCGGCTTTAGTTATTGTAATCGGTGGTCGCTGAATTGGTGCTGAAATAGTGATCGTCTTCCTAGGAATTGTCACTGTGGCCACATCACTCCGATTATCCATTACTGGCCCTGCAGGCTCATCAGTTGCTGTTCTATCAAACTGCAATATACCATCATCAATTAAGGCCTGAATGCCTTTCTTCAAATCCTCACACCCCCCAGATAGGGCCCAACAGTCTAAACAGTACTCATTACAACCCGGGTAAACACCTCCTTGCAACAGTCGACTCTTTATTTCGCTCAGCGGCGTCTTTAAATCCTCAACATTCATAATCAGATTCAGCTCTTCCTCAGCCAGAACAGCGTTCGCCCCATGATTAGGCATGGGTTTCTGGACTATATTCGGAACTGTCGTTCCGAAATTGATAGACTTGTTGTCCAAAAGATCCTGCACAACGTGCTTAAAAGCATGACAACCTTCTATATCGTGGCCCGGGGCCCCAGAATGAAACTCGCAGCGCCTATTTGCATCATAGCCGAACGGGGGAGTTCCTGTTATCGGTGCCAAGGTTCTTTTCTCCACCAGATTCAATCCCAACAATGTCTGCAATAAATCAGCATAGGTAGAGGGAGGTTTCTCGAACACCCTTCTCGGCTTACCACCCTGGAATTTTCGCTGAGCTTGCTGTGCCCCCTGCTGAGGCTGCTGCTGCTGTGGCACTGGTTGCTGCTGAACCGATTGTTGCTGGATTGGTTGTTGCTGATAGGGGATAGTAACACTCGACACTTGCTGCGGCTGACGATATTGATTTCTTCCCCTGCCTCGGCCTCGGCCTCGGCCTCCAAATACCGCGCTAGCTTCGCCCTGACGGCGCCCACCATAAGCTTTCTTATTACTGCCAGATGCAGTTGATTCGTCAACTTGGAACTTTCCTTGCTTAATGTTCCGCTCAATCTTTTCACCCATCAAAATCAGGTCTGAGAAACTAGCCAGAGACGTATGAAACAACATATCATGAAACAGCCCGGTGAATGTGCCGACAAACATATCGTTCATTTCTTTATCTTCCACAGGAGGACGGACCCTGGCAGCCATATCGCGCCACCTTTGCGCGTATTCTTTAAAACTCTCCCCCTTCTTCTGCGAGAGCCCGGCCAACTGGACCCGATTGGGCGCCAGGTCGCTGTTATACTTGTAATGGGCTACAAATGCCTCCGCTAATTGCTTCCAAGTCTTGATATCAGTTGGCTCCAACCCCATGTACCACTCTAAGGAAGGGCCCGATAGACTATCCTGAAAGAAATGCATTAGCATTCTTTCATCAGTGGAGTATGCAGACATCTTTCTGTAATAAGCTCGCACATGCACTTTCGGACATGTATCTCCTTTGTACTTATCGAACGCAGGCGCCTTGAATTTAATGGGCACCCTCAAGCCAGGTACCAAACCCATAGTTGCCATGTCCAGTCCCACAGCACTCTGATTTAGGACTCCCTTCATTTGCTCTTCCAGCATTCTAATCTTTTGAGAATCATCCATCGGCCCTTCAAAACCTCCTCCAGAGAAGGCGTCCTCCTGTTGATCCTCTTGCCACATACCGTTTCCAGCCCCGTATCCATCATATGCATTATTACGTCCAGCTCTGACCTGATTCATCCCCGGTCCTCGGCCTCTGTTGCCGTACCCTTGAACACCTCCAGCAGGACCACCAGCCATAAATCCAGTACCGTTTCCGTTCCCAAAGCCTCCGTAACCTTGATTGACCATGCCATAACCATCTTGCCCAAAGCCTTGAGCATTAAAGCCATACTTGCCAGTGTTGTCGAATCCCTGATCATTGAATCCGAACCCAGTATTGACAAAGCCATTGCCTCCGAGATTATCTCCCACATTGACATCACCCAGCCCAGCGTTATGGACAGCAGTTTCATTTCCCACTCCGACGTTACCATTCACAACAGCGGTAGCGTTGGTGACATTAGCAGCAGGTATATTGACCACGGGCGGAGCCACTGGCGTGGGAGTGCCGTCCCCATGAGCAGTATCAACCCGGACAGACTGATGATCTTCGTTACCATGACCAGCGTTACGAGCCAACAGAGGCTGGACCATGGCCTGCAAATTCTCTTGCCCTTTTGCTATAGCTTCCATGGTCTGCATGAAGAGGGCGAGCTTCTCGCGTACATCCTGCATCTCGTTCTGAATCTGGTCCATGACTTTCCGACAGTTGGAGCGTGTAGAATAGCGGTGCGGATGTTGATCTGGAATCCTGTTAAGTACCTGATGCAGAGCAGGAGATAAGACACCATTCAAAGATTACCTGTTATGCAATATGAATAGGAATGCAATGCAATGTGTCTGTGCATTAGGGAAGTTCATTCCCCCAGTTCTAGTGCGAGGGTGCCGGTGCAGTGACAGTGCTGACAATAGGAATAACGGAATTGAATCATAGAAAGCCTCATATATAGCAGAGAGAATCAATAAGCCCAGGGTACAATATCACTAAGAGTACAAAGATGGCATGACCTCAACCAACAATCCTGGTGATGGTCAGCACTATGCAAATAAAGCATACAAATAATGGAATGATCAAATCCTCCCAAAGGTCTGATACTCCTTTACCAACTTCTTGGTCTCCGGATGGCTTGGTCGATCAAGCAGCCCTTCAACAAGCTGGTTTCTCTTCTTAAGGACACGGCGTACGTCTTCAGCAGTTTCTTCCCATGTTGCTTCTCCGAAGCAATCTTCTAACTTTCGCTTCTGGGACACTGCTTCATCTCTGGATTTGATTGCCTTGTTCAGTGCATGCTGGACACTATACCGGTTCATCACTTCTTCCTCACACTTCTTGATGCTAGACTTCAACTTCTCTTCGAGGTCGGAAATTTGCTGCTTCAGCTTATCCTCCCTCTTCTTGTTGTTGGTGAGTGTAGCATTCCAAGTCTTATTGCAAGAAGATATCTCTCGGTGTGCTGCATCGAGCGCCTTCTTTTTGGCCTCCAGCATGTCATGGGAACTTCTGAACTCTTGCCCCAGACGTTCGCGCTTTTTCTTTTCCTCGGTTGACTCAGCTCCTAACCTGTTTACCAGCTCAATCTGCTGTTGGAAAGCATACACGGCCTTGTTTTTCTCGCTACGTGCCTGGGCTAGCTCTTGCTCTAACCCTTCATTAATCTTCATCAAAGCTTCTTTCTCTCTCACAACTTGTTCATATGCTTCTCTAGAAACAGTAGTCGGCTCTTCTACCGGAACGGGAGCAAGAATTGGTACATCTGGATATGGCATCTTCAGCTGACTAGCCCTCTCCTGAATCCAAGCTCTATAAGGTGCATAGGCCTGGCAATCGTTCTTACCTAACAGTGGTTTCCCTTTGCGGTTAATACGCGTCCAGGCACGTCGCAACCTGGCTAATAACTCCCCCTTTACGTCACCGGTGAAGTACAGAGATTCCTGTACTTCTTCCTCCTGAGGTGGATTCTTCAGCGCATATCCGAACTGGCGAATGAATAGAGAAGGGTTGTAATTGATACACCCTTTTCTTCCTATCAGCGGCACATTAGGGTACCCCGAACAACTGAATATGAGCTCAGATCCCAACAAATCTCTATCAAACCACTCCATATCTTCCGATGATAGCCTCATCAGACGCTCTGGCCAACCAACTGGAACTGTAGTCTCTGTAGCAGATCCTCTCTTAGGAAGGTGACTCTCAAACCACATACTCAATAAGGGTACACAAAGATGAACATTCTTCCCTCTTCCCTTCTCATTCTTGTAATGCAGTGAGTGGTAGAGGTCTCCGAGTAAGGTAGGTACAGGATTACCAGCGGCAAACAAGTAGAAAGCATCGAAGTCCACAAAATCCGGTATATTGGGGAACAGTACTATGCCATAGATGCACAAAGCCAACACAGCATTGAAAGCAACCCAGCACCCATTCTTAGCGTACTCTTGGGCTTTACCAACTAAGAACTGAAATGAGAATCCTGGAACTCCACGGGAAACAGTAGTCACAAGTTCAGAAGCATCAACATGCAAGGCTTTTGCCAATTCCTCCGGCTTAGGTTTGGTATCATAATGAATGAATGGAACCTGGTTCTGCACAGGCAGCTCAACATACTCAGCGTATTCTTCCAGAGTTGGTCCCATAATAAAGTCAGAGAACGTGAAACACCTCAAAGCAGGGTCGTAGAATTGCATCAAAGCATACAGCCCATCTAACTCTACCTCTGAAGGTTTGCACACCAATCTCAGTAATCTACCATAACTCATCCGGAAACTACTACGAACACCCTCATCAGCAAGAGATATCAACCCCAGTAAAGGAACAATATCAGGCGTAGGCAATTTGTAAGCAACTGTTCTCCTTAAGCTAGTCATGATCAAACACTCAGAAGTCCGGGTACTAGAACTAGGGAAATGCAAATGCACCTGCAGCACAGACACACGTTAGTGAAATGCAAATGGTAATGGATATGCAGGCAATGCAATGCAAGTATCATTCAACAGGGACCAAAGCTGCAGCTGAATAGCCTAAACCCAATCAAGAAAGGTCTCAGACAGACCATCCAGAAGTCATCAAACCCTGGTCTCAGATAGACCTGAACAAATCTCCAACACTGGTCTATGACAGACCTCAAACCATAACTCCAACTGGTCTCTGGTAGACCTCAAATCACATCCATAATTGGTCTCTGACAGACCTCATAACTCTCCAACTGGTCTCTGACAGACCTCAGATCTCATCTCCAAATGGCCTCTGACAGACCTCAGAATACATCTCCAAAGGGTCTATGACAGACCTCAGAACTCTCCAAATGGTCTCTTGACAGACCTCATAACTCTCCATAAATAACCAGGATCTCTGATAAAGAAATAACCGGTATCTGAAGGTCTGGTTACCTGCATAACCCTGAATCCCCTCACGGGTGGGTGGCCCTATAACTGGCACAAGGTACGGCATCCTATGCGGTCGTCGGCGTCACAGACTTTCAGGGTTGATGATACGATTCCCAGAAGGAGTGGCATCATCAAATCCTGAAGAGGCCTCACTCAGCCAACTTCCAAATGATCGGTCCCCAGAGTCGACAATCCAACTAACCAGCAACCCACGCCAACCAAAGGAAGGGGCAGGAGGCCAACCAGCGGAACCTCGTCTGAGTGTAGATTTCATGGGACACCAAAGCAAGCAAAGCAAGCGGGCGCCCACTAATTTCTACTCTAATTCTAGGTGCACTCAAGCCCAGGTCCGGCTTATCTCTCAATATCAGAACACCCGTCACACCCCAAATACAGCAATAATAATCAATGCATAATGCTGAAAATAAAAGGTTAGAAATATACAATAACTCCATACAAAATCCTCGACGGGAAAACAAGCGCTAGGATTGACTCGCTCAAAGGGACGTTGGATCCCAAATGCATAAGAACTATCGCAGTCCTTAGCAGCCAGGGGACGTTGGATCCCCAGCAGAGTCGCCAGCTGTCGCTACTGCGAAAATCGGCGCCGGCTGAACAGAAGAGTCGCCACCGTGCGTTATTTATCCCACGGGAGGGAAAGGAAACGCTCAGAGTAAACCTCGCGCAACACGGGAAAGGTATGGTCATCGCAACCAAAACCTGGGTTCGGGAGTCGGTTATGCAAGGGGAAGGTATTAGCACCCCTCACGTCCGTCGTACTCGACGGGATCCACGCTTGTTTTCGGGTATGGATTGTTATTCTATCTAAACTATAGGTCAAGGGTTAAAAAAGAAAATAAAATGAAAATAAAAATGACTCGGCAAAGTATCGCACTTTATGCCTACGTATTCCCGTCTGGAACGAGAAATCAGAGTCAACGTAGTTCGCCTACCTACGGGAAAGGAGGGGAAGGTTGCTCGCTAGGATATCGCATCCTATGCCTACGTACTTTCATACAGCATGAAAGATCAGAGCAAACGTAGTTCGGGCCACGTACGACGCAAGCTTGTCTTGGTTGATTTTATTCTTTCTGAAAAAAGGTTTTCTGATTAGCAGTCCAAGCGGACAAAAATGACGTCTTGATGAGTTCACATTCTTTTACGGAAGAAGTGTCTTTTATTGTGTTTGAGATCTTTATGTGTTTTTCTGTTTGTTTTGAGAAAGAAAGAGACAGAACTCTAACCTACGGTTGCGAAGGGAAACAAACTATCCTAATGTTATCATGCATGGGTTAAGACCTAGTGTCTATCATGCTCCTCTCTTGCGCAGAGAGAAACAGAGATCCTAAGGGAATAGACGGAAACAGAAACAATAACAGATATATACAGTAAAGCAGTAAAATGCATGAATGCAGCAATACAAGCGAGGCAAGGGAGTCCCACTCGACCTCGAACCTAGAAAACAATAGGCAAAAGTGAACAGGCTTCACTTTCAACCCAGCAGGGTAAACAGCAAACAATACAGTTCAGAAAACCAATCGATACATCAGCAAATGAAATACAGCAAGAGAAACAGCATCAGCAGCTCAGCATCTGACTTCAAGTAATCTCCAATCACTCACAGGCTTCAACAAGCATCAATCTTCATCTTCATGGCCTTCAGGCAAGGGCTGTGATCATCAGTCTTCTATTTGCAGTGGCTTTTCTTCAAGCTCAAACCTCCAGGATGAGGGATCAGTCACAAGAGTGAATTGGGTGTTAAGCAATCAGTTGACTACCAAAGGTGGTGAACAAACTGCTTCTAACACAAAGAGACATTTTCTCTCAAGAGTTCTATCTCATAGACACTATCACCAAGCCTTCCAAAGGAAGGGGGTGAGTGTCTTAGAGAGACTCTGAATCACAGAGAAGAATGGATGCAGACAAGGCAATCCATGTTTGAGAAACAATCATTCTAATCTAGAGCTCTGCCTAGCTCCTAAACCCTATCTCCTCAGCAGCTGCTAGCAAGAACCTCCTTCTCAACTCTGACAGTTGATCTTCTATCTTTGAATCTCCCATAGTCTTCATCTCCACAAATCTTCAGCTTCCCCAGGGCCCCAGACAAACCCAATACCCAAGCAAGCAAACAATAAACCCCAGAGGGCACACCACTCCAGACAACAGATATACAGACAGTAATAATAGCAGTAGGGGAATCTTAACTTTTCTAAGGGATCTAGTAACTACCCATAGCCCCTATAGTCCCATAACTAATCTATTTGAATCCTAAGTCTTAAGGGAAATGAAATCAAACTCCTAAGTTGTCACCTAAAACCCTAGTTTTGTACATGATGTTCAAGCATTTATTAATCACCTAAAATTAACCTCTAAAAATGGGAACTAAAATATTTCTACAAGTTTAATATCTCATCTAAACAATATAAAAAGAATGACTAAAAAATATTAAAGCATGTAAGAGAACAAAAATCATTAAAATGAGGCATGAAATGAAACTATTTAATGTGACATTTATTTAGAAAATATGGAAAAAATATGAAATAAAACTAAAAATGAAATTTTATTTTCCTATAATATTCTAGACATTTTAATGAAAATATGGTAAAAAGAATGGATTAGAATGCATTTTTTATGAATTAGATATGAATTAATGAAAATTGGTAAAATAAAATGGAATTAAGAAAATTAAATGAATTAAAATGAATGAAAGAGGGGTGCATTCAGAAATCTCGCCCAGTTCAATCCAGGATGGGCCTTCAGACAGGGGGTGTGATTAGCGCTTCTGCTAGGCCCAGAATACACTCAGCATTAGTGAAATAGAAAGAAGCGAGCTGGGAGGTGAGAAAAGCAGTGAAATCACGTTAGAATATGGTTTTGGGCCTAACACGGGGGTGGGATTAGCACGATTCAACTCAGGCCCGCCCGTTTCAATTAATGAAACGGCGCGTTTTGGCCAAACTTCAATTCCCTCCAAACGATCAGATTAAATGCTGGCCATTGGATCTTACCCTAAGTCAAAAGTCCAAGACATAATGCACGGCCACGATTATTTCTTCCCCAATTGACCTGCAACTTAGGGTTTCAATTCACCATTAACTCCATGCGCGAGCTACTTTCCTCCTCTCTGTTCTCCATCTCCAAGCCACGAATCAATATGCCATAAACATGAAAGTTGCTCAGGATCTTCCCCTCTACAATCCTATAACACTAGCTCAGTCTGAAACTCAAGGAAACTCTCAACCCGATCGAGGTAAAAACTGGTCATCATGAATATGCACTGAGATACATCACCACAATCCTCAATCAAACTTAACATAAACTAGTCTATGCCTAATGGAGATCAACATACGCTATCCAGCTACGATTCTAATGGCTCAACCTAAGAGATATTGATCCAAACAGTTTGTTGCACCTGTCACCAACCATCACCAATCCTTTCCAAATTCATCTAACTTAATCTCCTAACCACCTAGATCAAGTCTAAACTAATAAAATCATGTTAAACTAACTGAATCAAGCTAATCGAATGAAAACTTACCTGATGTAAAACCTTGAGAACAGCTATGGAGATGGAAGATCTGAGGCTTTTGAGACTTGGATCTTGATCCACAACCTTAGTACTCAATTCTGTATGCAAAATTCTGGAGATTTCTTGCTTGAATTATGCTATTCACTTGAACTTGTGATTTTGATGTTGATGAAAAAAACACTCGAAAATGGATGAGAATCACCAAAACCTTGCTTCAATTATGATCTATGATGATGATGGAGTAAAATTGAATTGGTTTTGATGAAGATTGATGAAGAATTTGAGAGATTTGGAATGAAACTTTTATGAACAAGAATGAGAAATTTGTGGAATTCTTGGTGCAAATGAAGCCAACCCTTGCCAAATTCTCCTTTCATGAATATATAGACCCCAATGGTACATTCTAGATCCATCTTGCACATTTCCTTGTTTTCCAACTTTGGCTCATTTTGATTATGTTTCTTAAAATGCAAGCAACCATGGATAACTTTCTTTTTTCCTTCTAAACTCAAAAAAGTGTTTGAACCATTGTTCTTAGAATTGTTTTTCCATTCAAAATCATATATTGGAAGTCTCCATTTGGACTTGTAAATCTCCCAAACCATTTTTCAATTTGAAATTATTCACTTTATAAGCCTTTTTAGTTCATATTTTGACCAATTATTCAACTCCATGCTATGAGCTTCTCCCATAATTTGTGACCTTCTTTCTAGACTTAAAACCCCATTTGGAGCAAGTTTGATGTTGTAAGTTTTTCCATTTGAGGCCTCCTTGTATGAGTTTTGGACATAGGTTAAAATGACCTGTAATTCACAAATGCCCAAAATACCCTTTGCTTGCCAAGACCATAAGTTGAGTTCTACACATCATATGAAGGCATGCCATACCATTCTAGAAAGCTAAGACAATGAGGAACAATTCTTGTGTTGACCAAGAATTCATTTGAAATCTCCTTGAGGGGTAAAACTAGCTTGGAAGTCAAGTCACTTTCACAGACAAAAATTCAGACACCCCAGATGACCTGTAACTTGCAAGGACCATAACTTGAGTTCTACAAATCTCCTTGAGGTCTTCCACCACTCAAATTAAAGGTCTTGAGATCCTCTACAAGTTTCATGTTGGCCAAGAAGCCATTTGAAGCTATCATTTTGACTTATCTTGCTTGGAAATTTGACCTAAACTAGGGGATTTTACAGAGAAACCCTAATTTAGTAACTCCTCTTCTCCTTGATTTCTCTTGAATTCTTCTTGTCATATCTCCATATCCTTCTTTATATGTCCAATGTTGATCCCCACATCTCTCCAATAGACTTGAATGCCCTCTTAAGTCAGTCAATTGACCTAGGGTTGACCTAGGATTGACCCAGATGAAACCCTAGTTGACTGTCTTCAACTATAGCTCTTGTGCTCACATCAACAACTTGTTTTCTTCTCCAAATGACTTTATAAGTCTCTCAAGATGTCTAGATACTCTCCATGCCTTCACTTCACAGCTCACAACCCTCTTGTTGATCCTCAGATATCCTCAGCTAGGAAATGGACTCAAGGCTTGATCTGCTGAACTCTTTGCTTTCAAATTCTTTCCTGATGACTTGACTGAGATGGAATTAGGATAATAACCTCATGATAGGCCTCTAGAGATGATAATAACAATTGGTCCCCTGTTGAATGACTTGCTATGCTTATGCTATGCAGATGGTTAGTCTATTTACATGACTCTATATGCAAATGCTAATGATAATGAAGCATAAACCAAGGAATAAGGTTGGGCAAATTTTGGGGTGCAACAATGGGCCACAAGTCTTATGATTGTGGAAAGTTCAAGGCGAAGTGTTCCAACTATGAACTCTTTGGTCATGATGCAGCAGAGTGTAGAAAGAATGCTGTGAAGTGTTTTAATTGTGGCGAGGTGGGTCACATTAGCCCGAATTGTACCAAACCGAAGCAAGCTCCGGCGGGCGGAAAAGTATTCGCATTAGCAGGTTCAGACGCTACTAATGCGACAGATAGTTTGATTAAAGGTACATGCTTTATTAATGATATGCCTTTAGTTGCTATTATTGATACTGGAGCGACTCACTCGTTCATTTCTCTTGCGTGTGCTAAGCGGTTGGATTTGTGTATGGTTTCTTTGAGTAGTGGTATGGTTATTGGGACTCCCGCTTCGGGGTCGGTAACTACTTCTTGGGTGTGTGCAAGTTGTCCTTTGACCATGTATGGTAAGGACTTCGTTATGGATTTAGTGTGTTTACCGTTGGAAGGTTTGGACGTAATCTTGGGTATGAACTGGTTGCAATTTAATAGAGTTCATTTGGATTGCTATCACAAGTTAGTAAGATTTCCTTCTTTGGAAGATGGTGAAAACGAGAGTTTTCTTTCCACTAAAGAGTTGAAGAAACTTTTAGCGGACGAAGCTCAGTTGTTTGGTTTGTTTGCATCGTTGTCGGCGGAGAGCAAAGTTGAGCTCGACGTGTTTCCTGTGGTTTGTGAATTTCCTGAAGTGTTTCCGGAAGATGTTGCGGATGTGCCGCCAAAGAGAGAGGTTGAATTTTCTATTGATCTAGTTCCGGGTACTAGACCAATTTCGATGGCCCCGTATCGGATGTCGGCATCGGAGTTGGTGGAATTGAAGAAGCAGTTGAATGATTTGTTGGATAAGAGATTTGTAAAACCAAGTGTTTCTCCTTGGGGTGCGCCGGTATTGTTGGTAAAGAAGAAGGATGGTAGTATGCGATTGTGTATTGATTATCGGCAGTTGAATAAGGTGACAATTAAGAACAAGTATCCGCTTCCAAGAATTGATGATTTGATGGATCAATTAGTTGGAGCCCGTGTTTTTAGTAAGATTGATTTGAGATCCGGTTATCACCAGATTCGGGTTAAGGAAGAAGATATTTCGAAGACGGCTTTTAGAACACGATATGGTCACTATGAGTATACGGTGATGCCATTCGGAGTTTCTAATGCGCCGGGTGTTTTCATGGAATATATGAACCGTATCTTCCACGAGCAGTTGGATCGTTTTGTGGTAGTGTTTATCGATGACATTTTGATTTATTCTAAGTCTCGAGAGGAACACGAAGAACATTTAAGGATTGTGTTGCGGATTTTGAAAGAGAAGAAGTTGTACGCAAAGTTGTCTAAGTGTGAGTTTTGGTTGTCGGAGGTGAGTTTTCTTGGACATATTATTTCCGGCAATGGTATTAGTGTGGATCCATCCAAGATCGATGCGGTAATGCAATGGGAGACTCCAAGATCGGTTACGGAAATTCGAAGCTTTTTGGGCTTGGCAGATTACTACCGGAGGTTTATTGAAGGATTTTCAAGGTTAGCACTTCCGTTAACGCAGTTGACTTGTAAAGGAAAGGCTTTTATTTGGGATGTTAATTGTGAAGAGAGTTTCATGGAATTAAAGAGAAGGTTAACGACAGCGCCAGTTTTGATTTTGCCGAATCCTACGGAACCTTTTGTGGTTTATTGCGATGCTTCTTTGTCAGGATTGGGTGGTGTATTGCTGCAAGATGGGAAGGTCGTGGCGTATGCTTCTAGACAGTTGAGAGTGCATGAAAAGAATTATCCTACTCATGATTTGGAGTTAGCGGCCGTAGTGTTCGTTTTGAAAATTTGGAGGCACTATCTTTATGGTGCAAGATTTGAGGTTTTTAGCGATCACAAGAGTTTGAAGTATTTGTTTGATCAGAAAGAATTGAATATGAGGCAAAGGAGATGGCTAGAACTTTTGAAAGATTATGATTTTGGTTTAAATTATCATCCGGGTAAGGCGAATGTGGTAGCCGATGCTTTAAGTCGGAAGTCGTTGCACGTGTCTACTTTGATGGTTAGAGAGTGGGAACTTTTGGAGAACTTTAGAGATTTGAGTTTGGTTTATGAGTTAACACCGAGTAGTGTGAAGCTGGGTATGTTGCATGTCACGAATGATTTCCTTGCTACGGTGTGTGAAAAGCAAAAGTTGGATTTGAAATTTGTGGATTTGATGACGAATGGAAATGAAGATTTCAAAGTTGATGAATTAGGAGTTTTGAGGTTTCGAGGTCGTATTTGTATTTCCGATGATGCGGATTTGAAAAAGATGATATTGGAAGAGGGACATCGGAGTAACTTAAGTATTCATCCGGGAGCGAATAAGATGTATCAGGATTTGAAGAAGATCTTTTGGTGGTCTGGATTGAAAAGCGATGTCGCTCGTTTTGTGTACTCGTGTTTGACTTGCCAGAAGTCTAAGGTAGAGCATCAGAAGCCTAGTGGATTGATGCAACCGTTGGATATTTCGGAATGGAAATGGGATAGTGTATCGATGGATTTTGTTACGGGATTGCCGAATACGCAAAGAGGACATAATGCTATTTGGGTGATTGTTGATAGGCTTACTAAGTCGGCTCACTTTATTCCGATTGATATTACTTATTCTTTGGAAAGGTTGGCCGAGATTTATGTTGGCACTATTGTGAAGCTTCATGGAGTTCCTAAGAGTATTGTGTCGGATAGAGATCCTAGATTTACTTCAAGATTTTGGGAAGGTTTGCAAGGTGCCTTGGGTTCTAAGTTGAGATTGAGTTCGGCATATCATCCGCAAACAGATGGTCAAACCGAGAGGACGATTCAATCGTTAGAAGATTTGTTGCGTGCTTGTGTGCTTGAGCAAGGTGGTGCGTGGGACGGTTATTTAGCGTTGATTGAGTTCACCTATAATAACAGTTTCCATTCGAGTATTGGTATGGCACCATTTGAGGCTTTATATGGTCGGAGATGTCGAACACCTCTGTGTTGGCATGAGACAGGCGGAAAGTCGGTAGTTGGTCCAGAAATGGTACAGCAAACGACGGAAAAGGTGAAATTTATTCGGGAAAAGATGAGAGCTTCTCAGAATAGACAGAAAAGTTATCATGATAAAAGGAGAAAGGACCTTGAGTTTCAAGAGGGCGACCATGTGTTTTTGAGAGTTACACCGGTAGCGGGTGTGGGTCGTGCTTTGAAGTCGAGAAAGTTGACTTCTCGTTTTATTGGTCCGTATCAGATTGTCGCACGAGTTGGTGCTGTGGCTTATCGTGTGGCGTTGCCTCCGAATCTTTCGAATTTGCATGATGTATTCCATGTCTCGCAACTTCGGAAGTATGTTCCGGATCCGTCACATGTTATTCCAATGGATGAAGTGGAAGTAAGAGATAACCTTACAGTTGAAGTTTTACCGGTTAGTATTTTGGACCGTGAAGTTAAGAAACTAAGAGGCAAGGATATTGCGCTTGTGAAAGTGTCCTGGGGAGGTGCCGCGGAAGGCAACATGACTTGGGAATTGGAGAGCAAGATGCGAGAGTCGCATCCGGAGTTGTTTGAATAAGGTAATATTTTCGAGGACGAAAATTTCTAAAGTGGGGGAGAGTTGTAACGCCCCGATTCTGAATTCCCATTAATTGTTGAGTCTTTTAATTTATTTATTTGATATTTGTTTTAAATTGAGAAATTATATATTATTATGTGGTGTTTGCTTATTTTATCTATTTTTACCGATTCGGAGAGTTCTCGGGGAATTAGAGTAAAAAGGGCATTTTAGACATTTAGCACTTTAGTGTGAGAATTGATTGGTAAGTGTTGGAAAGAATTTGAGAGGAAAGAAATAGAGATAGAAATGGAATAAGGGAGAAAAAGAAAGAAAGATAGTAACATAAGAAGAAAAACAAGAGAAAGAAAAGAGGAGAAGAGAAAGAGAAGAGAAAGTGGAGAGGAAAACCTAGAATCATCAAGGAATCATCACCAAAGCTTGCAATCGATCGGTAAGGGTGTGAAACTCCATCATCTCTTTAATGTGTATGATTATATGTGTATGTGTTTGGATTTTGTAGAGTTTCTACTCTTTTTCCACTTAGGTTAGAAGTTGGTTTAGTGAGTAGAATGAGGTTTTAATCGGTTAGAACTCGGATTAGACGATGTGGTTTAGTCGGGTGATGGTTGGGTTGTGCTACTGTGACTGGTTTGGATTTAATCGGTTGGTTGTGTGGAGTTTGGGCTTTGAGACAGCCATGGAAGTTCTGTCTTCGCAGGCTCGCCAGGCGAATGGCAGCGAAGCTTCGCCAGGCGAAGTTCAGCGAGCTGTAGCGAAGCAAGTCAGAAGCTAACACCCTGTATTCGCTGGCAAGTTCGCCAGGCGAGGTTAGTTGGCGAAGGTTCGCCAGGCGAGTGTGTAGCGAGCCTCAGCGAGTAATTCCAGAATTACTCCCAGTGGACTTCGCTGGGAAGTTCGCCAGGCGAAGGTCAGCGAGCATTCGCTGCGTGGCTTCGCCAGGCGAAGGTTGGCGAACCTGGCAGTGTTATTTTGTTTTGTTGTTTGTTCAATGCATGATGTTTGGTTGATTCAATTATGATTAATGCCTATACGAATGATCGATGTGTGAACTATTTTGACATGTCGTGCTGTGGGTGGCCGAAAGGCGTGAATCCTAGATTGTAGAGTAAATGGTGAATCTTGAATATTTGATAATCTTGTGTATTTGCTCGAATTGAATAGAAACGCATTGATAGGCTGATATGCGTGTAAACCATGTGTGGAATGGTGTATAATGTGAATGCATGATAGATATATGCGATGTATGTGATAAATGCAATGAGTATGTTTGTGAGCATAGTATGCATTTTTGTGTTGAATGATCCCTCGGAGGATTTGCAGAACCTCGTATGATACGATGGTTATATTAGATTCCTTGGAGAATCGGTTGCATTGTGTGATTCCTCGGAGAATCGGTCATAACATGTAATCCCGTGGAGGATTGGCTAGAGTATTTGATTCCGTGGAGAATCTGCTGAGTACTTGATCCCGTGGAGGATCTGCTGAATATTCGATTCCGTGGAGAATCTGATGAATATTTGATTCCGTGGAGAATCTGCTGAGTACTTGATCCCGTGGAGGATCTGCTGAATACTCAATTCCTTAGAGAATCTGTTGAATGAGTCGGTACCGCATTTGCATCTGCATAGAGTCGTGTGTCGGTCTCTATGGGTTGCATGAGTCATTTGTGTATGATGCATTAGTTGTGTGAATATAACTGTGTATGTTATATATGATTGTTTGGAGGAAATATAGTGAATGTTCATGTGTATGTGCCGAGACATGATTATTTGTATATGCTTAATGTGGTGAGAACATAATTTGAGTATAACTTGTATCAATATGAGTATATGTATATATACAATTTTATGCATTAACTGTTATGATGTTGTTTCTCACCCTTCTGCTGTTTTATAATGCTCTATGAGGCATTGCAGAGTAGGAAGCTGGAGGTTCTTTTTGTGAAGCGATGTCTTCATTCTTTTTGGTCAATGGATCTGATATGTAACATCTGGGTAGTTAGGAAGCCTTTGACTCTTTTGGAGTTACATTTGTTTTGATTCTTTTGTGATACATATGTGTATGTATCTGCTGTGGATATGTTGTAAAGCATGAATTAACTGATGGTTGTATATACTTTTATGAATGAGATCGATTCAATATTTGGATGTTTCCGCTTTATTCTAAATATTGAGATGTGGGTTACCCATTGTTGCATATCTATTTGAGCAGGTATCGTATGTGTTTAATTTCTTGATAATGTGATGCGCCTCTTTTATACCATGTTTTAATTAAACTCTGATGAAATAAATTTTCTAAGTGCCTAATTGATTTATTTGATATAATTTGGGGGTATAGAAAGGGGGTGTTACAGAATGCGTCGCATGTCACCCTAAGGGTACCAAACTAGACATCCTAGACGATTGAGAAGAAACTCCTCAACTGTCATTTCCTACGTATCTAACGATGCAGCTCACAACACTCGACGGTTACCTGAAGACTTGAATAAGAAAGACGTTGAATGAAGCGGCTCTGTTGGCTCTCGACATGCGCGCAAGCTCCATTCCAATCTTCTCCTCTCTAGATCCTTGATGAGGACGCTCGAATCAGGAACAATGTGACGCTTAGACCGTCATGATTCGACTTATACGAGAAATCAAACTCTCAGAGGTAGCGTATTGATGTCCGTGTCAAAGACAAGATAGAGAAATGATATCGACAATCATTCTCCAATTGAATCGTGTCACACGGCCAGCCAACAATAAAATCAAAGATAAACTCGGATAGGAAACGAAAATAGGAGAGAAATCCAACACAAAATGGAAATAATATGCTACTCCTAAAATATGGCAATTAAATTCTACTAGACAATATTCTAAAGAAATATTAAAAGAAAATGCATAATGGAAAATAACATAAAACAATTCTATCTAAATCCCTAATATCCTAAAGAAAATGGAAGTTCTATGTTAAAATCTATAATATTCTATAAGGAAAACTAGAATGGAAAATTCGATATTACCATCTATATATCCTATAATATGCTAAAAATAATGGAATATAAATTCTATATTGAAAACTATGCACTAATGTCCTAGGAAAATAAAACTATAATCCTAAAGAAAAAATAGAACTATATCTATTACACTCATTCATCCAATACAAGGAAATTAAATTGCAAAGGGGAGGGGGGGTACAATCTGCAACACTGGGTGTAAAGCAGAAAAAAACACTTTGGGCCCAACCCACAATACAAAAAAGAAAATCAGAAAATAAAACAAATGGCCAGGGGGGGTTCGCTCAGCCAAGCAGGGTGCAGGCAGAAAAAACAAGCGCTTGGGCCCAGCCCAGTAACCACAAAAAAAATTCCAACCGAGGGGGGGTTAGCCCAGGAAATGGGTGTACGCTCAGAAAGAGACCCAAGTGATTGGGCCTCGCAGCCCACCAACTCAACCGAGTCTCAGGCTCCTCGTCCTTCTCCTCTCTCAATTCCAACAGAAACCCTAATCTCTTCTCACTTCAACCGCTGCCGCCGTACTCCTATCTTGGCGTTTCACACTTCTCATTCCTCAATCTTCATCTTCAATCATCATTTCTTTCGTCCATCTTTACACAGGTCTCCGTTTCGTTCTCCTCGTCTTCATATGGGATTCGCGAGCTCAACAAATCAACGGAGGTTATATCTTTGGAGTTGGGACGCGCCGTTGGTGTGAAGGTGAATCACTGATGAAGTAAACGATGAAGGTCCGTAGATGAAGTTGTTATGGATCTTGCAGATTTGCGCGAAGAAGACGAACACCTGGGAGATCGCTGAAGATGATGAAGATCATTCTTGAATAATCTGGAGAAATCTGAGGGATGAGGATGAAATGAGGTTTTCTGGGAACGGTGAACATACGACGCAGATCTTGAAGACCTTAACAAACCTTATTGCTTCTAGATCTTCTGGAAAAGCACGGAGAACGATGAAGTTCATGAAGAACTCCTTGAAACAGATGAACGTTCCTTGAGTTTTATGAGAAAACTGTTAAAGATCCTGATGAACGATCGATGAAGGTGTTCTTGGGTCCTGATGAACTTCTGAAGGTTGATGATGAAGCAGATTCTTGAAAACTTTCTGGAATGGTTGAGGTGTTGATCATGAAGATCTGGAAATCTTCAAGAACAGATGAAGTTTCTGGCGCATATGCGTTTTCCGGTGGCAGTTGATAGAGGTTGATGAAGAACACGATGAGCTTCTGGTGAGGATTTGGGAAGAACTGACGAAGTTCTTGGTGATTTGCAGTTTCCGGCGAGTTGTTGGACGTTTTCGGCGACAGTTACACACTCCGGTGAGAAGTTACGGTGGGATTTGATTTCCCCGGCGAGGGGTCGCCGGAGTTTGCATGGCCGGCGGGAGGGAGACGGTGAACGGGACGCGTGGCAGGTGGAGTATTTGGGGGAGGACGCGTGGCCTGAGGGAGAGTGAGAGAGAGACAAGTGTGCAGGTGAGGTGGTGAGTGCTGAGGGTAATGTGTCAGCTGGTGGGGTAGTGGAGAAAATGAGGTGTCAGGAAAGAGAAAGAAAACGTGGTGCAAACCCTAACTAATATTAAACTAGATCAAACTAACTAACTAATGTCAATTAATATTCTAATTAAATCTAGATTAAAATCTAATTAATAAAACCTATAAAATCTAAAAAGAATTAAATCTAGATACAAAACTCTAATATAAAAATGATTAATATCTAAAAGAAAAGATTAATATCCTAATAAACAATGATTAAAATCAAACTAATCTATATGAATTAATTCTACCAAGAAATCAACCTCTAATAAACCCTATTAAAAATAGAAAAAAAGAGAGTTATCCAATTAAACCAATTAAAAATCTACTTAATTGTCTAGAAACAAAAAAAACTATTTAAAACTATTAAAAAAAAAAAGAAAACTCTAAAAAAAACTATTAAATTCTATAAGAAAATATTAAAAAAAACTATTTAATATCTAGAAAAATTCAATTAAATCTATCAAAATCTATTAAAAATCTAGAAAATAAAAGGGAAAATTCTAAAAATGCCAGGAAGCCAATTAAATCGATTAGAGAACAACTGCACAACTATAGCGAAATAAGCGGTAAAAACCGGACACCGAAATGTCCTCAAAAATAACAGCGAGAGCTGAAAACACCGGGAAGCGCACAACTTCCTAAAAACTGGAACTCCGATCATCCGAACTGGTCTGCAACGTCCGAAATGTGACAACAGGGCTGTAATCTCGATAAAACCATGGATGGCTGAAAAATGCAATGTATGCGGTATGCGAATACGAATGGAAAATGCGTCGAAACATAAACCAGATGTGGGAACCGGTTGGACAAATTTTGGGGTGCAACAACTAATTAGCAGCAGTAGAACTTTAAAGTTAGGGACATCCTGAATGACAAAAAGGAGACAACCATTTAAGTATGCTCTAAGTTTTGTCCAGAATGCATAATTGTGAGTAAAGGATGACACCCTCGTTTTCCTAGATAAAGCAATTCACAAGGCAAACAAACTGTTAGTAGCTCGCGATGACATCTGTGAAAGTGTGCAGACATTGATAATAAGGAACTCAATGAACGAGAGTAGCCATACAACGCAGGTACCAATTTGGCATCACGCAAGAAGCAAAGAAAGAGAGGTAGGTTGGACGTTCCTCAACCCTCAATTCAATCGATCACCGGGCATAAGTAAGCAATGCTAGCAACACAGTTCGAGCAGCTCAGAGTTAACTCAAGCGACATAAATAAGCAAACAAAGGCAACCGTAATCCTCAGCTCAGACACAATGTCGTCATCGTCGTTTCAACCCTACATCAGCCACGGCATAAGACAAAGCGAGCATCTGAACTCGAGTATGGATTTCTCTGCGAAGAAGAAGAAAAGAAGTGTTAGCACAATCCCAGAATGGCAAGTTCCTATTTTCAACGGCAAAAGAAAACAGGTCCCAAAGTCAAACGCGAATATTACAAATTAACACGAAAGAGGAAAGTTTTGAACTTCCCAAATCGAAGCAGAAAGAATCAATATATATATATATATATATATATATATATATATATATATATATATATATATATATATATATATATATATATATATATATATATATATATATATATATATATATATATATATATATATATATATATATATATATATATATATATATATATATATATATATATATATATATATATATATATATATATATATATATATATATATATATATATATATATATATATATATATATATATATATATATATATATATATATATATATATATATATATATATATATATATATATATATATATATATCAATTACGGGATCCCAAAATCACTCAGTGTCCTGACAGAATCAGATGAACAAGGAAAGCTTTGAAAGCAATCATCATTGGAGGCCCATTGGTTTCACCTATAAAAAGACCAACAATCAACGATCCAAGGAGATAAAAAAAGATCACCGAAGAAGGAGGTACGCCCATTTAGAGAGACGGAGAACACTCGAGGCTCAGACCAAAAGAGAAGAGGCTAGTCATCACCAAGGAGTTCAGATCCCCGCTGTCGTCATCATCGCCTCTCCGCCGCCGTCAACAAGTCGCCGACGACTCTCGTTCGTGGGTGAGAACTCATTTTGTAATCGCTGTGCATGTTTGTTCTTTGTGTAGGTTTTTTTTCGCGGTCCATCGAAGAATGAAGGAGATGCGATGCTCAATGGAGACGATGAATGCAGATCGGGCGAGGACGAGGAATCATGGGAGCTAGGGTTTCGATCCCTCTATTTTCGATGTTTTCTTATCTGTTCTTTTGTTTTGGTGTAATTTGTAAGTTGATTGTAATTAAATACCGCACGTGCATGGTAGTTACCATGCACCTCGTATCACATCACCACACACATTGCCAACTACGTGATCTAACGGTCCACACCGCAGCCTCATGGTAAACCCTCGTAAACCATCCACATTGAATCCGTCCGCCCCCTAATCATCTTTTAATCTTAATTAACCTGTTTTAATCTGGTTTAATCATTTTAACCTTATTTTATTAATTAATTAACCTTAATCTATTATAATCAGTTTTTTTATTCAATCCAACTAAAACCTATTTTATCCAAATTAATTTAATTAATCTCAATTTAGTTTTTTAATTAATAAATCTTTTTTTGATTAGTATGATTAACTCTTTTTTTATTATTAAATTAATCTTTATTATAATCAGTTTTTTTTTTAATTAAAAACAATTAGCAAAACTTTTATACCCCTTAACTTATTTATTTATTAATTAACTCTCTTTGTACCAATTTATTCAATAACTTAACCTTTTATTAATAATTAAAATTATTCGTCTTTTTTAAAAAAAAAGAGCCTATCTCATAATAACCTATTTAATTTATAGTAGTAATAATATTTTGCTTAAATTAATAAATCCTTTTATTAAAAAAAAAATACAAAACCAATCAACTTATAATTGAAACTCATAATTAATAAATTTTTCTCATAAATCAATAATTCGCAACCTTTCAACTAATCTCACTACAAACATAATGCATTTCTCATAAGTACTTCAACTAAAATTAGTCCATCTCACTATTAATAATCAAATCCATCTTTTTTCCAAAAAAAAATCAATCAGCCCACTTAAGGTCAATCCTACAACTTAATCAATCTCCCGCATTCGATCAATCGTGCACATGTTCACTTCACAATTCACTCTCACACACTTCAGCGCTTTCATGCGTATATGTATGTTTATTTATTTTCCCTTTATCATTCCTGCAATTTATCTTACAGCAATTTACATTTACCGCATTTATCTTATCGCATCGCATTCCGTCCAAAGGAAAAACCTACACATGATTCAACACTTGTGTGTAGTGCACATCATTTGCATCATCCTCCCACTTGATCCTTGATCCTATTCAAGTTGATCTTTCTAAGTTAGATCATACCCCATAGGAAGGACCTTTATCTTTACAACTTAGATCAAAACAAATACAACTCAATTCAAACATGCAAACATTAGAGAACAAGATGTTAATCATCTTAAGCTAGATAGAACTTCCATCCCACATCAATACAATCAACATGTAGGGACTTTGCCTTAAGAGAGATAGAGGCGTACTTGTCGATCAATATCCGAGTACTTGAGCCCTTCTCTTAAGACGATGCAAAGACTATTTTCCTACAATTTGTGGTAGTTAAATCTCTCTTAAAATGACAACTCACCTTTTCTCCTAAAATCAATCAATCAACTACCCTAAACCCGTAGGAACTTTGACCACAGTCAAAGAACTCCTCAAACCCTTTAGGGGAACTACAGATACTCTGATTCCACTCCTGTAAGGATATGTAGGCATAAGATGAGATGTCTTATCGAGTATACTTAGAAATAAACCCCTAGGTCTTTCAACCTTTAAGCAGATAACCCTTAGCAATAAACAAACATAAAACAAGAGGTTCCTATAGAGTACTACAGAAACTTAGGATGCTAGCACCTTCCCTAAGTTTAACCGACCCCCGAACCTAAAACTCTCTAGCTTGCATTTGCATTGCATTGTGGGAATTTCGATCTTTATCCCTTCCTTTGGACAAATCAAAGTTCGGTTGTAAATGAATAAGATTCAAACTAATCAATAGTTTGGTATCGAAATTTCACCGCGACACCTTGCAGAGCATCCCATGGAAGATTATCAACCACTCAAGTTTGAGTTCCCTGATGAAGATGTGATGTACATTCAGCGCATGAAACCAGAACCTGGTCCTGAAGAAGGTCCTGAGCTCGGATCCCGGTGGAAAATGTTGTTCGATGGAGCGTCAAACAAAAACAGACATGGTATTGGGGCTGTTTTAAAAAATCCAACTGGAGGGTATACTGCTGTCACAGCCCGACTTTGTTTCTCGTTTACTAATAACATAGCCGAGCACGAAGCCTGCATCTTAGGATTCGAAGCTGCCATTGATCTTCGCATTAAAATCTTGGAAGTAATCAGTGATTCTACTTTAGTGATCTATCAGCTCAAAGAAGAATGGGAGACTAGAGATGAAAAGTTGATCCCTTACAAAGCTCATATCCTAGAGATGGCCGAATATTTTGACGAGATTACCTTCAAGCATGTACCAAGAGCAGAAAATCACATCGTTGATGCATTAGCCATGATGGCATCAATGTGGAAGGTCCAGTTTGTTAACGAGGCGCCTCTGATTCGCATTGAGAGAAGGACAGTGCCCGCATATGTTATGACAATAGATGAAGAACCTGATGAGGAACCTTGGTTCCACGACATCAAGAATTTTCTTCAAAATCAAGAATATCAAGCTGACGCATCCAGAATCGACAAAAGAGCCATACGAAGATTGTCGGCTAAGTTCTTCATCAGCAATGGCACCCTTTACAAGAGGAACCACGATATGGTTTTGCTTCTATGTGTCGATGAAAAAGAAGCAAATCTCATAATGACTGAAGTGCACGAAGGAACATTCAGTACCCATGTCAATGGCCACGCCATGGCTAAGAAGATTTTAAGAGCTGGTTACTTTTGGTTAATTCTAGAGACGAACTGCATCCTCTTCGCTCGAAAATGCCATAAGTGTCAGGTCTATGCTGACAAAGTGCATGTTCCTCCACATCCTCTCAATGTGATGACGTCGCCGTGGCCCTTCACAATGTGGGGCATAGACATGATTGGGGCAATAGAGCCAAAAGATTCCAACGGACATCGCTTCGTCCTTGTTGCAATTGATTACTTCACCAAATGGGTAGAAGCAGCATCGTATGCGAACGTAACGAGACAAGTGGTTGCCCGCTTCATCAAAAAGGAAATCATCTTTCGATATGGTATTCCTAACCAGACCATTACCGACAATGGGTCAAATCTGAATAACAAAATAATGAAGTAACTCTGCGATGACTTCAAGATTAAGCATCATAATTCGTCTCCTTACAGACCTAAGATGAATGGCGCAGTCGAAGCTGCAAACAAAAATATCAAGAAAATAGTGCAGAAGATGGTCATAACCTACAAGGATTGGCATGAGATGTTACCATTTGCTCTACATGGATACCGAACATCAGTGCAAACCTCAACAGGGGCAACTCCTTTTTCCTTAGTATATGGGATGGACGTCGTGCTGCCCATCGAGGTCAAAATACCTTCTCTAAAGATCTTAATGGAAACCAAGCTTGAGGAAGACGAATGGATAAAAGAAAGGTTCGACTCATTGAACATCATTGATGAGAAAAGAATGACGGCCATGTGTCATAGCCAGATCTATCAACAAAGGATGATAAGAGCATTCGACAAGAAGGTTCATCCCAAAGAGTATAGGGAAGGAGAGCTTGTGCTTAGAAAAATCCTACCAACGCAAAAGGACATGCGCGACAAGTGGATGCCCAATTATGATGGCCCTTTCGTTGTAAAAACCATCTTCTCCGGAGGATCTCTAATTCTTGAGACCATGGATGGCGAACAACTCAAGTACCCTATCAACTCATATGCAGTGAAAAAGTACTATGCCTAAAGCGGAAACCTAGAAAGGTGATTCAAGTGCTTCAGCAAGACGGAAGTCAGAAGATTAAAGCTGACAAACGCAGGGGCAAAATCTTGTGCAAGGTGTTAAAGGAAGATCAATGTCTGTCATTCTCGTCAGAAGCAACGAGGCAAATGAACTGATAGTTAGCAGGACCAGATTATTATGGGATTCTGTAACCCTTTCTGTTTGCCGTTTTTCATAATGTATAAAGTTCCCGAGACTTTGCCCTCTGTAAAGTTCTCGTCTATCAATGAAATCAGATTTTGGCCAATCATTGTTATGATCTTCTGTTTTTGTTATGCAATTTCACTTATTTGTTAATAAAATTTTTCGAAAAGCAAAGTATTTTGAAAAACCTAAATTTTGTTTTTAAAAGAAAACTAATTTGACAAAACGATTGAAGAACTCTAGAGGTAATCCGGCAATATTACACAGTTCTCAAGCCGTAAAAGCTTGTTGTCGCCTCTGACCAAACTAGATGCGTCCAACGGCAATCCCCGCTCTTAAGCCAAGACTTCTCCTCTGCAGGTTTACAAGAATTTTGTTTATCTTGGAAGATTGTTATCTACACCAAAAGAAAGCGTCATCTAACTTGAAGCAATTGAGACTCGGCGTGATGGGTTCCCTCATTGTTTTCCTCGTTGCTCTTCTTTTCTCCCTTATGGGTCGGTTTGCATTTTACTGTTGCGGTGAGAATCGTGATACCAAGCTATTGATTAACTTGAATCTTAATTCTTAAAGTTCACAACCGGACTTTAATTTATCCAAAGGAAAGGTCTAAAGAAAGAAAGAACCTTTTGCGATGTAACAACAACGCTAAGAGATTCGGGGATCGGGGGTTGGTTATGCATAGGGTAGGTATTTCACATCCTAAACATCTGTAGTACTCTACAGGAACCTTTTGTTTGTTTGCATGCTAAGTTGGTAAATGTTTGCTAAGGATTGGGATTGGGTAAAGGGTATAGGTTAAAACCTAAAGAGAGTTTCTAAGTTTGCCCGCGAAGACATCACGTCCTCTGCCTACGTATCCTAACTAGGATAGAATCAGAGCAATCGTAGTTCACCTCACTAGGGTTAAAGAACACTTGATTGTGATCAAGGTTCCAAGGGGGACAAACATAACAATGTTTGTGTAGAGTTTACCCAAACTCTCTAGATCTACATTGAACACTCAAGAAAGGGAAGTAAGTAATCATATTTATGATTCTTACATAGAGTTAACTAAACTCTATCCTAAAGTTCTACGTTGAGAGACCAATTGGTTCTATCCAGTCCAAAAGGTGGGAGAAAGGGGTAAGGTTGCTCGTCAAGATATTGCATCTTGTGCCTACGTGTTCTCATTGTCCAATGAGAAATCAGAGCGGTCGTAGTTCAGGTCCGAACTACAGAATAAGGATCTATTGGTTCTTTCCAGACCAAAAGAGGGTGAAGGTTCTATCCAGACCTATGAGTTTAAATCCTATTGGTTCTATCCAGACCAAAAGAAGGGGAAGGGTCTATCCAGACCTATGAGGGTATCCTATTGGTTCTCCCCAGACCAAAAGGGGGAAGGTTCTATCCAGACTTATGATGTTTAAATCCTATTGGTTCTATCCAGACCAAAAGGGGGAAGGTTCTATCCAGACCTATGAGTGTAAATCCTATTGGTTCTATCCAGACCAAAAGGAGGGGAAGGTTCTATCCAGACCTATGAGTTTAATGAGCTATCTATGACCCAAGGGTCAATAGAGAGACTATCCTTTGGAAGGGAAAAGATGACTCAACTTGGATGAGAACTAAAGAGTTCCATCACTTGGGGAAAGTAAACTTAACAAAGCATAAACATTCACACATGATGAATATAAGGGATATGGTTACAACCAAGAATGATCAAGCATATTATAATAAGCAAGGATCTAAATTAGGATGAATGGTTACAACCAAAGAAAGCATTTAAGATATTACAATATCAGGCAAAGATTTCAATCACGATAAATGGTCACAACCAAAGCAAGTATTACAATATTAATGATTTCAATTAAGACAGATGGTCACAACCAAGAACAAATCTTAACAAAGATGGGGAAACATCGTAACAAAGATGGAAAGGGATCTTAACAAAGGTGACAACATATCTTAACAAAGATTGGAAAAGATGAAAGTTACAACCGTGTAAACAAATCACAATTTGAAAGTAAACATGTTATAATTTCAAGATATATCAAGTGTAACAACAATATGTATTTGATGACAATCAAACACAAGTAAATTAGTTTAACCTCATAATTTAGGAGGAAATATCATGGGATTATGGTGACAACCAAGGGAGAGTAAACCCTAGCATGTTAACTAACATATGGGAAATAATCACAAGCAAAAATCTTACAAGATAATTCAAATGATTTAAAGGGATTCGACAATATGCGAGATAACGATCTTAACAAAGAATCAAAATTCCACATAGACAAAAGGCATCATAATTATGACAAATTTGGAATATTTTTACATCACATGAATTTAGACATTAAACTAAACATGTTGCAAAAAGAATGAGTCAAAAATGATAAAATATGAACAAGTTATGAAATTTGGAAGTTTGAAGTGATTTATGACAATAAAACAAATAAACAAACAAATAAAAAAAGAGAAAGGGCCAAGCTAGGAGTTGAACCCAGGCCCTTTAGTTTAAAAACACACACACCAACCACCAAGGCACACACACGCGCTGGTTAGTGAGAATGGAAATGAAGAAGAAAAATGAAATCAACACAATTGGAAAGGTTAGTGAGAATGGAAATGAAGAAGAAAAATGAAATCAACACAATTGGAAAGTAAAAACAACAAAAAGGGTTGATCCAAGGATCGAACCCTGGTTTGGCAAGTGAAAGGCGCATGAAAGAGTAAGGTTTCTACCACAGGGGTGGCTATACATTTGTGTATTTAGCCACCCCCATAAACATATATGGTAAGTTTTCATGGATTTCTGGGCAAACCAAAAGGAGCAAGAACAAGGCAAGATATCACATGCGTTTTGAATCATAACTATGTCAAATCTTAGTCTTTTTTGATGAAATTTTAATCAAACTTGGTTGTTTTTAAACAAGGAATAGGATGGTGCAGTTGGAATTTTAAAATAAGGCCATGAAATGTAAAACACGATGGCAGTTGCAAAAATAGGATGAAAATGCATTTTCAAGATCAATGATCAAACCAGACATGCTATAATCAGGAATATGGTTCCAACACATCTCAAATATCATGTACAACAAGCTCATACATTCAAACAGCCCACACATAAGTCAAAGCTTCAACTGTGATATGGAAATGAGAGGAAATTCAAGACATTTGCAAGTATGAGAGGTAAATCAAGAAACAAGCCCAATTGAAATGAAAGGACCACACATACATCCTCAAAACATCATATAAGGTGTGTCTATACCTTAAAATTGTTTACAAACAACATAGATTTGAAAGTCATATGTCCACTGCTCACACATTCAAGAAAATGCAAACTTTGGATCAAAAATGATTTGGAACAGTTGGAAGTTAGGAAAATGTCATACACAAGTTTTCGAACATGGTTGTGAATGAGTCTATCATTTAAAAATGTCATGAGATGCACAGAACAAGGAGATGATCATCAAAATGCAATTGCGCCAACATGTGGAATGAGATTGTCATGACAGTAAAAAAAAGACATACAAAATGATTGATTTATGTACAAACAGGTCTTATATGCTATTAGAGGTCCAATGTTATATGAATTAACTTAAAACTAATCAAGCCACAAAAAGTGAAGTGTGTGCCCAATTGGTTTTTCAAAACTGTTAGCAGCAGATGGGCACAAACATGGTTCAGTTGTGAATCAAAAGTCTCATGTTGATAAACATCATACACACACCATAAATGTAGATGAGAGTGAGTTACAATTCAGCAACTAGGCATATTGCAAGTAAACAAGAAATTGGCATATTCATGGTAAATTCTAGCTTAAAAGTGCAGTTTGAGGGTGAAATGCAAATGCAGGAAATCATGGATCAAACCAATCATCTACACATATTAGGATCAAGCATATGGATGAGTTACAACTCAAAGATCATGCATATAAAAACATAAAAGCAACTTTGGTATGTTGTGGCAGATTTAGTGTATAAGTGCAATTGGAAGTGCAATTGTAAAAACAGGCCAGAACAGCTCAACTAACCAATGTGCACACATCATAAATATGATAAGGAAAATGGTCATGCATTGAAATCAAGCTCATAGAAGTTAGAACAAAATTTTGGTATATTGTTGAAATGTGAAAAAGTTTTGGTGAATTGATGTAGCAGCAGGTGGTGTCTTTCGAATTGTGAGGTTTAAGTGGAAACAAATATCATACACACATTATAAATATGATAAGGAATGATAATGTGCTCAAGAAGTAGATTAAAACAACACCAAACAAAATGTCACATTTGAAGCTCATGACATATGGAAACAACAACTTAAATATGCAGCAGATACATTCAATGACAGTTTGGAAGTTTTGCTAGCACACACAAGTTTCAAATAGATAGGACAATGATTCCATGCACATAAATCATGTAGAGTTCAATTGAAACAGAATGTGGTACATGTTTGGCATCATTGAGGTTTGAAATGTAGGTGAAGCAATGATAAGTCAGTTTGAACATTTAAGAAGTTTTTGAGCACATAGGCACCACACATACCCTCAAAATAGGTAAACAAATGAGTCCACAATTTTAAAATCAAGCAACAAACTGATCCAACCAGAAATGGTATGTAAAACCACATTTGACAGCAAAAACACAAGATTTCATGACAGGCCCTAATGGCAAACCTCAAGTTCTCACACTCAACCAATTCAAATAGGCAGGGAAGCTTTCATAAACATTGACCAATGATTTGAGATACAAAAATAGCAAGCACAAGCAAACCAATACACAACTCATGGTAGTGATAAGCAATATGACACAAAAATGACATAAGAGCCAAAACAAGAGCCATATTGATCCAAACATGATCAAAGGCAGGGGGATCCTATGCGTAACTTATAAGTTATCCACATCTCACTAATGAACTAGGTTTGACAGTTCTAGGGTTATACACCACATTTCAATGTTGGAATCCTAAAACTACCACATAGACCAAAATCTTCACAAGTAGGCTATACATGATATCAAAGCACAATCTTGTAACACATTATCCACATATCATTTACAAATGAGAACGCATTAATGAAAGCAAGTAACATGACCATGAAACTAGAGTTCTTGACAAAGAGCTAAAGTGGGGCAGCAAGACTACATTTTTACCAAAATCAACTCAAAATGACAAAACATGATGATGTATGATTAATGAGGAGTTTGAATGTCACGTGCCTCTTGTAGACAAGTCTTGAGTAAGCTAAAAAGCTTAGAAACCCAGAGATCCTCCTTCCTTTGCAAAGAGATAATGCTTGCTTCCTCTTGAAGCAACAATCCACTTTTCAAGACAGTTGGAGTTAATGGTCTTCCAGCTGGTTTTTAATGCCTTAGACAGTTACAATATGATGTATGGGAGGTGTGTGGATGGTTAGAATAGCAAGGAAAGGCTTGGACCAAGATTTGGCAAGTTTTGAGGGTTGTGGTCAAACTTTCTTAGTGTGAAAGTTGACTTTTGGCAATTTGATAGTTTTTGAAGGTTTAAAGGTATGGACACCTTCTATATGACATTTAAAGATTGTGTGGGTGGTTTTTAGAGGTTTGGAAAGGATGGAACTGGTCTTGAGCAGAGTTTTGCTCAAGACAGTTTTTTATGAAAATGGAGGTTTTGAAAACTTTAGAATTCTTGATGAATGAGAGGAGGGTGAGAGCTGTGGTGTTGTGATATTGCTCTGGTGTGTTTGAACTCATAGAGGAGGCCTCTATTTATAGCCAAACAAGAATGAGGGCAGCCTTGGTCATTTACCATTTTGGAGGGAGATTTGTGAGGTTTTTCAAATGAATCTTTGCAAAATCTCTATACATCAGTTCCATGGACCAAAGAAGATCAGGAAATCAAGTGGAGAGGTGGACATGAAGTGACTGAGGTGAGCTTAGGGTGTAGGGGACTGCAGCTTCTCACATCAACCAAAAGTTTCTCTTTCTTCCTTACATTTGAATATAATAATGCCAAGTTGCAACCTACCACCTCTCTCTCTCTCTCTCTCTCCAAATCTTACATTTTCTACATTTCCTTTCCTCTACACATCTGAATGTTGTATTGAATCATGATCCAAGGGCTGAGGAGATCTCTGTTGCACCCTAAAATTTGCTCAACCTTATTCACTTGGTTTATGTTTCAATATCATTAACATTTGCATACAGAGTCATGTACATAGGTTACTCATCTGCATAGCATAAGCATAGCAAGTCATTCAACAGGGGACCAATCACTATTCTCATCTCTAGAGGCCTATCAAGAGGTTATTATTCAAATTCAATCTCATCCAAGTCATCAGAGAGAATGGGGAAGCTATCAAGTCAATGGATCAGGCAGTTCATCTATCTCCTATCTGAGGGTATCTGGGGATCATCAAAGAAATTGTGAGCTGTGGGCTAAGCATGGAGAGTATCTGGACATCATGGGAGACTTATAAAGTCATTTGGAGAAGGAGACAAGTCATTGATATGATCACAAGAGTTGTGGAGGAAGACAGTCAACTAGGGTTTCATCTGGGTCAACCCTGGGTCAACCCTAGGTCAAAGGATTGTTTGAAAGGAATTGAGGGCTATTGGAGAGATGTGGGGTTCATCATTTGACATATAGAAGAGGATATGGTGGTATGCCAAGGAGAAATCAAGGAGAAGAGGAGTTTCTAAATTAGGGTTTCTATGTAAAATCCCCTAGTTTAGGTCAAATTTCCCAGCACGATAAGTCAAAATGCAAGCTTCAAATGGATCCTTGGCCAACATGGAACTTGTAGAGGATCTCAAGGCCTTTAATTTGAGTGGTGGAAGACATCAAGGAGGTTTATAGAACTCAAGTTATGGTCCTTGCAAGTTACAGGTCATCTGAGGTATCTGAAATTTTGTCTGTGAAAGTGACTTGACTTCCAAGCAATTTTTACCCCTCAAGGAGATTTCAAATGAATTTCTGGGAAACATAAGAATTGTTCCTCATTGTCTTAGCTTTCTAGAATGGTATAGTATGCCTTCATATGATTTGTGGAACTCTACTTATGGTCTTGGCAAGAAAAGGGTATTTTGGTCATCTGAGGATTACAGGTCATTCTTAGCCTATGCCTAAAACGCATACAAGGGAGCTTCAAATGAAACACTTCCCAACATCAAAGTTGCTCAAAATGCCATTTTAAGTCAAGAAAAGAAGTCATGGAAGTTTGTAAGTGCATGGAGCAAGACTTGGTAAAAGTGGGTGAAAAATGACTTAAAAAAGGCATATAACTTGAAAAAGTTCAAGTTGGAAAATGGTTTGAGAGATCTACAAGTCCAATATGGGTCATCCAATATACCAAATTGATTCCCAACATCATTTTAAAGACATTGGTTCAGCCACATTTTTGAGTTTAGGCTTAAAAATTGGACTTCCTTTGTAAAGTTGTTTCTTGCATATTAAGGAACCATTGCAAATCTTCACACAAGGCAAGGAAAAGCTTGTTTTTTCATACATACACTCCTAATATCTCATGAAAGGAGATTTTCACCCAAGTTTACCCAAGATGCAAGCATGACCCCTCTAGGACCAATCTAGAAGCTTCTCATTCTGTTAATCCTCACCTACATAAGGAAGTGAAGCCATTTGTGCATTGGTTGGTGATTCTTTGAGCTTGCAAACATTACTTTGAATCCTTCACTCTAATTTTCATTTTCTATCCAAACTCCATTAAAGCTTCATCAATCATCTCAGTTTCTGTTATCATCATCATCCACCATTATCATAGAGTAATTGGCAAAGGAAATTGGAAGGAATTCGTGGCTGGTGAAGGAGATCCAAGTTTACACTCCAACTTGCATGAAGAGGGGGATAAGGTGATTCAAGAAGATTGAGCCACAACTATTGCAAACAGAAGCATCAACATCCATAGAAGATCAGTTAGAGCAAGTGGCAAGAGCTGGAAGGAGATACAACCACCATTACCATCATCATTTGGTAAGCTTGCATGATCATTCGAATCCCAATGTTTATGTATAATTAGGGTTTGTTGTTAGGCTAAACTTGATAGAGACCAATTAGGGATGCTTTGTGAGTAGTTTGAAGACCTTTCATGGAGGTTCAGAATGTGTGCACATTTTTTCCAAGATCAAGATCATGCTGATTATTGAGTTTGAATGCATGTGAACTAGTTTAGAGAACTCAGTGTAGCCTAAGGAATAAGAAGATATTATTAGAAGTTCGAATTGTTAAGGTTGCAGAGGGTGTAAACATGTTGTACCCAAGCTTTGTTGCTTTCGGTTTGAAGGTTAGAGAAGGTTTCAGTGGACACTAGCACCATGGCTGCATAGAGGGCAACGAATGGAGTAAGTTTGATCTTGGACTCGTGTGATTTCATGGTGAAATGAAAGAGAATGAGTGCGTAGAAATCCTATGCATGAGAGTGGTCTGCATGAAACCCTAATGGCTAGAGGAAGACGATGGCCAAGGGCCCTTGGATCTGATGGGAAACCTTGACTTGACCAAGGATCTAACGATCCACATTCAATCTGAGTTTGGAGGCAAATTTCAAAAAGAATGAAACGATGCGTTTCATTAAAGTGTACTGGTGGGCCGTTTCTATTATCTGCACCCCCACTCTTGCTGGGCCCAACGTGTATCCAAGTGTTTTCTTACTTTTCATACCCCCCTTGTCTTTAATTCATTTTAATTTCTTTTCAATTTTGCATTCATTTTTAAAAAATCATATCAAATTGAAAAAACCTTATTTTTTAATAATTCTTTTTGCATAATTTTCTTTAAAGAGTCAAGAAAATTATAAAAAATAAAAATTGCATTTTATTTTTTATTTGATATTTTTCCCATATTTTCCAAATAAATGCCTATTTTAGGTGTTTCATTTCATACATGATTTTGATAAATTTTGTTCTAATAGTTGCTTTAATATTTTTTGTCCATTCTTTTAAGGTTAATTAATAGACATTGCTATCTTGCATATGCAATTTAATTCATATTTTTAGGGATTAGTTTTAGGTGTTTAGTTTAGGTGTGAATAACATGAACAAAATTAGGGTTTTAAATCAACTTAGGTGAAATAGTTTAATTCTTTTAGGATAGTTTAATTTGATTTTTGGGGTATGGACTATAGGGGTTATGGGTATAGGATAGATCCCCTTAGAAATCACCAGGATTCCCCTACTGCTATTAGTATATACTGCTATATGTGATTGATTGGTGTGGTGTGCCCTCTGGGGATTACTGATTTGTCTGTGTGGGTATTGGGATTGTCTGGGGATTGGGGAGAGCTGAAGACTTGTGATGTTGAAGCCATTGGAGATCCAGAGACTGAAGACCAACTTCCATTGTTGATGAGGAGATTCCTGCTAGCAGCTGTTGAGGAGATTAGGGTTTAGGAGCTAGGCAGAGCTCTAGATTAGAAAGCTTGATTCTCAAACATGGAAGGTTTTGACTGCCTCCATTCCTCTCTGTGATACAGAGTCTCTCTAAGACACTCACCCCCTTCCTTTGGAAGGCTTGGTGTTACTGTCTAAGAGATAGAACTCTTGAGAGAAAATATCTTATGTGTTAGTAGCAGTTGGTTTGCCACCCTTGGTAGTCAACTAATTGCTTAACACCCAATTCACTCTTGTGGTTGATCCCTCAGCTTGGAGGATGAGACTTGAAGAAAAGCCATGGTAGACTGAAGATTGATAACCAAAGCCCTTGCTTAAAGACTGTGGAGAGGGAGAGTGATGCTTACTGAAGCTTGTAGCTGATTGGAGAGGACTGGAAGATAGGTGTTGATGCAGAGCTGCTGTGGCTGTTTATTTTTATGCTGTTATTCATTCCTGATGTATTGATTGGTTTTCCTGACTGTATTGTTTGCTGTTTACCCTGTTGGGTTGAAAGTGAAGCCTGTTCACTTTTGCCTTTTGTTCTTCAGGTTCGAGATTGAGTGGGGCTCCCTTGCCTCGCTTGTGTTGCTGCATCCATGCATTTTACCGCTTTACTGTATATATATCTGATATTGTTTCTGTTTCCGTCTATCCCGTAGGATCTCTGTTTCTCTCTGCGCAAGAGAGGAGCATGATAGACACTAGGTCTTAACCCATGCATGATAACATTAGGTTAGTTTAATTCCCTTCGCAACCGTAGGTTAGAGTTCTGTCTCTTCTTTCCCAAAACAAACAGAAAAACACAATAAAATTTCAAACACAATAAAAGACACTTCTTCCGTAAAAGAATGTGAACTCATCAAGACGTCATTTTTGTCCTCTTGGACTGCTAATCAGAAAAACCTTTTTCAGAAGGAATAAAATCAACCAAGACAGACTTGTGTCGTACGTGGCCCGAACTACGTTTGCTCTGATCTTTCATGCTGTGTGAAAGTACGTAGGCATAGGATGCGATATCCTAGCGAGCAACCTTCCCCTCCTTTCCCGTAGGTAGGCGAACTACGTTGACTCTGATTTCTCGTTCCAGACGGGAATACGTAGGCATAAAGTGCGATACTTTTCCGAGTCATTTTATTTTCTTTTTAACCCTTAACCCTTAGTGTAGATAGAATAACAATCCATACCCAAGCAAGCGTGGATCCCGTCGAGTACGACGGACGTGAGGGTGCTAATACCTTCCCCTTGCGTAACCGACTCCCGAATCCAGGTTTTTGTTGCGACGACCTTACCTTTCCCGTGTTGTGCGAGGTTTACTATGAGCGTTTCCTTTCCCTCCTGTGGGATAAATAACGCACGGTGGCGACTCTTCTGTTCAGCCGGCGCCGATTTTCGCAGTAGCGACAGCTGGCGACTCTGCTGGGGATCCAACGTCCCCTGGCTGCTAAGGACTGCGATAGTTCTTATGCATTTGGGATCCAACGTCCCTTAAGAGAGTCAATCCTAACGCTTGTTTTCCCGTCGAGGATTTTGTATGGATTTATATTTCTGACCTTTATTTTCAGCTTTATATATATTGATTATTATTGCTGTATTTTGGGGTGTGACGGGTGTTCTGATACTGAGTGAGAAGCCGGACCTGGGCTTGAGTGCACCTAGAATTAGAGTAGAGATTAGTTGGCGCCCGCTTGCTTTGCTTGCTTTGGTGTCCCGCGAAATCTACACTCAGACGAGGTTCCTCTGGTTGGCCTCCTGCCCCTTCCTTTGGTTGGTGTGGGTTGCTGGTTAGTTGAATTGTCGACTCTGGGGACCGATCATTTGGAAGTTGGTTAAGTGAGGCCTCTTCAGGATTTGATGATGCCACTCCTTCTGGGAATCGTATCATCAACCCTGAAAGTCTGTGACACCGACGACCGCATAGGATGCCATACCTTTGTCAGTTACTAGGACATCCACCTGTGAGAAGGTTTGGGGTTATGCAGGTAACTAGACTTTCAGATACCGGTCATTTCTTGATCAGAGATCCTAGGTATTTATGGAAAGTTGTGAGGTATGTCAGAGACCATTTGGAGATGTGTTATGAGGTCTGTCAGAGACCAGTTGGATAGTTCTGGGGTCTGTCAGAGACCAGTTAGAGAGGTGATTCGAGGTCTACCAGAGACCAGTTGGAGTTATGGTTTGAGGTCTGTCAGAGACCATTGTTGGAGCTTTGTTTTAGGTCTATCTGAGACCAGGGTTTGAGGACTTCTAGAGAATCTATCTGAGACTTCTTGATATGGTTCATGCTATTCAGCTGCGGCAGTTGGTCCCCGTTGCATGTTACTTGCATTGCATTTGTTTGCATACGCATCATCATTGCATCCCACTAACGTGTGTCTGTGCTGCAGGTGCATTTGCATTTCTCGAGTTCTAGTGTCCGGATTTCTGAGTGATTGGTCATGGCCAGCTTAAGAAGGACAGTTGCTTACAAATTGCCTACTCCTGATGTTGTTCCCCTGCTTGGGTTGATCTCTCTGGCTGATGAGGATGTCCGTAGGAGCTTCAGAATGAGCTATGGAAGACTATTGAGATTGGTGCGCAAACCCACGGAGACAGAGCTAGACGGGCTGTACGCTTTGATGCAATTCTATGATCCCGCATTGAGATGTTTTACATTTGCTGATTTCATTATGGGGCCTACCATTGAGGAGTATGTGGAGTTTACTGAGTTACCCGTGCAGAACCAGGTTCCATTCATTCATTCTGGCATTAAGCCCAAGCCGGAAGACTTGGCCAAGGCTTTGCATGTGGATGCTTCTGAATTGTTGACTACTGTTTCCCGTGGAGTTCCAGGCTTCTCACTCCAGTTCTTGATCGGTAAAGCTTAGGAGTACGCTAAGAGAGGATGTTGGATTGCATTTAATGCTGTGCTGGCTCTGTGCATTTACGGCATAATATTGTTTCCCAATGTACCGGACTTTGTGGACTTCGATGCTTTCTACTTGTTTGCCGCTGGCAATCCTGTACCGACCTTGCTCGGAGATTTCTACCACTCACTGCATTACAAGAATGAGAAGGGAAGAGGAAAGAATGTTCATTTCTGTGTACCATTGTTGGATATGTGGTTCAAAAGCCACCTTCCCACGAAGGGATCTTTTGTGAAGAGTGCAACCATAGCTAGCTGGTCAGAGCGCCTGATGAGGCTATCTTCCGAAGACGTTGAATGGTTTGATAGAGATCTGTTGGGATCTGAGCTTATATTCAGTTGTTATGGGTACCCTAATGTTCCGTTGATAGGGAGGAAAGGGTGTATTAACTACAACCCTTCTCTGTTCGTCCGTCAGTTCGGATATGCGATGAAGAGCCCGCCAAAGGGGGAAGAAGTACAGGAATCTCTGTACTTCACCGGAGATTTGAAGGGGGAGTTGTTAGCCAAGCTGCAGCGTGCCTGGACGCGTATTAACCGAAGAGGGAAGCCGTTGTTATGAAAGAACGACTGTCAGGCCTATGCACCTTACAGAGAGTGGATCCAGGAGAGAGCCAGTCAGTTAAGGATGCCATTTCCAGATGCACCAGTTCTTGTCCCTATTCCGGTAGCAGAGCCAACCACTGTTTCTAGGGAAGCTTACGAGCAAGTTGTGAAAGAAAAAGAAGCCTTGATGAAGATCAACGAAGGATTAGAGCAAGAGCTAGCCCAGACACGCAGTGAGAAAAACAAGGTCGTCCATGCTTTCCAACAGCAGATTGAGCTAATGAACAGATTAGGGGCTGAGTTGACTGAGGAGAGGAAGAAGCGCGAACGTCTGGGGCAAGAGTTCAGAAGCTCCCATGACATGCTTAAAGCCAAGAAGAGAGCACTTGACATCGCTCACCGAGAGATCTCTTCTTGCAATAAGACTTGGAATGCCATGCTCACCAACAATAAGAAGAGGGAGGATAAGTTGAAGCAGCAAATTTCCGACCTCGAAGAGCAGTTGAGGTCCAGCATCGAGAAGTGTGAAGAAGAAGTGATGACCCGGTACAGTCTCCAGAACGCACTAAATAAGGCCATCAAAGGCAGAGATGAAGCTGTGTCTCAGAAGCGTAAACTAGAGGATCGCTTTGGAGAGGGGGCATGGGAAGAAACTGCTGAAGACGTGCGGCATGTTCTTAAGAAAAGAAACCAACTTGTTGAAGGGCTGCTTGATCGACCAAGTCATCCGGAAACCAAGAAGTTGCTAGAAGAGTACCAGACTTATGGGAGGATTTAATCATTTCATGTAGTAACTTGTATGCTTTATTTGCATAGTGCTGACCATCACCAGGATTGTTGGTTGAGGTCATGCCTTCTTGATTGTACTCTCAGTGACATTGTATTCTCGGCTTATTGGTTTCTCAGCAATATATGAGGCTTTCTGTGATTCAGCTCCGATCTTTATATTGATAGCACTGTCACTACACCGGCACCTTCACACTAGAATCGGGGAATGAACTTCCCTAATGCACAGACACACATTGCATCGCATTCATATTCATATTGCATTACAGGTAATCTTTGGATGGTGTCTTATTTCCTGCTCTGTACCAGGTACTTTTCAGGATTGCAGATCAGCACCCGCACCGCTATTCTACTCGCACCAATTGTCGAAGAATCATGGATCAAATGCAGAACGAGATGCAAGATGTGCGCGAGAAGCTAGCTCTCTTTATGCAGACCATGGAAGCTATTGCAAAAGGTCAGGAGAACTTGCAAGCCATGGTCCAACCTCTGTTGGCCCGAAATGCTGGTCACGGTAACGAGGATCATCAGTCTGTGCGAGTCGATACCGCTCATGGAGATGGCACTCCCACGCCAGTGGCTCCACCTGTAGTCAATATACCTGCTGCTAATGTCAACAACGCTACCGCCACTGGGAACGGTAACATCGGAGTTGGGAACGAGACTGCTGTCCATAACGTCGGGCTTGGTGATGTCAACTTGGGTGATAATATGGGGGGCAACGGCTTTGGCAATGCTGGATTAGGGTTCAACGATCAGGGATTCGATAATGCTGGGAAATATGGTTTCAATGCTCAAGGCTTTGGGCAAGATGGTTATGGTGTGGCCAATCAGGGTCACAGAGGTTTCGGAAATGGAAACGGCGCTGGGTTTATGGCTTTTGGGCCTGCTGGAGGCATTCAAGGGTACGACAATAGAGGCCGAGGTCCGGTGATGAATCAAATTAGAGCTGGCCGTAATAATGGATATGATGGGTATGGAGCTGGGAATGTTATGTGGCAAGAAGATCAGCAGGAGGACGCTTTCTCCGGCGGAGGTTTCGAAGGGCCGATGGATGACTCCCAGAAGATCAGAATGCTGGAAGAGCAAATGAGGGGGGTCCTGAACCAAAGTGCTGTGGGCTTGGACATGGCAACAATGGGTCTGGTACCTGGCTTGAGGGTGCCAATCAAATTCAAAGCTCCTGCGTTTGATAAGTATAAAGGGGACACCTGTCCGAAAGTGCACGTGCGGGCTTATTACAGAAAGATGTCTGCATACTCAACTGATGAGAGAATGCTAATGCATTTCTTTCAAGATAGTTTATCAGGCCCTTCCCTAGAGTGGTACATGGGGTTGGAGCCAACTAATATCAAGACATGGAAGCAATTAGCAGAGGCATTTGTAGCTCACTACAAGTATAACAGCGACTTGGCGCCCAATCGGGTCCAATTGACAGGGCTGTCTCAGAAGAAGGGGGAGAGCTTTAAAGAGTACGCGCAAAGGTGGCGCGATATGGCTGCCAGGGTCCGTCCTCCTTTAGAAGATAAGGAAATGAATGACATGTTCGTCGGCACATTCACAGGCTTGTTTCATGACATGCTGTTTCATACATCTCTGGCCAGTTTTTCAGACCTAATTCTGATGGGAGAAAAGATTGAGCGTAACATTAAACAAGGAAAATTCCAGGTGGAGGAATCAACTGCATCTGGCAGTAATAGGAAGGCTTTTGGTGGACGCCGTCAGGGCGAGGCAAGCGCAGTGTTTGGAGGCCGAGGCCGAGGCCGAGGCAGAGGTCGGAACCAATATCGTCCGCCGCAGCAGGTGGCGAGTGTTACTATCCCATATCAGCAACAACAACTTCAACAACAACAACCGTTTCAGCAGCAGCTAATGCAGCAACAACAACAGCAGCCTCAGCAGGGGGCACAACAGGCTCAGCGAAGATTCCAGGGTGGTAAGCCAAGAAGAGTGTTTGAGAAGCCTCCCTCAACCTACGCAGATTTGTTGCAGACGCTGTTGGGTCTAAATTTGGTAGAGAAAAGAACTCTGGCACCGATAACGGGAACTCCCCCGTATGGTTATGATGCAAGCAGGCACTGTGAGTTTCATTATGGGGCTCCGGGCCACGATATAGAGGGTTGCCATGCTTTTAAGCACGTTGTGCAGGATCTTTTGGACAATAAGACTATCAATTTCGGAACGGCAGGTCCGAATATAGTGCAGAAACCCATGCCTAATCATGGGGCAAACGCCATTTTGACTGAGGAAGGGTTGAATCTGATTATGAATGTCGACGATTTAAAGACGCCGCTGAGCGAGATAAAAAGCAGACTGTTGCAAGGGGGTGTTTATCCAGGATGTGACGAGTATTGCTTAGAATGCTGGACCCTAGCTGGGGGGTGTGATGATTTGAAGAAAGGCATTCAGGCTTTAATTGATGGAGGCACATTGCAGTTTGACCGAGCAGCAACTGAAGAGCCTGCAGGGGCAGTAGCAGATGATCAGAGTGATGTGGCCACTGTAACGATTCCTCGGAAGACAATCACTATAGCAGCACCGATCCAGCGATCACCGATCACCATAACGAAGGCCGGACCGATCCCGTACGAGAACACGAAAGCAGTCCCATGGTCATATGGGTTGGAGGTGTATTGTGACGGGATAAAGATTGATGTTCATAAGCAGCCAGCTGAGACTGTTGATAACGTTGTTGGTTCAGGAGGTATGACAAGGAGTGGTAGGATCTTCATATCGCCTGAGGTGGAGGCCGAAAGACTAGCGAAAGGAAAAGGGAAGATGGTTGATAATGTCCCAGTGCAAGCAAGCGAAAAAGAAGCGGCATCGAAGGATGTAGAAGAGTTCATGCGCTTGATTTGGAAAAGTGATTATAAGATTGTGGAGCATTTGCAGCAGACGCCGTCCAAAATATCTATCCTGTCGTTGCTACTATGTTCGGAAGCTCACAGAAATGCTTTGTTGAAAGTCCTGGATACTTCCTTTGTACCACAAGACGTCTCGGTAAATCAGCTGGAAGGAGTGTTGGCACATGTGAATGCAGGCCACAGCTTGGGCTTTACCGATTTCGATCTGACCCCGAAAGGGAGAGATCATAATATGGCGCTGCACATATCTGTTGAGTGTAGAGGGTCAGTAATGTCGCATGTATTGGTCGACACCGGATCGTCTTTGAATGTGCTACCCAAGAAGGCGATGATGAAGCTGGATGTTAGAGGAATCCTGTGCACGCCCAGTGACTTGGTAGTCAGAGCGTTTGACGGCACGCGAAGAACAGTCTTTGGATCGATAACATTGCCTCTACAGGTAGGGCCGAAGGTGTTTGCAACGGAATTTTATATCATGGATATACAGCCTGCGTATAGTTGCCTGCTCGGAAGACCCTGGATTCATGGGGCTGGGGCAGTTACGTCTACCTTGCATCAGAAGTTAAAATATATGGTCGGAGACAGCGTAGTCACCGTATGCGGAGAAGAAGACATCCTGGTCAGCCATCTGTCGTCCTTTAAATATGTGGAGGTCGACGGAGAGATCCACGAAACACCCTGCCAGGCATTTGAAGGGTTGCGTATCAAGGACAAAGGTCCTGGGCCGAGCAAAGTGCCAGAGATAGCCGTCTCGTCGTATAAAGAAGCTCAAGCTCTAGTGGAGGCAGGAGAAGCAAAGGGCTGGGGCAGAGTGCTGGATATTCCTGTGAAGATGGACCGATTCGGGCTGGGATACCAACCGTCGTCGTCAGCACCCGCTGTGGGGGCACCCCGTTTCAGAGGGCCAATCACCATCTCTGCCAGTGGAGTATGTCATGAAACCATCAATGCTGCTTCGGAGTCTGACGAAGGAGACAGCGACTGTGATATGGATGCCTGGATTCAACCAAGCACGCCAGGACAAGGACTGTGCAACTGGTCTATTCAGGAGCTTGTTCCTGTGACTCTTAAACAGTAATGCTTTGCTTTATTAATCGTTGAATAATCTGATGTCTTGCCCGGGGCATCAAGATTTGCTTAGGGCTGTGTTGTTATGAACATTGCGTGTTAATCATTAAATAAATGGCGTTTTTTCATGTGCAAATACTGTAATCTCTGTCTTTCTTGTTTTATATTTTTCAATAAAATGGCAATGTGGTTATTCGTTTTATACGCATTTCGAAGCACTTAACCATTCCTTTTGCAGGATAACATTTTCAGATGACATCCTTGAACCACCTATGACTTGTCCCGACTTTGAACATCCGGTATTCCAGGCCGAAGAAGAGGTTGTCGAAGATAGTGACGTTCCTGAAGAACTGTCTTGGTTGGTGAAGCAAGAGGAAAGAGCCATTCTGCCTCACGACGAGGTCATCGAAATTATCAACTTAGGGTCGGAATGGGTTGAGAAGAGCATTCGTATCGGTGCCGCACTGCAGAGCGATATCAAGCGAAGACTGGTTGAAATGCTCCGATAGTATAGTGATGTGTTCGCTTGGTCGTATGAAGATATGCCAGGGCTCGATACAGATATGGTTGTGCACCGTCTGCCACTGAAAGAAGAATGCCCGCCGGTTAAACAAAAGCTTCGCAGAACTCGACCAGATATGGCGGTGAAGATCAAAGAGGAAGTTCAAAAACAGTGGGACGCTGGTTTCCTGGCTGTGACAAAATATCCCTCATGGGTTGCTAACATCGTACCAGTGCCGAAGAAAGATGGCAAGGTTCGAATGTGCGTGGATTATAGAGATTTGAATAAAGCAAGCCCAAAAGACGATTTTCCGCTTCCTCATATCGATGTGCTAGTTGATAATACTGCTCAATACTCTGTATTCTCCTTCATGGATGGCTTTTCAGGCTATAATCAGATTAAAATGGCGCCAGAGGATATGGAGAAAACTACTTTCATAACGCCTTGGGGAACATTTTGCTACAAAGTGATGCCCTTTGGTTTGAAGAATGCTGGGGCAACATATCAGCGTGCGATGACGACTCTTTTCCATGATATGATGCATAAAGAGATCGAAGTTTATGTTGACGATATGATTGCCAAATCCCATACGGAGGAAGAGCATCTGGTAAATCTGCTGAAGTTATTTAAAAGGCTTAGGAAGTTCAGGCTGAGACTGAACCCTAACAAATGCACCTTCGGGGTGAGATCGGGTAAGCTGCTGGGGTTTATCGTAAGCGAAAGAGGAATAGAGGTTGATCCTGCTAAAATAAAAGCGATTCAAGAAATGCCGACGCCTAAAACAGAGAAAGAGGTGCGCGGGTTTTTAGGGAGGTTGAACTACATCGCTCGGTTCATATCTCACCTAACTGCTACGTGTGAACCATTATTCAAGCTGTTGAAGAAAGATCAAGCTGTAACGTGGAACGAAAATTGTCAAAAGGCGTTCGATAAAATAAAGCAGTATTTGCAGGAGCCTCCCATTTTGATACCCCCAGTGGCAGGGAGACCTTTGATCATGTATTTGACGGTTCTTGAGGGAAGCATGGGTTGTGTTCTCGGTCAACACGACGAGACAGGAAGAAAAGAGCATGCGATCTATTACTTGAGTAAGAAATTTACAGACTGTGAATCTCGATACTCGATGCTTGAGAAGACCTGTTGCGCGCTAGCCTGGGCCGCCAAGCGTTTGAGGCAATACATGCTGAATCATACAACCATGCTCATCTCGAAGATGGATCCTATCAAATATGTATTCGAAAAGCAGGCGTTGTCAGGGAGAATTGCCCGTTGGCAGATGGTCTTGACTGAATATGACATCCAATACGTCTCGCAAAAGGCTATAAAGGGGAGTGTGTTGTCTGAGTATCTGGCTGAGCAGCCTATTGAAGATTACCAATCAATGAGGTTTGATTTTCCTGACGAGGATATCATGTACCTAAAGATGAAAGATTGCGAAGAGCCGTTGCCAGACGAAGGGCCAGAGTTGGGTTCCAAGTGGAAGATGATATTTGACGGAGCTGTGAATGCTTACGGTAGCGGAATAGGGGCAATCATCACTACGTCACACGGGTCGCACATCCCGTTTACTGCCCGATTGACCTTTCCAGTTACCAATAATGAGGCCGAATACGAAGCTTGCATAATGGGGCTTGAAGAAGCCATTGACTTGCGAATCAAGAATTTGGACGTATACGGAGACTCAGCTCTGGTGGTGAATCAGATCAAAGGGGAATGGGAAACGCGCCAGCCCAACTTGATACATTACATGAATTATGCAAGGAGATTGTTGCCTTTCTTCGACAAAGTTGAATTGCATCACGTACCGCGGGCCGAGAATCAAATGGCTGACGCCCTGGCCACTTTGTCTTCCATGTACAAAGTCAACTTCTGGAATGAGGCTCCCCGAATCATTATCTCTCGGCTTGACAGGCCAGCTTTCGTATTTGCTATTGATGAAGCATCCGACGACAAACCGTGGTATTTTGATATCCGTAATTTTCTGAAAAATAAAGAATACCCGGCTGGGGCATCCAGTCAAGATCAGAAGACTCTCAGGAGATTAGCGGGTAATTTCTATTTGAATCCAGATGGCGTCTTATACAGAAGAAACCACGATTTGGTGTTGTTGCGCTGTGTAGACGAAAAAGAGGCGAAGCTGCTCATGGAGGAAATACATGAAGGTACCTTTGGTACGCATGCTGGTGGGCATGCTATGACGAGAAAGCTGTTGCGGGCAGGTTATTTTTGGCTGACTATGGAAACTGACTGTTTCAAGTTTGCAAGGAAGTGCCACAAGTGCCAAATCTATGCCGATAAGATCCATGTGCCTCCGAATCCTCTAAATGTGATGTCATCGCCATGGCCATTCTCAATGTGGGGAATTGATATTATTGGAAAGATCGAGCCGACAGCTTCTAATGGGCATCGGTTCATTCTAGTAGCAATCGATTATTTCACCAAGTGGGTGGAAGCGGCGTCTTACGTAAACGTAACGAAGCAAGTGGTGGCCAGATTCATCAAGAGAGATATCATTTGCCGATATGGGATTCCCGAGCGGATAATCACGGATAATGGTTCAAACCTGAACAACAAAATGATGAAGGAGCCCTGTCAGAATTTCAAGATCGAACATCACAACTCCTCCCCTTACCGACCCAAGATGAATGGCACTCTCGAAGCAGCCAATAAGAATATCAAGAAGATTGTGCAGAAAATGGTGGTAACCTATAAGGATTGGCATGAGATGCTACCTTTCGCTTTGCACGGTTATCGTACGACGATACGCACATCAACCGGGGCAACCCCGTTCTCGTTAGTATACGGAATGGAAGCGGTATTACCATTGGAAGTTGAGATCCCTTCTCTGAGGGTATTGCGAGATGTTCAGCTGGACGAGGCAGAATGGGTGAAAGACAGGTTGAACCAATTGAGTTTGATGGATGAGAAGAGGCTAGCTTCTCTAGCATACGGTTGTTTGTACCAGAGCCGAATGAAGAAAGCATATGATAAGAAGATACATCCACGAAGCTTTCAGACGGGCGACCTTGTGCTGAAAAGGATTCTCCCGCCGCAAGCCGATCACAGGGGCAAGTGGACCCCCAACTACGAAGGGCCATATGTTGTCAGGAAAGTCTTTTCAGGAGGAGCGTTGTTGTTGTCCACCATGGACGGTGAAGACTTTACGTCACCTGTGAATTTAGACGCAGTTAAAAAATACTTTGCTTAAAATTGACCCGCTGGACAAAAAAAAAAAAGAGAGTCCAGGCAAAAATGGGGCATCCTGGCGAACCAAAAACAGAATGAAAGGTTCGGGCAAAAGTTAAGGATAAAATTGAAAAATGTACACCCGCGAAGTTGAAAACCTACACTGGGCGGCTTCGGCAAAAAAGGGTATCCCGGTGAACTGAAAACCCGTAAAGGGCGGTTCACGCAAAAGTTAGGGATTTGAAAAGCAAATGACTGCGGTCCGAATTTGACATTTCAGTAAACATCAATGCGGGAGAATACCTGAGGGGTCGATTATCAGATACAACCTCTTCGGAAGTGTGGATACCGGGAAAGCATTAGAGTCGGATGAGTCATAGGAGGATCAGTTCGTGGTGTTCGTCTGCACCCCGTTGCCGACATGTGTACAAAATTTAATTTGTCAAAATATTTATGCTTCTTGTGCATACTTGTATATCTGCTTTGCGTAGCTTCCTCTTTTCAGGAGTTACATCCCGTGTACAAAACTCCGCCCATTCAGGGGCCCAATCAATAAAATATGTTATTCAGTACTTGATGCTGGTTCTTTACTGTTTTGTGCATGATAAAACGCCTAAATTTATTGAAACTAGCATGTGTATAACATCACTGGCCCTTGCCAGCAATTGCTAAAGCGTTGAATTAACTGAAAATAACGTCACTAACCTGAATCGATTTGGTTGTATAGGCTTGTCTTGTCTTGTTTGTGTTGTTGCAGGTTTCATAACCTTACGAGGAAGATGATCAAAAGATTGCAATAACGAAAGACTTGATCTCCACGCAGGTCAGGCATGTTCCTCCTGAAGAAGGATTGAATTCCCCCAGCTAGTCGTGGCTTATTTCGAAGGACATCTTCCAGCAAAGCCATCTATCCTCAGCAGAATGGACGATTCCAAGATCGTAAGGATGTATTCAGGCAGTGTGGTGTCCCCCAGAAGGATTCCTTGTCTCAAGCAGAGGGGTTTAGCCGCAGAAGATTAATATATGTGAGCTGTATTCAGGCAAGTTCACTTGTCCCGCAGGGTCAGGTACTCTCCCCCCAGTGGAGTCAGTTGGTTTCCCCTAGAGAATCATCCCATCCCCAGCGAAATTCTCTTCTCAGCAAGTATTTTCATTCCTCCCAGTGGAACTCGAAGATTAAGACTATCCCCGGCAGAGTTGGTGGTGCGTCCTGGCATTTATTTTGCCAGAATACCGTGTGATATCCGTTCACTCTCCAGCAGAAGCTCGATCATACCAGGCGCATCTGCCATTCTCCAACAGAGTTATATTCCTAGCAGGGTGTTATTTCAGGGGGGTGTTTGGTTTAAGTTCCCGATTTCCCAGCTGGGTCGACTTCATCCTTCCAGCATTTCTTTTGCTGGAATAATCCTATAGCATCTGGCTATCCCTAGCGGAGTTGGCATTATCTTCAGCATTTATTTTGCTGAAGCAGTTTCTGTAACCCAGCAGTTCAAGTCTGCAATTGCATTGGCATATAGTGTCGTACTTGCATCCACCAAATAAAAGCGTAGCATTTCCATGTCGAATGAAGCATTGCATCATTGTCGAACGCACGCATTTTTGAAACATAAACTAGGTTGGCTAACCGTTTGTTTCAAGTATTGTTTCTCTTGCAGGTAGAGAGAGCCCTTGCTCAGGCGGATCAATAAAACATTCAGGATCACGGCATGAGACATTCAATGAAGTGTCAGCTGTGGCACTACTCCCCACAGAGTCAGCAGGATAAAGTTCTCTTTGTCCCTAAGCAGAGTTACTTATTTCCCCGCTAGGATTTCTTGTTGAAGTTTCTCTAGTCCGACCAGCGGATCGTTTCCTTCAAAGTTGTTGTTACGTCAGCATTAAAAGGTTTCGTGAACCAGAATTTCAGAGGCTACCGCCGGTTATCAGAGCAGGCATCCAGTAGTTTGGTTTTCAGATATCCCCAGTAGAGTCCGCTTCAAAATCGCTGTCACGTCAGTGCTAAGAAGTTTTGTGGTCCAGGACCAATGGAAAGATGAGTCCTAACGGGGACAATTTTCTTGACAGGTTTTCTTTTTGCTAGAAAAGTGGGGTCCTAACGTGGACAGATTTATTTCCTCAGGGTTGATAAGAGGTGCTAGTCCTAACATGGACAGGTTCGATTTCTCAGAATTGTTGGAATGTGGAGTCCTAACGTGGACATTTCTTCCAGGTGACGATATGTGTTAGTCCTAACGTGGACAGATTCGAGTTCTCGGTATTGATCGAATGTGCAGTCCTGACGTGGACAAGATTGGTTACTCTTTGTGTTGGTGTCCTGACGTGGACAATTTATTTCCAGTAAGTGTCTTTCTTCTTAATGGTGAACTGTGTGTCCTGACGTGGGCAGAATTATAGTTTTTCGCGATGACAAGATACGAGAGTCCTGACGTGGACAGATTTATCCTTCTTCGTGTTGTTGGCAGAGTGTGTGTCCTGACGTGGACGAGTTTTATTTCCCCAGCAAGTCGAAGACGCGCAAGTCCTGACGTGGACAAGTTTATTTCTTCAACAGGTTGGGATATGGGTCCTAACGTGGACAAGTTTTATTTCCTCAGTGAGTCAAGGGGCGAGTCCTGACGTGGACAAATCAAGACGAAAGATGAGTCCTGACGTGGACAAGGTTATTCCTTACGTGGAAAGAGAAGCTTCAGTTCCTTACGTGGAAAAGCAAGTTCAGTCCTGACGTGGACAGACGCAGAAAAGACGAGTTGGTTTCCTTACGTGGAAAGATCGTGATTCCTTATGTGGAATGAAGTTTAGTCCTGACGTGGACAGATCAAAGTTATTCCTTACGTGGAAAGGCGAGTCCTAACGTGGACGGTGTTGTTCCTTACGTGGACATATCAAGAGGAGATTCCTTACGTGGAAAGATTGAGTCCTTACGTGGACATATCAAGTTGGAGTCCTGACGTGGACAGATCGAAATGTGATTCCTTACGTGGAAAGATGGTATTCCTTACGTGGAAAGAGGCTTGTATTCCTGACGTGGAAAGAAAGAGCGTGTTCCTGACATGGAAGGGGTTTAGTCCTGACGTGGACAGATTCAAAAGAAGACGTATTCCTTACGTGGAAGAGTTTGACGAAGAAAGAAGTTCATTCCTAACGTGGAAAGGTGAGTCCTAACGTGGACGGTGTATTCCTAACAGGGAACGGTTATTCCTTACGTGGAAAGGCGGTTATTCCTTACGTGGAAAGGTGGTTATTCATAACATGGAAAGATTGATTCCTAATGTAGACGATGTTATTCCTAACGTGGACAAGTTTGGTTGAGATTTCTTTGTGTTGACGACACAGGCGTCCTAACGTGGACAAAATTCTATCTATGCGATGATAAAATCTTTTTCAGGATGATGAAAATAATCCCCAGCACGAGATCAATGGGTTGTCGTAACAGTCAGATTCAGCTGATGAATGTCGTTCCCCAAGCGGAGGCACGGTTTATTTCTGCGGTTGGCAAATTTTCTGGGTTCTTAGTATTCAACCGTCTCGTACCGCGAATGTCTGAAGGCTCCGGGCTCTTCACCCAATCGGGTCCAAGTCGCTTGAATAGGGGCAGCTGTTGCACCCTAAAATTTGCTCAACCTTATTCACTTGGTTTATGTTTCAATATCATTAACATTTGCATACAGAGTCATGTACATAGGTTACTCATCTGCATAACATAAGCATAGCAAGTCATTCAACAGGGGACCAATCACTATTCTCATCTCTAGAGGCCTATCAAGAGGTTATTATTCAAATTCAATCTCATCCAAGTCATCAGAGAGAATGGGGAAGCTATCAAGTCAATGGATCAGGCAGTTCATCTATCTCCTATCTGAGGGTATCTGGGGATCATCAAAGAAATTTTGAGCTGTGGGCTAAGCATGGAGAGTATTTGGACATCATGGGAGACTTATAAAGTCATTTGGAGAAGGAGACAAGTCATTGATATGATCACAAGAGTTGTGGAGGAAGACAGTCAACTAGGGTTTCATCTGGGTCAACCCTTGTCAAAGGATTGTTTGAAAGGCATTGAGGGCTATTGGAGAGATGTGGGGTTCATCATTTGACATATAGAAGAGGATATGGTGGTATGCCAAGGAGAATTCAAGAGAAATCAAGGAGAAGAGGAGTTTCTAAATTAGGGTTTCTATGTAAAATCCCCTAGTTTAGGTCAAATTTCCCAGCAAGATAAGTCAAAATGCAAGCTTCAAATGGATCCTTGGCCAACATGGAACTTGTATAGGATCTCAAGACCTTTAATTTGAGTGGTGGAAGAAATCAAGGAGGTTTATAGAACTCAAGTTATGGTCCTTGCAAGTTACAGGTCATCTGAGGTATCTGAAATTTTGTCTGTGAAAGTGACTTCACTTCCAAGCAATTTTTACCCCTCAAGGAGATTTCAAATGAATTTCTGGAAAACATAAGAATTGTTCCTCATTGTCTTAGCTTTCTAGAATGGTATAGTATGCCTTCATATGATTTGTGGAACTCTACTTATGGTCTTGGAAAGCAAAGGGTATTTTGGTCATCTGAGGATTACAGGTCATTCTTAGCCTATGCCTAAAACTCATACAAGGGAGCTTCAAATGAAAAACTTCCCAACATCAAAGTTGCTCAAAATGCCATTTTAAGTCAAGAAAAGAAGTCATGGAAGTTTGTAAGTGCATGGAGCAAGACTTGGTAAAAGTGGGTGAAAAATGACTTAAAAAAGGCATATAACTTGAAAAAGTTCAAGTTGGAAAATGGTTTGAGAGATCTACAAGTCCAATATGGGTCATCCAATATACCAAATTGATTCCCAACATCATTTTAAAGACATTGGTTCAGCCACATTTTTGAGTTTAGGCTTAAAAATTGGACTTCCTTTGTAAAGTTGTTTCTTGCATATTAAGGAACCATTGCAAATCTTCACACAAGGCAAGGAAAAGCTTGTTTTTTCATACATACACTCCTAATATCTCATGAAAGGATATTTTCACCCAAGTTTACCCAAGATGCAAGCATGACCCCTCTAGGACCAATCTAGAAGCTTCTCATTCTGTTAATCCTCACCTACATAAGGAAGTGAAGCCATTTGTGCATTGGTTGGTGATTCTTTGAGCTTGCAAACATTACTTTGAATCCTTCACTCTAATTTGCATTTTCTATCCAAACTCCATTAAAGCTTCATCAATCATCTCAGTTTCTGTTATCATCATCATCCACCATTATCATAGAGTAATTGGCAAAGGAAATTGGAAGGAATTCGTGGCTGGTGAAGGAGATCCAAGTTTACACTCCAACTTGCATGAAGAGGGGGATAAGGTGATTCAAGAAGATTGAGCCACAACTATTGCAAACAGAAGCATCAACATCCATAGAAGATCAGTTAGAGCAAGTGGCAAGAGCTGGAAGGAGATACAACCACCATTACCATCATCATTTGGTAAGCTTGCATGATCATTCGAATCCCAATGTTTGTTGTTAGGCTAAACTTGATAGAGACCAATTAGGGATGCTTTATGAGTAGTTTTAAGACCTTTCATGGAGGTTCAGAATGTGTGCACATTTTTTCCAAGATCAAGATCATGCTGATTATTGAGTTTGAATGCATGTGAACTAGTTTAGAGAACTCAGTGTAGCCTAAGGAATAAGAAGATATTATTAGAAGTTCGAATTGTTAAGGTTGCAGAGGGTGTAAACATGTTGTACCCAAGCTTTGTTGCTTTCGGTTTGAAGGTTAGAGAAAGTTTCAGTGGACACTAGCACCATGGCTGCATAGAGGGCAACGAATGGAGTAAGTTTGATCTTGGACTCGTGTGATTTCATGGTGAAATGAAAGAGAATGAGTGCGTAGAAATCCTGTGCATGAGAGTGGTCTGCATGAAACCCTAATGGCTAGAGGAAGACGATGGCCAAGGGCCCTTGGATATGATGGGAAACCTTGACTTGACCAAGGATCTAACGATCCACATTCAATCTAAGTTTGGAGGCAAATTTCAAAAAGAATGAAACGATGCGTTTCATTAAAGTGTACTGGTGGGCCGTTTCTATTATCTGCACCCCCACTCTTGCTGGGCCCAACGTGTATCCAAGTGTTTTCTTACTTTTCATACCCCCCTTGTCTTTAATTCATTTTAATTTCTTTTCAATTTTGCATTCATTTTTAAAAAATCATATCAAATTGAAAAAACCTTATTTTTTAATAATTCTTTTTGCATAATTTTCTTTAAAGAGTCAAGAAAATTATAAAAAATAAAAATTGCATTTTATTTTTTATTTGATATTTTCCCCATATTTTCCAAATAAATGCCTATTTTAGGTGTTTCATTTCATACATGATTTTGATAAATTTTGTTTTAATAGTTGCTTTAATATTTTTTGTCCATTCTTTTTAGGTTGATTAATAGACATTGCTATCTTGCATATGCAATTTAATTCATATTTTTAGGGATTAGTTTTAGGTGTTTAGTTTAGGTGTGAATAACATGAACAAAATTAGGGTTTTAAATCAACTTAGGTGAAATAGTTTAATTCTTTTAGGATAGTTTAATTTGATTTTTGGGGTATGGACTATAGGGGTTATGGGTATAGGATAAATCCCCTTAGAAATCACCAGGATTCCCCTACTGCTATTAGTATATACTGCTATATGTGATTGATTGGTGTGGTGTGCCCTCTGGGGATTACTGATTTGTCTGTGTGGGTATTGGGATTGTCTGGGGATTGGGGAGAGCTGAAGACTTGTGATGTTGAAGCCATTGGAGATCCAGAGACTGAAGACCAACTTCCATTGTTGATGAGGAGATTCCTGCTAGCAGCTGTTGAGGAGATTAGGGTTTAGGAGCTAGGCAGAGCTCTAGATTAGAAAGCTTGATTCTCAAACATGGAAGGTTTTGACTGCCTCCATTCCTCTCTGTGATACAGAGTCTCTCTAAGACACTCACCCCCTTCCTTTGGAAGGCTTGGTGTTACTGTCTAAGAGATAGAACTCTTGAGAGAAAATATCTTATGTGTTAGTAGCAGTTGGTTTGCCACCCTTGGTAGTCAACTAATTGCTTAACACCCAATTCACTCTTGTGGTTGATCCCTCAGCTTGGAGGATGAGACTTGAAGAAAAGCCATGGTAGACTGAAGATTGATAACCAAAGCCCTTGCTTAAAGACTGTGGAGAGGGAGAGTGATGCTTACTGAAGCTTGTAGCTGATTGGAGAGGACTGGAAGATAGGTGTTGATGCAGAGCTGCTGTGGCTGTTTATTTTTATGCTGTTATTCATTCCTGATGTATTGATTGGTTTTCCTGACTGTATTGTTTGCTGTTTACCCTGTTGGGTTGAAAGTGAAGCCTGTTCACTTTTTCCTTTTGTTCTTCAGGTTCGAGATTGAGTGGGGCTCCCTTGCCTCGCTTGTGTTGCTGCATCCATGCATTTTACCGCTTTACTGTATATATATCTGATATTGTTTCTGTTTCCGTCTATCCTGTAGGATCTCTGTTTCTCTCTGCGCAAGAGAGGAGCATGATAGACACTAGGTCTTAACCCATGCATGATAACATTAGGTTAGTTTAATTCCCTTCGCAACCGTAGGTTAGAGTTCTGTCTCTTCTTTCCCAAAACAAACAGAAAAACACAATAAAATTTCAAACACAATAAAATACACTTCTTCCGTAAAAGAATGTGAACTCATCAAGACGTCATTTTTGTCCTCTTGGACTGCTAATCAGAAAAACCTTTTTCAGAAGGAATAAAATCAACCAAGACAGACTTGTGTCGTACGTGGCCCGAACTACGTTTGCTCTGATCTTTCATGCTGTGTGAAAGTACGTAGGCATAGGATGCGATATCCTAGCGAGCAACCTTCCCCTCCTTTCCCGTAGGTAGGCGAACTACGTTGACTCTGATTTCTCGTTCCAGACGGGAATACGTAGGCATAAAGTGCGATACTTTGCCGAGTCATTTTATTTTCTTTTTAACCCTTAACCCTTAGTGTAGATAGAATAACAATCCATACCCAAGCAAGCGTGGATCCCGTCGAGTACGACGGACGTGAGGGGTGCTAATACCTTCCCCTTGCGTAACCGACTCCCGAATCCAGGTTTTTGTTGCGACGACCTTACCTTTCCCGTGTTGTGCGAGGTTTACTCTGAGCGTTTCCTTTCCCTCCTGTGGGATAAATAACGCACGGTGGCGACTCTTCTGTTCAGCCGGCGCCGATTTTCGCAGTAGCGACAATCTCAAGTTGTGAAAAACTGATTTTTTGGGAAGTGTTGGAGTGTGGTTTCAAGTGTTGATAGGCCCAACTTCTATGGTGCATAACTTCCTGCTCAAACATGCTATTGAGGAGTTCTACCACAATTTGGAAAGCCCTTAAGTAGCTCTACAACTTTCATGTTTTGAGAATTTCCAAATTCTTGATGGAACTAGGTTGAAAAACCCTTCAAAGTTCTGAAAAAATCACTTACAAGTGTTAAATAACTTAGAAATTTTCTAAGTTATTTCCCCTTCAAAAATGAATTTTGCTATAACTCCAATTCCATGCATTTTTTGATCATGGACCACTTTGAGGCTTTTGTAGGATTTGTCAAGAGCTTTCTAATGAGCTTTGAACCACTTCAATTGGATGTGTGGTTGAGGAGTTATGGTCTTGCCCCTTTCGAAACCCTAATTCCCGATTTTTGCAATTACTTCTCAACCCTTGATCCAATGGTCATGAAACTTTATGGGGAGGTGTAATATGACATAAGGAATATTTTTGATTCACATCTTGAAGTCAAATTCCTTATTGTTGAAGAGTTGACGTTTCGGTCAACCGTTAGAACGATCGGTGTCCACCGAGTCGCCTGTTGATGATCCGGACATCCTGAGGACTTGAAACTATTTGGATGGACTTTACTAAGCCATAGAAACTTAATGGACCTTGATCCCACCATTGAAACACTTTTTAAATAAAATGTCAAACTACAGTTGACTTTTCCTGATCGAAAACCCTAATCGGGCGTCTTGAACTGCATTGTTCTCAATTTCCGGGTGACCACCTCAAATTGAATCCATACTTGATCCAATGTTGTATTCTTGATCTTGTTTGAAGTTGGATCAATCCAAAACATTGATTGATCAAACTATTGAAGCCTCGATTTTGACGGTACAGAACCCTAATTCATCTGCATCTTAACAAAGATAAACTGAAAATGGGTTAAGGTTAGTTAATCAAGCAAATATGATCCTACAATGATGATGAGGATCTAAGGGGTCAAAATTTGGGGTGCAACAGATGCCCCTATTTAAATATCTTCACTAGATGGTAATGAGAGATGACAATCCTCATAGAATCGCAGTGAAAGGTATTTAAATATAGCAAACCAGAAATTTTGTCCCTTAGATCTGATGGTATGCAAAAGGACAGATACGAATATGCCATGAATCTAAATGATGTTATATGATGCTTGAATGCTAGACAAATGCAGACACATGAGCACAGATAAAAGAACGGCAAAACGACAAGTAACCACTCACGAGGACCCAACACACTGGGGAAAGATTCCAAGCGAAGTAAGCAAGATAGTTTAGACATGACTAAAGAGGATTGTTCAGGAAAATCTTTCACGCAGGGGACACAAATTCCACCAGGGAAGACATACCTTCATTGGGGAAAGGAGATACGAACCTCACTAGGGATAACCAGATGAGGAAGCCCACCGGGGAAGATAACAATTCTTCACTGGGGAAACGAAAGAAAAGAAATGAAAACCACACTGGGGAAGAAACCCACTGGGGAAAACTTCGCTGGGGAAAAAAATCCACTGGGGAAGCACATCTTCAACAGGGAAAAGACGGAACTGAGACACGATGAGAAATTTCCTATAACGAAGAGTTCAAACGGGATCTTCAGGAAAAGGTTAGAAATAAGACCGGACGCGCCGGGGAAACTAGTATCCACTAGTTCTCCGAGACTCGACTGGAAAATCAAAAGTTTCAACTGGGGAGACTGATGATGACCAGAACAACAAATAGCTTCAAGCAGTGCTAGTTTCCACTAGACTTACTGGGGATATGGTGGTGACCAATCCAGAGTTTGGTTTCCAAAAAGTGCTAAATAACGTTAGACTTCCTGGGGATATGCTGACAACCAAGTCGAAGTTCCAATTTCAATTGAGAATTTCCAAACAATATTGATAAAACACAGGATTTCAAACTGGGGAATTTGGTAACGAACGACTAATAACGATTAGTTTTCAAGCAATGCCAGTGACCACTGGATTTAGAAAGAACTGGATTTTCAAAGAGTTTGGTGACGACCCGGTCTGCAAACAGGCAGCATAAATATATCCCTCAATACCTTAGGAATAAAAGCTAATATCCTCAAAGCGTTACGATACAGCAGAGACACAACCCTCAACACGTTAGGATCGGACGAAGACCCTCAAAACATTAGGAACGGAAGCTGAACATCCTCAATACATTAGGATATAGGAGAGACACAACCCTCAACACATTAGGATTGGACGAAGACCCTCAAAACATTAGGAACGAAAGCTGAACATCCTCAATACATTAGGATATAGAAGAGACACAACCCTCAACATATTAGGATTGGACGAAGACCCTCAAAACCTTAGGAACGAAAGCTGAACATCCTCAATACATTAGGATATAGAAGAGACACAACCCTCAACACATTAGGATTGGACGAAGACCCTCAAAACCTTAGGATCAAAAACTAATATCCTCAAAACATTAGGATATAGAACACTTCATGCAAATGCAACCACTTTAGTCTCTGGGAATTTTTGAGCTCGGGATTCAAAGTATACATCTCCAAAGGTACATAACCTGTGCTCGAGATGGCAACAAACATCTTCCAAAGGTACAAAACTTGTGCTTGGAATCAAACAGTACATCTTCCAAAGGTACGAAACCTGTGCTTGGAATCAAACAATACATCTCCAAAGGTACGACACCTGAGCTTGGGATCAAACAATTCATCAATCTCCAAAGGTACTCAACCTGTGCTTGGGATAGCAATACATCTTCCAAAGGTACAAAACCTGTGCTTGGAATCAAACAATTCATCTATCTCCAAAGGTACTCAACCTGTGCTTGGTATAAAACAATTCATCTATCTCCAAAGGTACTCAACCTGTGCTTGGGATAGCAATACATCTTCCAAAGGTACAAAACCTGTGCTTGGAATCAAACAATACATCTATCTCCAAAGGTACACAACCTGTGCTTGGGATAGAAACAAACCTCTTCCAAAGGTACGAAACCTATGCTTGGAATCAAACAATTCATCTATCTCCAAAGGTACTCAACCTGTGCTTGGGATAGCAATACATCTTCCAAAGGTACAAAACCTGTGCTTGGAATCAAACAATACATCTATCTCCAAAGGTACACAACCTGTGCTTGGGATAGAAACAAACCTCTTCCAAAGGTACAAAACCTGTGTTTGGAATCAAACAATACATCTCCAAAGGTACGAAACCTGAGCTTGGGATGGAAACCAACATCTATCTCCAAAGGTACACAACCTGTGCTCGGGATAGAAACAAACCTCTTCCAAAGGTACGAAACATGTGCTTGGAATCAAACAATACATCTCCAAAGGTGTTGCACCCCAAAATTTGCCCAACCTTTTCTAACCTAGGTTTATGTTTCAATTGCATAATCATTTGCATTGTCATCATGTACATAGTGCATTCATCTGCATTGCATAGCATAGGCAAGATATCTTAATCAGGGGATCAAGTGCCATTCTTGTTTCAAGAGGCATATTCAAGGGGTTTCATTCATATTCAAGACTGTTCAGGTCATCATAGAAGAATTTGAACTTTAAAGAGTTGACAGGTTGATCAGTGAGTTCTCTCCTATCTTGAGAATGTTTGGGGGTCATCAGAGGAAGTGTGAGCCATGAGCCAATAGCATGGGGTGTGTATGGATGTTATGAAGAGCCTAGATGATCATTTTTGAGGAGTAACCAAGTCATTGGAATGATTGCAAGAGCCTCAGTTGAAGTCAGTCAACTAGGGTTTTATCTGGGTCAGCACTAGGTCAACCCTAGGTCAAAGACTTGTTTTGAAAGGCATCAAGGCTCATTGGAAGAATGTGGGATTCATTATTTGCTATGGATGTGGTGTTGTGCCCAAGAAAAATCAAAAGAAGTCAAGGAGAAGAGGAGTTACCAAATTAGGGTTTCAGTGTAAAATCCCCTGATTTAGGTCAAACTTCAAAGCAGTGTAATTCAAAATGAAAGCTTCATATGAATTTCTGGTCCACATGAAACTTGTAGAGTATCTTCATAGATTTAATTTTAGTGGTGGAAGTCATCAAGATGATTTATAGAACTCAAGTTATAGCTCTTGCAAGTTACAGGTCGTCTGAGGGCACTGAAATTTGTCTGTGAAAGTTGTCTGTCTTCCAAGCAACTTTTGACATTCAAGGAGTTTTCAAATGGATTTCTGGACAACATGAGCGTTGTTCCTCATTGTCTTAGATTTCTAGGAAGGTATGGTATGCCTTCATATGATTTGTGGAACTCTACTTATGTCCTTGGCAAGAAAAGGGTATTTTGGTCATTTGAGAATTACAGGTCATTTCAAGCCTATGCCCAAAACTCATCCAAGGAAGCTTCAAATGAAAAACTTCACAACATCAAAGTTGCTCAAAATGGCATTTTAAGTCTAGAAAAGAGGTCATGGAAGTTTGGAAATGTATAGAACTCAAATTGATAAAAGTTGGTGAAAATGACTTAAAAATGGCATATAAGTTGAAAAAGTTGAGATTGAAAATTGGTTTGGGCAATCTACAAATCTAAAATGGGTCATGTAATATACCAAATTGAATCCAAACAACATTTTGAAGACATTGGTTCAGCCACTTTTTTGAGTTAGGGTTTAAAAATTGGACTTGCTTTGTAAAGTTCTTTCTTGCATAATAAGGCAACTTTGGAAAACTTCACACAAGGCAAGGAAATGCTTGTTTTTTGTACATACCTTTTCAATATCTCATGAGGAGAGATTTTGACACCAATTCAAGGGGCTGTATGCATGAGATGAGAGATATTCAACATGTCATCAAGTGAGATTTCCAAGACTTTCTAGCTCATTCTAGAAGCATCTAGGCTTTTCCATTGATTACTATATATTGAGTGGCTCATGAGGAGAATAGAGGTTGGTGAATTCAGTGGAGAAGAGTGAGGGAGAGAGTGGTATTCAAGGTTTTCTTCAAACACAAGCAAGCCACGAGTTCATCTCTACAAGCTTTATTCATCCAAGATAGTGCAAACAGAAAGCTCTACTCCATTAGAGGAGTATTTGGAAGCAAGATCAAGCACTGAATTGAGCCCTACACACCTCTACCATTGCTACTTGACAGGTTTGGATTCTTCTCCATACCTCTTTATTTATGCACATTCAATTAGATTCCTAGGGCTAAGATTGCTAGGTCAAGATAGGTGATCATTTCCACAAAGTTAGGGAGGATTCTATAAGGTTTCATGGCAGGGTGATGAATCTTTGAAATTCAAGAATAGGCTATTTATGGATTGTTAATGCCCGTGTTATGGTTTAATATGATTGGTGTAACCTAGGGAAGAGAATTGCACTATTAGAATTAAGCTTTACCATGATTGATATCAGTGTAAGATGGTGGAACCTTAATCTTCGTGCATTCTGTTTGGAAGATCTAGGAAGTGTTAGGTGAAACCAAAGGCATGGCTAGGTTCCTGGTAATTAGTAGATCGTTTTTGGTCTTGGAATCTTTCATTTTCATTGTGAATTGAGAGAGCACGATGAGCTTGAAATTTCGTGCATGGAGCTGTAAAAAACTGAAACCCTAGGTCCATTTGGAGAAGACGACACCATGGTCGTTGGATCGTTTCAAAATCTTGACCTTTTTAACCAATCTGACGGCCGAGATTCAAACTCAGAAACGGAGGGAATCCACAGCGCTGAAACGCAGCGTTTCATTTAATGAAACGCGTGGGCCTGGATCCAATGTTACTATCCTCACCCCCACCAGCGAGCCCAATGGAAAATGAACTGAAAACTGTTGCTAACTACACCGTTCCTTTCTTCTTTTTCTTTTTATTTTTAATTCATTTTCTGAAATAATTTGGGCCTTGCGCGCTTGCTCTTTGCACCACCCTTTCCTGACCCATCTGGAGAATGAACTAGGCGCCCTTACTTCCTGCACCCCTCTCCCATTTCATTTTATTTTTTAATTCTTTTAATTTCTTCAATTTTGTAAAATTCATAAATAATTGAAAAATGCATATTTTTTAGTGGTTGTTTTTGCATCATAATCATAGTTCTGTCAAGAAAATTAATAAAAATAAAAATTCCATTTTATTTTTAGTTTAGTATTTTTTTGTGTATTTTCCATTTAAATAGCTTTTTAATGAGATTAAGCTAGTACTTCATTTTGTAGAATTTAGTTAGGGACTTTCCCTTGGGTATTTTGATCCATTCTTTTTAGGGTGATTAACTTAGGACTTTAGCTTCGTCATAGGATTTAATTCATAATTTTAGGATTAATTGTGAGATAGTTTGATTAGGTGAGATTAGTGTGATAGAATTAGGGTTTTAAGATGACATAGGTGAAGTAATTCATTTCTCTTAGGAGTTTTGACTTGATTTTTGGGGTATGGGTATATGGGGATGTTATGGGTAGGTACATAGACCATTGTAAATAATTGTTAGAATTTTCTTCCTTGTCTTTATATTTTTAAAAGTTGACTGATTGTATTGACTATCTGTGTGATATTTGTCTATCTTTTGGGGTTGATCTTGGGGTATTATTTTGGGGGCTTGGTTTACTTTGAAGACCTTGGTGAAGGAGCATGATGAGGAGAAGATTGAAGACCTAGTCTAGGAGCTTGTTCTCTGTTTGTCAGGTTTGAGATCCTGAAGTTTGAGGGAAATTCATGGTACTTTCCTGAGGAAGGCACTATGGATGTCTTTCATTCTTTCTTCTCACCTCTTTCTAAAGTATCCAATGATGTTGGAGCCTTCATGTGAGTTTAGTTTCTCCTGAGGAGGAATGTAAACTGATCACAGTTGTTGAGCCACATGGGATATGATTCCTAAGTGGAAGCTTCCTAGTACTTTCCTGAGGAAGGCACTATGGGTCTGTTCACTTAGTTCCCTTAGTTCATCTAGGATTTCTCAAGTATCCAATGATGTTGGAGCCTTCATGTGAGTTTAGTTTCTCCTGAGGAGGAATGTAAACTGATCACTGTTGTTGAGCCACATGGGATATGATTCCTAAGTGGAAGCCTCCTAGTACTTTCCTGAGGAAGGCACTATGGGCCTGTTCACTTAGTTCCCTTAGTTCAGGTAGGATTTCTCAAGTATCCAATGATGTCGGAGCCTTCATGTGAGTTTAGTTTCTCCTGAGGAGGAATGTAAACCGTTCACAGTTGTTGAGCCGCATAGGATATGATTCCTGAGTGGAAGCCTCCTAGTACTTTCCTGAGGAAGGCACTATGGGTTTGTCTGCTTAGCTCCCTTTCTTTGGTAAGCTTGTGTTGAAGTTTGAAGACTGGATTGATTTCTCTTGTGTAGGGTTTTGCTTAGGGTTGTGCTTAGAGATTTGATTAGGGTTTTGCATAGGGCTTTGCTCAGGGGTTTGATTAGGGTTTTGTTTAGGGGTCCTGCTCAGGGTTTTGGGTTAAGTTTTGGATAGGGGATTGTCAGGCTGGTTCGCTTTCTCTTTGTGTTGTTTGACTTGTGTGGTGTTGTGCTGCATTAGACTTAGGGGTTCATCTAGATATTTCTGAGGTAGGTGCATCTTAGAAGTAGGCTTTGGGTGCATGAGAAGTTGAGGTGGTCCTCCTTCTGCTTGTTTATTATTGAGTGGCTTTGCTTGCTGGTATTTGGTAGAGCTGAGCTCCCTTACCTCTGTGGTTTGCGGCCTTTGTGCCTTGATTGTTTGTTTGTTGCATTCATGCATATTTACAGTATTTCTTTACTTTGCAGTTGATTCCTGTTTGCTGTTTAGTCCTGTTGCCATGATCCCTTAGGAGCTCTAACTTCTCCTCTGCGGAGGAGTTATGATAGACATTAGGATGGTCAACCAGGCATGATAACAGTAGGTAGATTCCCCTTTTCAGCTATAGTTTTAGGGTTTCTCTTTCCTTTCAATAAAACACTTGAATAGCTTGTGTCGTAGTTAGCCGAACTACAGTTGCTCTGATTTCTCGTACCAGACGAGAATATGTAGGCATGGGATGCGATATCCTAGCGAGCACACTAACAACTAACCTTTTGTTCTCTCGTTGCTGTGCGATCGAGACTTTCCCGCTGACGACTGATGTTATCCCTTTTCTCTTGCCCGAGTGCATTTGAGACCAGACCGTAGTTGTTCCCATAGGGTCCCGAACCCTCAAAACCAGGTTATTTTCTCACTGCTGTGTGAGAGCCCCCAGATTAGCCGTAGTTAGTCGAACTACGTTTGCTCTGATCTTCCATGCCGTGTGGAAGTACGTAGGCACAGGATGCGATGTCCTGGCGAGCAACCTTTCCCCCGTCTAGACGTAGGTGGTCGAACTACGTTGACTCTGACTTTCCCATTGCACGAGGGAGTACGTAGGCCCAGAACACCGTATGTTCTGTCGAGTCCTGTCCTTTTCTTTTCTTTTCAGACTGACCATTAGCGTAGATAGATAAACACACCCTTTTCCTTATAAACACCAAGCGTGGATCCCGTCGAGTACGACGGACGTGAGGGGTGCTAATACCTTCCCCTTGCGTAACCGACTCCCGAATCCAGGTTTTGGTTGCGATGACCATACCTTTTCCCGTCTTTGCGTTAGGTTTACTTCGAGTGTTTCCTTTCCCTCCTTTGGGATAAATAACGCGCGGTGGCGACTCTTCTGTTCAGCCGGCGCCGATTTTCGCAGTAGCGACAAAAGGTACGAAACCTGAGCTTGGGATGGAAACCAATATCTATCTCCAAAGGTACACAACTTGTGCTCAAGATAGAAACAAACCTCTTCCAAAGGTACGAAACCTGTGCTTGGAATAATACATCTCCAAAGGTACGAAACCTGAGCTTGGAATGGCAACCATCGTGTCTTAGTTTGGAATGATACACAACCAAATTGTCAGTATTTGTTGTCCATGGATTTTCATGATGTCAGTTACCAACGGGCCTTAAATAGGATTGGTCACCACCAAATTACTTATATCATTATCCACTGGATTTTCAAACAATGTTGGTCACAACCGTGCATCGACATCCTTAAGATAAACTTCTCAAATGTGACTGCCATTTATCACTGGTGCAGGTTAAGCTTCTCCCAAGAGACTGCCACTTACCACTGAAGACGATTAAACTTCTCCAAAGAGACTGCCATTTATCGCTGAAGACGATTAAACTTCTCCGAAGAGACTGCCATTTATCATTGATGAAGTTTGAGCTTCTCCCAAGAGATTGCCGCTCACCACTGAAGACGATTACACTTCTCCGAAGAGACTGCCATTTATCGCTGAAGACGATTAAACTTCTCTGAAGAGACTGCCATTTATCGTTGATGAAGGTTAAGCTTCTCCCAAGAGACTGCCACTCACCTGTTGATGACGAATAAACTTCTCCGAAGAGACTGCCATTTATCGCTGAGGACGATTAAACTTCTCCGAAGAGACTGCCATTTATCGTTGATGAAGGTTAAGCTTCTCCCAAGAGACTTCCACTCACCTGTTGATGACGATTAAACTTCTCCGAAGAGACTGCCATTTATCGCTGAGGACGATTAAACTTCTCCGAAGAGACTACCATTTATCATTGATGAAGGTTAAGCTTCTCCCAAGAGACTGCCACTCACTTGTTGATGACGATTAAACTTCTCCGAAGAGATTGCCATTTATCGCTGAGGACGATTAAAATTCTCCGAAGAGACTGCCATTTATCGTTGATGAAGGTTAAGCTTCTCCCAAGAGACTGCCACTCACCTGTTGATGACGATTAAACTTCTCCGAAGAGACTGCCATTTATCGCTGAGGATGATTAAACTTCTCCGAAGAGACTGCCATTTATCGTTGATGAAGGTTAAGCTTCTCCGAAGCGACTGCCACTCACCTGTTGATGACGATTAAGCTTCTCCGAAGAGACTACCATTTATTGCTGAGGACGATTAAACTTCTCCAAAGAGACTGCCATTTATCGTTCATGAAGGTTAAGCTTCTCCCAAGAGACTGCCACTCACCAGTTGATGACGATTAAACTTCTCCGAAGAGACTGCCATTTATCGCTGAGGACGATTAAACTTCTCCGAAGAGACTGCCATTTATCGTTGATGAAGGTTAAGCTTCTCCCAAGAGACTGCCACTCACCTATTGATGACGATTAAACTTCTCCGAGGAGACTGCCATTTATCGCCGAGGACGATTAAACTTCTCTGAAGAGACTGCCATTTATCGTTGATGAAGGTTAAGCTTCTCCCAAGAGACTGCCACTCACCTGTTGATGACGATTAAACTTCTCCGAAGAGACTGCCATTTATCGCTGACGACGATTAAACTTCTCCGAAGAGACTGCCATTTATCGTTGATGAAGGTTAAGCTTCTCCCAAGAGACTGCCACTCACCTGTTGATGACGATTAAACTTCTCCGAAGAGACTGCCATTTTATCGCTAAGGACGATTAAACTTCTCCGAAGAGACTGCCATTTATCGTTGATGAAGGTTAAACTTCTCCCAAGAGACTGCCACTCACCTGTTGATGACGATTAAACTTCTCCGAAGAGACTGCCATTTATCGCTGAGGACGATTAAACTTCTCCGAAGAGACTGCCATTTATCGTTGATGAAGGTTAAGCTTCTCCCAAGAGACTGCCACTCAGCTGTATTGCAATATAAGATGTTCTTCTTGATAGTGCAAAATAAATGCAAGTCCAGGTAGGTTCGGAGACCGACAGGGACCAAAGTTCAATCCAGAACCAAGCTAGAAAGAAACTGTCAAATAAGACTCCAACCATTGAGAAATAAACTCGAATGGTGACTTACCTTATCCAATCATGGAAAAAGATAACTGAAGCAACCATCATCCACGAGGATTTAAACTCTGTGGGGAATTGATAAAGGACAGACATTTTATGCTTAAGGGCTGACAACTCTATTAGAGAGAGACAACACACCCAATCACTGAGGAGGGAACCAAAGTGAAACAGGAACAGGTAACAACCAGAGATAGCAACGATGCACGGATGTTATGCTTTATGCCATGCTTATGTTTATGCTGACGAAACAGGCAAAACAAAACAGGAGATGAAATAAACATCTCGGCACGGAGACCCAACCAAACTTTACCAAGATTGGACATCAAAGGGATGATCATGAAGAACAACAATTCCACTTCAAGGTTACCACCTTCTTTGGGAGAGAGTAATCTTCTTAGGCCAAAACCTCAGGACTTCACTTGGATTGTCATCATGAGTTTGAATTCTTTGTTGAAGGAAAATTACATCGAGAGATTCCCGAATCAACTGAGGTAACAACTTAACTGGAGAGCTGACAAAGGGCATCATGAGAACAAAACATTTATGCCCCATTATGACAATAGTCATTTTTCAAGTGAGCAACGGCTCTTGCGACAAATAGTCTTCAACTTTTTCTTCCCCAGATTGCACAGTATGTGAGAAGAAGTCATAAGGATGCTTCTACAAAAGAGTTGGTATAAAGATGCTTCAATGTCTTTAAACCCTTATAGGGAGAGATTTACGAATCTCGACGTGATTTCCCCAATTTAATGGTGCTTGCCCAACAAAGTCCCGGACTGTGGAAGTAACGACTGAGTAACAAACTTGCCCCTGCTAGTTGGTAACTGCAAAAGTATTGCCCCGGACTAAACTGTTCATTGAGAGCTTCATCTGATCTCGACCTGGTTGGCTCTGATTAGCTGAACGTTGTAACAAATGATTAACAAATCCTTCAAATTGGTTGCCCCAGGCTAAGCTTCCTTTATCAAGTCAAATTCCCTAGCTGACAGCGTTTGTTGGGATTCCTTTGATATTGGATTGTTTTGCACGCAAAGCTGTTCATTAAAAATTGGCAATTTTTAATGCAAAATTCATGCAATCTTTTGAAAACATTTTTTGATGAAACACACACGGCGGAGTGAACAAGTGATCAAAGTGAAAGTGATCTAATCTTTTTACAGATGATGGATAAAGTGATTAACACACACAATTAACAAAGATCATTAGGAGTCAGGTTATCCAACCTTGCTGTAATATGCTTTCAAAACAACTTTACCTCAATTAGGTCTTTTAAGGGTTGTAACGTGGCTTGGTTCATGGTTCATGAAACAAATGATAAAGGCTCAAATTTATTTGTCCCACCCACTCTCCATGATGAACTCCAATTCTACGCTCAGTTAACTCAGACTATACATTCAGGTTCTTACAGGCTTAAGAATTGAACTGATGATAATTGGTGATGGCTTAAAAAACTAAGGTAGTCACAACTCCCTTACAGTATTTGATAGCTTTTTGCTATTTGAGGATTTTTAAGAGTGATAACTCTTACAGCATTCCTCTCTTTTGTTATCCCTGACTTTTGTCTGAATTGTTTTGTTCGAATATACAGTCAACGGGATGCCCCATTTTTGCCAAAGTCTCCTTCATAGGTTTTGACTTAGCGGGCTTTTCAATTTTCCCTTTTTTTTCTTCTTCTGCCTTTTTTTTAGAAAGGAGGTGACTACCTAGTTTAATGGCTAATGGTGAACTATCATCGTCTTTTATGCTGAAAAGCATCTTCGACACTTTCTTGTTGTGTACGAAGGAAAACCTGAGTGCACCACCTTTATATGAAAAGTGTCTTGTATGCACATATCTTCAAGTTAACCGAGAACTACCCGCCCAGGTTTGAGATTTAAGGTTTTCTTTTTGTAAAGAAAGAAAACTCCTACTTCTAGGCTCGAAGGGGTTAACGAGGGATTATCTTCCTTATTTCTCCAGTGTTTAGGGATTGAAACAATGCCTTACATCATCGACAAAGTTAAATTGAAAGCATATCGACAACAGTTATGGATATAATTTTCATCATCCTCCCCAATCTTTGTTTCAAACAACAGTTTAGTAAACAAAAGAAATTTTCTCGCATTTTTGGTATTTCATGACAATGAAAGAAAAAGAAAGAGTGAAACGAATGGACTTACTCAAAAGATGCACAAACATTTCATTAAATATTTCCAATTCAAATAAACAACAGCTTACAAGCAAATCCCATGCAAAGAAAACACAACAAAATGCTGAAACAGTCTACAGCTGTCAGCCTTAGGGAATTAAAATTGTTTAACAAAACAAATTTCAAATTTTAGGCCCATGCGGGGAAACACCTTCAACAACCACATGATCCTTGTGATATAGAATTATGAAGGGTCTCACGAATCCTTTGCCTTTAGATTCAGGAACCGTAGCACATTCATTTGATTTATCCTCCTGAGGTTTCAACAGCTCTTGCAGTCTCAGTTTAAAACTTTCACACTCTTCAACTAGGTGCCCTGTTGTCCCAGTATGATATCCACATTCCACTCTTGGATGGTCTTCCTCGAGGATCAAGCGTTTGTCAACGATTATCTCTTGTACAAGATAACTTAATGCTATACATGCATCTAAGTTGTGTCCTTCAGCTCCTTTGTGAAATTCACAGTTCAGGTTCGCATTATGCCATGGTCCTGGCACCGGATTGGATAATCGTGGAGTCACTAGTGAGTTCTGAATCAGTAGCGGGTAAAGTTTGCTTAACGGTACTGAAGTTGGTCTACCGCAAGTCTTATTTTTCCTGACATGATTTTTCTTGTTCAATCTCCGACTTTGAGAACCTTGAGGAGGAACAAACACCGACTGGTGAGAGACTTCAGTTGAACGCCCTAGTGCCCCAGTATGATAGTCCCATTTAGCGTTGGTACCACAGTTCAGGGGGTGAGGAGGAATTACTGGTTTCAGCTCCTTTGGTATTATCAATTCGCCTTGGATTACGTCTGGCAGTATCTGACCGTATGACATTGGAAACGAACTCTCTATTTTCCTTGGTCTTTGTTGGGCGTGCTGACGTGATTGACGGTTATCTGGTGGTTGATACCGAGAATGTCCTTGAGGTGGAGGAATCATCGGAGATAATGCATTCCTAGTTTCTCTAAACGTCACATGGTCAAGGTGACCTTCCTTTTTCATCATGTTCTGCAATGTCTCTAGAACCCAATTCATCTGACACTTGAGAATTCTGATGTCCTCTTTCAGCATTTCCTGAGCTTTCAAAAGTCCCTCCATTATTGCCATTTGTCTCGGATATGTGCTAGGTATCCCTTCTCTATCTCTCTGATCAAAAGTGACACAAGGCTGAGAAATGCAAATGCAATGCGAAAGCGAACTGGTTTTACAAAACTCGGAAGATTTACTAGGTCAAAACCCTCATTTCATCAATCGTTGGAAAAGTTACAACTTTTAAAAATACCAGAGATCGACTAAGTTTTACAAAACTAGCTGCGACATGATATGTTTATGGTGATAGGATGTTTATGAATGCAAGAATGCACAAACACGGGCACATGCAAAGATCACACATATGCACAAAAACACAAGCTTAGGTTTAAAGGGCGAGTGTGGGTCCAACGTCTACCCATCCCCAAGGATTTGCACTATGGGTTAATTTATACCTGCCGAACGGGTTCTACAGAGTTCCTAGAGTCATCAACCCATCTTTTGGATATTATCAACTTCCCAAATCACTTGGTAATCGATAATATTCTCAAGAGAGTCTCGTCCAATTGTAGTATCGCGTATCAACTATTTCGGAAATACTTCCTTATAGCCATCGCACTACGTCCTAATAAGGCCGAAGTGGGGTAGAATGTAATCTAAAAATCCACAGTGTCATGGGCTCCTTCGTCGAAAGTAGCATTGTTTTCACGAATACTCGATCAACAATACTAAACTTTCAAGAGGGCCTACACTGAGCGGTGGTTTCTCAAGTTAGCTTCGTCAGGAATCAACTCCCTATAAGCCTTCTTGAATATACCACCATCCTATCATAATTGCACTCAAGTCCGGGTATAGGAGCGTTTCACCACTCACAACACCCAATACCCAACATCCAAACAAATATATTGACAAATATACATGTTTAAACAAATATTTACAAATATAGCATACAATCAAACAAAATAGGCTAAACCCTCAAGTTAAGTATTCTTTCCCCAGTGAAGTCGCCATTTCTGTTGCGGTGAGAATCGTGATACCAAGCTATTGATTAACTTGAATCTTAATTCTTAAAATTCACAACCGAACTTTAATTTATCCAAAGGAAAGGTCTAAAGAAAGAAAGAACCTTTTGCGATGTAACAACAACACTAAGAGATTCGGGGATCGGGGGTTGGTTATGCATAGGGTAGGTATTTCACATCCTAAACATCTGTAGTACTCTACAGGAACCTTTTGTTTATTTGCATGCTAAGTTGGTAAGTGTTTGCTAAGGATTGGGATTGGGTAAAGGGTATAGGTTAAAACCTAAAGATAGTTTCTAAGTTTGCTCGCGAAGACATCACGTCCTCTGCCTACTGTTGCGGTGGAAATAGGATCACAAACTATTAATGAGTTTGAATCGCAATTCAATTCACAACCGCTCTTTGATTTATCCGAAGGAAAAGGTCAAAAGAGGGAAAACCTATTTTTGCATCGTAAACACAATGCGGGGAGAGATCTAGGGTTCGGGGGTTGGTTAAATTTAGGGAAGGTATTAGCACCCTAAACTTCTGTAGTACTCTACAGGAACCTTTTGTTCAGATGTTTACTATTTGCTTTATTTATTTGCTTAAGGTATATGTACAAAGGGATTAAAAGTGAGAAAAGAGACCTAAGGGGTTAATTCTAAGTTTACTCGGCAAGACATCGCATCTTGTGCCTACGTATCCTTACGGGAGTGGAATCAGAGTAATCGTAGTTCCCCTCAAAAGGGAGGTTAGAGACTTCTTGACTGTGGTCAAGGTCTCACGGGGAATAAACATGTCTTAAGGACACGCTTACGTGGAGTGTAGAAACTCCAAATCTCTACGTTGAAATGTTAAGTTGTAATTAGGGTTAAATTAGGTTAGGGATTCCGCGGCAGGAAACCCTAAAATGAGCGCGGCGGCTCTTTGACCTAATGCTAGGGGTAAAATGGTAATTTTGCCTGTGGCGAGGCATTTATGAAAATTAGGGTTTGTAAGAGTTATAAGGGTTTGAAGTTGAGGACTATTGGCGCGGCGGCCAAAAGCTAGACCTAACCTTCGAATGTGTATGATGTGACAGAATAATTGATAAGTGTAAAATGTGATGGTAGGTGAATAAATGCACAGTTATGAAATATAAAGTACTGGAAAGAAAAGATAATGCGACAATTGTCTCGCAAAGTTACAACCGGGAAACAGATACATATATATAATAATGAATTGGAATTTAATCTGCAGAGAGGAACTGAAAAACGTTAGTGAAAGGGTTAGATGAAAACAAATAATATTAAAGGGGAATATAAAAATGCAAAAAGATTTTTAGAGTAAATTTTAAAAAGAAATTAATATTAGTTTTTAAAAAAAAGATTTAAATTTGAAAAAAATTTAATTCTCATCTTAAAAAACTTAATATTTTAAAAAAAGGTTTTATTTTTTTTATTATATGAAAAGAGGATTTTTTATTTCATAAAAGTTCTTACTTATTTTTTTAAAAAAAACAATTTCAATATTTTTTTAACAAAAAGATTTTTTTAACAGTTTTTAATTATAAAATGGTTTTAAAAAAAACAAAAAAAACAAAAAAACAATTTTTAAAAATAAGAATAAAGGGGTGGGGCCGGTCATCACACCCGGACCCAACCCGGTAGGTTAGTAATGGAGCAAGACATTAGTTAGGGTTTCAAAACCCTCAATTCTTTCCGCGGCGCCGTTTACATCTTCTTCCTCTCTCTCGCGGCTCTCTCGATTCTCTTTCGCGGCCACTCGTTCTTCTTCATTCTTCTCAATAACCTGAAATAAAACACGAATATTTTGAGGAAAATATCTCATAGCTCACATTTATGGTGAAACGGCCGATGATGTGCAGAACTGAGGCTCAGAGTTGATTGCCCGCCGTTTGTAATGAACGGCGAAGGCGGTCTCTGATTGTGAGGGTCTCGCACTCGCGGCAGTTCTTTTGTGACCGAAGATTGATGATTCACGGTGCTGTTCCTGCGTGCGATTAGCGGCCAATGATGAAGAAATTCTGAGGTCGTGGCGTTTGATTGTTGTTCTGGTGATTTACGCGATTTCGTTCGTTAGGGTTTGCGATTTTGTGTGTTCTTCTCTTTCTCGCGGCTACCCGTTAGGGTTTTCTCACAGGTTAAATTGTTCCCTTCTTATACTCTTCCGATTTCATCTTTTTGGGCCTGGATTGATGATTTTTTTTTACATTATTATTTGGCTGAGATTCTATTTGATTTTGTCTGGGATTTTTGGCATCTGTTTCTGATACGATCTGATTTTATCTAAATCAAAGTTTTCTATTTTTGTTGACAGATATAATTTGGATTTCATTTGGTCTGTTTGATATCTGATTTGATTTTGTTTGATCATGATACCCTGATTGGACTTTTGCAGATGTGGATTGGATTGCCTTTGGATTTCGTTTGATCTGTTCTGATATCTGAACTGATTCGCTTTTGATCTCGAACTGATTTGTTTGATTGAACTGACTCGTTTTCGATTTGGCAATTTTTGATGCAGTTAGCTTTTCCTCTTCTTCTTTCAGAGAGGGCTGGTATTGAGGCTTAGGTCGAGTCAAACGCCGCCGAGGAAGGTTTACGGCAATGATGTTTATCTGAGCCCTCGACGCTTGTATTCTTCGATGATGCTGCGATTGCCTTCTATTGTGTTCTGTGGAATGTGGTTCAGAACATTTGTTGCGATTTCTTGCTTCTTCTGCACTTGTTTCTCTTCCTGATACAGATTTTGTTTTGGATGTCCATCTGGTTTGATCTTCACGTCCTTTCTTCTTTTTCCAGAATCGCTACTACGTCGCGGTTGCCTTCGAGATCGGTTACTTTCGATGCTTGATTGGATTCAGAACATGAGTTCTGGGCTGCTATTGGTTATTGGCTTTCAGATTGATTGTGAAGCCATGATGTGTGATAGCTGATGCGGTTTACCCTCGTACTTTGAACTGATTTTCGTGACTCGTTTGTTGGGGCAATGATGCTCTGAACTGAGCCCTTGTCTGCGCTATGATTTGTGCTGCAACTCGGTGTAGTTATTTCAAATTTTTGTGACTTGCCATCTGAATTGGTTGAAGCTTGCCCCTAACTGACAATTATGACCTTTGGTACATTGTTTGATGCAGCTTGATACAGCTTGTTTGGTACTTCATTCTTCTTGTTCTGTTTTGGCTTGCATTTCAGTTTGAATTTCCACTTACTTGTGGCATCTTATGAACTGTCTTGTTTTTGACTTTCTGTCATCAATTTGTACTGATGCAATTGTGGAACTTCAGGTGTTGGAAAAGAATGACTCAGACCTGCCGGCATCCGGGTCTGGGTCCAGATTGACCGTGTTGCCTTACTCTCGTATCAGTTTGGAAATCCAATCGCGGCAAAACGAATCAGTCCCGCTTCTTTTATTACTTCTATCTCTCGGACGTCCCTTATGATAAGAACAGATACTATCCGATCTAACGCCAACGGCGCGGGTCGGTAACGGGGGTAGGACGCAGCTTCGGTTGTGCCACTCCCGGCACTCAATGATGACACTGTTCTGAGAGTGTCAAAATAATTTCTAACATTCTTCTTTTCTGCTTTGCTATTTTTTTTGATGTGCAGGTGAATCAGAGATTCGGTGGAGAAGCTCAAGGACATCACGAAGACACTTAGAAGTTTTAGGACTTAGGATTTAGGATAGATGTACCATTTTTAGAGTGAATGTAACATTTGTAACAACAATTCAGAATGTGAAAACAATTTCCTCCTTTTTGTATCATGATGTTCTTATGAAATAAAATGCCAACACTTCTTTTATATATTCATGACTGCTCAATTTCAAATTTATATTTATTTCCAGTTAAAAATTATAAACGTTTGTGAATAAATCCACAAACATTTAAAATCATTAACATAGTCATAAACCATGAACATTCCCGAATGATATTCTTGTTCGTGCAATCGTCTCATTCATAGTCCTAACCTCATCACATGATTAAATTTACTTGCGTTCCCATTTAAATGCTAACCAACAACTTTATAACCAAACACGGATGTACACCGTAATCACAACAGTTTCAGCATCAACAATAACATTACTCGTAATTAAATTCCACTGACCAAATGCCAAGAGCCACAATCCAATAATCCCCAATTAAAACTGTGCCTTGTCAACAGAAACGGAAGCGCTTTGGAAATGAACCATGAGCGATGAAATGGATCTTAAATCCAGTTGTGCTCGACAAACTTTAATACCGACCACGTCGAATTGGCACCTTGATATAATCAGACCTGGTGATAGGTAAATGCCTCCAAAATAGTGTATCAAACGCCTCAGAACTTAATAACAGCCCGTCTTCAAGGGATAAGCAGAATTTGCGTAAAATGACCAAAATACCCCTGAAACCAAATCCTGCAAAACAAAACCTCCATGACTTGTTAGTGGTTAGCGAATGCACAGATGAGATGCTATGCGAAATGACCGACTAAATATAAGGGTAAAATTTGGGGTATTACAGTTGCCCCTATTTAAATAGCTACACCGGACGATTTGAGTGACAGAGACTCGAGGAATCGTGGTGGAGAGATTTAAATATAGATAACCAAAAATTTTGCCCTTATATGCGACGATATGCAATGCTATGGACAAAGTGGGAACAGCTTAATGCAGATGATGCCGTGAATATGATATGATGCGTATGCTGGAATGATGAATGCGAAAATGCTGACGAATACGACGACACAGGGATAGACGCTACGAGAAGAACACACCGAGGAAGACGACGCGCTGGGACACAGTACAACACTGGGGAATTCTAAAAATGATGGTCAACTGGTGCGAACACGACCAATTGTCTTTTTTAGAAAAGGAACGAAATTCTCAAATGGAGATGGTACCTATGAGACGACCTCCACTGGGGAATCTAAAAATAAAACTGGATCACGTACGATTGCAAGATCGATTACAGAATGTTGGAGCATTGAGCAAAGAATAACATCCAAGCTTCTGTAAACTATCCCTCGTGACAGGATCAAACGGACTTTTCGGAACTCCGTAGCAAATATACAGGGTAAAGACCGGCTGTATGCCAAAATAAATGGACTTTAGGAATAAGATCCTTAAATGGAGATGGCACCTATGAGATGACCTCCACTAGGGAATGTCTAATAATAAAACTGGACCTACACGATTGCAAGATCGATTACAGAATGCTGGAGCATTGAGCAAAGAATAACATCCAAGCTTCTGTAACTTATCCTTCGTGATGGGATCGAATGGACTTTTCGGAAATCCGTATCAAATATACAGGGTAAAGACCGGCTGTATGCCAAAATAAATGGACTTTAATGGGAAATGCCCTGATAAGCTTCTCGAGGGAGAATTGTCACTTATCGTTGGAAGGGACTTATGTGCCAAAATGGATAAGCACTCAAATAAAGAGGCTGCTGCTTATCTGATAAATAAAACTTCTCGTATTTAAGGTCGGCGCCTGGAATACGATTCTGATTCTTCTCTTACGGAAGGATAAATAAACTTCTTCATGCTTCAAGATCGTGCTCTCCTGAACATGAAAAGGGTAAACTGAACTTCCTCATACTTCAGAATCGTGCTCTCCTGAATATGATTCGGCTCTTTCGGGTAAATGAAATTCTTCATACTTCAGAATCGTGCTCTCCTGAATATGAAAAGGGCTAACTGAACTTCCTCATACTTCAGAATCGTTGATGAAGGTTAAACTTCTCCCAAGAGACTGCCACTCACCTGTTGATGACGATTAAACTTCTCCGAAGAGACTGCCATTTATCGCTGAGGACGATTAAACTTCTCCGAAGAGACTGCCATTTATCGTTGATGAAGGTTAAGCTTCTCCCAAGAGACTGCCACTCAGCTGTATTGCAATATAAGATGTTCTTCTTGATAGTGCAAAATAAATGCAAGTCCAGGTAGGTTCGGAGACCGACAGGGACCAAAGTTCAATCCAGAACCAAGCTAGAAAGAAACTGTCAAATAAGACTCCAACCATTGAGAAATAAACTCGAATGGTGACTTACCTTATCCAATCATGGAAAAAGATAACTGAAGCAACCATCATCCACGAGGATTTAAACTCTGTGGGGAATTGATAAAGGACAGACATTTTATGCTTAAGGGCTGACAACTCTATTAGAGAGAGACAACACACCCAATCACTGAGGAGGGAACCAAAGTGAAACAGGAACAGGTAACAACCAGAGATAGCAACGATGCACGGATGTTATGCTTTATGCCATGCTTATGTTTATGCTGACGAAACAGGCAAAACAAAACAGGAGATGAAATAAACATCTCGGCACGGAGACCCAACCAAACTTTACCAAGATTGGACATCAAAGGGATGATCATGAAGAACAACAATTCCACTTCAAGGTTACCACCTTCTTTGGGAGAGAGTAATCTTCTTAGGCCAAAACCTCAGGACTTCACTTGGATTGTCATCATGAGTTTGAATTCTTTGTTGAAGGAAAATTACATCGAGAGATTCCCGAATCAACTGAGGTAACAACTTAACTGGAGAGCTGACAAAGGGCATCATGAGAACAAAACATTTATGCCCCATTATGACAATAGTCATTTTTCAAGTGAGCAACGGCTCTTGCGACAAATAGTCTTCAACTTTTTCTTCCCCAGATTGCACAGTATGTGAGAAGAAGTCATAAGGATGCTTCTACAAAAGAGTTGGTATAAAGATGCTTCAATGTCTTTAAACCCTTATAGGGAGAGATTTACGAATCTCGACGTGATTTCCCCAATTTAATGGTGCTTGCCCAACAAAGTCCCGGACTGTGGAAGTAACGACTGAGTAACAAACTTGCCCCTGCTAGTTGGTAACTGCAAAAGTATTGCCCCGGACTAAACTGTTCATTGAGAGCTTCATCTGATCTCGACCTGGTTGGCTCTGATTAGCTGAACGTTGTAACAAATGATTAACAAATCCTTCAAATTGGTTGCCCCAGGCTAAGCTTCCTTTATCAAGTCAAATTCCCTAGCTGACAGCGTTTGTTGGGATTCCTTTGATATTGGATTGTTTTGCACGCAAAGCTGTTCATTAAAAATTGGCAATTTTTAATGCAAAATTCATGCAATCTTTTGAAAACATTTTTTGATGAAACACACACGGCGGAGTGAACAAGTGATCAAAGTGAAAGTGATCTAATCTTTTTACAGATGATGGATAAAGTGATTAACACACACAATTAACAAAGATCATTAGGAGTCAGGTTATCCAACCTTGCTGTAATATGCTTTCAAAACAACTTTACCTCAATTAGGTCTTTTAAGGGTTGTAACGTGGCTTGGTTCATGGTTCATGAAACAAATGATAAAGGCTCAAATTTATTTGTCCCACCCACTCTCCATGATGAACTCCAATTCTACGCTCAGTTAACTCAGACTATACATTCAGGTTCTTACAGGCTTAAGAATTGAACTGATGATAATTGGTGATGGCTTAAAAAACTAAGGTAGTCACAACTCCCTTACAGTATTTGATAGCTTTTTGCTATTTGAGGATTTTTAAGAGTGATAACTCTTACAGCATTCCTCTCTTTTGTTATCCCTGACTTTTGTCTGAATTGTTTTGTTCGAATATACAGTCAACGGGATGCCCCATTTTTGCCAAAGTCTCCTTCATAGGTTTTGACTTAGCGGGCTTTTCAATTTTCCCTTTTTTTTCTTCTTCTGCCTTTTTTTTAGAAAGGAGGTGACTACCTAGTTTAATGGCTAATGGTGAACTATCATCGTCTTTTATGCTGAAAAGCATCTTCGACACTTTCTTGTTGTGTACGAAGGAAAACCTGAGTGCACCACCTTTATATGAAAAGTGTCTTGTATGCACATATCTTCAAGTTAACCGAGAACTACCCGCCCAGGTTTGAGATTTAAGGTTTTCTTTTTGTAAAGAAAGAAAACTCCTACTTCTAGGCTCGAAGGGGTTAACGAGGGATTATCTTCCTTATTTCTCCAGTGTTTAGGGATTGAAACAATGCCTTACATCATCGACAAAGTTAAATTGAAAGCATATCGACAACAGTTATGGATATAATTTTCATCATCCTCCCCAATCTTTGTTTCAAACAACAGTTTAGTAAACAAAAGAAATTTTCTCGCATTTTTGGTATTTCATGACAATGAAAGAAAAAGAAAGAGTGAAACGAATGGACTTACTCAAAAGATGCACAAACATTTCATTAAATATTTCCAATTCAAATAAACAACAGCTTACAAGCAAATCCCATGCAAAGAAAACACAACAAAATGCTGAAACAGTCTACAGCTGTCAGCCTTAGGGAATTAAAATTGTTTAACAAAACAAATTTCAAATTTTAGGCCCATGCGGGGAAACACCTTCAACAACCACATGATCCTTGTGATATAGAATTATGAGGGGTCTCACGAATCCTTTGCCTTTAGATTCAGGAACCGTAGCACATTCATTTGATTTATCCTCCTGAGGTTTCAACAGCTCTTGCAGTCTCAGTTTAAAACTTTCACACTCTTCAACTAGGTGCCCTGTTGTCCCAGTATGATATCCACATTCCACTCTTGGATGGTCTTCCTCGAGGATCAAGCGTTTGTCAATGATTATCTCTTGTACAAGATAACTTAATGCTATACATGCATCTAAGTTGTGTCCTTCAGCTCCTTTGTGAAATTCACAGTTCAGGTTCGCATTATGCCATGGTCCTGGCACCGGATTGGATAATCGTGGAGTCACTAGTGAGTTCTGAATCAGTAGCGGGTAAAGTTTGCTTAACGGTACTGAAGTTGGTCTACCGCAAGTCTTATTTTTCCTGACATGATTTTTCTTGTTCAATCTCCGACTTTGAGAACCTTGAGGAGGAACAAACACCGACTGGTGAGAGACTTCAGTTGAACGCCCTAGTGCCCCAGTATGATAGTCCCATTTAGCGTTGGTACCACAGTTCAGGGGGTGAGGAGGAATTACTGGTTTCAGCTCCTTTGGTATTATCAATTCGCCTTGGATTACGTCTGGCAGTATCTGACCGTATGACATTGGAAACGAACTCTCTATTTTCCTTGGTCTTTGTTGGGCGTGCTGACGTGATTGACGGTTATCTGGTGGTTGATACCGAGAATGTCCTTGAGGTGGAGGAATCATCGGAGATAATGCATCCCTAGTTTCTCTAAACGTCACATGGTCAAGGTGACCTTCCTTTTTCATCATGTTCTGCAATGTCTCTAGAACCCAATTCATCTGACACTTGAGAATTCTGATGTCCTCTTTCAGCATTTCCTGAGCTTTCAAAAGTCCCTTCATTATTGCCATTTGTCTCGGATATGTGCTAGGTATCCCTTCTCTATCTCTCTGATCAAAAGTGACACAAGGCTGAGAAATGCAAATGCAATGCGAAAGCGAACTGGTTTTACAAAACTCGGAAGATTTACTAGGTCAAAACCCTCATTTCATCAATCGTTGGAAAAGTTACAACTTTTAAAAATACCAGAGATCGACTAAGTTTTACAAAACTAGCTGCGACATGATATGTTTATGGTGATAGGATGTTTATGAATGCAAGAATGCACAAACACGGGCACATGCAAAGATCACACATATGCACAAAAACACAAGCTTAGGTTTAAAGGGCGAGTGTGGGTCCAACGTCTACCCATCCCCAAGGATTTGCACTATGGGTTAATTTATACCTGCCGAACGGGTTCTACAGAGTTCCTAGAGTCATCAACCCATCTTTTGGATATTATCAACTTCCCAAATCACTTGGTAATCGATAATATTCTCAAGAGAGTCTCGTCCAATTGTAGTATCGCGTATCAACTATTTCGGAAATACTTCCTTATAGCCATCGCACTACGTCCTAATAAGGCCGAAGTGGGGTAGAATGTAATCTAAAAATCCACAGTGTCATGGGCTCCTTCGTCGAAAGTAGCATTGTTTTCACGAATACTCGATCAACAATACTAAACTTTCAAGAGGGCCTACACTGAGCGGTGGTTTCTCAAGTTAGCTTCGTCAGGAATCAACTCCCTATAAGCCTTCTTGAATATACCACCATCCTATCATAATTGCACTCAAGTCCGGGTATAGGAGCGTTTCACCACTCACAACACCCAATACCCAACATCCAAACAAATATATTGACAAATATACATGTTTAAACAAATATTTACAAATATAGCATACAATCAAACAAAATAGGCTAAACCCTCAAGTTAAGTATTCTTTCCCCAATGAAGTCGCCATTTCTGTTGCGGTGAGAATCGTGATACCAAGCTATTGATTAACTTGAATCTTAATTCTTAAAATTCACAACCGAACTTTAATTTATCCAAAGGAAAGGTCTAAAGAAAGAAAGAACCTTTTGCGATGTAACAACAACACTAAGAGATTCGGGGATCGGGGGTTGGTTATGCATAGGGTAGGTATTTCACATCCTAAACATCTGTAGTACTCTACAGGAACCTTTTGTTTATTTGCATGCTAAGTTGGTAAGTGTTTGCTAAGGATTGGGATTGGGTAAAGGGTATAGGTTAAAACCTAAAGATAGTTTCTAAGTTTGCTCGCGAAGACATCACGTCCTCTGCCTACTGTTGCGGTGGAAATAGGATCACAAACTATTAATGAGTTTGAATCGCAATTCAATTCACAACCGCTCTTTGATTTATCCGAAGGAAAAGGTCAAAAGAGGGAAAACCTATTTTTGCATCGTAAACACAATGCGGGGAGAGATCTAGGGTTCGGGGGTTGGTTAAATTTAGGGAAGGTATTAGCACCCTAAACTTCTGTAGTACTCTACAGGAACTTTTTGTTCAGATGTTTACTATTTGCTTTATTTATTTGCTTAAGGTATATGTACAAAGGGATTAAAAGTGAGAAAAGAGACCTAAGGGGTTAATTCTAAGTTTACTCGGCAAGACATCGCATCTTGTGCCTACGTATCCTTACGGGAGTGGAATCAGAGTAATCGTAGTTCCCCTCAAAAGGGAGGTTAGAGACTTCTTGACTGTGGTCAAGGTCTCACGGGGAATAAACATGTCTTAAGGACACGCTTACGTGGAGTGTAGAAACTCCAAATCTCTACGTTGAAATGTTAAGTTGTAATTAGGGTTAAATTAGGTTAGGGATTCCGCGGCGGGAAACCCTAAAATGAGCGCGGCGGCTCTTTGACCTAATGCTAGGGGTAAAATGGTAATTTTGCCTGTGGCGAGGCATTTATGAAAATTAGGGTTTGTAAGAGTTATAAGGGTTTGAAGTTGAGGACTATTGGCGCGGCGGCCAAAAGCTAGACCTAACCTTCGAATGTGTATGATGTGACAGAATAATTGATAAGTGTAAAATGTGATGGTAGGTGAATAAATGCACAGTTATGAAATATAAAGTACTGGAAAGAAAAGATAATGCGACAATTGTCTCGCAAAGTTACAACCGGGAAACAGATACATATATATAATAATGAATTGGAATTTAATCTGCAGAGAGGAACTGAAAAACGTTAGTGAAAGGGTTAGATGAAAACAAATAATATTAAAGGGGAATATAAAAATGCAAAAAGATTTTTAGAGTAAATTTTAAAAAGAAATTAATATTAGTTTTTAAAAAAAAGATTTAAATTTGAAAAAAATTTAATTCTCATCTTAAAAAACTTAATATTTTAAAAAAAGGTTTTATTTTTTTTATTATATGAAAAGAGGATTTTTTATTTCATAAAAGTTCTTACTTATTTTTTTTAAAAAAACAATTTCAATATTTTTTTAACAAAAAGATTTTTTTAACAGTTTTTAATTATAAAATGGTTTTAAAAAAAACAAAAAAAACAAAAAAACAATTTTTAAAAATAAGAATAAAGGGGTGGGGCCGGTCATCACACCCGGACCCAACCCGGTAGGTTAGTAATGGAGCAAGACATTAGTTAGGGTTTCAAAACCCTCAATTCTTTCCGCGGCGCCGTTTACATCTTCTTCCTCTCTCTCGCGGCTCTCTCGATTCTCTTTCGCGGCCACTCGTTCTTCTTCATTCTTCTCAATAACCTGAAATAAAACACGAATATTTTGAGGAAAATATCTCATAGCTCACATTTATGGTGAAACGGCCGATGATGTGCAGAACTGAGGCTCAGAGTTGATTGCCCGCCGTTTGTAATGAACGGCGAAGGCGGTCTCTGATTGTGAGGGTCTCGCACTCGCGGCAGTTCTTTTGTGACCGAAGATTGATGATTCACGGTGCTGTTCCTGCGTGCGATTAGCGGCCAATGATGAAGAAATTCTGAGGTCGTGGCGTTTGATTGTTGTTCTGGTGATTTACGCGATTTCGTTCGTTAGGGTTTGCGATTTTGTGTGTTCTTCTCTTTCTCGCGGCTACCCGTTAGGGTTTTCTCACAGGTGAAATTGTTCCCTTCTTATACTCTTCCGATTTCATCTTTTTGGGCCTGGATTGATGATTTTTTTTACATTATTATTTGGCTGAGATTCTATTTGATTTTGTCTGGGATTTTTGGCATCCGTTTCTGATACGATCTGATTTTATCTAAATCAAAGTTTTCTATTTTTGTTGACAGATATAATTTGGATTTCATTTGGTCTGTTTGATATCTGATTTGATTTTGTTTGATCATGATACCCTGATTGGACTTTTGCAGATGTGGATTGGATTGCCTTTGGATTTCGTTTGATCTGTTCTGATATCTGAACTGATTCGCTTTTGATCTCGAACTGATTTGTTTGATTGAACTGACTCGTTTTCGATTTGGCAATTTTTGATGCAGTTAGCTTTTCCTCTTCTTCTTTCAGAGAGGGCTGGTATTGAGGCTTAGGTCGAGTCAAACGCCGCCGAGGAAGGTTTACGGCAATGATGTTTATCTGAGCCCTCGACGCTTGTATTCTTCGATGATGCTGCGATTGCCTTCTATTGTGTTCTGTGGAATGTGGTTCAGAACATTTGTTGCGATTTCTTGCTTCTTCTGCACTTGTTTCTCTTCCTGATACAGATTTTGTTTTGGATGTCCATCTGGTTTGATCTTCACGTCCTTTCTTCTTTTTCCAGAATCGCTACTACGTCGCGGTTGCCTTCGAGATCGGTTACTTTCGATGCTTGATTGGATTCAGAACATGAGTTCTGGGCTGCTATTGGTTATTGGCTTTCAGATTGATTGTGAAGCCATGATGTGTGATAGCTGATGCGGTTTACCCTCGTACTTTGAACTGATTTTCGTGACTCGTTTGTTGGGGCAATGATGCTCTGAACTGAGCCCTTGTCTGCGCTATGATTTGTGCTGCAACTCGGTGTAGTTATTTCAAATTTTTGTGACTTGCCATCTGAATTGGTTGAAGCTTGCCCCTAACTGACAATTATGACCTTTGGTACATTGTTTGATGCAGCTTGATACAGCTTGTTTGGTACTTCATTCTTCTTGTTCTGTTTTGGCTTGCATTTCAGTTTGAATTTCCACTTACTTGTGGCATCTTATGAACTGTCTTGTTTTTGACTTTCTGTCATCAATTTGTACTGATGCAATTGTGGAACTTCAGGTGTTGGAAAAGAATGACTCAGACCTGCCGGCATCCGGGTCTGGGTCCAGATTGACCGTGTTGCCTTACTCTCGTATCAGTTTGGAAATCCAATCGCGGCAAAACGAATCAGTCCCGCTTCTTTTATTACTTCTATCTCTCGGACGTCCCTTATGATAAGAACAGATACTATCCGATCTAACGCCAACGGCGCGGGTCGGTAACGGGGGTAGGACGCAGCTTCGGTTGTGCCACTCCCGGCACTCAATGATGACACTGTTCTGAGAGTGTCAAAATAATTTCTAACATTCTTCTTTTCTGCTTTGCTATTTTTTTTGATGTGCAGGTGAATCAGAGATTCGGTGGAGAAGCTCAAGGACATCACGAAGACACTTAGAAGTTTTAGGACTTAGGATTTAGGATAGATGTACCATTTTTAGAGTGAATGTAACATTTGTAACAACAATTCAGAATGTGAAAACAATTTCCTCCTTTTTGTATCATGATGTTCTTATGAAATAAAATGCCAACACTTCTTTTATATATTCATGACTGCTCAATTTCAAATTTATATTTATTTCCAGTTAAAAATTATAAACGTTTGTGAATAAATCCACAAACATTTAAAATCATTAACATAGTCATAAACCATGAACATTCCCGAATGATATTCTTGTTCGTGCAATCGTCTCATTCATAGTCCTAACCTCATCACATGATTAAATTTACTTGCGTTCCCATTTAAATGCTAACCAACAACTTTATAACCAAACACGGATGTACACCGTAATCACAACAGTTTCAGCATCAACAATAACATTACTCGTAATTAAATTCCACTGACCAAATGCCAAGAGCCACAATCCAATAATCCCCAATTAAAACTGTGCCTTGTCAACAGAAACGGAAGCGCTTTGGAAATGAACCATGAGCGATGAAATGGATCTTAAATCCAGTTGTGCTCGACAAACTTTAATACCGACCACGTCGAATTGGCACCTTGATATAATCAGACCTGGTGATAGGTAAATGCCTCCAAAATAGTGTATCAAACGCCTCAGAACTTAATAACAGCCCGTCTTCAAGGGATAAGCAGAATTTGCGTAAAATGACCAAAATACCCCTGAAACCAAATCCTGCAAAACAAACACCTCCATGACTTGTTAGTGGTTAGCGAATGCACAGATGAGATGCTATGCGAAATGACCGACTAAATATAAGGGTAAAATTTGGGGTATTACAGTTGCCCCTATTTAAATAGCTACACCGGACGATTTGAGTGACAGAGACTCGAGGAATCGTGGTGGAGAGATTTAAATATAGATAACCGAAAATTTTGCCCTTATATGCGACGATATGCAATGCTATGGACAAAGTGGGAACAGCTTAATGCAGATGATGCCGTGAATATGATATGATGCGTATGCTGGAATGATGAATGCGAAAATGCTGACGAATACGACGACACAGGGATAGACGCTACGAGAAGAACACACCGAGGAAGACGACGCGCTGGGACACAGTACAACACTGGGGAATTCTAAAAATGATGGTCAACTGGTGCGAACACGACCAATTGTCTTTTTTAGAAAAGGAACGAAATTCTCAAATGGAGATGGTACCTATGAGACGACCTCCACTGGGGAATCTAAAAATAAAACTGGATCACGTACGATTGCAAGATCGATTACAGAATGCTGGAGCATTGAGCAAAGAATAACATCCAAGCTTCTGTAAACTATCCCTCGTGACAGGATCAAACGGACTTTTCGGAACTCCGTAGCAAATATACAGGGTAAAGACCGGCTGTATGCCAAAATAAATGGACTTTAGGAATAAGATCCTTAAATGGAGATGGCACCTATGAGATGACCTCCACTAGGGAATGTCTAATAATAAAACTGGACCTACACGATTGCAAGATCGATTACAGAATGCTGGAGCATTGAGCAAAGAATAACATCCAAGCTTCTGTAACTTATCCTTCGTGATGGGATCGAATGGACTTTTCGGAAATCCGTATCAAATATACAGGGTAAAGACCGGCTGTATGCCAAAATAAATGGACTTTAATGGGAAATGCCCTGATAAGCTTCTCGAGGGAGAATTGTCACTTATCGTTGGAAGGGACTTATGTGCCAAAATGGATAAGCACTCAAATAAAGAGGCTGCTGCTTATCTGATAAATAAAACTTCTCGTATTTAAGGTCGGCGCCTGGAATACGATTCTGATTCTTCTCTTACGGAAGGATAAATAAACTTCTTCATGCTTCAAGATCGTGCTCTCCTGAACATGAAAAGGGTAAACTGAACTTCCTCATACTTCAGAATCGTGCTCTCCTGAATATGATTCGGCTCTTTCGGGTAAATGAAATTCTTCATACTTCAGAATCGTGCTCTCCTGAATATGAAAAGGGCTAACTGAACTTCCTCATACTTCAGAATCGTGATCTCCTGAATATGATTCTGCTCTTTCGGGTAAATGAAATTCTTCATAGTTCAGAATCGTGCTCTCCTGAATATGAAAAGGGTGAACTGAACTTCCTCATACTTCAGAATCGTGCTCTCCTGAATATGATTCCGCTCCTTCGGGTAAATGAAATTCTTCATAGTTCAGAATCGTGCTCTCCTGAATATGATTCCGCTCAAACCTCCCCGTACTTCAAGATCGTGCTCTCCTGAATACGATTTGGTTTCTTCTTTTACTAAAGGGTAAATGAACTTCTTCATAATTCAGAATCGTGCTCTCCTGAATATGATTCCGCTCAAACCTCCCCGTACTTCAAGATCGTGCTCTCCTGAATACGATTTGGTTCAAAACCCCCCCATACTTCAAGACGACAGGTAAAATGGAAGCCCAACTGCTCCATGGAGATGGCCATTTGCTGCGAGTCATAACGAAGATAGGATCGGCTTCTTAGGTGAGAAATGTTGCATACCGATGTTGTAAGATGTAAAGTGTTGTACCGATGTTGTAAATGTAGGATTGTAAAGTGTTGTACCGATGTTGTAAATGTAGGATTGTAAAGTGTTGTACTGATAGATTTTCCAGGCGTGAACTGGCGTGTATCTGTAAAGGATTGTAGTTGGTTTTCTTGAAAGATGGTGCAAAATAAATGCACGTCTGGGTACAGTGATAAACTTCTCAAGCGAGATAGTCGCGTATCTGTCATGGTATGGTGAAAACCTTTAGATGGTGCAAAATAAATGCACGTCCGGTTGGGATTGCCGACCGACAAGACTGAGATTCAATCTAGGATCGAGCTAGAAAGAAAATTGGTAATCAAGACTCCATCGAGGGAATGATCTCGGAGGGTAAATATCTTATCCTGGTGAGGAAAGATAGCTGAAGTAACCGTCATCCACGAGGATCGAGCTCTGTGGGGAAACTGGAAACAAGTAAGTATTTTATGCTTATGGCTGACAATCTATTTTAGAGAGAATGGACAAACCCTAGTTACTCGGCGGTAACAACCAATGATGGTGAAACACAATGAACCTGTGAATGCTAACATATGTGTTACTGCATATGTTAATGTGACTGTATGTTAATGTCTATGTAGTTAAATATGCAAGATGTTATGAAATGAGTATGTAACGAGTATGTAATAAATATGTAATGAATATGTAATGAATATGTAGTGAATATGTAATGAACATGTAATGAATATGAATATGTAATGAAATAGGCATGTGATGCTTATGCCCCTGTGTATGCTGGCGAAACAGACTAGAGACGGGACGAGAGATGAAATAAACATCTCGACGGAAATACCCTGCGTTCTCTGCAACCAATACGTCAATCATGGGTAAGAAAGATCAATGGTAGAACCAAATCTAGTTTTAAAGTTCTGAATTCTCTGGGGAGAAAGGAATCTGCTTGGGTGCACAGTATCACGTCTTCACATGGGGAGAAGAAAACCTGAGGGACACTTTCGAGTTACCCAAGGAAAAGTTGTCAGCTTATAGTCTCGCTGGGGACTGTGACGAGGCAATAGCTTGGGAGCCTGTTGCAACACTGAGATTTACTGGGGAACGAAGGCCGCCGTGAGTAAAATTCATCGGGTGCATGAAGAAAAGTTGTGAAACCACATAGTTTTGATCTTGAAGGACCTTATAGTAGTCGCCATTTGTTTCTTTTTAAAAACACACGGTGCCCCAGGATACTCGTGTTGCGAGGAAGGGTCATCTCAAGAGGATTTTATAGAGAACACGGAGTCTGGTTGCCCCATTGTTCTCAAACTCTTTGAGAGATGCGTCAGGTCTCGACGTAACTGGCACAAATTAATTGTGTTACGATGAAATCTTTGAGAAATAGCTCTTAAGAACGTCAGACTCGCGTTGGTAAGCGAACTGGGAAACTGCCTGCCCCTGTTCAGCAGGATCTTCAAGTTCCACGGGTTATGTTCATATGTAAATCTCTAAGATATCAAGCAAAGTTGTCATGCCTGAAATGCCTATCCTGAGCTTGTCAATGTACACATATATTTGTCCTGAATTTTTGTTTTGAAAAAAGATATCGCGATAACTTGTGACCGAAATCACTAGTCAGGATATAAGTTTTAATTATAACGCCAACATGAATTTTTTCTGAGCATAGCTCGTAGGAGTCAGGAAACGTGAACTTGTCAAGTATGCTTTCAACCGAAGTCCTACTTCAATTAGGTCTTTTAAAGGTTGTATCGTGGCTCGGTTCACGGTTTAAGAAACAAAGGATAAAGGCTCAAAGTTATATTTGTACCCACCCCTTCTTCGTGATGTTCTCCAATCCTAATTCAGTTAACCGGATACGAACGCTCATATCTCAAGCAGATTTGCTATGGTCGAGAACTTATCAGGGCTTTGGACATGGCAGTCACTCACCTATTTCTAATGGCAATTGGTCACACGACTTTGTTCTTTATAGGAGTTCTAAAAACTACTGGTTTGTTGTTCTTATTCCCTAACTTTTGCCTGGACAACGTCTATTGATTTGACTTTGGAGTCTAGCGGGATGCCCCAGTTTTGCCTAAGTCTCCTTCATAGGTTTTGACTTAGCGGGCTTTTATTATTTTTTTGAATATTCTTTTATGCACAAGTCGTGTAAATCTTTTGAAAGGCTCGTGACTGCCCCACTCCTTAGGTAACTGAGGGATAGCCATTGTATTGGACTTCTTAAGATGCTAAGGATAAATTCTCGAAGGTTGGCTCTTCCTTTTTAAGAGTCTAAGCGCTCGATCGGTTAAACTGAAACCTACCCTGCCCCAGGTTAGGATGAAGGTTCTTAAAAAGAAAGAAAAACTCCTACTTCAAGGCTCAAAGGGTTGACTAGGGATTAACATCCTTATATCTCCAGTGTTTGGGATTTGAAACAATGCCTTACATCATCAGCGGGTTTCAATCAAAAGCATACGACAAGAAATCTGACGTTTTGGGTTCGTCATCCTCCCCCTAATTCTCCATCAGAACAAGAGATCGGGTAAAGTTGGCATTATGATTTATGAAAACGTTTTTTTTTTGAATGAGTGAAATGAATGGATTTATTCAAGACAAACATATGCGTTGCATTAATTAATCGAAGATAAACAAGTTCGTACATGCTAAATATGCTTAATCAAAGAGAAATACATATAAATAAACAAATGAACTGTCGGAAAAATCCTTCTAAATAGTTTATGAAATTCAAAAGCAACAGTTTCCTTTGGCGGAGCCTTAATGGAAAGGTCGTCTGGTTCATGATCACTGTGAGTCGTCATGGCTTGCCCCAGTTATGCTGGTCACATCCTCAACAGCTTTCAGTCGTTGCTTCGAAATAACTTTCCCAGATTCTTTGTTGATCCTGGTCATACCATCTTGAGGGTTATTAAAATGAAGCGAGCTAGGCCTTTGAATAATTACTGGATTCGGCTGATTGGCTGAGAGGTCAACATACTTTGCAGAATTCGAACTCGACAAGTGAGGGACCCCGAGAGGAATCTCGATCTTCGGCTGAGCATTGCTAAAAGACAACTTCTTCGCTTCTAGCAAATTTCTGACAACTTTCTTAAGAGCATAGCAATTCTCTAGATCATGGCCGGGCGCACCCTCATGAAATAAACAATGAGCGGCCGCGTTGTAACCTGCAGGCGGAGGACCCAAAGCACGGGTGGTAATCAGACACTGTTGTACCAAATGGGGGTATAACTCAGTGAAAGCCATCGGAATTGGAGGACAAGGCTTATACTGACTCTTACGGGGATAAGGAACCTGATCCTGTGATTGCTGGTGAACAGGAGCGTTGGGCACTCGTTGACTGTTGACAGGCACTTGCATGGGCGGACAACCGGAAGGTTGTTGATGAATCGGTGCTTGATATATCGGAGCTGACTGCACAGGCTGGTATGTAGGAAACTGCTGATCGAAAGGAGGTGCAACAGTAACTACATAGGGTCGTTGAACATATGGAGACGGATAGCCTTGAACATAACTCTGCTGATATTGCAAAGGTTGAGGAGTAGCCTTTTTGCGGTTCCTTGAACGTGTAGGTCCTTTACCATGGTCGGAGTTAGGAGTTTTGCACTTTGGAGGGGTAGCTCGTCGAACTGGTTGAGCACTAGGAGGCACCAAACCGGATTGAAGACCGTGAGGAGGTACATTCTTGACAGTAACAGCTGGTTGAGGTTCCATAACGGTATTAGTAGTCTCAGAAACAACAGTAGACTGAGCATCCACCTTCACACTAAGAGCTCGTAACATCTCCACAATCTGCCCTACACTTCCTCGAAGATCTTCGAGTTCATGGCTGACACGGTTGATCTCTTGGTTTTGATCTTCCATTCTTTTGAAGGGTCGTATTGATGCAGAGAACTCAGGGTGACAAAACTGGAGGGTGAGAGAACCGAGTATGAGAAATCGGGAGACACATGCAATGCAAAAGTATGATGCTAAAATGTGAATGCAAATGAAGATTTCATGGAATTCAAACATTTACGAATGTCGTGGGGTACCAAGGAAATCTTTTCTTGTTTTTTCCATTTTATTTTTTTATTTATGGTATCCCGCGATATCCATAAATGATGTTTGAACTTCATGAAATACAATGCAATGAGATGCTTTATGGATGCAATGCATGAAAACACACAAAGTCCTAGGTTAAAGGAACGTGAGCGGAGTCAAGGTCTACCCATCCTAAAAGGAGTGTACTATAGGTTAGTTGTACCTTCCGAACAAGGTTCTACAAAGTGCCCAAAGTCATCAGCCCATCTTTCGGATATTATCAACCTTCCGACTGACTCGGGGGTGAATAATATTCTCAAGAGAACCTCTTTTGAGTGTAGTATCGCGTAGCAACCGTTGTAGGATTACTCCCACATAGTTCCCGCACTACGTCCTAAATAAGGCCAAGGTGGTGTTAAGGTACTACGGTCCTCAATATCACAGACTCCAATCGACCATGGAAAAAGTTTTCACGATTACTCGTTCAACCGAACCATTTTCGAAAAGGTCTCAACTGAGCGGTGATTCTCGAATCAGCTTGGTCGGGATTCAACTCCCTATAAGCCTCATCGAATATATCCCCATCCTATAATAATGTCACTAGTCCGGGCGTAGGACTTATCTCACAACACAAGGAACAGTCCCAAACCAGAGCACAAATATATACATGCAAAATAACAAAACAAGTAGCAATATATATGAACAAATTAGGGATAACCCTCAAAAATTCAGAGTCCCCAGTGAAGTCGCCATTTTCTGTTGCGGTGGAAATAGGATCACAAACTATTAATGAGTTTGAATCGCAATTCAATTCACAACCGCTCTTTGATTTATCCGAAGGAAAAGGTCAAAAGAGGGAAAACCTATTTTTGCATCGTAAACACAATGCGGGGAGAGATCTAGGGTTCGGGGGTTGGTTAAATTTAGGGAAGGTATTAGCACCCTAAACTTCTGTAGTACTCTACAGGAACCTTTTGTTCAGATGTTTACTATTTGCTTTATTTATTTGCTTAAGGTATATGTACAAAGGGATTAAAAGTGAGAAAAGAGACCTAAGGGGTTAATTCTAAGTTTACTCGGCAAGACATCGCATCTTGTGCCTACGTATCCTTACGGGAGTGGAATCAGAGTAATCGTAGTTCCCCTTAAAAGGGAGGTTAGAGACTTCTTGACTGTGGTCAAGGTCTCACGGGGAATAAACATGTCTTAAGGACACGCTTACGTGGAGTGTAGAAACTCCAAATCTCTACGTTGAAATGTTAAGTTGTAATTAGGGTTAAATTAGGTTAGGGATTCCGCGGCGGGAAACCCTAAAATGAGCGCGGCGGCTCTTTGACCTAATGCTAGGGGTAAAATGGTAATTTTGCCTGTGGCGAGGCATTTATGAAAATTAGGGTTTGTAAGAGTTATAAGGGTTTGAAGTTGAGGACTATTGGCGCGGCGGCCAAAAGCTAGACCTAACCTTCGAATGTGTATGATGTGACAGAATAATTGATAAGTGTAAAATGTGATGGTAGGTGAATAAATGCACAGTTATGAAATATAAAGTACTGGAAAGAAAAGATAATGCGACAATTGTCTCGCAAAGTTACAACCGGGAAACAGATACATATATATAATAATGAATTGGAATTTAATCTGCAGAGAGGAACTGAAAAACGTTAGTGAAAGGGTTAGATGAAAACAAATAATATTAAAGGGGAATATAAAAATGCAAAAAGATTTTTAGAGTAAATTTTAAAAAGAAATTAATATTAGTTTTTAAAAAAAAGATTTAAATTTGAAAAAAATTTAATTCTCATCTTAAAAAACTTAATATTTTAAAAAAAGGTTTTATTTTTTTTATTATATGAAAAGAGGATTTTTTATTTCATTAAAGTTCTTACTTATTTTTTTTAAAAAAACAATTTCAATATTTTTTTAACAAAAAGATTTTTTTAACAGTTTTTAATTATAAAATGGTTTTAAAAAAAACAAAAAAAACAAAAAAACAATTTTTAAAAATAAGAATAAAGGGGTGGGGCCGGTCATCACACCCGGACCCAACCCGGTAGGTTAGTAATGGAGCAAGACATTAGTTAGGGTTTCAAAACCCTCAATTCTTTCCGCGGCGCCGTTTACATCTTCTTCCTCTCTCTCGCGGCTCTCTCGATTCTCTTTCGCGGCCACTCGTTCTTCTTCATTCTTCTCAATAACCTGAAATAAAACACGAATATTGTGAGGAAAATATCTCATAGCTCACATTTATGGTGAAACGGCCGATGATGTGCAGAACTGAGGCTCAGAGTTGATTGCCCGCCGTTTGTAATGAACGGCGAAGGCGGTCTCTGATTGTGAGGGTCTCGCACTCGCGGCAGTTCTTTTGTGACCGAAGATTGATGATTCACGGTGTTGTTCCTGCGTGCGATTAGCGGCCAATGATGAAGAAATTCTGAGGTCGTGGCGTTTGATTATTGTTCTGGTGATTTACGCGATTTCGTTCGTTAGGGTTTGCGATTTTGTGTGTTCTTCTCTTTCTCGCGGCTACCCGTTAGGGTTTTCTCACAGGTGAAATTGTTCCCTTCTTATACTCTTCCGATTTCATCTTTTTGGGCCTGGACTGATGATTTTTTTTACATTATTGTTTGGCTGAGATTCTATTTGATTTTGTCTGGGATTTTTGGCATCCGTTTCTGATACGATCTGATTTTATCTAAATCAAAGTTTTCTATTTTTGTTGACAGATATAATTTGGATTTCATTTGGTCTGTTTGATATCTGATTTGATTTTGTTTGATCATGATACCCTGATTGGACTTTTGCAGATGTGGATTGGATTGCCTTTGGATTTCGTTTGATCTGTTCTGATATCTGAACTGATTCGCTTTTGATCTCGAACTGATTTGTTTGATTGAACTGACTCGTTTTCGATTTGGAAATTTTTGATGCAGTTAGCTTTTCCTCTTCTTCTTTCAGAGAGGGCTGGTATTGAGGCTTAGGTCGAGTCAAACGCCGCCGAGGAAGGTTTACGGCAATGATGTTTATCTGAGCCCTCGACGCTTGTATTCTTCGATGATGCTGCGATTGCCTTCTATTGTGTTCTGTGGAATGTGGTTCAGAATATTTGTTGCGATTTCTTTCTTCTTCTGCACTTGTTTTTCTTCCTGATACAGATTTTGTTTTGGATGTCCATCTGGTTTGATCTTCACGTCCTTTCTTCTTTTTCCAGAATCGCTACTACGCCGCGGTTGCCTTCGAGATCGGTTACTTTTGATGCTTGATTGGATTCAGAACATGAGTTCTGGGCTGCTATTGGTTATTGGCTTTCAGACTGATTGTGAAGCCATGATGTGTGATAGCTGATGCGGTTTACCCTCGTACTTTGAACTGATTTTCGTGACTCGTTTGTTGGGGCAATGATGCTCTGAACTGAGCCCTTGTCTGCGCTATGATTTGTGCTGCAACTCGGTGTAGTTATTTCACATTTTTGTGACTTGCCATCTGAATTGGTTGAAGCTTGCCCCTAACTGACAATTATGACCTTTGGTACATTGTTTGATGCAGCTTGATACAACTTGTTTGGTACTTCATTCTTTTTGTTCTGTTTTGGCTTGCATTTCAGTTTGAATTTCCACTTACTTGTGGCATCTTATGAACTGTCTTGTTTTTGACTTTCTGTCATCAATTTGTACTGATGCAATTGTGGAACTTCAGGTGTTGGAAAAGAATGACTCAGACCTGCCGGCATCCGGGTCTGGGTCCAGATTGACCGTGTTGCCTTACTCTCGTATCAGTTTGGAAATCCAATCGCGGCAAAACGAATCAGTCCCGCTTCTTTTATTACTTCTATCTCTCGGACGTCCCTTATGATAAGAACAGATACTATCCGATCTAACGCCAACGGCGCGGGTCGGTAACGGGGGTAGGACGCAGCTTCGGTTGTGCCACTCCCGGCACTCAATGATGACACTGTTCTGAGAGTGTCAAAATAATTTCTAACATTTTTCTTTTCTGCTTTGCTATTTTTTTTGATGTGCAGGTGAATCAGAGATTCGGTGGAGAAGCTCAAGGACATCACGAAGACACTTAGAAGTTTTAGGACTTAGGATTTAGGATAGATGTACCATTTTTAGAGTGAATGTAACATTTGTAACAGCAATTCAGAATGTGAAAACAATTTCCTCCTTTTTGTATCATGATGTTCTTATGAAATAAAATGCCAACACTTCTTTTATATATTCATGACTTCTCAATTTCAAATTTATATTTATTTCCAGTTAAAAATTATAAACGTTTGTGAATAAATCCACAAACATTTAAAATCATTAACATAGTCATAAACCATGAACATTCCCGAATGATATTCTTGTTCGTGCAATCGTCTCATTCATAGTCCTAACCTCATCACATGATTAAATTTACTTGCGTTCCCATTTAAATGCTAACCAACAACTTTATAACCAAACACGGATGTACACCGTAATCACAACAGTTTCAGCATCAACAATAACATTACTCGTAATTAAATTCCACTGACCAAATGCCAAGAGCCACAATCCAATAATCCCCAATTAAAACTGTGCCTTGTCAACAGAAACGGAAGCGCTTTGGAAATGAACCATGAGCGATGAAATGGATCTTAAATCCAGTTGTGCTCGACAAACTTTAATACCGACCACGTCGAATTGGCACCTTGATATAATCAGACCTGGTGATAGGTAAATGCCTCCAAAATAGTGTATCAAACGCCTCAGAACTTAATAACAGCCCGTCTTCAAGGGATTAGCAGAATTTGCGTAAAATGACCAAAATACCCCTGGAACCAAATCCTGCAAAACAAACACCTCCATGACTTGTTAGTGGTTAGCAAATGCACAGATGAGATGCTATGCGAAATGACCGACTAAATATAAGGGTAAAATTTGGGGTATTACACCTACGTATCCTAACTAGGATAGAATCAGAGCAATCGTAGTTCACCTCACTAGGGTTGAAGAACACTTGATTGTGATCAAGGTTCCAAGGGGGACAAACATAACAATGTTTGCGTAGAGTTTATCCAAACTATCTAGATCTACATTGAACACTCAAGAAAGGGAAGTAAGTAATCATATCCATGATTCTTACATAGAGTTAACCAAACTCTATCCTAAAGTTCTACGTTGAGAAACCAATTGGTTCTATCCAGACCAAAAGGTGGGAGAAAGGGGGAAGGTTGCTCGTCAAGATATCGCATCTTGTGCCTACGTGTTCTCATTGTCCAATGAGAAATCAGAGCGGTCGTAGTTCAGGCCCGAACTACAGAATAAGGATCTATTGGTTCTTTCCAGACCAAAAGAGGGTGAAGGTTCTATCCAGGCCTATGAGTTTAAATCCTATTGGTTCTATCCAGACCAAAAGGAGGGGAAGGTTCTATCTAGACCTATGAGGGTATCCTATTGGTTTTATCCAGACCAAAAGGGGGAAGGTTCTATCTAGGCCTATGATGTTTAAATCCTATTGGTTCTATCCAGACCAAAAGGGGGAAGGTTCTATCCAGACCTATGAGTGTAAATCCTATTGGTTCTATCCAGACCAAAAGGAGGGGAAGGTTCTATCCAGACCTATGAGTTTAATGAGCTATCTATGACCCAAGGGTCAATAGAGAGACTATCCTTTGGAAGGGAAAAGATGACGCAACTTGGATGAGAACTAAAGAGTTCCATCACTTGGGGAAAGTAAACTTAACAAAGCATAAACATTCACACATGATGAATATAAGGGATATGGTTACAACCAAGAATGATCAAGCATATTATAATAAGCAAGGATCTAAATCAGGATGAATGGTTACAACCCAAGCAAGCGTTTAAGATATTACAATATCAGGCAAAGATTTCAATCACGATAAATGGTCACAACCAAAGCAAGTATTACAATATTAATGATTTCAATTAAGACAGATGGTCACAACCAAGAACAAATCTTAACAAAGATGGGGAAACATCGTAACAAAGATGGAAAGGGATCTTAACAAAGGTGACAACATATCTTAACAAAGATTGGAAAAGATGAAAGTTACAACCGTGTAAACAAATCACAATTTGAAAGTAAACATGTTATAATTTCAAGATATATCAAGTGTAACAACAATATGTATTTGATGACAATCAAACACAAGTAAATTAGTTTAACCTCATAATTTAGGAGGAAATATCATGGGATTATGGTGAAAACCAAGGGAGAGTAAACCCTAGCATGTTAACTAACATATGGGAAATAATCACAAGCAAAAATCTTACAAGACAATTCAAATGATTTAAAGGGATTCGACAATATGCGAGATAACGATCTTAACAAAGAATCAAAATTCCACATAGACAAAAGGCATCATAATTATGACAAATTTGGAATATTTTTACATCACATGAATTTAGACATTAAACTAAACATGTTGCAAAAAGAATGAGTCAAAAATGATAAAATATGAACAAGTTATGAAATTTGGAAGTTTGAAGTGATTTATGACAATAAAACAAATAAACAAACAAATAAAAAAGAGAAAGGGCCAAGCTGGGAGTTGAACCCAGGCCCTTTAGTTTACAAACACACACACCAACCACCAAGGCACACATGCGCGCTGGTTAGTGAGAATGGAAATGAAGAAGAAAAATGAAATCAACACAATTGGAAAGTAAAAACAACAAAAAGGGTTGATCCAAGGATCGAACCCTGGTTTGGCAAGTGAAAGGCGCATGAGAGAGTAAGGTTTCTACCACTGGGGTGGCTATACATCCGTGTATTTAGCCACCCCCATAAACATATATGGTAAGTTTTCATGGATTTCTGGGCAAACCAAAAGGAGCAAGAACAAGGCAAGATATCACATGCGTTTTGAATCATAACTATGTCAAATCTTAGTCTTTTTTGATGAAATTTTAATCAAACTTGGTTGTTTTTAAACAAGGAATAGGATGGTGCAGTTGGAATTTTAAAATAAGGCCTTGAAATGTAAAACACGATGGTAGTTGCAAAAATAGGATGAAAATGTATTTTCAAGATCAATGATCAAACCAGACATGCTATAATCAAGAATATGGTTCCAACACATCTCAAATATCATGTATAACAAGCTCATACATTCAAACAGCCCACACATAAGTCAAAGCTTCAACTGTCATATGGAAATGAGAGGAAATTTAGGACATTTGCAAGTATGAGAGGTAAATCAAGAAACAAGCCCAATTGAAATGAAAGGACCACACATACATCCTCAAAACATCAGATAAGGTGTGTCTATACCTTAAAATTGTTTACAAACAACATAGATTTGAAAGTCATATGTCCACTGCTCACACATTCAAAAAAATGCAAACTTTGGATCAAAAATGATTTGGAACAGTTGGAAGTTAGGAAAATGTCATACACAAGTTTTCAAACATGGTTGCAAATGAGTTTATCATTTAAAAATGTCATGAGATGCACAAAACAAGGAGATGATCATCAAAATGCAATTGTGTCAACATGTGGAATGGGACTGTCATGACAGCAAAAAAAAGACATACAAAATGATTGATTTATGTACAAACAGGTCTTATATGCTATTAGAGGTCCAATGTTATATGAATTAACTTAAAACTAATCAAGCCACAAAAAGTGAAGTGTGTGCCCAATTGGTTTTTCAAAACTGTTAGCAGCAGATGGGCACAAACATGGTTCAGTTGTGAATCAAAAGTCTCATGTTGATAAACATCATACACACACCATAAATGTAGATGAGAGTGAGTTACAATTCAGCAACTAGGCATATTGCAAGTAAACAAGAAATTGGCATATTCATGGTAAATTCTAGCTTAAAAGTGCAGTTTGAGGGTGAAATCCAAATGCAGGCAATCATGGATCAAACCAATCATCTACACACATTAGGATCAAGAATATGGATGAGTTACAACTCAAAGATCATGCATATAAAAACAGAAAAGCAACTTTGGTATGTTGTGGCAGATTTAGTGTATAAGTGCAATTGGAAGTGCAATTGTGGAAACAGGCCAGAAAGCTCAACTAACCAATGTGCACACATCATAAATATGATAAGGAAAGTGGTCATGCATTGAAATCAAGCTCATAGCAGTTGGAACAAAATTTTGGTATATTGTTGAAATGTGAAACAATTTTGGTGAATTGATGTAGCAGCAGGTGGTGTCTTTCGAATTGTGAGGTTTAAGTGGAAACAAATATCATACACATTATAAATATGATAAGGAATGATATTGTGCTCAAGAAGTAGATTAAAATAACACCAAACAAAAGGTCACATTTGAAGCTCATGACATATGGAAACAACAACTTAAATATGCAGCAGGTACATTCAATGACAGTTTGGAAGTTTTGCTAGCACACACAAGTTTCAAATAGATAGGACAATGATTCCATGCACATAAATCATGTAGAGTTCAATTGAAACAGAATGTGGTACATGTTTGGCATCATTGATGTTTGAAATGTAGGTGAAGCAATGACAAGTCAGTTTGAACATTTAAGAAGTTTTTGAGCACATAGGCACCACACATACCCTCAAAATAGGTAAACAAATGAGTCCACAGTTTTAAAATCAAGCAACAAACTGATCCAACCAAAAATGGTATGTAAAACCACATTTGACAGCAAAAACACAAGATTTCATGACAGGCCCTAATGGCAAACCTCAAGTTCTCACACTCAACCAATTCAAATAGGCAGGGAAGCTTTCATAAACATTGACCAATGATTTGAGATACAAAAATAGCAAGCACAAGCAAACCAATACACAACTCATGGTAGTGATAAGCAATATGACACCAAAATGACATAAGAGCCAAAACAAGAGCCATATTGATCCAAACATGATCAAAGGTAGGGGGATCCTATGTGCAACTTACAAGTTATCCACATCTCACTAATGAACTAGGTTTGACAGTTGTAGGGTTATACACCACATTTCAATGTTGGAATCCTAAAACTACCACATAGACCAAAATCTTCACAAGTAGGCTATACATGATATCAAAGCACAATCTTGTAACACATTATCCACATATCATTTACAAATGAGAACACATTAATGAAAGCAAGTAACATGACCATGAAACTAGAGTTCTTGACAAAGAGCTAAAGTGGGGCAGCAAGACTACATTTTTACCAAAATCAACTCAAAATGACAAAACATGATAATGTATGATTAATGAGGAGTTTGAATGTCACATACCTCTTGTAGACAAGTCTTGAGTAAGCTAAAAAGCTTAGAAACCCAGAGATCCTCCTTCCTTTGCAAAGAGATAATGCTTGCTTCCTCTTGAAGCAACAATCCACTTTTCAAGACAGTTGGAGTTAATGGTCTTCCAGCTGGTTTTTAATGCCTTAGACAGTTACAATATGATGTATGGGAGGTGTGTGGATGGTTAGAATAGCAAGGAAAGGCTCGGACCAAGATTTGGCAAGTTTTGAGGGTTGTGGTCAAACTTTCTTAGTGTGAAAGTTGACTTTTGGCAATTTGATAGTTTTTGAAGGTTTAAAGGTATGGACACCTTCTATATGACATTTAAAGATTGTGTGGCTGGTTTTTAGAGGTTTGGAAAGGATGGAACTGGTCTTGAGCAGAGTTTTGCTCAAGACAGTTTTTTTATGAAAATGGAGGCTTTAAAAACTTTAGAATTCTTGATGAATGAGAGGAGGGTGAGAGTTGTGGTGTTGTGATATTGCTCTGGTGTGTTTGAACTCATAGAGGAGGCCTCTATTTATATCCAAACAAGAATGAGGGCAGCCTTGGTCATTTACCATTTTGGAGGGAGATTTGTGAGGTTTTTCAAATGAATCTTTGCAAAATCTCTATACATCAGTTCCATGGTGTCATACCCAAAATTTGTCCTACCTGGGTATATTTTCATTTTTGTATATCCACTTATTATCATCCAGAAATTTCCAAAAAAAAGATATCACTGGGTTAAGACTATTTGAATTAAGTTTCATCTGAGGCTACACCAAATATTTCCTGATCATTAAAATTGGTTCATTTTTACCCAATAGAGATGGCACGATGAATGGATGTCCATGGTTCAAGTTTGTAGTCAAAATTCCTTTTTTATATAAGTTAAAAAAAATGGTTTGGTGAATAAACTTCAAGGTTCAAGGTCGTGATACACTCAATAATTGAGATGGACTCTCAACAAGGATTAGATTTGATTTCAATGGTTAGTACTGATACATATCTAGCTATGACATCATTCGCAAAGACGTATCACAAATTTTGGAGCAGTAGTACACACGCGCGCTTGTATCGTGTTACTTGGTCAAATAGATCAATTGTCATAAAATCTATGAGCCATACAAAAACACCAGTTGATTGAAAGAGCACCCCCGTTTATTGCTTCAAGACACGAGGAATCTTTTTGGAAGACTAGTTGTGGACAATTAATTTGTTCTGATGTTTTTCCCATAAGACGTATCCAAGTTTTGATTCTTGAGGTCATGGCTTTATCTCAATTCATTTTTAAGTTTGTTCAAGTAGTTTGTAAACATCACTTCAAGTCTATTATATCTTACAACAAATTTAAGAGGACCAGGTGAGATTATAAGGATATTCAAAATGCAAGTCGTGTGCTTCAAATGTCATATAGTTGTTTCAAGCATGAGAAATGTCCTTTCTTAGGTTATATTGTGAAGTTAGTTCAGGGAGAAATTCGTGTCATGATATTCACGGGATGGTGGCCTACACGAGAACGAGCCTAAAGATACTATCATCAATTCAATTGTTCTTATCTTCAGTGATTACCATCCCTCGAAAGCTGAAGTTTAAACTTATTTCAAATGATAAGGAAGCCATACACAAAGTGACAAGGAGAGATAGTTTTAAATAAATAAAAAAACACAACATTAATGGGTAATTTCAAGACACGCTCATTATGGAGTCAAGGCACATACAAAACCCATTAAGTCAAAAATTTAGTTTCTTCAGTATCTTCCAAGCATTCATCCATGCAAGCAACTACATTGTATTTCACTTCACTTCTTTTTGCCAAGCCAAAGGAATAACGTGATCCTACAACCATCAAAACAGTCAAATTGACACAACATATTTTCAATGAGTGGGGGAATTAAACAACAGCAGGTTACAGGAAAATATGTATGCATGAAAAATTAGAAATAAGGCTAACTATTATACCGGAGATAGTCGGTCAGCTTTACCGGAAGCGTCATGAGAGTGATGATCTCAGGCAGCACTGTGACTGTTTGTTCTGTTTCTACTTACAGTACCAAAGTTCAGGTGGAGTAAGCTTGGAAGCCTGCTTCAGGTATCAAGACCAAACCCACATTAGAAATTCAGTCGGTGCAGAAATGAAGCACTTGCATTCAATGGTGTTGTTTCTTTGAGCTAGCAGCACCTCGGGTTGAGATTGTATCACATGAAGACTCAGTTAAGATTCAATACAAAAACCTGTGGAACAACCATGTGCGCTCCAAAGCCCTCAATTCACACTGTGTTTATATCGTCCTCGAAGCAGCAAAACACGGCACGTCAAAGCCACAGCTCCAGCTACTGAATCACACATAATTCATGTCCAAACTATACACAACAGATACCGCCTGCAGTTCACAAAGTAAATAGAAATGATAAGTATTGGTACCAAAGAACAAAACCATCAACAGGAATTGTCATAAAAATCAACCTGTGCGAATTCAGCAACAAGTCATTACGCGCACCAGTCCACGCAAATTCCACAACCGCTACACAATAGGCAATACGTACGCATAGAAAAACGGCAGCCAAGGAGCAAACAAGGGCACTCCACAAAGCCTCTTTCAGCGCATCAACCATTGTCATGACACACACATGGTGATTCTCCAAAACCTGCGGCAACCCATGATTTGAAATTCACACGTATCACATGACCCCACCTAGAACCATCACAAAGCCGCACTCACAAAGCTCGTACGATCTCGCAATTTGAAAAAATTAACAGCAACATAATTGTTTTCATTTTCTCCAAGCAACCCAACATTCACAAGCAGCAGATCAGAAAAACTTTGACAAAAGTACGCTAGAATGAGTGGCCAAGTGAATTAAATAGGAGTTCTGTGGTGATTGCTTCCAGAGGTATGTGGAGCCGACAACTGACAGCATGAGTATACTTGCAACGTTTCGATACGCTCCAAGCATAGGTGCAAAACCAAAAGCTTGAGCAAAAACCTTGTTGTAAAGCTGGGAAGATACCGCAAATACGACAACTTCGTACGAGCCACACCGAAGAACAATTTGAGGTTGTTGTGTGTAAATTCACAATCTCCTTCACCATTAGCCGCCATGTTACACGCAAAATTCACCGATAGCTTACGACATAAAAATCGTAACAGAGCCTTGGACCTAAAATTTCCCCACGAAACTTGTCAGCACAATGCGCCTTCGCGGGCAGCAATACCCAAGTCTTCTTACATTTTCAAATGACAAACTATGATGTAATCACAAGACCTCCATCTCACGCACCAATCTGCACATGAAAAAGCCAATGTTATTTTACAAAAAACTATACAATAGCAAAGTATCACAAAGCCTTCATTTTACATACTACCCTGCCACATCAATTGTCTGCAGCAAGCCCCACACCAGACAACAACCTCTCATCCCACACCAGACAACAGCAAAGAAAGGGACAGCTCATAACCTGCAAAACCAAAAAAACAACAGCCTGTAAAGAAAGCAGAGTACAGTAATATCAGCCAAGCCACTAGCAGACAAAGGGTAGTAGCCTGAGCACCACAAACCTGCAGCAAATTGTACCATAAAGGGGACTTGACAGCTAGCCTTGTACAACGCCACGCTCCCTTTGCTGGGGGTTTCTCTTGATATTTGGGGGGGAATACAACTTTAAAATGGCCACTCAGAATCTCCCTCTGGAGACGGAAAGAAATCTTCATCTCTCCCAACTCAAAGATATCTTCAGCTGAACCGTAACTCATTTTCTTTTCCCTGAATCTCACCTCCATTGAAAAAACCACTCCCTTCAAATCTGTTCACTCCAAAATTAACCTCTCTCCCTCAAAACTTCCATGATACCTCTAAAATAATCTGCAATAAAAAACTTTGAACCAACCTTTTCTCTTCTCCTTCGACAGAATAATAGATCGAAAACCCTCAACTTTTTCTTCAAACAGAACGCTTTCTTCCCCAAATGCTTTTCTTCCATATCCAGAATCCCACGATTTCCAACCAAACCTTCGAATAAATCAAAACACCAACCAACCACCTTCAACATTCCTTGAATCATAACCCTTTTCAAACCATTCGAAAACCCTCAAAACAACTCCGTAAATCCCCATCGAAACTCACTCTTCAACACCCAAACTCATCACCTTCAGCAACCAAACAGAACCCATTTCCTAATACAAAGCCATGAACATAGAAATTAGGAGATGAAGAAGTAGGGATTCAAAATCGAAGGAGAAAGAAGAGAAAGGTACTAGCGAATCCAAATCAAAGATGAATGGAGAGAGAGGAAATGAAGTTGAACATTGCCGAGACAGAGTGAACGAGAAATCGAACGTTGTTCGAAGGATTGTTTTGAGGTTTTGAAATGAAAGATTGGAGATAGTATGCTTGCATTTAGTCCGCATCGTCAATGTTGGTTTCTCCCATTTTATTTTTGTTATTTCTGTTTTGTTAAAAGAAAAATGGAATTTGTGGCTTCATCCTCAACCGCACCTTGGGTTAATGGGCTTTGTAGCCCATCTGTGGTTCCTTAATCACACACCTACTCAACATCAGCACACCCACGTTTTGGCAATGTTATCTCTAGGGTGATGGGCTCACAAGCCCATATGATCCCTCTCATATTCACACTCCCGTTTCTATTTCAATATCCACCCCTGTTTTATTCTTTTCTTTATTTCTTAATATTAATTACTTTTTTTTATTATTATATATTATACATAGTTTATATATTAGTTATATTAAATTTTTTTATATATTTTTATTTCATGTTAGAGTTTGTATTATTTTTCATTTCAATTTTTTTTAGAAAGTCTTATATATTTTAAGTCGAATTCCTTTTTCATTTGTTATTGGTCATTTTGTCCCATTTTCCACATTTTGGGTCGATGACGAGACCTCCAAGTTATAGTTTGTCAAACTATTGACAAATAATAACAAACCCGAGACCAACCTTTTTTCAAACTTTTCATTTTTGATTTTTATTCATTTTATTCGATTTTTGGTCTATGACGAATTTTAATAATTATTATCGGTCAAATTATTGATAGATGATGATTTATTCGAGACTATTTCATTTTCTATTCCATTTCCATTTTTATTTTTGGATCGATGAAGTCTTTTATTCGTAAGCGTCGCGTATCGAAGTTGATAACCTTCTCGATTTCAAATCTATGGTGAATGACCATTGGGATCATTTTCCGTACTTTGGGATCGTGATAGGCTACCTTCGATTAATCGGCATAATGTTTGTGATTAAGACGAGATCTTATTCTTTCGCGTCCTGATTTGATTCACTAAACTAACCAACAACTTTAATTTTCGTTAAATATTATTGTGGATATTATTGTTATATTTATCTTGCCATATTATTATTGTCATACTCATTTATCATATTTATTCACCCATAATCGAAAACACTTAATAAACTATCGAAATCCTAAAAGCCAAATTGGTGGACTGTTGAATCATTGGTTATTTGCAGGTATCTTAATTTTAAGTCGTGCCCGACTTTACTCAAGGCGTAGTTTAGGACACAAACGCACACACACGGCTTTCTCTTGGGCTACCTGACAATGAGACCCCTTTATTTCGTGCAATCCCGTGTAAATTACATGTATCCCTTCCCCATTCCGATGTATGTTTCGCATTTATTTGATTATTAGTTTATCTCCTAGGAGCACCCATAGGGACTAGAGCGGATCAAACTATCTTCAAACTAATTCTCGATTCATCATCGAGCCACTTTCAACACCCTTGTATGTCGAGTGCTCGTACGCATTCGCCATCAACCTATTACAAATCGACCCTTGATGTGTAAGTCAAGTCGGTCTCTTTTTTCAAACCATTTCATTTCCAACACGTTTTGCACGCGATAATAAGTCAAACCCTTGATCCAACGTCAAGCGGATTTCATAACAAACTATCAATCAATTAACAATTATTTAATACTTTTCAAGGTGTAAAGAGTGGGTTCAAGTCTTTGATCTTGCTTTCGGTTGTTTATATGCGAGTTATCTTATTCGTGTGTGAGCAATTGATGCCTTTAAATAACATCAACAACTCGACAACATTTGACAACATTCAACCATCGTTCAACTATCCTTCAATTACTCATTATCCCAAACACCATTTCAAACTCAAACAACTTTCTTTTCGATGAAAAAAAGAGTGTTCCAAGTCTTTGGTTCGCTCTCCCAATTACTTGGGGTCTAAGAAGTCTTTCTTAAGCTTCGAGTAATCGTCATCCGATTCCAACCACTTATCCAAACACCATTCAATTACAACCTCTTTTGCGATGAAAAAGAGAGTGTTCCAAGTCTTTGGTTCGCTCTCCCGATTACTTGGGGTCCGAGAAGTCTTTCTTAAGCTTCGAGTAATCATCATCTATTCAAACTCACCATTTCATACAACTTTATCTTCAAGATGAAAAAGAGAGTGTTCCAAGTCTTTGGTTCGCTCTCCCGATTACTTGAGGTCTAAGAAGTCTTTCTTAAGCTTCGAGTAATCGTCATCCGTACCCACTTCAAACCAATTCAATCCAGTTTCTTTCGTGGTTGTTACCACGAACTACGAACGCTCTGATTCTTTATTCGCTCTTGAATGTAAGATACGTAGGCACAAGATTGCAATGATCTTGGCGAGCACAATCCCCTCCATCTTCCATTTCCCCCATCCTTTCTCGTAGTCGAACTACGACGCTCTGATTTCTCATTCTCGTCCGAATAAGCATACGTAGGCACAAGGGCCCCAATCCTGGGCGAGCACCCTATCCTCTATCCATCCCCTTTCCCCTAGCGTCTTTAGCCCTTATAATACCGTTTTAGCATTTAGTAGTGAGAAGAGAAGAATTAAGCTTAGCTAACATCCATCACAACTCAAATTAAGAGGTTCCCGTCGAGTACGACGGACGTGAGGGGTGCTAATACCTTCCCCTCGCGTAACCGACTCCCGAACCCAGGAATATGGTTGCGACAGCCGTGTTCCTTTCCGCGTCTATGAGGTTTTCTCGATATTTTCCTCTCCCGTTCATTCGGAAAAAATAAAGTTCGGTGGCGACTCTGTCGAACCGCATTTCTGCGCCTTTTGCGCGAGGGTCGTATGTTTGAAATGAATTTTCGAGGTGCGACAGGTGGCGACTCTGCTGGGGAATTTGCTCCATGCAAGAGAGAGTCGAGCCTATCTTAGTTTGAGTTGTTAGCTTTTTGTTTTTATTTTCTTCTCGTTTATTTGTTTGTATCCTTATCTTGGTTGCTTGCGCTTGAGGAATTATGGGGTTGCTATGCTTATGGTTACTTTGTGAGATGGCTCTACACCCGAGTCCGAGTATAACCCTAGGATTAGGATGGTGGTTGTGTAGTGGAGACTTGCGTGGAAACTTTCACGTTAAGTTGAAGCGAAAACCCCGCTTGGAGTAGATTCCTCGGAGATATTGTTGTTATAGTGAGTCTTTGCCATTATAATAATGTTTTCGAGTTTAAATCGTTTATCCCAAGGACCATAAACCGTTTTATCCATGGTGGTTGGTAGTGTTAATTCTTTGTGAATTAATATGAACGCCCCAATCAGATGAGATCCCTTGAACGTATTACTTTCTTACAGTAATATTTTCAACCTCGATCTATGACTCTGAGAACCTTTTCTAGAATCTGTGTGTCGATGGTTGTGTAGTTGATGCCCCCGAGAAGTCTTTCTCGCGTGGAAGATACGAGAACCTCACCTAGAGGAGATTCTATTGAGGATATTATCATCATGATGAGGCTTTGTCATGGCAGTAATATCTTTGAAAGATATCCATGACTCTAGGCACCTACCCGTTTTAGAATCCTACCCGTGGGGGGTTTCTTTGAGCAGTGACTGTGATCCTTGAACCGTTCACCCGGCTAATTCTCAAAATTGTTTGAATTTGTGATCCTGGATCTTGCATCTTGCATCGCATATCATTTGCATTGCATCTCATTTGTTGTGCATCTTGCATTCTCCTTCCTTCATCAGTTTCTCATGTTTCTCTTTCCTTCATATCCAGTAAATCAAGCTGAGTCCTCGACACCAGTACGCAACTAGAGCCAATACAAGACGAATGATGGAGCAGATTCAACAGGAGCAAGTTGCCTTCAGGGAAGAGTTGGATTCTATGAAAGGAAAGATTGATCAGATCCTCGAAGCCATCCTCACAGCCAGAAGAGAGGAAGAACAGCGTGAAGCCGCTGCTGTCGTCAACAACAATGGTCAAGGACAAGGGTCTACTGCCATCCCTTTGGTTCCAATTCCAAATCCTCATGGGATGCCGTTGAACTTCAATAACGCAGCCGAAGGGAACACTTCTCATCCAACCCCAGCGACCGGAGTTACCATTGGAGCTATCCCGCAGGGCCAGCCTACTGCTGTGCAAATCCTAGCTCCCCATACCGAAGATACTCTGATGGATCATTATGACGACGTTCAGAACTATCATGCTGCTATCCCCATTTCCAGTCCTGTTGCCGCTCAGGATTCAGAAGCCATGAAGATGTGCCGAGATCTAGCCGAGAAACTCCGAGCCATGGAGGGGCATAACTCAAATTCTTTCAGTGCTTTGGAATTATGCTTGGTGCCTGATGTTGTCATTCCTCCCAAGTTCAAGGTGCCCGAATTTTCGAAGTACAAAGGTCTTAGTTGCCCGAATATTCATCTGAAGATGTATTGTCGCAAGATGGCTGCCTATGCCAGAGATGAAAAGCTCATGATTCATTGCTTCCAAGACAGTTTGTCTGGGGCATCACTCGAATGGTACATGCAGCTGGAACGTAGCAGTGTGCGCACTTGGGTCGAGCTAGCCGATGCATTTGTCAAGCAGTATAAGTACAACACAGATCTTGCTCCGAATCGTACTCAGCTTCAGAGTATGACTCAGAAGGACAACGAATCCTTCAAGGAGTACGCCCAACGATGGAGAGAGCTAGCCGCAAGGGTGCATCCACCTCTGGTTGACCGTGAACTGATCGACATCTTCATGGGTACCTTGCAAGGCCAGTACTACGAAAAGTTGATCGGTAGTGTCTCTGCTGGATTCTCTGACCTAGTGATCGTTGGTGAAAGAATTGAAGAAGGGCTGAAGAGTGGAAAGATCCCAGGAGGTTCCAACAACCAGGCCCATGCCAAGAAGCCTTTCAATGGATACAAGAAGAATGAGGGTGAAACAAATGCCATCTTTTCGCAGAAAGGGCAAGCTTCTCAACAAGCTCCTGCTCCTATGCCTTATCAAGTTCCCTATTATCAGTATCCGTATGTTGCTGCTATGCCTTATCAGCCAGCTGTTCAAGCAGTGCAAGCTCAGATGCCACGGCAACAGGCTCCTCAGCAACAAGTCTACAACCAACAAGGATATCAGTATCCTCCTCAGTAACAGCAGATGCAAGCTACTCAGCAACGACAAGGTACTCGCCCATAACGTCCGCAGAGAACATGGAGACCAGATAGAGTCTTTGATCGTCTACCAATGACATATGCCAAAATCTTCGCTTAGTTGATGGAGAAGAAAGCTGTTGTTCCGAGAGATTTGGCTCCTCCAACTGTCATCCCTGCCAATTACGATGCAAATGCTCATTGTGAGTTTTATAAGGGCGCTCCAGGTCACACCATTGAGGACTGCAGAGCCTTCAAGCACATAATTCAAGACATGATCGACAAGAATGCTATCAACTTCAATGGGAAGTCTCCAAATATCATCAACAATCCGATGCCACCAGTCAACTAGTACCAACATCAAATCGATTCCAGTCAAGTTCACTCCTCGAAGAAGGCAGTCATGCTGCCATTTCATATTTCGCATTTCTTATGTTTTGTCTTTGTTTGTTTAAGTATTGTATGCTTTGAACAATTGCCATTCGTATTTGGTTTTCGTTAATGTATTGTTTATGCATGTTTTGAATTAGTTATGTCGTATTCACTCATTTTCACTTATCACCGACACATTTATTCACTCCACTCTATTCACTGTTGTTTAGCTTGATTTGAGGGAGGATGATGAAAACAAGATACCCATAATTGCAAATTGTATGCTTTCAGACCGAATCTCGTCAATGATGTACAGGCATTGTTTCAATTCCCCATGCACCGGAGATATAAGAAGTTAATCCCTAGTAAACCACTTCGAGCCTAGGAGTAGCAGTTTCCTTCGGATATTCAAACCTCTTACACTCGACCTGGGGCAGGGTATTGTTCAGTTAATTCAACCCCGCACTTGAATCAATAAGCAAAATCCAGAAGACGGTTGTTCTTCAATGACCCATGCTATGGCAGTCACAACCTTCCAACAAAATCCAAAAAAAAACATCAAAAGCCTGCTAAGTCAGACACCTTAGGGCGGACTTAGGCAAAATCAAGGCAATCCTGATGGATTTGACAAGCGAAGTCAATCCATGCAAAAGGTAGGGATCAAAAACAAAAGCAAAAGAGGACCCCGAAACCCTCAACAAAAACAAAATAATATTCAGTGGCCACCCAAATCAAAAGGGGCACTGACATCCATCAAAAAACCAAAATAAGGTGACTGCCACGACGAGCAAACCTTGAATCATCAAGTTTATACCGTCAAGATAAGTGTAGAATTAACTGAGCGTAGGACTGGAGATCATTAAGAAGAAGGGGTGGGTACAAATCATACTTTGAGCCTAATAACCTTTGTTTCATAACCGTGAACCAGACCACGTTATAACCCTCAAAAGACCTAATTGAGGCGAGGTTTCTTCTGAAAGCATACTATCGCAAGGTTGCGTAACCTGACTCCTAACATGATTTCTAATCATCAGCATTGGTGTCATTATCCTTGCTACATCTTTTATACCAATCCAAGTTAGCACAACGTTTGGGCTAACTGTCCATTCGTTTCACTACCATAACACTTTCAAATAAACGATACTTTTTCAAACTTGCATCAAACTTTGCATTAATATTACCATTTATGAATGTACAATTTTAATTGCAAATCAGTGCTAGGTATTCAAGGACATCTCAACAAAAGACAATCAAGGAGGAACTTGACTTCCAGTGGTTGGCACAAAGCAAGACTACTTCAAAACCCATAGGCTGGGGCAAATCGCTCAAGAGCCCGAGCAGGGGCAGACCATTGCCATGTTCAGACTGGGGCAAGACCAGGTCGTCCTAACCATCAAGCAACGTTGCAACATTCTCTGAAGGAAATTCACGACAAATCACCAAGTACCCAGACATGGGGCATATAGGACGTCTTCTGCTCTAATCATGGCATCTTCAACAAGCTGCGTGTCGAGGAAGTCAATCCCTCCCACCACCCAAAGTCCAATCTGCATTGGCAACTACCAGAAATCCACCATTGTTGGCGTCTCCCCGCATTTCCAATCACCTGTCTACAATCATGTGCATCATACGCATAGCATTCACTATCATAAGTATCCTGCATCATATACATGCTCCAATCATACCTTACTTCCCCAGCTCTTGCATCTCCGCGCGTCAGCATTTGCATTTGCACTTTCACTCATATAGAATATCATTTATCATCCAGCATTCATATATGCAAGTCAAGGTCCAGGATCAATCTTGAAGGTTTCCAATACCATCATCAGCCCGGTCAGGGGCATCTTCCACAAAGGTCGTGGATTTCTCCCACGAATTTCAGGCTTCAAAGCAATCATCAGCCCAGTCAGGGGAAATCTTCTGCAATTGTGGGTTTCTCCCACAAAATTCGAAGTTATTCAAAGCAAGATTCAGCCCAGTCAGGGGCATTTTTCAAAGACCATGGGTGTCTCCCATGACGTATTTCAACCTTGTGGTTGATCAGATCTTCAAATCAACATTCAACCCGAGCAGGGGCATCTTCAGCAAAACCGTGAGCGTTCCTCATGAAGTTGTTCAACCTTTTGTTGAGCAAACCAAGACATCAAGACAAACTCAGCCCAATCAGGGGCATCCTCTTCAGAATTCATGGGCGTAACCATAAAATCATTTCGACAAAACTATGATCTCCAAACATGACGGTGGGCGTACCCCGTTGACTCATTTCAATTTAATCTTCCTCTTGGATGTTCCCTAATGAGTTGTATTCAGTAAGCGTGACTGTTGTCAATTGCCTTACTATCATCCTTTTGGTGATAGTCGAACCTCGTCAGTTCAACCTAGCCTGCATCCTTTTGGTGTTGGTAGCCTTCAATTTGTGTTTATCCTATCATCCTTTTTGGTGGTAGTGGTCGGTGTGTGTTTCGCTCCGTCATCCTTTTGGTGGGGGGTCTACCATAGTCATTAATGATAGATTGTGCGATATTGTTTGGCGTATGTTTCGCTCCGTCATCCTTTTGGTAGGGGGTCTATCATGGTCATTAATGATAGATTGTGCGATGTGTTTCGCTCCATCATCCTTTTGGTGGGGGGTCTATCATGGTCATTAATGATAGATTGTGCGATGTGTTTATTTGTGTTTCGTTCCGTCATCCTTTTGGTGGAGGGTCTATCATGGTCATTAATGATAGATTGTGCGATGTGTTTATTTGTGTTTCGCTTCGTCATCCTTTTGGTGGGGGGTCTATCATGGTCATTAATGATAGATTGTGCAATGTGTTTATTTGTGTTTCTCTCCGTCATCCTTTTGGTGGGGGGTCTATCATAGTCATTAATGATAGATTGTGCGATAGTTTGTTTGTGTTTCACTCCGTCATCCTTTTGGTGGGGGGTCTATCATAGTCATTAATGATAGATTGTGCGATAGTTTGTTTGTGTTTCGCTCCGTCATCCTTTTGGTGGGGGGTCTATCATAGTCATTAATGATAGATTGTGCAATATTGTTTGGCGTATGTTTCGCTCCGTCATCCTTTTGGTGGGGGGTTTGTCATAGTCATTAATGATAGATTGTGCGATAGTTTTTTGGTGTGAGTTTCGCTCCGTCATCCTTTTGGTGGGGGGTCTGTCATAGTCATTAATGTCAGATTGTGCGATAGTGTTTGGTGAGTTTCGCTCTATCATCCTTTTGGTGATAGTAGCAGTGTGTGTTTCATCCCATCATCTTTTGGTGATGGCGGCCTTTTGCCATTTATCCACAGTTTGCTCAGGGGTATACCTTATCCAACATTTCAACTCCTGAGCATCTCTTTTCTTTTTGGACAAATTCGTGGTCTTCTTTATATCTAATTGACTTCTACCTCGTTGGAAAGAATGATGTAGCAGTTCATCTTACTCAGTCTAAGCCAATTAGATAGGGGCATCTGTCATACCCAAAATTTGTCCTACCTGGGTATATTTTCATTTTTGTATATCCACTTATTATCATCCAGAAATTTCCAAAAAAAAGATATCACTGGGTTAAGACTATTTGAATTAAGTTTCATCTGAGGCTACACCAAATATTTCCTGATCATTAAAATTGGTTCATTTTTACCCAATAGAGATGGCACGATGAATGGATGTCCATGGTTCAAGTTTGTAGTCAAAATTCCTTTTTGATATAAGTTAAAAAAAAATGGTTTGGTGAATAAACTTCAAGGTTCAAGGTCGTGATACACTCAATAATTGAGATGGACTCTCGACAAGGATTATATTTGATTTCAATGGTTAGTACTGATACATGTCTAGCTATGACATCATTCGCAAAGACGTATCACAAATTTTGGAGCAGTAGTACACACGCGCGCTTGTATCGTGTTACTTGGTCAAATAGATCAATTGTCATAAAATCTATGAGCCATACAAAAACACCAGTTGATTGAAAGAGCACCCCCATTTATTGCTTCAAGACATGAGGAATCTTTTTGGAAGACTAGTTGTGGACAATTAATTTGTTCTGATGTTTTTCCCATAAGACGTATCCAAGTTTTGATTCTTGAGGTCATGGCTTTATCTCAATTCATTTTTAAGTCTGTTCAAGTAGTTTCTAAACATCACTTCAAGTCTATTATATCTTACAACAAATTTAAGAGGACCAGGTGAGATTATAAGGCTATTCAAAATGCAAGTCGTGTGCTTCAAATGTCATATAGTTGTTTCAAGCATGAGAAATGTCCTTTCTTAGGTTATATTGTGAAGTTAGTTCAGGGAGAAATTCGTGTCATGATATTCACGGGATGGTGGCCTACACGAGAACGAGCCTAAAGATACTATCATCAATTCAATTGTTCTTATCTTCAGTGAACCATCCCTCGAAAGCTGAAGTTTAAACTTATTTCAAATGATAAGGAAGCCATACACAAAGTGACAAGGAGAGATAGTTTTAAATAAATAAAAAAACACAACATTAATGGGTAATTTCAAGACACGCTCATTATGGAGTCAAGGCACATACAAAACCCATTAAGTCAAAAATTTAGTTTCTTCAGTATCTTCCAAGCATTCATCCATGCAAGCAACTACATTGTATTTCACTTCACTTCTTTTTGCCAAGCCAAAGGAATAACGTGATCCTACAACCATCAAAACAGTCAAATTGACACAACATATTTTCAATGAGTGGGGGAATTAAACAACAGCAGGTTACAGGAAAATATGTATGCATGAAAAATTAGAAATAAGGCTAACTATTATACCGGAGATAGTCGGTCAGGTTTACCGGAAGCGTCATGAGAGTGATGATCTCAGGCAGCACTGTGACTGTTTGTTCTGTTTCTACTTACAGTACCAAAGTTCAGGTGGAGTAAGCTTGGAAGCCTGCTTCAGGTATCAAGACCAAACCCACATTAGAAATTCAGTCGGTGCAGAAATGAAGCACTTGCATTCAATGGTGTTGTTTCTTTGAGCTAGCAGCACCTCGGGTTGAGATTGTATCACATGAAGACTCAGTTAAGATTCAATACAAAAACCTGTGGAACAACCATGTGCGCTCCAAAGCCCTCAATTCAGGTTGTGTTTATATCGTCCTCGAAGCAGCAAAACACGGCACGTCAAAGCCACAGCTCCAGCTACTGAATCTCACATAATTCATGTCCAAACTATACACAACAGATACCGCCTGCAGTTCACAAAGTAAATAGAAATGATAAGTATTGGTACCAAAGAACAAAACCATCAACAGGAATTGTCATAAAAATCAACCTGTGCGAATTCAGCAACAAGTCATTACGCGCACCAGTCCACGCAAATTCTACAACCGCTACACAATAGGCAATACGTACGCATAGAAAAACGGCAGCCAAGGAGCAAACAAGGGCACTCCACAAAGCCTCTTTCAGCGCATCAACCATTGTCATGACACACACATGGTGATTCTCCAAAACCTGCGGCAACCCATGATTTGAAATTCACACGTATCACACGACCCCACCTAGAACCATCACAAAGCCGCACTCACAAAGCTCGTACGATCTCGCAATTTGAAAAAATTAACAGCAACATAATTGTTTTCATTTTCTCCAAGCAACCCAACATTCACAAGCAGCAGATCAGAAAAACTTTGACAAAAGTACGCTAGAATGAGTGGCCAAGTGAATTAAATAGGAGTTCTGTGGTGATTGCTTCTAGAGGTATGTGGAGCCGACAACTGACAGCATGAGTATACTTGCAACGTTTTGATACGCTCCAAGCATAGGTGCAAAACCAAAAGCTTGAGCAAAAACCTTGTTGTAAAGCTGGGAAGATACCGCAAATACGACAACTTCGTACGAGCCACACCGAAGAACAATTTGAGGTTGTTGTGTGTAAATTCACAATCTCCTTCACCATTAGCCGCCATGTTACACACAAAATTCACCGATAGCTTACGACATAAAAATCGTAACAGAGCCTTGGACCTCAAATTTCCCCACGAAACTTGTCAGCACAATGCGCCTTCGCGGGCAGCAATACCCAAGTCTTCTTACATTTTCAAATGACAAACTATGATGCAATCACAAGACCTCCATCTCACGCACCAATCTGCACATGAAAAAGCCAATGTTATTTTACAAAAAACTATACAATAGCAAAGTATCACAAAGCCTTCATTTTACATACTACCCTGCCACATCAATTGTCTGCAGCAAGCCCCACACCAGACAACAGCCTCTCATCCCACACCAGACAACAGCAAAGAAAGGGACAGCTCATAACCTGCAAAACCAAAAAAACAACAGCCTGTAAAGAAAGCAGAGTAGAGTAATATCAGCCAAGCCACTAGCAGACAAAGGGTAGTAGCCTGAGCACCACAAACCTGCAGCAAATTCTACCACAAAGGGGACTTGACAGCTAGCCTTGTACAACATCACACTCCCTTTGGTGGGGGTTTCTCTCTTGATATTTGGGGGGGAATACAACTTTAAAATGGCCACTCAGAATCTCCCTTTGGAGACGGAAAGAAATCTTCATCTCTCCCAACTCAAAGATATCTTCAGCTGAACCGTAACTCATTTTCTTTTCCCTGAATCTCACCTCCATTGAAAAAACCACTCCCTTCAAATCTGTTCACTCCAAAATTAACCTCTCTCCCTCAAAACTTCCACGATACCTCTAAAATAATCTGCAATAAAAAACTTTGAACCAACCTTTTCTCTTCTCCTTCGACAGAATAATAGATCGAAAACCCTCAACTTTTTCTTCAAACAGAACGCTTTCTTCCCCAAATGCTTTTCTTCCATATCCAGAATCCCACGATTTCCAACCAAACCTTCGAATAAATCAAAACACCAACCAACCACCTTCAACATTCCTTGAATCATAACCCTTCTCAAACCATTCGAAAACCCTCAAAACAACTTCATAAATCCCCATCGAAACTCACTCTTCAACACCCAAACTCATCACCTTCAACAACCAAACAAAACCTATTTCCTAATACAAAGCCATGAACAGAGAAATTAGGAGATGAAGAAGAAGTAGGGATTCAAAATCGAAGGAGAAAGAAGAGAAAGGTACTAGCGAATCCAAATCAAAGACGAATGGAGAGAGAGGAAATGAAGTTGAACATTGCCGAGACAGAGTGAACGAGAAATCGAACGTTGTTCGAAGGATTGTTTTGAGGTTTTGAAATGAAAGATTGGAGACAGTATGCTTGCATTTAGTCCGCATCGTCAACGTTGGTTTCTCCCATTTTATTTTTGTTATTTCTGTTTTGTTAAAAGAAAAATGGAATTTATGGCTTCATCCTCAACCCCGCCTTGGGTTAATGGGCTTTGTAGCCCATCTGTGGTTCCTTAATCACACACCTGCTCAACATTAGCACACCCACGTTTTGGCAATGTTATCTCTAGGGTGATGGGCTCACAAGCCCATATGATCCCTCTCATATTCACACTCCCGTTTCTATTTCAATATCCACCCCTGTTTTATTCTTTTCTTTATTTCTTAATATTAATTACTTTTTTATTATTATATATTATACATAGTTTATATATTAGTTATATTAAATTTTTTTATATATTTTTATTTCATGTTAGAGTTTGTATTATTTTTCATTTCAATTTTTTTTAGAAAGTCTTATATATTTTAAGTCGAATTCCTTTTTCATTTGTTATTGGTCATTTTGTCCCATTTTCCACGTTTTGGGTCGATGACGAGACCTCCAAGTTATAGTTTGTCAAACTATTGACAAATAATAACAAACCCGAGACCAACCTTTTTTCAAACTTTTCATTTTCGATTTTTATTCATTTTATTCGATTTTTGGTCTATGACGAATTTTAATAATTATTATCGGTCAAATTATTGATAGATGATGATTTATTCGAGACTATTTCATTTTCTATTCCATTTCCATTTTTATTTTTGGATCGATGAAGTCTTTTATTCGTAAGCGTCGCGTATCGAAGTTGATAACCTTTTCGATTTCAAATCTATGGTGAATGACCATTGGGGTCATTTTCCGTACTTTGGGATCGTGATAGGCTACCTTCGATTAATCGACATTATGTTTGCGATTAAGACGAGATCTTATTCTTTCGCGTCCCGATTTGATTCACTAAACTAACCAACAACTTTAATTTTTGTTAAATATTATTGTGGATATTATTGTTATATTTATCTTGCCATATTATTATTGTCATACTCATTTATCATATTTATTAACCCATAATCGAAAACACTTAATAAACTATCGAAATCCTAAAAGCCAAATTGGTGGACTGTTGAATCATTGGTTATTTGCAGGTATCTTAATTTTAAGTCGTGCCCGACTTTACTCAAGGCGTAGTTTAGGACACAAACGCACACACACGGCTTTCTCTTGGGCTACTTGACAATGAGACCCCTTTATTTCGTGCAATCCCGTGTAAATTACATGTATCCCTTCCCCATTCCGATGTATGTTTCGCATTTATTTGATTATTAGTTTATCTCCTAGGAGCACCCATAGGGACTAGAGCGGATCAAACTATCTTCAAACTAATTCTCGATTCATCATCGAGCCACTTTCAACACCCTTGTAAGTCGAGTGCTCGTACGCATTCGCCATCAACCTATTACAAATCGACCCTTGATGCATAAGTCAAGTCGGTCTCTTTTTTCAAACCATTTCATTTCCAACACGTTTTGCACGCGATAATAAGTCAAACCCTTGATCCAACGTCAAGCGGATTTCATAACAAACTATCAATCAATTAACAATTATTTAATACTTTTCAAGGTGTAAAGAGTGGGTTCAAGTCTTTGATCTTGCTTTCGGTTGTTTATATGCGAGTTATCTTATTCGTGTGTGAGCAATTGATGCCTTTAAATAACATCAACAACTCGACAACATTTGACAACATTCAACCATCGTTCAACTATCCTTCAATTACTCATTATCCCAAACACCATTTCAAACTCAAACAACTTTCTTTTCGATGAAAAAAAGAGTGTTCCAAGTCTTTGGTTCGCTCTCCCGATTACTTGGGGTCTAAGAAGTCTTTCTTAAGCTTCGAGTAATCATCATCCGATTCCAACCACTTATCCAAACACCATTCAATTACAACCTCTTTTGCGATGAAAAAGAGAGTGTTCCAAGTCTTTGGTTCGCTCTCCCGATTACTTGGGGTCTGAGAAGTCTTTCTTAAGCTTCGAGTAATCGTCATCTATTCAAACTCACCATTTCATACAACTTTATCTTCAAGATGAAAAAGAGAGTGTTCCAAGTCTTTGGTTCGCTCTCCCGATTACTTGAGGTCTAAGAAGTCTTTCTTAAGCTTCGAGTAATCGTCATCCGTACCCACTTCAAACCAATTCAATCCAGTTTCTTTCGTGGTTGTTACCACGAACTACGAACGCTCTGATTCTTTATTCGCTCTTGAATGTAAGATACGTAGGCACAAGATTGCAATGATCTTGGCGAGCACAATCCCCTCCATCTTCCATTTCCCCCATCCTTTCTCGTAGTCGAACTACGACGCTCTGATTTCTCATTCTCGTCCGAATGAGCATACGTAGGCACAAGGGCCCCAATCCTTGGCGAGCACCCTATCCTCTATCCATCCCCTTTCCCCTAGCGTCTTTAGCCCTTATAATACCGTTTTATCATTTAGTAGTGAGAAGAGAAGAATTAAGCTTAGCTAACATCCATCACAACTCGAATTAAGAGGTTCCCGTCGAGTACGACGGACGTGAGGGGTGCTAATACCTTCCCCTCGCGTAACCGACTCCCGAACCCAGGAATATGGTTGCGACGGCCGTGTTCCTTTCCGCGTCTATGAGGTTTTCTCGATATTTTCCTCTCCCGTTCATTCGGAAAAAATAAAGTTCGGTGGCGACTCTGTCGAACCGCATTTCCGCGCCTTTTGCGCGAGGGTCGTATGTTCGAAATGAATTTTCGAGGTGCGACACATGGACCAAAGAAGATCAGAAAATCAAGTGGAGAGGTGGACATGAAGTGACTGAGGTGAGCTTAGGGTGTAGGGGACTGCAGCTGCTCACATCAACCAAAAGTTTCTCTTTCTTCCTTACATTTGAATATAATAATGCCAAGTTGCAACCTACCATCTCTCTCTCTCTCTCTCTCTCTCTCTCTCTCTCTCTCTCTCTCCAAATCTTACATTTTCTGCATTTCCTTTCCTCTACACATCTGAATGTTGTATTGAATCATGATCCAAGGGCTGAGGAGATCTCAAGTTGTGAAAAACTGATTTTTTGGGAAGTGTTGGAGTGTGGTTTCAAGTGTTGACAGGCCCAACTTCTATGGTGCATAACTTCCTGCTCAAACATGCTATTGAGGAGTTCTACCACAATTTGGAAAGCCCTTAAGTATCTCTACAACTTTCATGTTTTGAGAATTTCCAAATTCTTGATGGAACTAGGTTGAAAAACCCTTCAAAGTTCTGAAAAAATCACTTACAAGTGTTAAATAACTTAGAAATTTTCTAAGTTATTTCCCCTTCAAAAATGAATTTTGCTATAACTCCAATTCCATGCATTTTTTGATCATGGACTACTTTGAGGCTTTTGTAGGATTTGTCAAGAGCTTTCTAATAAGCTTTGAACCACTTCAATTGGATGTGTGGTTGAGGAGTTATGGTCTTGCCCCTTTCGAAACCCTAATTCCCGATTTTTGCAATTACTTCTCAACCCTTGATCCAATGGTCATGAAATTTTATGGGGAGGTGTAATATGACATAAGGAACATTTTTGATTCACATCTTGAAGTCAAATTCCTTATTGTTGAAGAGTTGACGTTTCGGTCAACCGTTAGAACGATCGGTGTCCACCGAGTCGCCCTTTGATGATCCGAACATCCTGAGGACTTGAAACTCTTTGGATGGACTTTACTAAGCCATAGGAACTTAATGGACCTTGATCCCACCATTGAAACACATTTTAAACCAAAAGTCAAGCTACAGTTGACTTTTCCTGATCGAAAACCCTAATCGGGCGTCTTGAACTGCACTGTTCTCAATTTCCGGGTGACCACCTCAAATTGAATCCATACTTGATCCAATGTTGTATTTTTGATCTTGTTTGAAGTTGAATCAATCCAAAACATTGATTGATCAAACCACTGAAGCCTTGATTTTGACGGTACAGAACCCTAATTCATCTGCATCTTAACAAAGATAAACTGAAAATGGGTTAAGGTTAGTTAATCAAGCAAATATGATCCTACAATGATGATGAGGATCTAAGGGGTCAAAATTTGGGGTGCAACATTTACATACATCATCACATCCGCATGCGCATTTGTTTGCATGTGGTCTTGAGTTCTGTTTCCTTGGCTGTTGCCTTTGAGATCCTTTGGTCGTTACATCTTTCTTTGATCAGTTGCCGCAGATTTCGCTTTGAGGTTGGTACCTCAATTTTACCAGTAATCCTGGGATTTCTATTTTTTCTCTGAGAAGCTAATTGTGACTAGCAGTATCCGATTTACCTAGATGGTTAGTTGTTACTAATGTTTATCTCTGATTTGGTTGTCACCGATAATCTTTGAAAGTCTAGTAGTCACTAGCATTGTTTAAAACCAATTGTTATTTGGTACCTCGATTTGGTCGTCAGCAACAATCTTTCAAACTCAGTAGTCATTGGCTCTGTTAAAAAGAAAACCAATCGTTATTGGAGTCCCTTTGATTCGGTTATTACCAATCTTTGCTAAAATCTAGTGGTTACTAGTATTGCTTTCTAAAGCCAATGGTCATTGGTACTTGAGATGGTTGTTACCAAGTTTCCTAAAAAAGGTCCAATAGTTATTGGCATCACTCAAACCCAATCGTTATTGGTACCGGTTGGCTCAGTTGTTACCGTTCATTCTAAGTCTAGTGGTTACTAGCATTGTTGGAAAATCCAATGGCTATTGGTGTTTGATTTAGTTGTTACTAATCTCATCAAAAATCTAGTGGTTACTGGTATCGGTAAAACCAGTTATTTTTGGCATACTTATGATTTGGTCGTCACCAGTCTGTCTAAGTCCAATAATTATTAGAGTCGCTTGAAGTCAGTTGTTATTGGCAATCAGAGTTGGTTATTACCAATTTTTCCCTTTGAAGCCCAGTAGTTACAGGCGCTTCTTAACCCAATTGTTATTGGTATACCCCGATTTGGTCATCACTAGTCCCTTCTAAGTCTAGTAGTTATTGGCATTGCTTGAAAGCTAGTTATTATTAATGCCGTGAATGGGTTGTTACCAACTTCCCTAGCCGAAGTCTTGTATTTTACCAATGCTGTTCGGAATTCCCAATTAATTGTAACTTTGGTTTGGTCGTCACCATCACCCCCAGTAAGTCTAGTGGAAACTAGCACCACTTGAAACTGATTGTTGTTCTGGTCGTCACCCATGTTCCCAGCGAAGCCGTTGCTTTCCCTATTCGAGTCTCGGAGATCTAGTAGATACTAGCATCCCCGGTGTGTCTGATCTCGTTTATATTCTTTTCCTGAAGATCCTGTTCAAACTCTTCGTTATATGAAATTCCTCATTTGGTTATCACCAGTGAGGTTTGCATCTCTGATCTTTCGCTTCCGCGGTGGAGAATTACCTTCTTCCCCAGTGGAGTGTGTATCCCCTTTTCCCCAACGAAGATTTGTCTTCCTCAGTGAAGTTTGCGTCCCCTGTATGAAATTTTCCCCTGAGCAGCATCTTTAGTCATGATTGAACTATTTTGCTTGTTTTGCCTTGGATCTTTCCCCAATGTATTGGGTCCCCCGTGAGTGGTTACTCGTTGTCTTGTCGTTCTTTTATTCTTGCTTGTGTGTCTGTATCTGTCTTGCATTCAAGCATCATAAAGCATCATTTAGATTCATGGCATATTCGCATTTGTCCTTTTGCATATCATCGGATCTAAGGGATAAATTTTTTGGTTTACTATATTTAAATACCGTTCACTATGATTCTATGAGGATTATCATCTCTCATTGCCATCTAGTGAAAATATTTAAATAGGGGCAACTGTTGCACCCTAAATTTTGACCCCTTAGATCTTCATCATCATTTTAGGGCCATTTTCATTTGGTTATCTAACCTTAACCTATTTCAAGTTGGTCTTTATCAAGATACAGGTGAATTAGGGTTCCGTACATTCGAGAATCGAGGTTTCGATGGTTTAATCAGTCAATGTATTGGATTGATTCTCGATGAAATAAGTCTCCACATCATCAAATATACTCCATTGAGTCAATTATGGATCCAATTTGAGGTTGTCACCCAATGATTAAAGACAATGCAGTCCAGGATCCCCGATTAGGGTTTTCGATCAGGAAAAGTCAACCGTAGTTTGACTTTTGATTTAAATGGTGTTCCAATGCTGGGATCATGGTCCATGAATTTCATATGGCTTAGTGAAGTCAAATCAAGAAGTTTCAAGGCCTCAGAAGACCCGGAACATCAACAGTCGACTCGGTAGTCATCGATCGATCATTCGGTTGACCAAAAAGTTAACTCTTCAATCATAAGGAATTTGACCTCAAAGTATGAAGCAAAACTGTTCCTAGTAACATATTACACCTATCCATAAAGTTTCATGACCATTGGATCAAGGATTGAGGATTAATCGAGAAATCGGGAAATTAGGGTTTTGAAAGGGGCAAGACCATAACTCCTTAACCACACATCCAATTGAGTTGGTTCAAGGCTCATTGGAAAGGTCTTGACAAGTCCTACAAAAGTCTCACACTGGTCCATAGGCAGAAAATGAGTAGATTTGGAGTTATGCCCAAAATCATCACAAGAGGGAGAAAACACTTAGAAATATTCTAAGTTGCTGGCCTTTTTAGGCATGTTTTTAGCCAACTTTGAGTGGATTTTTGACCTAGTTCCACTTGGAATATGAAGATCATGAAAGCATGAAAGTTGTAGAGCTTCATGAGGGCTTTCCAAAATATACTAGAACCCCTCCATAGCCCTTATGAATTGAGAGTTATGAATTCACCAAGTTGAGGTCTCAACACTTGAGTTCACCATTTCCACTTTTTCACAAATTCACTTTTTAATCACTTGAACCATTCTCAACCATTTGATCATGTTTCTATCTGATAATTAGAGAGTGTGATGAGTAGAAGTGCAGAAAATGAAGGGATTTGGTAAACTTTGCAAGTTGGAAGCAAGTTGCAATATTTTAATCAAAAAATCAAGAAGAAAGAGAAACTTTTCATGAAACATCTGTAGCAGCAGTCTCTCCTACTCTCTAGCTTCACTTCAGTCACTTCCATGTCCTTCTTACCACTTGATTTATGCCTTGCATTGAGCCAAGGACTTGAGTGTGCAGCTGTCCATAATCTTGAACAAGATTTCATTACAAAACTCCCTCCAAAAGCCAAAATACAAATCTTGCCCCAAACCATTCCTTGGCCTATAAATAGAGGTTTCTTCTATGTTGAAACACACGCCAGAGCACTCTAAAACCCAAAAGAAAACCATAGCTCTCATCCTGCCTTGCTTTTCTTATAAGTGAAGAAACCATTCCAAAAGCTCCTCAAAAATATGCCTTGAGCAATTGGCCTTCCCAAAACCATTTCTACCCACTTAAAATCATCACAAACCATCTACATAATCCACAAATGATGTGTGGGAGGTGTTCAAGCTCTTAAACCAGTCAAAAACTCCATTTTCTTAAAAGTCAACTTTCAACCAAACAAAGTTTGACTTTCCACACAAAATCAGATAAACCTTTGCTCAGGCCTGTTTTGATCACTTTAACCCTCAAAACACCTTTGGTTTATTATGTACCAACTGTATATAACCTAAAATACCTTCATCATCACTTATTTTGAGATCTGTCACAAAGTTCACTTGTTTACTTCAAGTGCAAGAAAAGTTGTTATTTTCATCAAGGCATTGGTTGGATCTCATTTGGGAGTCTTCAAGGTTTTCCCTACTGTATTATCTTGCTTGGAGGTCTACAAGAGGTTAGTAGTCACATTTCCTATCTTGAACTGTCATGAACATGCCTAGCTTGCTTTAGTTACAATGTGTTTTAAGAATGATACAGCTCATGTATTAAATCTGCTTCTGTTTTGTTTGAGTTGCTCTTTCATGTATGTGTAGTGCTCTTATAATCATCATACAATATGGTTTTGTTGTTGTGTTTATGCTTTTGAAGCTCCCTTAAAAATTATCCTAGGTCATGTATGAACATAGGAAAAGTTTGCTTGCAACTGTTATGGAGTAATGCTGGATCTGACCATTTGATCTTGTTCTATTTGTGAATGATATGTTTTGGTTCTGTTGCAAGCAGCATATTTAGATCTTGAATCTTTTTGCTGGAATTCTAGATTAGAAGTCCTTATATGTTTGATTCATGTGATGTTTGACATTGTATTATTTGAAACTATGTTTGGTTTTGGATCTGCAACATTCTGTTTTGACCACTTTCAATCAAGAATGCATTTTTGCAACTCACACACCATTTTCAATTCCAGCACATTTTTGATGCATCCTTCTATTGGAACTTTGTATATAACATGTTTAGAATGTGTGTACACCTTTAAACCAATACAAGGATGTTAGTTTTGCACTCAAGCTTTGAAATTGCATCTCAACTGTTTTTGAAAGAAACTGCCTGTTGTCTAGCATAGTCATGGCAAATATTGAAGGGATTCACCTAGATGTTGTTGAAACACATCTTAACCTATGATGATCAATAGTGTTATGTTGTTTTGAATGTGTTGTTAAATTATGTAATCTTGTTGGACTAGTTAAAAATCATTGGGATGATTCATGTGACTTTTGAGTTTTGATTCATGATGACCAATACTTAATTTGCTGTCATAGGGTTGTAACCATCATGAGATATATGCATTGAAGTTTGTTGCTTGCCATTGTCATGCTAAGTGTATATCTGTGATAATTTTAACTATTGTTGTGTGTTTGGTTCATGTTTGTTAACATGAGAATGTGGTATTCTTTGAATCATGGTTTGCTAGATAATTGGCATTATCATGTTCATTTTGCATCAATGACTGTCATTTTAAGGCTTTGTAGTAGGGCTGCTTTTAGCCATAGCATGTACATATTTGGTTTGTATTGTCAATTATGATAAGCATCTATGTACCTTTCCCATGTCTTGTAAGTCATGTTTGAAATTTTTCATGAAACTGCTTGTGAGCATCATTGATCAATGTTTTGAATGATTGTGTTAAGTTGTCATGTTTATTCTGTTGTGAGCTCAACTGCCATAGCACTATTGTTATAGAATACCATTGCCATAAGCTTATAAGTTGTGCATGAGGCATTAGGACTAATTTTTGTTGATGTTAGCATTGTCATGTTAGGATTCACCATATTGCTGTTAGAACTGTCTAATTCATAATGCTGCTACCACCCTTTATTTCCAACCTTTGCCACTTTTTGCTCTTTTGCTGTTTGTAAACAAGAACTTTGTTTTTTTGGTGATGATTGACATGTTTTACATCTGTTTCTGTTAAGAACTAGGGTTTCTTGCTAGATTTTGTTTATGTTTATTATCATAGAGTTGTACTCTCATTTTAAGGCATGTATTGAATTGATTTATTGAATTGGTATTGTAATGACCAAAGACTGGTTGTTGCTTCTGTTGTTATGATGTTTGATCTGTTGCTCAACCTTTAGTCATGTTTAGCTTGTTAGGCTGTTTTGGTTAAGACCAAGTTGTTTTGGTGTGAGAGATATGTGTGTGTGTGTGTGTGTAGGATTCATTATGCATGATTGTTTGATTGTTTTGATTTGGCAAAAGAACAAGCTTACTGTCAGCTTCTGTCTTGAGGTTTTTACCTCTTGTGATATCAATTTTTGTTGAGTTTTCTTACATTTGTGTATGAATTCATGCCTTGATGTGTGTGAATCATTGAATGTGTGCTAGTGTGTTGAGGCAGGTATGTTGCATTATGAGATGTTCTTCTTTTTTCTAAAAACCATTTCAAGGATTTTTGGTCCATAGCTGTAGTCCACATGCCAGTTTCTGTTTTGAGTTGTTTTTTAGTGTTCTTTGAATCTAGAATCCATGAACTATATGTTTAGGGTTTGTGTATGGTGATCACATGGTTTGAATCTATTTAGTTTGAATCATAGCTTCCAAAATGCATGTCATAAGCCTCCATCTGCATTTACAGTCGTGTTTCAATTTGTGTGCTTTGTCTTGAAAAATTAATGATGCCATCATTTTCCTCTTTCAATTTCAAGTGGTTTAGACTCAAATTTTGTGAAATTTGGTTGTGTTTTGGAAGAGTTATGATGAAACCGTTTTGACAACAACTTGCCTTGTTTTGCTTGTCTTGCCTTTGCCCAGAATGCTTGTTTTGATAAGTTTAAGTATTTATTGGGGTGGCATAATACATGGATGTATCGCCACCCCGGTGGTTATGCCTTGCGTTTCAAACTGCCTTGCCCTGCCTCCTGACTTGAGTTCAATCCGTGTGGAGATCAACTCTTTTGGTTATTTTTCAACATTTTCCATGTTTTCACATTTTTCTCTCTTTTTCCTTCAACTGTCATGCACGCGCCTTTGGCTGGTTTGGCAAAATTTTGAACTTGTAATCACAAGGTGGTGGGTTTAACACCCACCAAGTGCACTCTCTTATTTTTAATGACTAAAATGTTTGTTTTCTCTTTAAATTTTCAAAGTTGCACAACTTTACCAATTTTTATCATTTTTGAATGATTCTTTTTGCTAATGTCTTGTATTATTGCATATTTTCATATGGTACGTAAATAATTCTAGAATTTTCATTTTAGAAACACTTTACACTAAAAGATAGTCATGCTTCTTTTTTAGGGTTTTTACCCTCCTCTCTTTCATCTTTCCATTCAAAACTTTTGATTCCTTTCCTTGAGGTTAAGTTTGCACTTGATGTGAGCATTGTTTGTCAACTCCTTTGTGTATGTGACTTTGATTTCAACTTTTGCTTGTATGCATCATGATTGTTTTATTTGATTTCCATTTAAAATCCCCATGAAATTTTAATTTATTTGTTAAGTTATAACTTGTTTGCATTGGTTGTTACCTTTATCTTTGTCAAGATATGTCTTTGGTTTTCACCTCCTGTGTTTAAGTCTTGTAAGAACTTCCCCCTTTCATGATATTGTATTATCTTGATACTTGCTTTGGTTGTGACCATCTATCTTGATTGAAATCGTTGATATTGTAATATCTTGATGTTTGCTTTGGTTGTGACCATTTATCTTGATTGAAATCATTGCTTGATATTGTAATATCTTAAATGCTTGTTTTGGTTGTAATCATTCATCCTGATTAAAATCCTTGCCTATTGTAATATGCTTGTTTAATCTTGGTTGTAACCATATCCCTTATTTTCATCATGTTTGAATGATTATTGCTTTGTTAAGTTTATTTCCCCAAGTGATGGAACTCTTTAGTTCTCATCCAAGTTGCCTCCCTTCTACTCTTCCAAAGGAAAGTCTCTCTATTGACCTTTAGGTCATAGATAGCTCATTACCCTCCCTTGACTTTGTAAAGTCATCTATGCACTTAGTTAAGTTAGAACCTATCCACTAGACTTTGCTTAAGTCTAAAAAGCTTACCCTTTGTTAGGAGTGCTCCTTCAATTAGAACTTAAGATAGAGTTTGTTAACTCTATGTAAGAATCATGAAGATGATTACTTATTCCCCTTTCTTGAGTGTTCAATGTAGATCTAGAGAGTTTGTTTAAACTCTACACAAGCATTGTAATGTTTGTTCCCCTTTGAACCTTGATCATAATCAAGTGTTCTTTAACCCTAGTGAGGTGAACTACGATTGCTCTGATTCTATCCTAGTTAGGATATGTAGGCAGAGGACGTGATGTCTTTGCGAGCAAACTTAGAAACTATCTTTAGGTCTTTACCTACACCTTTTACCCAATCTCAATCCATAGCAAACACTTAGCAAGTATTAGCATGCAAACAAACAAAAGGTTCCTGTAGAGTACTACAAATGTTTAGGATGTGAAATACCTACCCTATGCATAACCAACCCCCAATCCCCGAATCTCTTAGCGTTGTTGTTACATCGCACAAAAGGTTCTTTCTTTCTTTAGACCTTTCCTTTGGATAAATTAAAGTCCAATTGTGAATTTCAGAATTAAAGATTCAAGTTAATCAATAGCTTGGTATCACGATTCTCATCGCAACAGATGGCAAATGGTGTTAACAGAGCATGATATTCAGTATGTTTCCCAGAAAGCCATTAAGGTAAGTGTTCTATTGGAATATCTAGCGGAACAGCCGATTGAGGATTATCAGCCGATGAAGTTTGACTTTCCATATGAAGACGTCATGTTTTTGAGAATGAAGGATTGTGATGAGCCTTTACCTGAAGAGGGCCCTGAGAGAGAATCCCAGTGGAAATTGGTTTTCGACGGAGCGGTTAATTCATATGGTAATGGAATCGGTGCGATCATTACTACTCCTCACGGTTCTCATATACCGTTTACCGCCGGGTTGACATTTGCATGCACCAATAATGAAGCCGAGTATGAAGCTTGCATTATGGGTTTAAAAGAGGCTGTTGATATGAGGATTAAGAATCTGGATGTATACGGTGACTCAGCGTTGGTCATTAACCAAATCAAAGGAGAGTGGGAAACTCGTCAGGCCAACCTGATGCCTTATAGAGATTATGTAAGGATAATGCTGCCTTTCTTCAATAGAGTTGATTTCCATCATATGCCGAGGGTTGAGAATCAGATGGCGGATGCCTTGGCCACACTAGCTTCGATGTATAAAGTGAATTTCTGGAATGAAACTCCTGTTATCACCATCATGCGTCTTGATAGATCTGCTTTTGTGTTTGCCGTTGAGAAAGCATCTGATGGAAAGCCTTGGTATTTTGATATCAAGCATTTTCTCAAGACTCAGGAGTACTCATCTAGGGCATCCAGCAGGAATAAGAAGACTTTGAGGAGGTTAACCGGTAATTTTTATCTGAACAAGGACGATGTGCTCTACAGGAGAAACTTCGACATGGTTTTTCTGCGTTGTGTTGATGAACTTGAAGCAAACCTGTTGATGGAGGAAGTCCACGTGGGTTCTTTTGGTACTCATGCCGGTGGACATGCAATGGCTAGAAAGTTGTTGAGAGCTGGGTATTATTGAATGACTATGGAGTCCGATTGCGTCAAATACGCCAGAAAATGCCATAAATTCCAGATTTATGCGGATAAGGTGCATGTGCCACCAGCTCCTCTGAATGTGTTGACGTCTCCTTGGCCTTTTTCCATGTGGGGAATCGATGTGATCGGAAAGATTGAGCCGACTGCTTCTAATGGACATCGCTTCATTCTGGTCGCGATTGATTACTTTACGAAGTGGGTAGAAGCAGCGTCCTTCGCTAATGTCACGAAGCAGGTGGTCGCCTGATTCATAAAGAAGGACATTATTTGTCGTTATGGTATTCCGGAGAGAATCATTACTGATAATGGTTCAAATTTGAATAACAAAATGATGAAGGAACTATGTCAGAGTTTCAAGATAGAACATCATAATTCTTCTCCATATCATCCGAAGATGAATGGTGTTGTTGAGGCAGCTAATAAGGACTGGCATGATATGGAGATGTTGCCTTCTCCATATCAACCGAGGCAACTCCTTTCTCACTGGTGTATGGTACGGAAGAAGTCCTGCCATTAGAAGTTGAGATTCCTTCTTTAAGGGTATTGTCGGATGTGAAGCTTGACGAAGCTGAGTGGGTGCAAACCAGGTTGAATCAGCTGAGCTTGATTGACGAGAAGAGGTTGGAAGCCATTGCGCATGGCCGGTTGTACCAGAGTAGGATGAAGAAAGCCTTTGATCAGAAAGTGGGTCCTCGGTGCTTCCATGCGGGTGATTTGGTGTTAAAAAGGATCCTTCCTCCTCAGTCAGATCACAGGGGAAAATGGAATCCTAACTATGAAGGTCCGTATGTGGTAAGAAAGGTTTTCTCCGGCGGAGCCTTACTAGTCTCTACTATGGATGGTGAATATTTTTCGTCCCCTGTGAACGCGGATGTGGTTAAAAAGTACTTTGCTTAAAAGAGACACACTGGACACAAAAAGGCAACTTCGGGATAAAAGAAAGAGAATGAACCTGCAAAGTTGAAAATCTGAAAAGGCAACTTCGACAAAAATGGGTATCCCGGTGAATTGAAAACCCGAAAGGGCGATCTAGGCAAAAGTTAGGATTTAAAAAAAGCAAATGATCATGGTCTGTGTTCGATCTGTAAGCTTGTGAGCAGTTATCCCAAAGGAAAGGAATCAGTCCAGTCAGTCTTGTCAGAAGACGAAACACGGGGAACATTGAAGACATACAGGTCATAGCCGAATCGACACGTGGTGGTTGTCTGTTTCCATATTGCCGACATTTGTATTGTATTTGTTTTCTTGTTTTTGAGCAATTACCTCTTTTTAGGAATTGTGTCTGAATTATAATTTGCCTATTCGCAGGCCTTTCATCAATAAAGTATTCACTTCAGTCAAAGAGCTTTCCTTTTTCTTGTCCATTTTACTGTTTTGTTTGCGAAATGTCTGTTATTTTGGTAAACATTGCAGGTAAAAGCAAGAAGTTGTACAGAGCATAACAAAAGCGATGACTTTGCTTGATCAACAAGTATCATGGATGGTAACTAAGGTAACCATTTCAAATATAGAACACTTCTGGTGTTTTTCTTTGTTGCAGGTCAATAGGGTTATCATAACCGGGTGAGATTCCCTTATCCTCAGCAGTTCAAGTCGCAACAAGTAGCAGTTGTTGTCAGCCGAGTATTCTCAGCATGTTAAGTGTGATACTTCCGGCAGAATGGACTTGTTCCCCACAGGTAAATGCAGTCAGGCATGAGCAAATAAGAGGTTTGTTTCCATAGCGGAGATTTCGCTTCCCCAATGAAGTGGTCATTTTCTCTCCGACATAGTTGTATCCTCTCCGGCAGAGTCCGATTATCCAGTTTGAAATGTTGTATCTCCAACAGAAGAAAGCTTTGTCTTCATGAGAAAGTGAGTCCCCGACAGGGTGGAAGTTTGTTCTCAGCGGAATAGGATAGAAGTGTTTCCCTCAGCGGCAAGGTGGTTTGTAAACCAGTTTTCTTCTCCAGCGGAGGCAACCTCGGTGATGTCCTTTCCCCACGGAGTCGGTATTCAGGATTGTCTCCAGCAGAGTGCAGTGCTGGTTCCCTTGATAGAGTAAGTGGTGGAACAGGAGTGTGGAATTTTCCCTAGTAGATTCAAGTTCCCTGTGGAGTAGGAGTATCTGATATTCCTCGGCAAGACAGGTTGATATTTGATGTAATCCCAAGCAGAGTGAATTTTCTCCCCATGCAGGGTGGAGTTTTTTTTTTTTTGGAAATGTCGTTCAGGGCTGGTTTCTTGAGCAGGATAAAGTCAATCTTCGGTGGTCGATTATTTTCCCCCGCAGAGATAGTTTCCTCAGCAAAAGGGGTTTGATTTAAGCGCAGAATTTCTTGCGTTCCAGCCAAGCTATTCAAGTCCCCAGAAGATTTGATCCCTAGCGGTGTGGATTTCTCTCCCCGACGAGGTTGTTCTCTCTCCCCGGCGGAGTGGGTCTTTTCTCCCTAGCGTTTATTTTTCTAGGTTGGTTCCTTTTGCATTTGCGTTTTGCATTAGCATCCTCCCAAATGTGTAGCATTTCCATTTCGTATGGAGCATTACGCCATTTACAAACATAAGCATCTGAAGCATAAGCCAGGTTTGGTGTTTTGGGACCGGATTTCCTTTTCAGCAGAGATTGTTTGAATCTAGGGGCTTTCGTGTTATCCGCGTCAGGATGAATTTTTGGGTTGGTTATTTTATCAGATTCTTCCCAGCTGGGTCGTTTGGGTGAATGTTTTCGCTTTCCTCAGGTGAATCGCTTGCGAGTGTTGCCTTCCCTGGTCAAGCTTGTGATTCTTCCCCAACAGAGTTGTTCCGACTTTTGGTTGGTCATTGTTGTTTTATTTCAACTTTTGGTTGATGATCCAGTGGCGTTTGGATGTTATTCCAACTTTTGGTGGTTATTCTTTATTGCTCTCAGCAGAGTCGAGGATTCCAACTCTTGGTTGGCACCCTCCAGCGTAGTTCAGATGGTTGTATTTGGTGTTCCTACTTTTGGTTGGTCTAGAAGGTGATCCCAACTGTTGGTTGGTAATCTTTGGTTTCTCCGCGTGGAGTCTCTTTTCCAACTTTTGGTTGGCAGTCATTGTTGTTCTAACTCTTGGTTAGTAGTTGTTGTTCTAACTCTTGGTTAGTAGTCATTGTTCTAATTCTTGGTTAGTAGCCTTTTATTTCAACTCTTGGTTGATAATTTCGGATGATCATCCCAACTTTTGGTTGGCAGTTTGCGGTGGAGTCAGCTTCGTGTAGCGTCTCCCAGCTATCCTAACTCCTGGTTAGTAGCTTTTGATCGATGAGGCTCTTACCCTAGCTATCCTAACTCTTGGTTAGCAGCTTGTGTTCTGACCTTTGATCAATGGTGTTTCACGGTGATTCTAACTATTGGTTAGTACCTTTGTTTCCCAACTTTTGGTTGGATATTTTCCTTTGCGGTTGTCCCAACTTTTGGTTGGTATTCCCCTATTCCCCAGTAGGGTCGGTCTGGGACGTTTGTTGTTGTCCCAACTTTTGATTGGTAGTCTTCTTTATCCCTCAGCGGAGTCGTTATCTCAATTTTTGGTTGATGAGAAGATTTGGTGTTTTCCAAATTTTGGTTGGTGGTTATGGTTTCTTCGGTAGGGTCAGTCGTGGACGTCGGTTCATTTTCCAACTCTTGGTTGGTAGTCTTTGGTTCACCAGTGAGGTCGCCATATCCAGGGTGGTTGATTTGTTGACATTTTTCCAACTTTCGGTTCTCTAGTTGTTGATTCTGACTTTTGGTCAGTATGCCTCCTCAGCGAAGTCGTCTCGCCATGTAAATTGCGGTTAGTATGGATTCCGACTCTTAGTTGGTAGGGGTGGTTTTGTCCCCAGAGAGTCACACCTAATCCCATCTTTTGGATGGTGCAGCTAGTTTGTTCTCCACAGAGTCGTCTGATTAGTCTACTCTTTCCCTGGTGAAGCCGCCATAAAGCTGTTCAGCTACTCTTTTGTTCCCCAACAGGGTTTGTTCCAACTCTTGGTTGGTATTTCGAGTTCACTATCCCGAATGTTGGTTGGTATTTTCGTAGGAAAATCTGGACCAACTTTTGGTTGGTATTTGTTGATGGTTTCATCCCAACTCTTGGTTGGTATCTTTGGTTGTTTTCCAACTCTTGGTTGGTATCCGTTGGTCTTTGTTCCAACTCTTGGTTGGTATCCTCCGGGCGTTTTCCCGACTTTTGGTTGGCATCTTTTGGATGAAGTTCAGATTATCAAGAACAGCAACACATATCCAAAACAGCCCACTCAAATGCATCATATTGATCCATGAAGATTTAAAGTGAGAAGCAACCGAAACATGCTTGAAAATAACCAAAAGAAGCATTCTGATTCAGTGTTAATCGGTTAACACTATGGGTTAACCTATTAACCACCTTAAATTTTTTGAAAATGCGTACTAGTTAATCGGTTAACAAGTTTGTACTTCAACTGGTTAACCGATTAACACTATACCAGAAGCAGAAAACAGCAGCTCAAAAGCACTTTTAACAATTAATCCAATGTGCAATCATCCAAATGATCATGTATTCAATTATGCACGAAATTAAACCAGAAAATAGTGATCCAATCAACATGTAAACACATTTAAACAACAAGATCACAATTCACATGAATCAAATCAACCAAAAGTCAATCAAAAATGAAGATCCACATCGAATATGGAAAATAAGATCAAAATAGCAACGAATCTAGAATTCCAACCTACAAAGCGGAGAATTGCTTTGGTAATTGTTGATTCAACTTCACTTGAGCATATCCGAGCAAGAAATCCGGAAATCCTTCAAGATCCAAGTGAGTTCTTGTAGTAGAAATGAAGATCCACCAAAATTAAGCTAAATCAAACCAAATAAGCTCTTCAAGATCTACTTCCAAATTCAGATCCACATTAGCACAAAAATTGGATGGAGAATTATAGATAATAAGGATAAAGGATGAAGGTTTTAGCTCTAGAATTCAATAATTCCAATGGAGAATCAAAGAATTCAAGGTGAGAGCTCTAATGGAGTTTGGGAGATGGAAAAGTTGAGAGCAAAATTCAAGGGTGAGTGAATTTTGAAAAATGAAATGGAATTATGAGGATTCCTCTTGTGAGGTTTGGAGCAAATTCATATAAATATGCTCTAGGTTTGGGATCAAAATGTGGTTTGGAGTGTGGTTATGAAAATTTGAATGGGATTAGGAGTGGGAAATTGGAGGAAATTTGAAAACTAATCAAAATTCAAAGTGGTTCTAGATCCTTCTTCTGGTGTAAAATCAAATTCACAAGTGATCAAAATGGACCCCAAAGTGGCACACTTGAAAAAACTCACGTGCAGAGGCAAAATTTGCATTGGTTAATCGGTTAACCATTTGGGTTAATCGATTAACACCTTTAAAAATTAAAATTTGACCTGATTTTGCCTTAGTTAACCGGTTAACCATATTGATTAATCGGTTAACACCTTAGAATTTTGAATTTTGGCGCCTTTTGGAGGGAAAAGTGCACATTTGTCCGTTTTCTTCCGTTCTGAGCTCTGTTAAGCCTTTGAAACTTGCTTTCGAATGTCAAAAATGTGAGAATGCCTGAGATAGCCTGAATGTTGCCTCCTGAGCTACAAATTATCCTGCAAAATAAAAATAAAATCGGCCTCTCGATCGCCGGGCAAAATAAATGTCGGAGCTCCTGATGCTCGCTGTTTAGTCTCTTGCACTAAAAAAGACCTGAGCCATAGAAAAACCTTGATCCCATGCCTCGAGAACAAATGTTATGCTATGCAAAATGCAAAATAAAAAGAAAACATAAGCCAAGTACAAGAAACGGTTGGTCAAATTTTGGGGTACAACACTTAGATGCTTACAAGCAAAAATTTTGAAACTCAAACTCAAACACACAAGGAAGCTAACAAGCCAATCCTATATCAACTTCAACTTAAACTCAAAAGAGAATAAAATCAAAATTTGAAATGAAGGATGAGAGATAGGAGGGTGAAAACCCTAAAATGAATTACAATTTTCTCACAATATAAAATGTTTCTAAAATAGGAATTTTAGAATTCTTTAATCATTATGTGAAAATATACACATTAATACAAGATTTTAGAAAAAATAATCATTTAAAAATGATTAAAAATGAAGAAGTTATGCTACTTTGAAATTTAAATGAAATCAAATAAAAATCAAATAAACTAGTGATTAAAAATAATGAAATGTCTCACCCAAGGCTTGAACTCAAGAACTTAGGGCCATGGACTCAAAATCTAGCCAACCAGACCATCTCATGCGCATGAATCATAGATGAAAAGAGAAGAAGAAATATCAAAAACATGAAAAATCATGAAAATGAACAAAAAACGCCCTCGCTGAGGGTCGAGCTCGTGTCATTGGGCATGGAAAGTTCTTATGGAAAGGCAATAACCATTAGGGTGGCGATATATCCTTTGTATCAAGCCACCCCATTTGAATATGTACCAAAGGGCGTGTTTTCAGGGCATTTTCTCAAGGCAAAACCAAGTGAAACTCATAAAAATGATTTGGTTCTAAATCCTTCAATTCTCAACCAAATTTGATGAAATTTGAGTCAAACACGCTTGATTTTTTATGAAGAAGAGAATGGTATCAACCATTTTTCTGAATACTGTACACGCAGGGGGATTCAAATGAAAATGCATTAATGAATTTTGAAATGCACTTTGAAACTTCAAATTGGAAATAAATGAAATTTAAGGGAGACAATGATCTGAGCGAATCCCAAACATGCTTTAAGATGTGTTCCAACGGGAAAATTTCTCAAAAAGCATCAGGATCAATTTATGGTATGTGAGTTGTAAAAATGATGACATTTGTGTTTTGAAAGAATAGATGCTCAAAAGATCCCAACTGTGACTGACTAAAGACTCAACACACATATTGCACAAAACCTGGTGGTAATAGGGATGCATTTGGACATCACAGATTGGAACAGTTGCTAAATAGTTGAAAACAGGTATGCACATATCACAAACATGACATGGATCAATTTTACCAATAGATCCTGCAAGAAGTCAATGGTACAAGGTAGTGTATATGAGTTGCAACATGATTTAAACACTCTCAACAAAATGATCAGTAGCTGGACCAATACCAACTTAGATCAATGCAAACTCAATAAATTCAAACAAACCCATGATCTAAATGCAAATTGGATTAAATACTTATAAATATTCAAAAACCAAACTGACAGCCCTAGGATTCACAACATGGCTCCTAGCTTTCAGAACAAAACGATATTACTTGTAATAAAGCAAACGCTTATGATGTTATTAGCAACTCATGGCAGAATTCAAACATAAATAGTCACAAAGCAAAATACATGTATGTATTCCAACAATAGGCACAAAACCAGGATATATCAAAAACAGTTGGTATCACATGAAGGAATTGAGCAATCCTAAACATCAGGCTCAAGCATCAAACATTAAGAGCTTCTAATGCCTATGCTAAGACCTAAACCAACACAAAGTTACTACAAACTGGTTATGAGTTTTTGATGAATCAAAAGTTAAAAAACTTTAGATCAAAGTATGACATCATGAAATTGATATTATAATACCAAGTCTAAAATGCAAACTAAAAAGAAAAGTTAATAATTATTAACATGCTTGACAGATCTAAAACAAACTCCAACAGTAGCCCTTGGACAAAGAACTTCAATGACAATTCAGTATGAAGGTTCTACCTATGCTAGATAGATCCAAGTGGGAATAAGGTTAAGTCTCTAATGAGAAAGATCAAACATGGCAATGTCTAACATTAAGCCACTAATACCTAGAACTCCCATGTTGATAGTTGACAGATTCTAAAGTTTAAAACAGATTTGATGCACTTAACATAACAATGCCAAAACATAAACTCACCATGTACTCCCCACCCTATTTTCACAAAAGTAACAACATACACACACTTCTAATGACAACCTAACAACTAATGCACATGGTATTGGTTTCTTACCTAGTTGACAGCATAGCTAACAAACTAATTAAACATGACAATGCATAGGCTTTTCAACAGAACCAAATAATACATGATGATGCATATCAATAGGTGGGCTTATAAGGACATACCTCTTGTAGTCTTTCCTCACTATGCTAGCTGCCAAGAAAGCCAAAGATTATTCCCTTTGAGCAAACTTGTGAGAGTTACTTCCTCTTGAAGAAAGAAAGCAACTTTATGGACAGTTGGAGTAAATGTACTTCCAGCTGTGATTTGAGATTATGGAAAGCTAATACATCATAAATATGAAGTATTCCAAGTGTTATGTTGAGGAAAATAGGTTTGTGTAGTGACTTGGTGTGGAATTTGCATAAAAGTAAAAGTGAGGTGGTATGAAGGTTGACTTTTTGTTCTATGCTTGTTCTGATGAAAGTAAGGGTGGGAACAACTTCAAATGACCATTTTAAGTGTGTGTATATGGTCTTTGAAGTGGTTTTGTGTTTAGACAAAGGACTGATGTGAAAAATGCAAAGTGACACTTTTGGTGGTTTTGAGATTTTCTTTACTTGCAAGCAAAGAGAGTAAGAAGGAGAGCTGTGGTTTCTTGTGTATTGAAAGCTCTGGTGTGTTGAGAAAATTGGAATGAGCCCTCTATTTATAGGCCACATGAGAGTTGGGGCAGAATTGGAATTGCAATGTAAACTAGCACCTTGGTGGGAAAAGTCTTTAGCATTTCAAATGACCATTTGCATCTACTGGTTTTATCTCTTTTCCAACAGTTAATAACCTCACTAGAAACTTCCTTTGTGCTGGTTTGTAGGGGCTGCAGAGGAGCTAAAGCAAACTTAGCGAAACCACACTCTCTCTCTCAAATACACTTTTGTACTTTTTATAACAAACAAAAGGGATTATGGCTAGATTTTTAGTTTTGCTTTGATTCTCTCCCCAAATCTGGTACAAAGCTCCATCTACATATCACACCAGATGGTCCCTCATGGTTGGAAATGAACCACATGGTTGGAAACCAAGTCTATGTTGAGTTTTGATAAGTTGACAAACTAGTGCACATGCCCAACTTTCTCAATTCGAAACTCTCAGCTCACAAGGGCTATGGAAGAGTTATATTCCGTTTTGGAAAGCCCTCATGGAGCTCTACAAATTTCATGTTTACTGAAGTTTCAGATTCCAAGTGGGACTAGGTTAAAAAAACCCCTCAAAGTTGGCTGAAAACATGCCTAAAAAGGCCAGAAACAGAAATTTTCTAAGTGTTTTCTCCCTCTTGTGATGATTTTGACTATAACTCCAAATCTATGTATTTTTTGCCCATAGGTCAGTTTTACACTTTTGTAGGGCTTGCCAAGACCTTTCCAACAAGCTTTGAACCACCTCATTTGGATGTGTAGTTAGGAAGTTATGGTCTTGCCCCTTTCAAAACCCTAATTCTCGACTTTTTTGATTACTCCTCAATCCTTGATCCAATGGTCATGAAACTTCATGGATAGGTGTAATATGTTATTAGGAACAAATTTTATTCAAACTTTGAGGTCAAATTCCTTATGGTCAAAGAGTTGACTTTTTAGTCAAACGAATCGATCGATCGATAACTACCAGATCGACTGTTGGCGTTCTGGGTGTTTTGAGGTCTTTAAACTTCTTGAGTGGACTTCACTAAGCCATATGAGCTTCATGGATCATGATTACATCAGTGGATTACCATTTAAATTAAAAGTCAAACTACATTTGACTTTTCCTAATTAGAAACCACAATCGGGTGTCCTGAACTGCACTGTTCTTGATCTTCAGGTGACAACCTCAAATTGGATTTATAATTGACCCAATGTGGTATCTTTGATGATGTAGAGACTTGTTTCAGGGAGAATCAATCCAAGGCATTGATTGATTAAACCATCGAAACCTCGATTCTTGACTGTACGAAACCCTAATTCACTTGTATCTTAACAAAGACAAACTTGAAATAGGTTATGGTTAGATAAACAGATGATGATGATCCTAGAATGATGATGATTAAGATGTCAAAATTTTGGGTGCAACAGCCTTGAGCAAAAAACTTAGTGAAACTTTTTGCAAAAACTTTCATTGTGTCATTTAAAGTTTCATTAACAAGTTTTGAGCACTTAAGTAATATACTTTGTGAATATTTTACTTGAAATGGAATATCTTTCTCAAAATTAATACAAATACAAAACTTCATTACTTATTCAAATTTCTGTATTGTATACTAAGTGTTAGTGTTCATTGTACATAAGTGAAAGTGGTGTGCTTTCTCTTATTTGTTGTAAAATCAAAAGGTGGTGTGTCTTTGTGATTATTGTTAGATAGTTAAGTGAGTTAAATTGATCAACTGTAACATATCTGACATAGTGAAATCTCTCACAGGGTGTGAGGGGACTAGAGTAATCTTGTTTGGAAAGAGGAACCAAGATATATCGTTGCGTTATTTATTTTCTGCACTTATTTTTCAACATCTTTACTTTTACTTCAGTAATGAAAAATTAAGAACATAATCTCTAACGATACCAATCAAGAAAATTTTAATAATTTCATTTAAATATTTCAAAAACATAAACCCACCCAACCCCCTTCCAAGTAGATACATTTCATACTTACATACTCATACTCCAAGAGTAGAATCACCTACTCAGTCAGATATGGATTTCCATTTATAATGATAGATTACTCCCCCGGTAGTAAGATGAGACAACTCATCAATGATGAGTTTCAACATGAGAGATACTCTCAATTTAGAAATTGGTTTTTTAAAAAATTTTCAAAACCTGAATTAGCCCAATTTAAAGATGAGTATTACACTCAAATGAACCTTGAGCAGAATTTTGTTCCTTTTGTTAAATGGTTTGTAAATTATTTCATAAATAAAAAGCAAGAAGAAATTCTTGTGTTACAAAGACCTTGGGAAAACATTAGAGGAGAAGTAATGGAATCTCCTTTTCCCCCTAAACAAACAATAAGTTTGAGTCAAAATACTGAAGCTACCCCTTACCTTAGTCTTCAGATACAAAAAGTTGAACAAAATCAAGTTACTCTTAAGGAATTAAATGCAGTCATCAGGTCTCAAAATTATACCAATGCTTACCTTGTTTGCTTAGGAGAACAATTTATCTCCATGGAAAAAGATCTCTTATCCATAAAAGTTCTTTTAGAAAAACAAATAGAGCGTCAAGATATCATTATTGACCATATAAATAAACCTAAAGACCAAATATCCACATCCACTATTTCGGATGCTCCTATAGTGCAACCTCCTGTTTCCATAGAAGGATTTAAAATGGAAACCAATGGAGAAGAATTTTTTCGTATTTTAGAACAAAAATTAAAAGGACTTAATATCACTGTCATGTCCCATGAAGATTATTCTGAGGATAATAATGATGACCATATTGACCAGCTTTCTGATATGTTTTCTAATTTAGACATTAGTAACCTTGATATTAATAATACTAATAGTATTAATAATACTAATAGTATAAACCCTATTTATTCCCCAAGACCTATAGAAAAGTATTATTACAAACGTCCCTCACCGCAAGATTTGCTTTTTGAGGAATCAGAACCTTTCCAGAATTCTTATTCAGGAAAAGCCATTTATGAATGGAATGTTGATGGTCTTAATGACAAACAAATTATAGACACAATCCATAGGATGATCATGTACTCTACTGTTTGCAAGCAACATGGAAATTCCGATAGTTCAATAGCATCTTTTATAACAACAGGATTTGTTGGCCAACTTAGAGGCTGGTGGGATCATTATCTCACTGAATATAAAAAATTAGAGATTCTTAATCACAAAAAAATTGTTAAGAGTGAACCAAGAACTAATACGAGTACTATTGTGGCTAGGACTACCACAAGAGAAGAAGATGCAGTGTATACACTGTGTCTTTCCATCTTACAACATTTTGTAGGAACCAATGTCCCCACTGGAGAAAAAATCCAGACACTTCTCCAAAACCTTAGGTGTCATTCTCTTACCCACTTTAGATGGTATAAGGATACTTTTCTTTCAAGAGTTTATCAATTAAACAATCCCAATTCTTTGCACTAGAAAGCAAAATTTATTGATGGATTACCCCATTTCTTTTCTGAAAAGGTTAGACAATCTTTAAGACAAAAAAATGATGGAATAAATATAAATTATTCTGACCTTACTTATGGTCAAATAATTAGTACTTGTGTTAATGAAGGATTAACTTTATGTAATGACATAAAGCTTAGAAATCAACTTAAAAAGCAAAAGCTTTCTGAGAAACACCAACTTGGTGAATTTTGCGAATAATTTGCTTTTGATCTTGGAAAATCTCCAGATAATAAAAAGAAAAAAGGAAAATTTTTCCGCAATAGACCTTATAGGGATAAACCAAAAAATTATTATAAAAATTCTTATAAGAATAAGAAAAAGGGTCACTACAATAAGGGTAGACCTAAAGAAAAATCTTTTGACCCTAAAGGTAAAAGAAAAGCCAAAAAGCTTGACATAACATGTCATAAATGTGGCAAACCTGACCATTATGCCAATCAATGTTGGACTAAAAAAGCTCTTAATGAAATAGAAGATGAACAATTACGTTCTCAATTAGAGAAAGTTTTACTTCTCAATTCTGAATCTGAAGATTATTCTTCTGAAGAAGACATTAATATGATTTATGAATCTTCTTCTGATTGCTCTTCTGAATCTTCTAACAATAATAATTGTCAATGCAATCAATTAGATTACTGGAAATCATTAGTTGATATGAATGGGTTAAATGTTTTAACCTCAGAACAGGATGAAGCTATAAAGGCTATAGAGTCCATTTCTGATAAAAAACTAAAAAGAAAAATGCTTGAAGTCTTACTACAAGAAAACTCTAAAAAAGAGTTTCCCATTATTACAGAAGCACCTTACCAATTAAGTGAGGTTTTGTCTAGGTTTAGACAGTCTAACATTCGTGAAACACCCGTTTCTATTATGTATTTAAATAGAGAAATAAACCTCTTAAAAAATGAGATATCTCAGATTAAAAAAGAAAACTATGGTTTATCTTAAAGAGTCACTTTTTTAGAGTCCAATAATTCGAAGGTTGAAGAAATAGCTTCAACTAGTAATCCTTCACCTAGTGATGATTTCCTTTCCCTCATTGATAGAGTGACCTCTCAAAAGTGGTTTGTTAGAATAACTTTATTTATTAATAGAAATTTTATATTAGAAAATGAAGTTGCCCTTATTGATAGTGGCGCTGATTTAAACTGCCTTCAAGAAGGAATTATTCCCACTAAGTATTTTGATAAAACTACTCAATCTCTTACAGAAGCTGGAGGAGATAAACTCACGGTTAATTATAAACTGTCTAATGCTTATGTTTGTAACATAGATAATTGTTTACTCACTCACTTTATTCTTGTGAAAAACTTAACTCATAGAATTATATTAGGAACTCCCTTTCTGCATAAAATTATGCCTCTAATTAATGTTGATCAAAAGGGAATTACCTCCATTATTAATAAGAATTACTTTTGAATTTATTACTGATCCTCATACTAGGATGATTAATGAAGTTAAAGATATTCTTCTTAAAAAAGAAAAACAAAGTTGTTTTCTTAAAGAAGAAGTGAGTTTATTAAACATCACTTCTCAACTTAAAAACCTTGAAATTCAAAATCAAATTAAATTAATTGATCAACAGTTTAGAGAAGAAATATGCAATGATTTACCTAATGCTTTTTGGGATAGAAAGAAACATGTTATTTCCTTACCTTATCTTGATGACTTTAATGAAAGTCAGATTTCCACTAAAGCCAGACCTGCTCAAATGAATCATGAGTATTTGGATTTATGCAAAAAAGAGATAGAATCTCTTTTAGAGAAAAATTAATAAGAAAATCTAAATCTCCTTAGAGTTGCACAACCTTTTATGTCAATAATGCTGCAGAAAAGGAACGTGGAGTTCCTAGACTTCTTATAAATTACAAACCACTTAATAAAGTGTTAAAATAGATTAGATATCCTATTCCTAATAAAAAAATATCTTTTAGATAGATTAAACAATACTTTAATCTTCTCCAAATTTGATATGAAATCTGGTTATTGGCAAATTCAGATTAATGAATCTGATAAGTATAAAACAGCCTTTACCGTACCTTTTGGACATTATGAATGGAATGTCCTTCCTTTTGGTCTTAAAAATGCCCCTTCTGAATTTCAAAATATTATGAATGATATTTTTAATCCTTATACGGAATTTATAATTGTTTATATTGATGATGTTTTAGTTTTTTCAAAAACTATAGATCAACATATTAAACATTTGAAAATATTCAAAGGATTAATTAAGCATAATGAATTAGTAATATCTGGTCCTAAGATGGAACTTTTTCAAACAAGGGTTAGATTTTTAGAACATGAAATTGACCAAGGAACTATAATTCTTATACAAAGATGTATTGAATTTGCTTCTAAATTCCCTGATATTATTACAGATAAGAAACAATTACAAAGGTTTCTGGGTAGCCTTAATTACATAGCAGATTATTATGAAAATCTTGCTAAAGATACGGCAATATTACATGCTAGGCTTAAAAAGAATCCTGGCCCTTGGACTGAAAAACATTCTCAGGCAGTCCAAAGAATTAAAAATAAGGTGAAATGTTTGCCTTGTTTATCTCTTGCTAATCCTAAGTATTTCAAAATTGTTGAAACTGATGCTTCAGACATAGGCTATGGAGGAATCCTTAAACAAATAATACCTGAAACATCAAAAGAAGTTTTGGTTAGATTTACTTCTGGAAAATGGAATCCAACACAAGCAAAATATTCAACTATTAAGAAAGAGATGTTTTCTATTATAAAATGCATTTCAAAATTTCAAGATGATTTTCTTAATAAAAATATTTTATTAAAAATTGATTGTAGCTCAGCTAAATCAATTATTGAAAAAGATGTTAAAAATCTTGTTGCTAAACAAATTTTTGCTAGTTGGCAATCGCAATTATCTATGTTTGAATTTGATATTCAACACATTAGAGGTGAAAATAATTCACTTGCTGATTATTTAACTCGTGAATTCTTGCAGGGGAAAAATGATGACCCCATATAGGGGTAGAGGCCGCGGTTATGGCCGTGGTGGGAGAGGGAGTAACAATATGTTACCCCAACCAGAATCAAACATTCCTCTAATAGGGGATTGGACTACTGTCTACAAAGGTAGAAAAATGCAGCAATTACCTGCATCTTCAGCAAAAAAGGAAGATATTGCTTCCTCTTCCTCTAATAAAACTACATCCTACAAGGAAATTGCGGTTAATAACCCACCTCAAGAACAAATGGATTATTTTGAAAATCTAGTAACGGAAAAAATCATGTATATTGATGATGAAGATATTAAGATAAATCCAAATGATGGCTGGTCTATCAAAACTAGATACCTTGAATCAAGAGGATATCCAGGTCTTCATGGAAAATCTAGGCCCAACCTAGAAATTCTCCTGATTGTTATCGAATCGGTAACAATTACCCACCATTACCAAAACAATAATCCTGAAAGTTTTATAAACTTCAGTAAATGTCACATTAACAAAATTTTGTTACCAAGAGAATGGGGTCTCAACCCAAATGCTGAAAAGGCAATCAGAATTGCAGAAGGATAGTATATTTACTTTAATTATTGGGACTATGTCCAAACTTTTACTCAAGCTTTTTATTACCAAAATCCCAAGAACAAGCATTCTTGGTTTTTCTCTATTAATCAAGAGATGGTTAATAAACTCATACGAAATTGGTTTTATGAATGGTGGGCTAAATTTGGTCCATCTTTGGAGATTCTTCCTAAAGAAATTCTTAACTTATATAATCCATGGTGTGATAATAGTCCACTTATTGTAAAAATTTTATCTGATAATTTAATCACTGGACAATGTCCATTATTGTTCTTTACTAAATTTCAGATTCCATGGATATGGAGATGGTCAATCACCATATCAAAAAATAAATTCAACATTCCCATTTTAGAAAGAAATTTCTTCTATAAATGGTGGAACAAGATGAGTTCAGAGGATGTTCAGAATAAAATATAATTAATTGAAGAAGCTATATCTGAAGACCAGAATAATAAGGTCAAGGAACAAAGCTCCCAACAAATGTCTATGGAAAACTTGAAGAACTTCTTCAAGAGAAAATATCCCAATGAATCAGAAGACGAAATTATGGTTAGAATTTTGGATCATATGAAGAACCAATTCTTCTCTACTTTTCCATCAAAAGTATCAAAAGATGAGGATTCACCTATGAAGACAAGCTCTTCCATGAGATCGATGGATTCCCATAATTTTGAAGGTTTAGCAGGAGAAGGTCAAGCAGATGAAGCTACTGCAGAAGATTTCTGGGATGCAATGATTCAATCTTTGAAAGAAAAAAGAAAAGCAAAGAATTAATTTGTTATCTTGTCTAAAAATAATGAAGTAAGAATCAATAGACAAAGGCTAAAGGACAAGAAATAATAGAAGAAGAATCATTCCAAAAGCAAAAGGACAAGGGAATCTTATCTTGTCTTTAATAATTTCTAGGCATAATTGCATGCATTTTCCATCTTTTGTAAAAGACAAGGGAATAAGAATCTTATCTTATCTTGTCTTTAATAATTTCTAGGCATAATTGCATGCATTTTCCATCTTTTGTAAAAGACAAGGGAATAAGAATCTTATCTTGCCTTTAATAATTTCTAGGCAAGCATTTTCTATCTTTTGATTTTTGTAGTTTCTTGTTAATTGTTGTGACGATGGGGTCCAAAGAGTACCCGACAATAATTATACAAGTTGTATTTTACTTTAATGGCTATTGTAAGTTTTAGTTACCGGCTTAAATAGTAAGCCTTTTCTTCCCTATATAAAGGATTTCAGTTTCATTTGTAAACACACCTTTAAACAACAACTTTAAAGTTTCTTTACATATTGTCTCTAAATTATCTTTTAAAGTTTCCTGCAATTATTCCGATCCTGCTTCCGTTGAATACAAGTTTTAGTATATATATATATATATATATATATATATATATATATATATATATATATATATATATATATATATATATATATATATATATATATATATATATATATATATATATTATGAGGTAATAATACATATATTTGCATCAATTTTTTATACAAACTTTTAACATACTAAAATCAATTTTTAAACATATCCCTCTTAGAGCTGAAAGTGATGGTTTGATAAGAGACTGCAGCGGTAGTTGGATTACAGGATTCAGCAAACACTTGGGTCGTTGTAGCCCATTGCAAAATTATGTGGGATTTTTGTTAGAAAATTTTTGTGTTTTTGGATCTTGATATCATGATTTTCACGGTACTCTAATTTCTAAGAAAAACATTAAAAAATATACTCAGATCTACAGCGTCGATTCTTTTCCAGTTCTTGATTCTTGATCTGAGTTGTTCTCTCCTCTCTTCCTTCTTCTTTCATGTATCTTTGATGATAAAAATAATTTCATTACTTTCTTTGTAAGATAACCAGAAAGAATGAGAACAGTTGTTTTTGCTTTCTTAATGGCGCCTATTTATAGGCATCTTATTCCAATAGTCATATACCATCTCAACCGTCATGTCCTAATAGCCATGAACAGCGAGAAGAGGGATTTAAATTTTATTTTTAGATTCAAAATAAAAACCCTCGTTGACTTAATTATCCATCAACCAAAACAATAATCACATTAAAGTATCTTTTATTTAAGTCAATATTTAATTTACATGAGTCATTTTTTAATGGATTAATAAATTAATCCAACAATCTCCCACTTGACTCATGTGACAACTCAACTTGATGTTTCAGTCTTATACCATAATTGTGCACCATTCATTTAAAGTACAAAATCATTATCTTTAATGAAATGAAATGATCGGATCATGACGGTCACAAATTATTCATCAACTTGATTCCTTCCATGTATCACGAATCAATTCAATTCAAATAATCTAAAGGGATACAAAATTGTGCCTTTCATGTATTTTTAAAATAATAACGTATACAACATAATATGGATAACAAACTAAGCAGAAACATATATAACCTTACTTGAATTCACAAGTGTCATACAATACGAACATAAATTATACATGTATATATACCAATTATATTATAATGTTAACAAGGTTTTTTAAATCATGTCTATCTTTTCTATGTGGACAACAAATGTCTTAGACGGTAAATCTTTAGTTAACGGATCCACTATCATTAAATCTTTACAAATGTATTCAAATGACACTTTTGTTTATGCACTTCTTCTTTAACTAATAAGTACTTCAATTTCATGCGTTTTAACACCCTTTAAATACTTATCATTCTTAGAGAAGAAGGTTTTTTAAATCATGTCTATCTTTTCTATGTGGACAACAAATGTCTTAGACGGTAAATCTTTAGTTAACGGATCCACTATCATTAAATCTTTACAAATGTATTCAAATGACACTTTTGTTTATGCACTTCTTCTTTAACTAATAAGTACTTCAATTTCATGCGTTTTAACACCCTTTAAATACTTATCATTCTTAGAGAAGAAGATAATTGAATAATAATCACAATAAATCCTTAGCGAATTAACTATACTCTCGATAATATCAAGCCTTAAAGTAAAATTCTGCAACCACGACAATTGAAATACGGCCTCAAAGCATGCCACAAATTCAAAATTTCTATAATATTTCTCCTCCAGTAAGGAGAAAACATTCTTAAATATGGATTTCCTTGAGTCCATACATCCTATAAAGTTTAAATCCGAGTAGTCAATCAATTCAAGGTGATCTGACCTTCTATATGTAAGCATGTAATCTTTGTGCCTTGTAAGTACCTAAGAACCTTCTTTGCATCTTTCTATGACTTGTACGAACGTGAATGGATTCTAATCAATAGTCAAATCACATTCATGCTCAAGTGAATAATTATTTATTGTCTCTTTGTGTTGTATGACATGAACACAACTATATGGACACCAACATTATGAGATTCTTTAGGTGAAGAAGATTTTCCACAAGTCTCCATAATATCCACTTTATGTGATTTCTCACTCCCACTGAACTGACTATTTTCAATAAACCGAGAATTTCCATACTCGATTATACTCATGTTATGATTAGAATAATAAAATTTATACGATTTTGATGTGGATTATACACATATACTTTTTCTTGATAGCCTTAAACATGAAGATACTTTAAACTATGTTTCCTTCCTATCTACAGTTTATAAAGAGTTTTAGGATCTATCTTGCTAGGAATTCTATTAAAGTAAATATGCAGTGGTCCTTAATGTGTACGTCCATAATGATGATGATACATTACTATAATATAACATTTTGACTTGATCATGTCTATGAAATTACATTATGCTTTTCAATAACACCACTTTGTTGTGGTGTGTCAGGCATAAAATATTGTTCATATTTACCACGACTTTCGAGAAACTTTGCAAATTAACCTAGACAGTGTCCTTTCTAATCAAATTCAAAGACAACATGTTGGAATTTTCCTATGTCTCTAAGAGAGACATTTCTCTTATGTATTGTCCACCGTAATGGGTGCAAGTTTATCATTCATAATTAACATCATACTAGTAACCGCAAATATTTAAAATATGCTCATATGTTAATGTTTTGATTAACTTTTATGAATTTAAATTAATCATCTTTAAACATGTATTGAAGTTCAACTTTGGGTAAAAACTTAAATACATTTTATTAAATCAGAATAATGCTAAATAAACATACTTTAATGGATAATAAAATTACTTAAAGCATGCCTACATATCTTTGGATATACAAAATTTTATTTATTATAAGTTATGATCCATCTTTGGATGATCTATATATATATATATATATATATATATATATATATATATATATATATATATATATATATATATATATATATATATATATATATATATATATATATATATATATATATATATATATATATATATATATATATATATATATATATATATATATATATATATATATATATATATATATATATATATATATGTATATATACATATATATATATATGTATATATACATATATATATATATATATATACATATATATATATATATATATATATATACATATATATATATATATATATATATATATATATATATATATATATATATATATATATATATATATATATATATATATATATATATATATATATATATATATCTTATAATAATAAATATCATTGAACACAAACATATTATTCACATTGCATAAGTTCAATTTCATAATTTGGACTTATAAACGTTAATTAATTTGATCACTTTGGTGATTAACAAATTTATAACTCAAATAATTACAAATTATACGCTCTACTTTTCACTTCAAAATGAAATAATAAAATGAAGTTCATAATCAAAATTCAATTGTAAACTTTTATGAATTTGACCACTTTGATGATTAGCAAATTCCATATCCATTAAGTAATATAATTATGATATTAAATTGCACTATTGAATTTATATGTAATTTGAATTTACAAATTTTAATAGATTTGACTAATTTGATAATAAACAAATTCATACTTTAAATTTTCAAATTTTTAATTTCAATTTATTCTACAACTGAATTGCTTAACACTTCATAATAATTATTATTCTTATGCAAATTAATTTTACAAAATATAAACAAAAAATACAAAACTTTACAATCAAACTATCGATAATGTATATTTGAAAATTGATTACATTATATATAGAACATATTCTATGAGAATGCAATTTTTATGTAAGAACATAATAATAAAAGTGAATCATTAAATTTTAAAATAAATGGTGCAGATTATATGTGTCTTTTTTTTCTCTCTCCTCCATTATTAAAATAAATGATGGAGGAGAGAGAAAAAAAACTAACACATAATCTCCACTATTTATTTAAAAATATAATGATTCAGATTGATTCTCATATTCTCACATAAAAATGTCATTCTCATATGATACGTCCCACATGGTATTCACGTCACTAAGCTAAAAACCACGTCATTAAACAAAATTTGCGACGTGGGTAAAGCACGTCGGTAAAACAATGGTGGGAACATTTTCCCATGTGAAAATCACGTCACTAATTTGTGACATGGAATTCACGCCACAAACCACCAAATTAATTGAAAAAGTTCCCACGTGAAAATCATGTCACTAATTAGTGACGTGAATTTCACGTGGGAAATCACTTTTTCCAAATTACTTACAGCGTGTTCAGTATTGTAGCATGCAAGTTTTTCCACGTGATTTCCATGTCACTAATTAGTGACATGGTTTCCATGCCACAAAAAAATATCTGTTTTAAGTTTAGTGACTTTGTTTTTACTTCACTGTTTAATTTAATAATTAAAAAAATTAAATATTAATGAATACAACAAATTAATAAATAATAAAATAAAAAAATTTAAATGATTTTCAATTAAAATTTTTAATTTTTTAATATATACAATTATTAAAAGATATAAATATTTAGTCACATTATATTCATGTCACAAACATAAAAAATAAATAAATAATTGTCACGTAATATTCACGTCACAAACATAAACAATAATAAATAAAAAGTTATTCATCGTCACTACTAAATATAGCATCTTCGTCTTCTTCATCATCTTGGACAGAATAATTCGATTGTGAGGCAAAAAAATGTCGCATTTTTGCCTCCAAGTCGGATTGCCGCTTCCTAATTTCCTCTATTTCAGCATTTTGCCTATTTCTCATATTCTCCATTTCGGCCTTTAGGGCTGCCTCACATGCCTCCGCCTCTCGTCTCGCCTTAGATAGAGCTAACTCTCTCACTGTTGTCAATATTTCTGGTGTCAATTCTGCCGGACGAGATCCTCCCTCCCCATCATTGAGTCTTTGAAATAAAGTTCGGTCCCCTTTTCTATAATCGCCAGCCAAAGACCCAAGACCAAAAAAACATCCATTGACTCCCTTCCCGCCTACTGTTAAATTCCAAATATAATGACCCACGCGTGGATCAAGCGGTGCATTCCCAATCGGCATATACTGAGGACTTTCAGTTAGAAATTGGGCAAGAAAGATCTTCAGTTAGAAATTGGGCAAGAAAGATCTGGTACAACTCCTACACACACATAAAAAAATTAAATTAAAATAAATATAGTTTAAATAATTTAATTATATACAATAATAATGAAAAAAATAATTCAACTATAAACAATTTACAAAGGTTGATTTGGAACGGCCGTCAACAAACTCCCTCGATTTTTTGGTTCGGGTCTTCACAAATAACTCATTAATTTGTGGCTCCCTCCCCAAATCCTTTTTCTAATTAAAATGATTAAGTTTAACTAAATACACAATAATACAAAACAAAACTTAAAAAAATAGTTATAATTACCATTCGTCGACGATGTTCACCGATACTGATACTTCCAATTGTACTAAGACAGCCACCTGCTTCAGATGCCTTCATCTTTTTTGCATGTTCAGATCTTCTATGAAAATCTTCTGTCTTCCACCACTCAATTGAAGGTAAGAAAATACTTAGAAGGGGGGTTGAATAAGTATAAAGATAAAACTTAGAAATAAAAACTCAAGGATTTTTATCCTGATTCGTTGAACTCAACTACTCCAGTCCACCCTATCTAGAGTGATTTGTCTTTCTGAAACAAGGACTTAATCCACTATTTAATCAACTGATTACAATAGTAAGCACTAAGAACAACTGTTCAAAGTCTTCTCAAGAACTACTGATCCTAACTGGATCTTCTTAAGGTTCTTTTACAATCAAATGTAATAATAATACAAGTGTTAAAAATGCTTCTAATAAAGCTTTATCACAACTGTGATTTTTCACTTAAGATGAAGAACAATGAAATAATTCTAGCAAGAATGTATGAGTTGTATGAGAGCTTTATAATGAATTATTTCAAGTGTTTCGTCAACTGAAGAAGATGAATGGAGTCTTGCTTTTATAGGCACAGAAATCCAAGAGCTTTTCACATTGAGAACAGTGTACCAAAAAGGTCTGAGCCTTTTTGTCTTCACACCATATGACCTTTCCTAGAAGAAGAATGCACAGAGAAATCCTTTTTGTCTGTGTTCTTGTGTCTAGCATAAATAAGGAAAGAGTCGTTTGGTTATTCCAACGGACATAACTTTGAATTCTTCTTCAATAATTTTCAGCAAGAATCATCAGAGTCTAAAATGGTCAGAGCCTTCTGATGTTCATCAGAGTTTGCTGAATCAGAGTCTTTGCAGCAAGTGTGCTTTCAGCGTGTAAATGTTCAGAGCAGAGTTTTGAATCAGATCCTCAGTATTGGCAACGTTAGTACTATCAGAGTCTTCTGAAGTAACTGTGCTTGAAACTCTTCATACAGAATTCCTCATTGCTTCAGATGCTTCTGGCTTCTGCTTCAGATTCTTCTGGAGGCAGCGCTCAGAATCTTCTAGAGACAGCATTCTGAATCTTCTAAGAGATGCTTCTGATGCTTCAGAGCCTTGTATATTTCTTATGTTCAGATCTAATTTGCTTCTGGAGTGATATTTACTTTAACATCTGCAACAAACATTCTCAAGCAAATTTTAGAGTATATAATTATTTAATACAAAATTTCATAATAGTTATCATCAAAACATAGAGATATTATTAAGAAGCAATCTGTGTTCTAACATCAATAAGTTCCCCAAATATTTCCTCGCCTATCCAGTTAGGACAAGTTTGATCTCTTTCCTAATGTTGTCTAGCATTCCTGAGCATGTCAGATAATCTGCTAGATACCTTACTTTTAAATTTTTTTTTAATTTTGACCTCGTCAAAATTTTGCCAAGTACACCTTTCCTGCAAGTTATATGGCAGTAAAATAAAATTTTAGATATTTATATAACAAAAAATAATTATAAAATAACATAACTATAATAAAAATACAATTTACCTTGAATTTATCAAACCATATATATTTCTTAGTGTTGCACCCCAAAATTTGCCTAACCTTATTCTTTACATAGCTTGTGTTTCATTGCATTCATTCTTAGCATTATCATATGCATTGCATTGACATATGTGCAGGAGATCAGGAGGTATTACTACCAACCAAGGGCTACACAAGGCTATGAATCTAGCAAAGAGGTTTTTTCAAGTATTCAAGGGTTGATATCCTTATCAAAGAAGCCCCAAAGTTCCTCAGAGAAGTGGTTGAAGCCAAATGTGTATGCTTCCTAACTTGAAGGTTATGGGGAAAGTCATCAGATGACTCTGAATCCATGGAGTTGGACTTGAAGCCTTGAGAGAGCTCATGTGAAGTATTGAAAGTCATTTTGAAGCCTAGACAGGTCATCATGTGAAGTATATGAGGCTACAACCAAGATTGGTGCAACTAGGGTTTCATCTGGTCAACCCTAGGTCAACAGCTGATTTGAGGAAGGTTGATACCTAATTTCAAAGCCATGTGATCATGGATTGATGTATTAGGATGCCCAAGGGATGATTCAAAGGTCAACTCATCATGAATCAAGAGTGTGAGGAGTTCCTAGGCTAGGGTTGCTATGCTTGACAGTGTAAAATCCCCTGGTTTAGTGCCTAACTTCAAGAAAACATAACTCAAGATGTGATTTTCATCTCACCTTGACCCCAACATGATTGTTGTATAGTATGATCATAGCTTTAATTTGAGTACTATAAGTCCTTGATAGGGTTTTTAGAACTCAAGTTATGAGTCAGACAAGTTATAGGTCATCAGATGAATGTGAATTTGGAGCTTGAAAGTCAACCAACTTGCATGACACTTTTGTCCTAGAAGGAAGCCTCTCCTAAACTTTTGGCCAACATTAATGTTGTTCCTTATCTTCTTAGCTTTCTAAAAAGTACTAGAAGTCCATTATTAGATTTGTAGAACTCAAGATATGAGCTTTGCAAGACAAGGGTATTTTGGGAATTTGAGATTATAGGCCATTTTTTTATTATGGTTCAATTTTACCATCTTACCCACCTCAAATGGACTTTTGTTCAACTTGAAAGTTGTTCCAAATGGTGTTATTTGTCCAAACATGACCCAAGAATCCATTGATATGGGTTAGAATGAGAAATGCTTGAAGAAAAATTCATGAATGAATCATTAAAGGAAGCTTGAAAAGGGCTAATTCAAATCAACTCATTTTGGAACCAATTCATGTCATATTTGTGCTTGTTTTGAGTCCAATTGATGTTTTAAGAACATTGGAAAAATCAGAAACCAAGTTTGAATTCACTTGCCATGCCAAATCCATGGTTTCTTCATCCTTAAGCAACAAATGCAAAATCAACCATCCATTCACTTCCAAGGCCTCAATCATATCCACACATCTTCCTTACATCACAAGCAAGACAATTGAATCGCTTTGCAGACTGTTTGGCTTTGTTCTCACCATAACATAAAAGCTTCAAACTTGGAATTTTGGATTTTGAATTAGGCTGCCATAGGCTTCAATTGGGCTTCAAATCACTCTAGGTCCATTGCATATAACCTCTTGGATGATTCCTAACTGCCATAACAGAATTTGGTGGAAGATAACAGGAAATTGAGTTAAGAAAAAGTGGAGAAAAATGGAAATTCGATTTTGAAGATAGAGCCATTTTCAGTCCAAATTATCATTGCAAAAAGCTTCAGTGAGGTTCATTGATGGATTCTGGACGATTTGCTTGAAGCTTCATCCACAATTCAAGCCTCTGTCGAAGCTTATTAATAGGTTCCTATCTGTCATCCATACACTCTGTTCTTGATGAATTGCTATGCTATTTTCACATGATTGTGATCCTTAGAGTGTGTAGAACACTTTAGGATTAGAACGGTTAAGTTTCATGACAATTCTTGATAGAACACCTTAGGTTGTAGTTTATATTTCTCCCTAAATATTGGATGAAAATGGAAAAGAAACATGGAATATTGATGTAGGAAGTGAGAGGAAGAGATTAGTGCCTTCAATTTTGGCTTTTGTGAAAATTGAGATTTCTTGAGAAATTCTTGAATGTTCACGATTTTTGAGTTTTAATGGAGGAAAGTAGAAATAAATTTCATATTTGGATTCTACATGAAAAATCACATCGTTTTGGTTCAAGAAAATCTAGTTTTGGTCAAGGAATGATGAAGTTCCATTTTTGGGCATTTGGAGAAGATGACCGGCGCAAGGCCGGCCATCGTCTGCGCGTGGCAGCGCCACCGCGGGACTGTTCCCCTCCGTTTTTCATTCAAAATGCCAGACTGCATGATGGCCATCCGATCGCACCATCCTATTGACCTTGTATTCCCAATCCACGGCCCATATTTGGTTCCACGAATTGGCTTGTCTCTCATTGACATGAAACACTGAGTTTCATTAAAGAAACTCAGCTGGGCCTAGTGCATTCACTATCAGCACCCTCATCCCCACATGGCCCAAGAAAAATACACAGAAAACAATACTTCCTGCACCACCCCTGGCTCGTTCCAACTTTTAATTCATTTTTCTTTATTTTCTTTTAATTACTTGTTTGTTTTTAATTCATAGAAAATAGAAATAATCATTGGAAAATCTTGGAAAAAATCATGAATGTAGTTTAACCTGTTCTTTAATTTGTCACATTTTTTAATGGCAATTTTAATTCTTTTTTCAATTAATTTTGTATTTTTCTTTTATGTGCTTTTCAATAAATAGAAATCATGCCATGTTAACTTCTAGATTTTTGTTTCCATATCAATTCTTGGATTTAATGTCTACTTTTTTGTATGATAAATGTTGATACATTTTAGGATATTGTATGATTTTTCTTGCATTTTTAGATACTTTTAGGTATAGGTTTGAGATAGATTTCTAAGACCTTCTCCTTGTGGATTCCCTTGAGCATACCTTTAAGTGTAGAAATTGTTTAGTGCCTTTAGATTTAGGTATTGGCTCTGGATTTTCTACCATGATTCCTTAACACACTTAGGAAGCCTTAGGACTTTTCCTAGCCTTTTAGGATTGATTTTGGTATTTTCCCTAGATTTTACAAGTTGATTGTGTTTATGTGGATCCTAATGTAGTTTACCTCATAGTTTAGTTTCCAAAGTGAACTTTAGTTAACTTTAGGCTTCAAATTCCTTCTTGATAGAATAAAGCTTAGGTTGATACCTATTTAGAGCATTTATTAGGCCTTGATAGAGCTTCTAAATCCTTTTAGTTAGGTGATCCTTAGAACTAATTGAAGGTGAGAAAATACTTAGAAGGGGGGTTGAATAAGTATGTAGAAAAAACATAGAAATAAAAACTCAAGTATTTTTATCCTGGTTCGTTGAAATCAACTACTCCAGTCCACCCTATCAAGAGTGATTTGCCTTTCTCAAACAAGTACTTAATCCACTATTAAATCAACTGATTACAATAGTAAGCACTAAGAACAACTGTTCAAAGTCTTCTCAAGAACTACTGATCCTAACTGGATCTTCTTAAGGTTCTTTTACAATCAAATGTAATAATAATACAAGTGTTTAATTTGCTTCTAATAAAGCTTTATCACAACTGTGATTTTTCACTTAAGATGAAGAACAATGAAATAAATTCAACAAATGAGTATAAGTTGTATGAGAGCTTGTAATGACTTCTTTCAAGTATTTCGTCAACTGAAGAAGATGAATGAAGTCTTGCTTTTATAGGCACAGAGGTCCAAGAGCTTTTCACGTTGAAGGCTGTGTACAAAAAGGTCTGAGCCTTTTTGTCTTCACATCACATGACCTTTCCTAGAAGTAGAATGCACAGAAAATCCTTTTTGTCTGTCTTCTTGTGTCTAGCATAAATGAGGAAAGAGTCGTTTGGTCATTCCAACGGACATAACTTTGAATTCTTTTTCAACAAGTTTCAGCAAGTATCATCAGAGTTTGGATTGATCAGAGCCTTCTGATGTTCATCAGAGTTTGTTGAATCAGAGTCTATGCAGCAGGTGTGCTTTCAGCGTGTAATTGTTCATAGCAGAGTTTGGGATCAGATCCTCAGTACTGGCAGCATTAGTACTATCAGAGTCTTCTGAAACAACTGTGCTTGAAACTCTTCATACAGATTTCTTCAATGCTTCTAGCTTCTGTTTCAGATTCTTCTGTAGCTTCTGCTTCAGATCCTTCTGTAGACCGAACTCTGAATCTTTTGGAGGCAGCGTTCAGAATCTTCTAACAGAAGCTTTTGATGCTTCAGAGCCTTGCATATTTTTCATGTTCAGATCTAATTTGCTTCCAGAAAGATATTCACTTTAATATCTGCAGCAAACATTCTTAAACAAATTTTAGAGTATATAAATCTTGAATACAAGATTTCATAAGAGTTATCATCAAAACATAGAAATATTATTAAGAACCAATCTGTGTTCTAACAATCTCCCCCTTTTTGATGATGACAAAAACATAAGAAATTTTGTTCAATAAACTATATAATTATAACTCTCCCTGAGATGATGAATCTCCCCCTGAATTGAATACTTAGAAGGAATAGAAACTTCCCTTTTTGCATGAGTATTCTTTTCAGAATCAGAGCCTGATTGTTCCAATAAATAGATCTTGACTTGGGATGCATGTTTCAGAATTAGAGCCTGATAGGTTAAAACTAAATCTGGGGATCTCAGAGTTACTCTTAAAGAACTTGTCAGAGTTTTCAAATGTTCTGAGATACTAAGAGTTCACGTTAGTTAAAAAATATATAAGTTTATATGTCTGAATTTTCATTTAGGTAGAGTTTATTTGAACAATCAGATCCATTTTCTCCCCCTTTTTTTGTCAGAATCAAAAAGTAAAACTTTTAAAAGACAAATAAAAGGAAATACAGAAAAGATAAATCATGTAGAGAAAATACTGAGTCATTCATTCATTCAGAGCAAAAGATACAAATCATCAGATAAAATTCAAGTACATGTGCACAAACATCAGATACAGAAAAAAAAAAACATAAACTAGGTTTGTTTGGACAGAATCATCTTCAATAGGTTAGTGATCTCAGATGAAGAATCTTTTTGCTTTGTCATCCACTTAGCCATGTTGTCATTTTTCTGATCTTGCTTGGACATCCATTGTGCCATGTCTTCAGTCTTCTGGTCTTGCTTGGTCATCCATGACTTAATCTCAGATTGTCCAGCTTCCAGAACTGCAATCTTATCTTCAAGATCTAGATTCTCTTTCTTGATCTCAGATGAAGAAGGTGGGGCAGAGTCTGAAGTAGGAACAGAGTCAATTTCCATAGGAGTTGTAGGGTCATGAGCAACAGATCCAGAGGGATGTTCCACAATAGTCATAGCCATAGGATTTACTTCAAAGGCAGATTCTGTAGAAGTTTCTATAGCAGATACTTCAGAAGATGAGGACACGTCTTCAAGAAGCAAGGGTGCAGATCTTTTCACATTCCACATCATGCTTTTGGTAGTTTTAGCAAATCTGAGCTTCGCATCATCAAAACATACATTCTTCAGATTTGAGGCTACAGTATTGAATCTGTTAATGAAGCTATTCCAGATAGCATCAGATTCATTGGCATCCATGGTTGACAAACATTTCTTCTGAACAGAGCCTAAATGCATCTTTATTTCTTTCATAAAATTTGCAAATAAATTATCAACATTTAGCCTAGATTTTGGTTTCAGAAGGGTTTCCAAGGTGAATGGCTTTGGTTGAGATGGAGGTGGAATGGTAAATTCTAGAATAATGATCAGAGGGCGAGGGTAGAAAGGAATGGATGGATGGTCAGATGAAGTGATAGGTTTTGATCTGATTAAGGCATTAATCAGAAATGGTTTTGCATTTGGTGCATAGGAAACAACATCAAATGAGGTGGAAGTGTAAGGAATGAAAACAGATTTATCAGACAAGAGGGGTTCTGATGAAATCATTTCTAGTAGTTATTTTATATAGGTTTGAAGAACAGATGGTAGAATGATGGAAAGCTTAGGTTTAAAAGGGGTGATAGAGTCAGATGGTTCAATTCTGTCATAGAAATTTTTAAACTTAAAAATAGAAGGAAGTGGATCAGAGGGGAATGGTTTAAAAGAAGCAAAGGATACAAACTCAGATCTCCTCGGCTTAGGTTTTGTAATGGTTTTGGAAATGAGAGTTTCAGATGAAACAGGTGGTTCTGGTTGGTTAGATTCAAATACTCTGAGAGAGGGAGGTGAAATAAAATCTGGATGGATATCAGATTCTGAGGAATCAGATGAGGTGGTTAGGGTACAAGATGTAGAAGAAACTTCAAATACAGTCTTGAGAGGTGTAATGTTTAGAACCTCAGTCTCAGGTATATTTGTTTTAGGAGGATTGAATGATTCTGGTTGAATCTCAGAAGTTTTGGATGGAGGTGGTTAAAATACAACTGGTTCAGATGCAACAGTTTCAGGTGCAACAGTTTCAGGTGTAACTGTTTCAGATGTAATAATTTCAGGTGCAATTGGATCAGAATGAATGGGTTCAGATGCAGTTGGTTGTTGAATTTCTGGTTGTTGTAGTGTTGTAGGTTGTTCTGTTGGTTGTGTTTGTGGTGTTGGAATTTGGTCTGTTGGCGTTGTTGTTGTTGGTTCAGATTGAGGAATATCAGAAGATTTAAGTGGAGTAGTGAAAATAGGATCAGATGATTTTGGTGGGGAAGGAATTTTTTATGGTTCAGATTTTTGAGATGGAGCAGGAATAGTTTGATTTTGAGTGGTAGGAGGTTTAGGAATAGAACTAAATGTTGATTCATTTATAACAATTTTAGAGAAAGAAGATACAGATGATTTAGTACCTTTAGTCTTTATACGCTTGTTGGGAACATAGGGAACTTCTCCAAAAGCTTTTCTCTTGATCTGCTTCTGTGGCTTGTCAGCAACTTTTGGCTTCTTCTGAGCAGCAACTTCTTCTGCCTCTGATTGATTTCTTTTCCTCATGTTCTCATTATATACATCTGGCATTGGTTCTCTGGCACGAATCAGAATATCTGCAAGAATAGGCGTTCCATCTGCTTTGCATGCATCAATATACCTAACAATGATATCCCTTGGTTCTTCAGCACCAAACAGTGGAAAATCTTCAACTGGAATCCTCTTCTGACTAACTTCAGAAATATTTAGCTTCTTAGGTGCAGCTGTGAGCTCATCTACAATCTTTAGCCTCTGAAGACTCTTTGCATTCAGTGGTTTTCCAATAATAGATTCAAGCTCATCTTTAACTCCAGCTTCATGCAGAGCAGTTACCAGACCATTCTCTGTCAGAATGTCTGAAATCAACCTTCCAAAGGGAATCCATGTCATGATCTTCTGTCCCTTATCCTTTACAGTTTCTCTTGATGCATTGATATGATTCCACAGATGCATGAAGAGTATGTGTGGAAGATCTACCTTTGTACTCTGACTCAAACAGTACATAAAGTAGAGTTGTTCATTATTCACGTAATCTGGAGAATTTGTGGATTTTCTGTGATGGATGCATCCCAGAAAAATCATTGCCCAGATCTTATAGTCAGGCTTCAAATCCTTAAATTTGTTAGAGGCTTGTCCAGATGTAATGACTTCCTCATAGACTTCTTCCAGATCCACACGCCCAGCTGGCAGATGACATACTCCATCAGTCTCCTCATATCCTATGAGTTTTCTAATGAGATATTCAGTGATGATGATCTCCTTTCCCAGAATAAAAGAAAGTGTCGCTTCTGCGAAAATAAGGTGCCGGCAAAACAGAAGAGTCGCCACCTTTCGTTATTTATCCCTTAGAACGGGAAAGGAAACGATCGGAAAAACCTGACGAAAAAGGTATAAGATAAGGTCATTGCAACCATTGTCTGGGTTCGAGAGTTGGTTACGCAAGGGGAAGGTATTAGCACCCCTCACGTCCGTCGTACTCGACGGGATCCACGCTTGTTGTGTTTATTGGACGAGTTGGTTTATCTATCTACCTATCAAGGCTGGCTTAAACAGAAAAGAAAATGACTCGGCAAAGCGTCGCACTTTATGCCTACGTATTCTCAACATAGAATGAGAAATCAGAGTCAATGTAGTTCGACCTACTACGGGTTACGGGAAAGGTGGCTCGCCAATACGTCAGTATTGTGCCTACGTATTCTCAACAGGCATGAGAGATCAGAGCTTACGTAATTCGGGATAATACGGATTACGGGGATTCAGATTCATCTGTTTTATCGAGTAGGGTTAAACAACAGTTCCAGCAGTTAGGGACAAAGCCTGTTTGCGGTGGCGCTGAAGTTTAACGACACTCTTTTCTTCAGAAAAGCTTCCTTTGAATTATGGGCCCACGGGGCAAAAGGTTTGAAGTTTGTTTTCTGTTTTTTACGAAAGAAGTGTTTTTTATTGTTGTTTGCAATTTCAATCGCACTAAAGACTATGACCTGAGAGTGAATGCATCGCATGTCACCCAAAGGGTACCATACTAAACATCCAGACTGTTGAAAAGAAGCTCTCCAACAATCCTTTCTCAGATAGCTTAAGGCTCGTAACGTACGAAAGAAATCATTCATGATTACTGTATCTTAAGATGTTTTGAGATGAGAAGAGAGAGGCTCAACTAAAGGGAGACTATCAAGTCCTATTGTTGTCATGCCAAGGATTCATCCTATAGTTGGGGTTTGAAACAGGGAACTCCTAGAAGTTATCATGCATAGGTTTCATCCTAAAGTTCTAATCATCACTTCCTTATCAAAGGAAGTGAGATTCCTAAGGGATCATGTCAATGATACACAGAAACAGATAAAGCATCAGCTTAAACAGTAAACAGATATATAGTAAAATGCATGCAATGCAAGTGAGGGAGGAAATGTGTGTGGGGCAGCAGCCTCCACAAGCTCATCTCAACCTCAAGCCAGATATGAATAACTGCAATCATACAGCATAAACAACATGCTATCAAGCACAATTTAATAACAACTGTAATCATACAGAGGACATAAAATGCTATCAAGCAAAATAAACCACATGGGCAAGGGAGCAGGGCTCTACCGAATACCCGCAAGCAAAGCCATACAGTAACAATACAAGCAGAGGGAGCAACTCAACCTCTAGTGCAATCATGCTCCTAGCTTAAAGTCAGTCTAGATATGAACTTATTCTAATGCATCAAGCAAGTCAAACAAGACACATCAGCACAGAAAAGAAAACAGACAAGAAAGCAGATCAACCCCTCTCTTTTTCCATTCCAAGCTTCAGCTCTTCTGACAGCAAACCAGTCTTCAGACTTCAATCACCCTTCAAGGCTATCATCTTTCATGACAAGTATCAACTTGCTTCTCCAAGGTTTCAACCTATCAAACATAAGACATAAGTATCAACTTATCCAAGCTTCAGCTTCTCAGTCAACTCCACTTTCAGGCTTCACTCCTAACTGCAAGTATCAACTTGATTCCTTCAGGCTCTCCAAGCATCAATTTAAGTGTCAACTCACCCTTTATTCCTCAGCTTCAGCTTTACACTCAATCTCAATTGAATCCTCTTCATAAGCATCAACTTAGTCTTCAAGCTTCAGCTCTCCTTGCTTTACCAGTATCAACTGGGTCCTCTTCTCCTACAAGCTTCAGCTTCTCAGAGTAGCCTTCAATCACATGGAAGTGTTAACTTCATCCTTCAATCTTCAAGCCTCAACTCTTCACTCAATCTTCATTGAATCTTCAAGTATCAACTTGGTCTTCAAGCTTTTTAAGCTTCAGCTGAAATGGAAATGCTCAAGGAATCATCCTCTTCCACACTCTTCAATGGAGTCCTCATCTTCAAACTCAAGTCCAACATCTTTCAAGATACTCAAACCATAAGACAATTGATTTAACAGGATGAGTGGAAATGATAAACAGCTTACTAACAACCAAAGGAAGCCTGTAAGGGTTCATCATTATGAGAGACTGGTTCCCTCAAAGTTCTACTTCCCAGATAAAGCCACTCATCCCTCCAAAGGAGGGATGTGAATATCTGAGAAGGACTTTTAGTCATTGGGAGGAATGGAAGCACAAGATGCTTTCCATATTTGTGAAAGAAGTCATTATAATTATAAGGCTCTCCCTATGGCTCCTAACTCCTAAATCTTCATCAGACACCATCAGGCACAAGCAACTCCAAGCTCCAAGCAACTTCAAGCAACTTCAAGCATCCTCACCTTGTCTTCAACTTGTCTTCAATCTCAACCAAAGGCAAACAAAGCAAAACCCTAATCTAAGGGGACTAAAGAAGTTAATCTATTTGAATCAGTAAGTTAGGATCACCTAAAACCTAGTACTCAAGTTAGTCCTAACTAAAATACTAAAACCAATTGTAAAATCCTACAAAAATAACTATGGGAACCTAGGTCAATGATGACTCTATCACATTAATTTCAGAAATCAAATCAGCAAATAAGACCTAGAAATAAATTCTACATTATGAGGTACTAAACCTAAACCCTAAAAGAGAGCACCTAAATATCAATCTAGAAAGCACACCTATTTTCATCAAAAATATGTGATAAAAATGCTATGGGAGCATACATGTCTAACCTAATCACACACAGAAAATTAGGATCAAAATCATCACCACATGATCACACAAAATTTCACAAAATTAGGTATCAAACATAACCATTTTAATATTAATTAAAATATAAAATTCCCATAAAATCCGAAAATACATGAAATGAAAATATTTTTTCTCTAAAACATACTAGACTCAATCATGAGTAAAATGCAAAAAGAATGGGATTAATTGGATTCATTTTCAATTTTATATGATTTTTTCAAGAACCATGAACAAAATGAAAAAATAATGAAAATCAAAATAAAATAAACACACGCGCGGTGCAAATAGCAATGATACACAGTTCAAATAATGGATTGGGCCTTCAGGGGGTGGGGATAAAAATCTTTCCACTAAGCCCAGAACCACTGATTAAATGAAACGGTGCGTTTCATAATCAGAACTCCTTCACAAATTGAAATCAAAACGTGGCCGTTGGATCACTCACTCAGTCAAAGTCCAACCCCCATCCAATGGCTCTAGAGTCATCTTCTACCTTTTGAACCTCTGAACTTCGCACCCAGCTCCGGCCACCACCAGTGGTGCTCCGGTCACCATTACACAACCCTAGTTCATCATAGAGTCCACCATAGGCCACGATCCCTTAATGAAACATGTCCCAAATTCCCTCACGAACTCATTCATGCCTTTAATTCTCTCTAAAACCTCAAGATTCGCCATATCCAATTCTCAACCGAAAATGGTAATACCCTAAATTGGTAACTAATTCTCAAATTAACTATCTGAAAACCTTCCTACACCGTTCTACAATGCATCTAGCACCCTAATTCATCTTGATTCTACCTAATTCATGATGGAGGAAGAAAGTTACTAACCTGAAAATCTTGGATGAACAGATGCACTAAACCTTCAATTCAAGCTCTCCAACCTTCCAGGCACGATCAATGGATCCTCTCCTTGCTTCTGTATGCAAAAGAACCGGTTGAAAGCTCCTGAATCTTGAAATCCGATGGTGAGTTGCAGGTGAAAAAATTCAATTGCTCATACACGATTCAGCCACGAATTCTCTTGGATTATGATCTGGGTTCAATCCCTAGCATCCATGGAAGAAGTTTCAATCAAGAAAATGGATGGAAAGTGAAGAATTTGGTGAAACTGAATTCAATTGCAAGCCAAGAAATCTCAATCTCAATCTATGCTCTCTTCTTCAATCATCACCAACCCTTGCATTAGATCACCTCTACTCAATATATAGATGATGTATGAGTGATCTAGAACCCTCTAGACCCTTCTAATGAGAGTTTCAATCTCTCATGTCATGAGATTTTCAATCACATATCATGATATGCATAGCTCTATTTGCAGCTTGAAAACAACCTCATTCACTTCCAATTTCTCCCCTAGTGACATTTTGAAGGTGTTTAGCTTGCAAAGGGCCTTGCTCATGCCTTGATTCTAGGTCTTGCACATGTTACTTATGATGTAAGTAATCACTTTTCAAAGCAAGTCCACCAATTGAATTTCAATTCAAAAATGTGGCTAAACCAATGTTCTTAAAATGTTTTCTAAAGTCAAAATGATATATTACATGCCATGGTTTGGATGTGTAGGTTGAAAATATCAATTTCCAACTTTAATTCATTTAACTTATACCCTTATTTTAGGTCATTTTTGCAACATTGAGCTACAAGCATTTCCATCATCTCATGACCTCCTTAATAGCCTTAAAACATCATTTTGAACAAGTTTGATGTTGAACATTTTTCCATTTGAAGCTTGGAAATAGGAGTTATGGCCTTATGGTTGAAATGACCTGTAATCTCCAAATGACCAAAATGCCCTTGACTTGTCAAAGCTATAACTTGAGTTCTACAAATCCTATCAAGGACTTCTAGTACTCTATAGAAAGATAATAAGATAAGGAACAACATTCATGTTAACCAAAAGTTAATAGGAATCATCATTCTAGGGCAAACGTTTGATGCAAGTTGGGTAACTTTCAAGCCCCTAGATTCACATACCTCAGATGACCTGTAACTTGTCAAAGTCATAACTTGAGTTCTACAAATCCTATCAAGGACTTCTAGTACTCAAATTAAATCTAAGAACAAGCTCTACAACATTCATGTTGGGGCCAAGATGAGATGACAATCACATCTTGGGCTAAACTGCCTTGGAGATAGGGGTCAAACTAGGGGATTTTACACTGTCAAGCCTTAGAAACCCTAGCTTGAAACTTCTCAAACTCTTCAATCATGATGAGTTGACCTTGGAATCATCCTTATAGCATCTCAATGTATCAATCCATGATCACATGGCTCTTGAATTAGGTCTCAACCTTCTTCAAATCATCAGTTGACCTAGGGTTGACCCAGTCAAACCCTAGCTGCACCAATAATGGCTGAGGCTTCTCAATCTTGCACAATGACCTATCTAGGCTTCAAAGTGATCTTCAAACCTTCTCATGAGCTCTCTCAAGACCTCAATTCCTTCTTCATGGCTTCAGAATCATCTGATGACTTCCCACAACTCTCAAGTTAGGAGACACACCCTCTTGGCTTCAATCACTCTCTCTGAGGATCTTCTAACTTCTCTGACAAAGATATCAACCCTTGAACACTTGAATAACCTTCTTAGCTAGCTTCAAACTCTTGTGTAGCCCTTGATTGGTAATCATACCTCTTGATCTCCTGCATACATGTCAATGAAATGCAAATGACAATGCTAATGTGAATGAAATGAAACATAAGCTAGGTAAAGAAAAGTTGGGCAAATTTTGGGGTGCAACAGCTGCCCCTATTCAAACGGCTTGAACCTGACTGGGTGAGAAGCGAACGACTCTCAACCAATCAAGGTGCGAGACAGTTGAATACTGACAAACCCGGAAATTTGCCAACTGCACAAGTACACGGTACTCTGATGGGAACACTTCTTCGAAAACTGAAATACTAGCTGCACGACAACTAGCTAGGGAATTGGTCACACGGTAACCGGTGATACATGGTCGATCATGCCGTCAGGCATCGGAATCCCTCGGGATCTATCAGGTCAACAATCAAGTTAATCATGCCGTCGGGCATTCAAAGAAATTTCTCGGGCATCCGCCGGACTTCATCAGTAGGTCGGGAATGAAATTCTCAGTCAATCATGAACCGATTGGAGATATCCAAACTCCTGCCATCAGGCACTCCGCATCAGCTGAGAGAACTGCTTCGTCAATACGGTTGGACTTCAATCATCAAGTCTAACTTCAGGGGAAGTTTCAACTTCACTGTTCGGAAACCTGCTAGGGATGACACATCTCCGCTGGGGATTCTGGAGAACTATCAAGTAACTCTGCTTCGGGGATCCAGAAATCATTCTGGGTGAATCATCTCTGTTGAGGACTTCAAGAATCATCTTGAGCAAATAACTCCGTGGGGATTTCAAGAATCATCCTAAACCCATAACTCTGCTGGCGATTTCGGGAATCATCCCGAGCACTTACTCTGTCGGGGACTCTCAGCGTCAACTTGAGCAACCAACTCTTTCGACTCCGCTGGGGTTTTAAGAGTCATCTTAAACGAGCGCCTTCGCTGGAGAATTCAAGAATCATCTTGGGCAAACGACTTTGCTAGGGAATTCAAGAATCATCTTGAGCAAGCGACTCTGCAGAGGAACACCTACAAAACAAGAACGGTAACGGCCTAGCTCATGTTTCATATGCATATGCTTTGACAATGGCGTAATGCTCCACACGGTGGAAATGCTACGCATTTAGGGTAAATGCTATACAATCATGAAAAATGCTGCGATCCCGTCAGCAAAATAAATGCTGGAGGGAGAATCTTCCTGTCAAGGGGAAGGAATCATCCTGCCACGGAGAAGAAGTCACACCAATCTCAATCGGACTCCGCATGGGGAAGCAAACTTCAGTCGACTGCTGCAGGGGAATGAAGCTCTACGAGAACCTGGACCTGCTGCGGAAAGCGATGTCAATCGCGGAAATGAACTGTGCAGCATCAGCTATTCAACATTCTACTGGGGAAAACCAATCATGGCCCAAACTGCTTCCAAGGACTCGCCTCTCTTGGGGATCTGTAAACTCGGCTAGGGAAGAAGGAATCATCCTGTTTACCGGGGAGAGTACGACTCTGTGGGGAATCCCAATTCTGTTGAAGACTTCAGTCTGTAACTATCAATTGCTGCACACTTCAGTGAATAGTCTCCTACGAGACTTGCACTTGTGACTCGGTGCTGGGGGATGAACACACGCTTCGACACCTGACTCAGCTGGGGAGATGACGTTCCTTCAGGATACATCTAATTGGGGAGAGAATCTTCTCTGCCTGGGGAAACATATCGACGCTTGACGATCTGCGGTTCAGACTCTGCAGGGAGAGGCTGCTGAACTTTGCTGGAGAAGAAGGAATCATCCTGCTTGGGGACGCATACGGCGTACTACCTGGTACATGCTACACCTGTAACAACACAAACAAACAGACGAGATACCCTTCTCAAAGGGACCTATCAAGGTTATCATCTTGCGACAATGTTCAAGTAATTCATTGTTTCAACAATCAGTGGCCTAGGCCAGTAAGTTTATGTATGCGCATTTTATCAAAAACATTGGCGTTCTTTTTCGCAAACAAAACAGATAAATGCTAAACAGACAAACAGGATTGCTGAATAGTATACATTTTATTGATAACGAACCCCTGAATGGGTAAAAATGTTTTACAACAGATGCAAGCTCATGGAATGAGGAAGCTGCGCAAAAATAAAACATAAATATACATCAGTATATACAAATGCCGGCAACGAGGCGGGGACGAACACCTTGAGTTGATCCCTCTATGACCCACTCGACTTCGATACTTCTCCGAGGCTTCAGCTTCAGAAGAGATTGATTCAGATGAACGACCCTCAGGTCTTCCAAACCACTAAACAATGAAAGTCCACACGCAGAACGCAGTCATTTGCTTTTTCAAATCCCTAACTTTTGCCTGAATCGCCCTTCCGGGTTTTCGACTCACCGGGATACCCTTTTTTGCCAAAGTCGCCCATCCGGGTTTTCGACTTTGCGGGTGTACATTTTTTCAATTTATGTCCCTAATTTTTGCCCGAACCTTTTTCCTTTTTTATGGTTCGCCGGGATGCCCCATTTTTGCCTGGATATTCTTTTTCTTTCCAGCGGGTCATTTTTTAAGCAAAGTATTTTTTAACTGCGTCCGCGTTCATTGGGGATGCAAAATCTTCACCATCCATCGTGGATAACAACAAAGCTCCTCCCGAGAAGACCTTGCTGACGATGTACGGACCTTCGTAATTCGGAGTCCACTTGCCCCGGTGATCGTAGTGTGGAGGAAGAATCTTCTTCAGGACGAGATCACCGTCTGAAAGCTTCTAGGACGCACCTTCTTATCATAAGCTTTCTTCATTCGGCTTTGGTACAGACGACCATATGCAATCGATGCTAACCTCTTCTCGTCCATCAGGCTGAGTTGGTTTAGTCGGTTCTTAATCCATTCTGCCTCGTCGAGTTTCACGTCAACCAAAACTCGCAAAGAAGGGATCTCCACTTCTAACGGTAGGACAACCTCCATCCCGTACACCAAGGAGAAGGGAGTTGCCCCGGTTGATGTACGTACCGTGGTACGATAACCGTGTAGTGCAAATGGCAACATCTCGTGCCAGTCCTTGTAGGTCACTACCAACTTCTGAACGATCTTCTTGATGTTCTTATTGGCCGCTTCAACGGCGCCATTCATTTTCGGCCGGTAAGGAGATGAGTTGTGGTGTTCAATCTTGAAACTCTGGCATAGCTCCTTCATCATCTTGTTATTCAAGTTCGAACCATTATCGGTAATGATCCACTCGGGAATTCTGTAACGACAGATGATGTCCCTCTTTATGAATTTAGCCACCACCTGCTTGGTCACATTATCGTATGAGGCTGCCTCCACCCACTTGGTGAAGTAGTCGATAGCTACTAGAATGAAGCGATGACCGTTAGATGCAGTGGGCTCGATCTTGCCTATCATGTCGATGCCCCACATGGAGAACGACCACGGGCAGGACATGACATTTAAAGGGCACGGCGGCACATGAACTTTATCAGCATAAATCTGGCATTTATGACATCTCTTCGCGAATTTAAAGTAATCCGATTCCATCGTCAACCAGTAGTATCCTGCTCTCAGGATCTTTCTCGTCATAGCATGCCCGCCGGCGTGCGTACCAAATGTGCCTTCATGGACTTCTTCCATGAGCATACTCGCTTCTTTCTCATCTACACATCTGAGTAGCACGAGATCGTGGTTTCTCTTATACAAAACTCCATCAGGATTGAGATAAAAATTTCCAGACAGCCTCCTCAGAGTCTTCTTATCCTGGGTTGTCGCTCCCGCAGGATACTCCTTAGTCATAAGGAAGGTCTGGATATCATGGAACCATGGCTTGCCGTCGGAGGCTTCCTCGATCGCAAAGACAAATGCAGGTCTATCAAGACGAGAAAGGACAATTCTTGGAGCTTCATTCCAAAAATTGACTTTATACATCGAAGCCAACGTGGCTAAGGCATCAGCCATCTGGTTTTCGGCCCTGGGCACATGATGGAGTTCCACTCGATCAAAGAACGGAAGCAGCCTTCTGGCATAATTTATGTACGACACCAAATTCGATTGACGAGTCTCCCACTCCTCTTTAATCTGGTTAATCACAAGCGCCGAGTCACCATATACATCTAGGTTCTTGATCCTCAAATCAATTGCCTCTTCTAGACCCATGATGCATGCTTCGTACTCTGCTTCGTTATTGGTGACTGGAAACGTCAGTCTCGCAGTGAACGGGATGTGGGATCCGTGGGGAGTCGTGATGATTGCCCCAATGCCACTTCCATAGGAATTAACCGCCCCGTCAAATATCAATTTCCACTGGGATTTCCTATCTGGCCCCTCGTCGGGAAACGGTTCATCGCAATCCTTTGCTTTAAGAAACATGATATCCTCATCAGGGAATTCAAATTTCATCGGCTGGTAATCTTCGATCGGCTGTTCGGCCAGGTATTCAGACAATACGCTTCCCTTGATGGCCTTCTGAGAAACGTATTGAATGTCATATTCCGTCAACACCATTTGCCATCTGGCAATCCTGCCCGAAAGCGCTTGCTTCTCGAAGACGTACTTGATCGGATCCATCTTCAAAATTAGCATGGTGGTGTGGTTGAGCATGTACTGTCGTAAACGTTTGGCAGCCCAGGCTAGTGCACAACACGTCTTCTCCAGCATTGAGTAACGAGATTCACAGTCTGTGAACTTTTTACTCAAGTAGTAAATGGCATGCTCCTTTCTGCCCGTCTCGTCGTGCTGACCGAGAACACACCCCATACTATTCTCAAGAACTATCAAGTACATGATTAATGGTCGTCCGGCCACTGGGGGTATCAGGATTGGAGGCTCCTACAGATACTGTTTTATCTTGTCGAATGCCTTCTGGCAATCCTCATTCCAGATAATCGCCTGATCTTTCTTTAGCAGCTTGAACATCGGTTCACACGTGGCCGTGAGCTGAGAAATAAACCTTGCAATGTAGTTTATCCTGCCCAGGAAACCACGAACTTCTTTTTCTGTTTTTGGAACTGGCATTTCTTGTATCGCTTTAATCTTCGCAGGATCAACCTCGATGCCTCTTTCGCTCACGATAAACCCCAGTAACTTTCCGGAGCATACTCCGAAAATACACTTGTTAGGATTCAGCCTCAACCTGAACTTCCTAAGCCTCTCAAAAAGCTTCAGCAAATTGACCAGATGTCCCTCCTCCGTTTGGGACTTCGCAATCATGTCATCAACATAGACTTCAATCTCATGATGAATCATATCATGAAACAAAGTAACCATTACTCGTTGGTAAGTGGCCCCTGCGTTCTTCAGACCGAAAGGCATTACCTTGTAGTAGAATGTTCCCCAGGGAGTGATAAACGTAGTTTTCTCCATGTCCTCCGGCGCCATCTTGATCTGATTGTAGTCGGAGAAGCCATCCATGAACGAAAACACGGAGAACTGAGCTGTATTGTCGACCAACACATCAATATGAGGGAGCGGGAAATCATCCTTAGGGCTCGCCCTATTCAAATCCCGATAATCGATGCACATTCGTACCTTACCGTCCTTCTTCAGTACATGAACTATGTTAGCGACCCACGGAGGGTAAGTAGTGACCGCTAAGAAGCCAGCATCAAGCTGTTTTTGCACTTCTTCTTTGATCTTAACAGACATATCTGGTCGCGTCCTCATAAGCTTCTGCTTAACGGGAGGGCAATCTTCTCGCAGCGGCAAGTGGTGGACCACGATGTCAGTGTTAAGTCCGGGCATATCTTCGTATGACCAAGCAAAGACGTCACTATACTCTCTTAGCATCTCGACCAATCTCTGCTTGACATCACTCTGCAATGCAGCCCCTATCCTGACGTTCCTGACAAGTTCTTCAGAACCCATATTCACAATCTCAACCTCTTCCTCGTGTGGCAGAATAACTTTCTCTTCTTGTTTCAACAAGCGGGCCAACTCTTCAGGAAGGTCTTCGTCTTCATCAATCTCTTCTTCGGCTTGATAGATCGGGCAATCGAAGTCGAAGTGAGTTGTAGAAGGTCTAGAGTCGATGTCATATGTTATGTGGATCCTGCAATAACAAGGGTTAAGCTTAAAACAAGGATATGCAGGTCAGCACAAACCTCATTGCCATTTTATTGTTTTTCAAAACAAATATAAAACAGGAATAACAGAGATCACAATATTTGAATACGAAGAAAACGCCTTTTGATTTATTGATAAAATGCATGTACATAATCAAACAAGGCCCTGGCAATAAAACCACTATGCCCCGGGTAGGACATAGGGTTGTACAATGATTGGAAAAAGTAAATCATTACTCTTCGCTTGTCATCTGGATGATATCCTTGACGGACCAGTTGTTAAGGCCCTCGCTTGGCTTGCTTGGCTGGATCCAAGAGTCTAGGTCACAGTCGCTATCTCCGCTGTATTCATACACCGCGTTGATGCTTTCAAATATCACCCCGCCACTGGTAAACTGGATCGGCCCTTTACCGCGCGACGCACTGCTAGAAGAGGAGGCTTCAGCTCCAGGAGAATATCCCAACCCAAACTTGTCTTGCTTGTTAGGTATCTCCAAAATTCGTCCCCAGCCTGGGGTAGATCCGGCTTGGACAACGGCCCGGGCTTCCTTGAAGGAAGAGAGAGTCATCTCTGGCTTCTCAGTGACTACAGGAGCTATGTTCTTGACTTTAACAGCTTCGAACGCTTGGCATAGGGTTTCGTGGATTTCCCCATCCATCTCAACATACTTGAAGGACGACAAATGGCTCACCATTATGTCTTCCTCGCCACATACCGTCACGATGCTACCTCCGACAGCATACTTGAGCTTCTGGTGCAACGTGGAGGTCACGGCACCTGCCGAATGGATCCATGGCCGGCCCAAGAGACAGCTGTAGGCAGGCATGATGTCCATAATGTAAAAGATCGCGTCGAATGTTTCCGGCCCGACTTGGATTGGCAACGTCACCTCCCCGAAAACATGGCGTTTGGTTCCATTGAACGCTTTCACAACCAGATCACTGGGTGTGAAAATCACTCCGCGAGTATCTAACTTCATTAATGCCTTCTTCGGAAGAACATTGAGCGACGACCCCGTGTCCACCAACACGTGGGACATAATCGTTCCCCTACACTCTATCGAGATGTGCAGGGCGCTATTGTGGTTCCTTCCCTTCGGCGTCAGCTCTAGGTCAGTGAACCCTAACCCATTTCCAGCATTCACGTGGGCTACGAACTCTTCCAGCTGGTTTACCGATATTTCCTGCGGTACATATGCAGCGTTCAACACCTTCAGCAGCGCGTTGCGGTGTGCCTCAGAACACAGCAACAAATTCAGGATGGAAATTTTCGAGGGTGTCTGATGGAGATGATCCACAATCTTGTAGTCACTCTTTTTAATCAACCTCATAATTCCTCGGCGTCTTTAACAAGTAAGTCTTTGTCTACCCCACAAGGGATCTCTTCAACGGCTTTACTTTTACCTTTATCAGTTGCATCAGCTTTGTCCACTTTGTCCGCCACGACCTCAGGTGGTGCAAATACTCTCCCGCTGCGAGTAATTCCGCGAACGCCCGCTAGGTTCTCCACAGACGACCCAAACGGTTCTAATTCCAACTTCTGTCCATTGCAGTAGACCTCTGCCCCATAATGCCATGGGACAGCGTTAGTGCTTTCGAACGGTATCGGCCCAGCTTTGGTGATAGTAATTGTGGGCGGCCTGGGTGCAGAAATAGTTATCGTCTGGCGAGGGATGGTGATGGTGGCAACCTCATCATCTTGCTTCAGCATTACCTCTCCCGATCCGCTTTCGGCCCTTCGGCTGAACTGTAAGATCCCTTTAGTCATCAGACTTTGAATCCCCTCTATCAACTGTTCACATCCATCAGGAGTTGTCGCACAGCCCATACACAGCTCTCCACAACCTGGAAAGAAACCTCTTTTCCTCAGCTTAGCTTTAACGAAGCTAAGTGGTGTCTTCAGATCTCTGACGTCAGTCAACAAATCCAAATTCTCGTCTTCAATAATGGCGTTTACTCCACCTCCCCTATGATTCAGCATAGGGTTCTTCGTGACGTTTGGCACATTATCTGAGAAGCTGATGATCTTAGCGTCCACCATGTCCTGCACCTTATGCTTGAAGGCTTTGCAGTTTTCTATTGTGTTGCCTGGTGCCCCTGAGTGAAACTCAGAAGTCGCGTTCGCGTCATAACCTGGCGGAGTTGCCCCTGTCAAGGGAGCCAAAGTTCTCTTCTGGATCAACTGTAGCTGGAGCAGAGTCTGCAATAGTTGAGCGTACGACATGGGCGGTGTCCCTAGGTGACGACTCGACAGAGGTGCCCGATTCTGATACTTTCTGTACCCCTGTTGATTCGGCTGCTGCTGCTGTGGTTGTTGAACTGTCGGGATAGTTATGCTGGCCACCTGTTGGTGAGGGCCTTTACCCTTCCTTCGAGCGTTGGTCACGACGCTCGTTTCTCCTTCCCGTCTTTTGCCACCATAAGGTTTCTTTCCTCCTACAGCTGAGGATGAATCACCTTGAATTTTCCCCAGTTTGATCCCATTTCCAATGTGCTCACCCGTGATAATAAGATCTGAGAAGGTTCCGGACATACCGCTGACCAATTTCTCATAATAAACCCCTGGGAGGCTGGCTACGAACATTTGCACAAGCTCGCGTTCAACCATCGGCGGCTGAACCCTGGCTGCCAACTCACGCCATCGCTGGGCGTATTCCTTAAACCCTTCATTGTTCCTTTGCGACAGATTCTGCAGTTGGACTCGGTTCGGGGCCAAGTCGCTATTGTATTGGTAGTGGTGCACAAATGCTTCGGCAAGGTCCTTCCACGTGCGCACACTGGTAGGTTCCAGACTCATGTACCATTCGAGGGATGGCCCGGACAGACTGTCCTGAAAGAAGTGCATCAGCAACTTCTCGTCATCAGAATGAGCTGACATTTTTCTGTAATATGATCTCAGGTGGACTCGAGGGCAAGTGGTTCCCTTTTACTTTTCAAAGTCAGGTACCTTGAACTTGGGAGGCACCTTGAAATCAGCAATCAGTCCCAACTTGGACATATCAACGCCCAGGGTGTTCTGGCTCTCGATATTTCTCATCTTATCCTCGAGTGCCTTGAACCTTAGACGTGCTTCAGCAGTCAGCTCACCTTCAGCACCTCTCTGAGAGAACACATCGTTTTGACGGTCTTCTAACCATGGCTGAGGACCAAACAAATTCCCAACACCTGTATTACCGCTGCCCAGCCCAACATTGACGTTAGCTTCAAGACTCCCATTACCGACGCCCGTCGTATTTCCGTTGAGTCCCATGTTAGCTATCACATTGCCGTTGGCACTGCCGTTCCCCCCGGTCACGGGGACGCCATTCTGAGGAGTTTCAATTGGTGGAGGGGTAGGCACCGTCCCACCATGGAGTACGCCATTGCTATCGACCCTTGAAATCAGAGGCTGAACCAAGGTTCTGAGCTGATCCTGGCCATTGGCGACCGCTTGCATGAGCTCCATGAAGCGATCCATTCTTTCGTGGAGTTCTTGAACATCAGTTTGCACTTGCTCCATGATTCTGGTTTGATTTTCTCTGGTCGGATAACGGTGGATAGGTCTTTGATCAATCCTGGAACAACCTGAAACAACCTGAAAACACAAAAGGGTTAGGAAAAAACGAAAAAGTGCTTGTTATGCAAATGCTTCATGCAAATGCAAACGTGTGTTTGTGCGTTAGGGAGATTTCCCCCGATCCTAGTGCCTGAGTGCCAGTGCTGATAATAAGAAGTCTGAGTCCAGTCATGGAAATAACATCTCATATATATGAAGAAAGCCCATCAAGGCATTACACAATGTCACTGAGCACAAGCAGAATCAATAGCATGACCTCAACCAACAGGCCTGGTGATGGTCAGCAGACAACAATAATCAAAACAAAAGGAATACAAATAGTCAAGCACGGCCATGGGCGCGAAACTCTTCTAACAACCCCTTCGTTTCTGGATGATCAGGCCGAGTGAGCAACCCTTCGACGAGCAACTCTCTCTGCATAATGGTGTATTGAAGACCTTCGATCGAATCTTCCCATGCTCCTTCGCCGAAACAATCTTCTAGTTTCCGCTTCTTGGATTCAAACGTTAGTTTGCGCTCCTTTAGGTTAGCAAGAGCCCTGTTGAGCTGGCCTTCGGCGGCATATCTGCGAACGGTTTCTTCATCAAACCTCTTCTCACTAGCCTTCACCTGGGCTTTCAGCTTGGAGATCTATTGCATCAGCTTATCCTCCCGCTCTTTCCTGTTGGCTAGGGTGGCCTTCCAGTGCTGATTGAACTTGGATATCCTCCGATACGCTTCGTCCAAGTGTTGCTTCTTCGTGGCTAGTACATCGTCGACAACTTTGAAGTCTCGACCCATGCGCTCGCGCTCGGCTATCTGCTTAGTCAAATCTGTACCTAGCTGGTTCACCAGCTCTGTCTGTCTCTTGAAGGAATGAACGGCTTCGTTTCTCTCGCTTCTGAGCTGAGCCAATTCTTTCTCCAGTTCTTCATTTGCCCTCTTCAATTCATCTCTCTCAGCTAACACCCGATTATGTTGCTGAATGGGCACGGTGGTAGGCTCTTCAATCACTGGAGGGCTTTCCGGCTTGGCAGGAGGAAACGGCATCCCTATAGCATCTGCTCTGGCTCTGATCCAAGTCACATACGGAGGGTAGGCTTGACTATTGCTTCTCCCCAGCAATGGTTTTCCCCTCTTACTGATACTATTCCAAGCGCGCTGAAGCTTAGATAACATATCCCCCTCTAGAAGACCAGTAAGGTACAGAGATTCCTATACCTCTTCATCCTTCGGCGGAGCTCTCAAAGTATAAGCAAACTGTCGGACCAGCAGAGACGGATTATAGTTTATACATCCCTTCCTGCCTATCAAAGGCACGTTCGGAAACCCGCTGCAGCTGAAGATAATCTCGGTACCCAACCTATATCTGTCAAACAAGTCAATATCCTCCGCTGATAGACTCATCAAACGCTCGTACCACTCAGCTGTGGCTGCAGACGAAACAAAGGGACCCCTCTTAGGCAGATGACTATCAAGCCATTTATAAAGCAGGGGCACACAGCACGAGACATTCTTACCCCTCATGTTCTCGTTTTTGTAGTGGATGGAATGGTAGACATCTCCTATCAAGGTAGGGATTGGATTCCCTGATGCAAAGATGCGGAAGGCGTCGAAGTCTACAAAATCGGGCATATTGTGGAACAGAATGATGTCATATATGCACAGAGCGAGGATGGCGTTGAACACGACCCAACATCCGTCTTTGGCGCACTGCTGAGCCTTTCCCACTAAGAACTGCAAGGAGAAACCAGGAACCTTGTTCCAACTAGACAATGCCAACTCGGAGGCATCCAGATGAAGTGACGGAGCTAGACTAGCCAGATTAGGCTCAGCATCCATATGAACAAAAGGCATCTGCCTCTTGATAGGCATACCTAACAAATCAGAATACTCCTCTAGTGTGGGTGCGAGAACAAAATCCTGGAAAGTAAAGCATCTCAACGGAGGATCGTAGAACTGCAGCAGAGCGTGCAACCCATTCAACTCCAACGCATAAGGTTTACGAACCAAACTGAGCAATTTGCCGTAAGACTTTCTGAATTCATCTCTCACAGAATCATCTGCTAAAGCAATCAAACCAGTCAGCTAAACCACATCAGGGGCAGGGAGCTTGTAAGCCACGGTCTTCCTCAGAGAACCCATAACAATACAATAGGAGGCAAGAAATCCTGGATCGGGGAAAACGGTACCTGCAACACAGACACACGTTAATGAAATGCAAATGGGTATGCAAAGCAATGTAAAATGCAATCATGCAGCAGGAGATCAAGGCAACTGTGCTGTGGAGATTCTGTATCAACAAAACCATGATGCTACTCTGTCAAGAACAACCACTATCTCTGATAAGGGGAAAACCCTGGTATCGGACCACAAATCTGCTCTGTCAAGAACACACACACATAGGACCATAAATCTGCCCTGTCAAGAACAAACATCTGATAATAAGGACCTCTGATACAGGACCAAAATCTGCTCTGTCAAGAACAAACATCTGATAATAAGGACCTCTGATACAGGACCATAAATCTGCTCTGTCAAGAACAAACATCTGATAATAAGGACCTCTGATACATGACCAAAAATCTGCTCTGTCAAGAACAAACATCTGATAATAAGGACCTCTGATACAGGACCATAAATCTTCTCTGCTCTATCAAGAACAAATACACATCTCTGAATATAAGGTCCTCTGATACAGGACCAAAAATCTGCTCTGCTCTATCAAGAACAAATACACATCTCTGAATATAAGGTCCTCTGATACAGGACCAAAAACTCTGCTTTGTCAAGAACAAACATACATCTGCTGGTGAGATCCTCTGATCCCATAAATCTGTTCTGTCAAGAACCAACACATCTGATGATGAGAACCTCCGGTACCAACAAAACTGATTCACTATCAAGAAAACCAGGTAGTCTGAAGGCTAAAGTTTCCTGCAACAAACCCAAACCCTGCTCTGCTCACAGGTATGGACCTAAACTGACACAAGTTCGGAATCCTATGCGGTCATCAGCGTCGCAGACATTCAAGAGGGGCGATACGATACCCAGAAGGTGTGGCATCACCAGCTCATGAAGCGGCCTCACTCGGCTGAATCCCAAATGATCGGTCCCCAGAGTCGACAATCCTCCAAACCAACAACCCCCTCAACCCAAAGGGTTGAAAAAGAAGTCAACCGGGAGAACCTCGTCTGAGCGTGGATTTCATGAGACACTAGTTCCTGCCAAGCAAGCACGCGCCCACTAATTTCCACAACTAATGCTATGTTCACTCAAGCCTAGGTCTGGCTTCTCACTCATCAGAATGCCCCTCCCACAACAGCATAGATAATCATATCATACTGAAAAATAAAGTGCGGGAAATGAAATGCGATAAATAAACACAACCCAACAAGTAATTATACAAGCGCTAGGATTGACTCTCGCAGGGGACGTTGGATCCCCAAACTGACTCGCATACGGGATGTTGGATCCCAGGAAACTATCAAGTCCCCAGCAGAGTCGCCAGCTGTCGCTTCCGCGAAAATAAGGTGCCGGCAAAACAGAAGAGTCTCCACCTTTTGTTATTTATCCCTCAGAACGGGAAAGGAAACGATCGGAAAAACCTGACGAAAAAGGTATAAGACAAGGTCATCGCAACCATTGTCTGGGTTCGGGAGTCGGTTACGCAAGGGGAAGGTATTAGCACCCCTCACGTCCGTCGTACTCGACGGGATCCACGCTTGTTGTGTTTACTGGACGAGTTGGTTTATCTATCTACCTATCAAGGCTGGCTTAAACAGAAAAGAAAATGACTCGGCAAAGCGTCGCACTTTATGCCTACGTATTCTCATCAGAGAATAAGAAATCAGAGTCAACGTAGTTCGACCTACTACGAGTTACGGGAAAGGTGGCTCGCCAATACGTCAGTATTGTGCCTACGTACTCTCAACAGGCATGAGAGATCAGAGCTTACGTAGTTCGGGATAATACGGATTACGGGGATTCAGATTCATCTGTTTTATCGAATAGGGTTAAACAACAGTTCCAGCAGTTAGGGACAAAGCCTGTTTGCGGTGGCGCTGAAGTTTAACGACACTCTTTTCTTCAGAAAAGCTTCCTTTGAATTATGGGCCCACGGGGCAAAAGGTTTGAAGTTTGTTTTTTGTTTTTTATGAAAGAAGTGTTTTTTATTGTTGTTTGCAATTTCAATCGCACTAAAGACTATGACCTGAGAGTGAATGCGTCGCATGTCACCCAAAGGGTACCATACTAAACATCCAGACTGTTGAAAAGAAGCTTTCCAACAATCCTTTCTCAGATAGCTTAAGGCTCGTAACGTACGAAAGAAATCATTCATGATTACTGTATCTTAAGCTGTTTTGAGATGAGAAGAGAGAGGCTCAACTAAAGGGAGACTATCAAGTCCTACTGTTGTCATGCCAAGGATTCATCCTATAGTTGGGGTTTGAAACAGGGAACTCCTAGAAGTTATCATGCATAGGTTTCATCCTAAAGTTCTAATCATCCCTTCCTTATCAAAGGAAGTGAGATTCCTAAGGGATCATGTCAATGATACACAGAAACAGATAAAGTATCAGCTTAATCAGTAAACAGATATACAGTAAAATGCATGCAATGCAAGTGAGGGAGGAAATGTGTGTGGGGAAGCAGCCTCCACAAGCTCATCTCAACCTCAAGCCAGATATGAATAACTGCAATCATACAGCATAAACAACATGCTATCAAGCAGAATATAATAACAATTGTAATCATACAGAGGACATAAAATGCTATCAAGCAAAATAAACCACATGGGCAAGGGAGCAGGGCTCTACCGAATACCCGCAAGCAAAGCCATACAGTAACAATACAAGCAGATGGAGCAACTCAACCTCTAGTGCAATCATGCTCCTAGCTTAAAGTCAGTCTAGATATGAACTTATTCTAATGCATCAAACAAGTCAAACAAGACACATCAGCACAGAAAAGAAAACAGACAAGAAAGCAGATCAACCCCTCTCTTTTTCCATTCCAAGCTTCAGCTCTTCTGACAGCAAACCAGTCTTCAGACTTTAATCACCCTTCAAGGCTATCATCTTTCATGACAAGTATCAACTTGCTTCTCCAAGGTTTCAACCTATCAAACATAAGACATAAGTATCAACTTATCCAAGCTTCAGCTTCTCAGTCAACTCCACTTTCAGGCTTCACTCCTAACTGCAAGTATCAACTTGATTCCTTCAGGCTCTCCAAGCATCAATGTAAGTGTCAACTCACCCTTTATTCCTCAGCTTCAGCTTTACACTCAATCTCAATTGAATCCTCTTCATAAGCATCAACTTAGTCTTCAAGCTTCATCTCTCCTTGCTTTACCAGTATCAACTGGGTCCTCTTCTCCTATAAGCTTCAGCTTCTCAGAGTAGCCTTCAATCACATGGAAGTGTTAACTTCATCCTTCAATCTTCAAGCCTCAACTCTTCACTCAATCTTCATTGAATCTTCAAGTATCAACTTGGTCTTCAAGCTCTTTAAGCTTCAGCTGAAATGGCAATGCTCAAGGAATCATCCTCTTCCACACTCTTCAATGGAGTCCTCATCTTCAAACTCAAGTCCAACATCTTTCAAGACACTCAAACCAGAAGACAATTGATTTAATAGGATGAGTGGAAATGATAAACAACTTACTGACAACCAAAGGAAGCCTGTAAGGGTTCATCATTATGAGAGACTGGTTCCCTCAAAGTTCTACTTCCCAGATAAAGCCACTCATCCCTCCAAAGGAGGGATGTGAATATCTGAGAAGGACTTTTAGTCATCGGGAGGAATGGAAGCACAAGATGCTTTCCATATTTGTGAAAGAAGTCATTATAATTATAAGGCTCTCCCTATGGCTCCTACCTCCTAAATCTTCACAGACACCATCAGGCACAAGCAACTCCAAGCTCCAAGCAACTTCAAGCAACTTCAAGCATCCTAACCTTGTCTTCAACTTGTCTTCAATCTCAACCAAAGGCAAACAAAGCAAAACCCTAATCTAAGGGGACTAAAGAAGTTAATCTATTTGAATCAGTAAGTTAGGATCACCTAAAACCTAGTACTAAAGTTAGTCCTAACTAAAATACTAAAACCAATTGTAAAATCCTACAAAAATAACTATGGGAACCTAGGTCAATCATGACTCTATCACATTAATTTCAGAAATCAAATCATCAAATAAGACCTAGAAACAAATTCTACATTATGAGGTACTAAACCTAAACCCTAAAAGGGAGCACCTAAATATCAATCTAGAAAGCACACCTATTTTCATCACAAAAATGTGATAAAAATTCTATGGGAGAATACATGTCTAACCTAATCACACACAAAAAATTAGGATCAAAATCATCACCACATGATCACACAAAATTCCACAAAATTAGGTATCAAACATAACCATTTTAATATCAATTAAAATATAAAATTCCCATAAAATCCTAAAATACATGAAATGAAAATATTTTTTCTCTAAAAAATACTAGATTCAATAATGAGTAAAATGCAAAAAGAATGGGATTAATTGGATTAATTTTCAATTTTATATGATTTTTTCAAGAACCATGAACAAAATGAAAAAATAATGAAAATCAAAATAAAATAAACACACGCGCAGTGCAAATAGCAATGATACACAGTTCAAATAATGGATTGGGCCTTCAGAGGGGTGGGGATAACAATATTTCCACTAAGCCCGGAACCACTGATTAAATGAAACGGTGCGTTTCATAATCAGAACTCCTTCACAAATTGAAATCAAAACGTGGCCGTTGGATCACTCACTCAGTCAAAGTCCAACCCCCATCCAATGGCTCTAGAGTCATCTTCTACCTTTTGAACCTCTGAACTTCGCGCCCAGCTCCGGCCACCACCGGTGGTGCTCCGGTCACCATTCCACAACCCTAGTTCATCATAGAGTCCACCATAGGCCACGATCCCTTAATGAAACATGTCCGAAATTCCCTCACGAACTCATTCATGCCTTTAATTCTCTCTGAAACCTCAAGATTCGCCATATCCAATTCTCAACCGAAAATGGTAATACCCTAAATTGGTCACTAATTCTCAAATTAACTATCTGAAAACCTTCCTACACCGTTCTACAATGCATCTAGCACCCTAATTTATCTTGATTCTACCTAATTCATGCTAGAGGAAGAAAGTTACTAACCTAAAAATCTTGGATGAACAGATGCACTAAACCTTCAATTCAAGCTCTCCAACCTTCCAGACACGATCAATGGATCCTCTCCTTGCTTCTGTATGCAAAAGAACCGGTTGAAAGCTCCTGAATATTGAAATCCGATGGTGAGTTGCAGGTGGAAAAATTCAATTGCTCATACACGATCCAGCCACGAATTCTCTTGGATTATGATCTGGATTCAATCCCTAGCATCCATGGAAGAAGTTTCAATAAAGAAAATGGATGGAAAGTGAAGAATTTGGTGAAACCGAATTCAATTGCAAGCCAAGAAATCTCAATCTCAATCTATGCTCTCTTCTTCAATCATCACCAACCCTTGCATTGGATCACCTCTACTCAATATATAGATGATGTATGAGTGATCTAGAACCCTCTAGACCCTTCTAATGAGAGTTTCAATCTCTCATGTCATGAGATTTTCAATCACATATCATGATATGCATAGCTCTGTTTGCAGCTTGAAAACAACCTCATTCACTTCCAATTTCTCCCCTAGTGACATTTTGAAGGTGTTTAGCTTGCAAAGGGCCTTGCTCATGCCTTGATTCTATGTCTTGCACATGTTACTTATGATGTAAGTAATCACTTTTCAAAGCAAGTCCACCAATTGAATTTCAATTCAAAAATATGGCTAAACCAATGTTCTTAAAATGTTTTCTAGAGTCAAAATGATATATTACATGGCATGGTTTGGATGTGTAGGTTGAAAATATCAATTTCCAACTTTGATTCATTTAACTTATACCCTTATTTTAGGTCATTTTTGCAACTTTGAGCTACAAGCATTTCCATCATCTCATGACCTCCTTAATAGCCTTAAAACATCATTTTGAACAAGTTTTATGTTGAACATTTTTCCATTTGAAGCTTGGAAATAGGAGTTATGGCCTTATGGTTGAAATGACCTGTAATCTCCAAATGACCAAAATGCCCTTGACTTGTCAAAGCCATAACTTGAGTTCTATAAATCCTATCAAGGAGTTCTAGTACTCTATAGAAAGCTAAGAAGATAAGGAACAACATTCATGTTGACCAAAAGTTCATAGGAATCATCATTCTAGGGCAAAAGTTTGATGCAAGTTGGGTAACTTTCAAGCCCCCAGATTCACATACCTCAGATGACCTGTAACTTGTCAAAGTCATAACTTGAGTTCTACAAATCCTATCAAGGACTTCTAGTACTCAAATTAAAGCTAAGAACAAGCTATAAAACATTCATGTTGGGGGCAAGATGAGATGACAATCACATCTTGGGCTAAACTGCCTTGGAGATAGGGGTCAAACTAGGGGATTTTACACTGTCAAGCCTTAGAAACCCTAGCTTGAAACTTCTCAAACTCTTCAATCATGATGAGTTGACCTTAGAATCATCCTTATAGCATCTCAATGTATCAAACCATGATCACATGGCTCTTGAATTAGGTCTCAACCTTCTTCAAATCATCAGTTGACCTAGGGTTGACCCAATCAAACCCTAGCTGCACCAATCATGGCTGAGGCTTCTCAATCTTGCACAATGACCTATCTAGGCTTCAAAGTGATCTTCAAACCTTCTCATGAGCTCTCTAAAGACCTCAATTCCTTCTTCATGGCTTCAAAATCATCTGATGACTTCCCACGACTCTCAAGTTAGGAGACACACCCTCTTGGCTTCAATCACTCTCTCTGAGGATCTTCTAACTTCTCTGACAATGATATCAACCCTTGAACACTTGAATAACCTTCTTAGCTAGCTTCAAACTCTTGTGTAGCCCTTGATTGGTAATCATACCTCTTGATCTCCTGCATACATGTCAATGAAATGCAAATGACAATGCTAATGTGAATGAAATGAAACATAAGCTAGGTAAAGAAAAGTTGGGCAAATTTTGGGGTGCAACAGAAAATATAAATTTTGGATAGACAGAAGCATAGATCCAAAATTCCTTCACCAGATGGGGGTATACTGGTCCAAACAACCTGTCAAAATACTTAACCCATCCTTGTGCATCAATTATAGAACGAAACTCAAACCCATTTTCAGCTAAAGAGTCAAATTCCACCATGGATTCACAGAGAACTTCAAGTTTGTCCACAGGGGTTAACAATGTCCTCTTAGGTACCTTGAATGGAGTCACACCCATATTTGCTGACGTAACTGCATCCATAGTTGATTGAAATTGAGCTGTTGTAGAGGATGAGGTTGCCATTGAAGAAGATGAAGATGATTTGGACGAAGGTTTAGGGTTTTTGTGGAGAGCAAAGAGAAGACAAAAAATGCATAAAATGGTTTGTGAAGTGAAAAGTATGAATTTGGTGTGAAATGTGATATATATAGAGAAAGCAATTAGGGCAATCAAACAGACACAAAAGCACGTTTTCACATAGCAATAAATGACAATTAATGAAAAAGAATAAAAAAATCATTTCAAAACATTAATTGATTCTGACAAATTGGGGGGAAAATCAAGATTTTCACTATTCAAACCATACCTCAAATGTCTCTTTAGTAGTGTACACGCTATCTTTTCAGATTCAGAGTGACACGTGTTTGCTTGCATGTGCTTCTGAATTCTCTTGAGAAATGAAACGTTTGCCAACGTTCAGATCCTCTAAGATTGATTAGTTCAGATACACACAAATAATAATAACTTAATAAATTAAATAAATAACAGATGAAATACTTCAGAGTTTTAAACATTTTGCATCTGAGAAATTTGCTTCTGATCAATATTATTCTGGACAAAAATCCATACAAATATTTTTCAGAATAAATTTGAACCTATCTTCAGCAAGGGGTTTTGTGAAAATATCTGCCCATTGATGATCTGTATCAACAAAGGCTAAGTTTATAATACCCTTCTGAACATAGTCTCTGATGAAATGATGTTTAATTTCTATATGTTTTGCCTTAAAGTGTAAAATAGGGTTTTTAGACAAACATATAGCAGAAGTATTATCACAGAATATAGAAATATTACTTTCAAAAATCTGATAGTCTTCTAGTTGACTTTTCATCCAGAGAATCTGCGTGCTACATCCAGCAGCAGCAATATATTCTGCCTCTGTAGTTGATAGTGCAATTGTGGGTTGCTTCTTGCTGTACCAAGCGATTAGATTTCTTCCTAGAAATTGACAACTTCCAGAAGTACTTTTTCTTTCCACTCTGTCTCCAGCGTAATCAGCATCACAGAATCCAACTAAATTGAAATCATCAGATTTTCTGTAACACAAACCCACATTAGAAGTACCTTTCAGATACCTTAGAATCCTCTTAACAGCTGTTAAGTGTGATTCTCTAGGATCTGATTGGAATCTTGCACACAAGCATACACTGAACAAAATGTCAGGTCTAGAAGCAGTTAAGTAGAGAAGAGATCCTATCATACCTCTATAGAGTTTCTGATCTACTTTCTTACTTACCTCTTCCTTACCAAGTGTACTAGTTGGATGCATGGGAGTCTTTGCCATCTTACTATCAGTCATGTTAAACTTCTTCAGAAGCTCTTTAACATATTTGGTCTGATGAATGTAAGTGCACTCTGGAGTTTGGTTGACTTGAATTCCCAAAAAGAATCTCAATTCTCCCATCATGCTCATCTCAAATTATGCCTGCATACATTGAGCAAACTCCTTTCCCAGCATAACATTGGTAGATCCAAATAAAATATCATCCACATATATTTGACAAATTAAAATATCTTTCTTAAATGTTTTACAAAAGAGTGTTGTGTCCACTTTGCCTCTGATGAAATTTTTCTCCAGAAGAAAATTGCTTAATCTCTCATACCAAGCTCTGGGAGCTTGTTTTAAACCATAAAGAGATTTCTTTAGTTTGAAAACATGTTCTGGAAATTTTTCACTCTCAAAACCAGGAGGTTGGTGAACATAAACTTCTTCTTCTATAATACCATTTAGAAATGCACTTTTAACATCCATCTGATATAGAGTGATGTTATTCTGTGCAACAAAAGAAATGAGTAAACGAATAGACTCTAACCTTGCTACAGGAGCATAAGTCTCTGTATAATCAATTCCTTCTTGTTGACTATAACCTTGAGCAACAAGCCTTGCCTTATTTCTTTTAACTTCTCCTTTCTCATTAAGCTTGTTTCTGAAGACCCATTTAGTTCCAATTATGTTGAATCCTTTTGGTCTTGGAACTAAATCCCATACATTATTTCTTGTGAATTGATTGAGCTCTTCTTGCATGGCAATAATCCAGTCATTGTCTTGTAGAGCTTCATCCACAGAAGTTGGTTCAATAACTGACACCAACCTAAATAATGATGCTTCAGAAGATCTGAGAAAGGATCTTGTTCTAATGGGGTCATCCTTATTTCCAATGATCACATCCTCTGGGTGAGAGGCCTTGATTCTGGAAGATGATCCTCTAACAGTTGATTCTTCAAAAATATTCAAGTTGTTCATCTGAGAAGCTAAAGGAATTGCATCTGGAGTTGCTTCAGGTTCCTTCACTTGAGCTTTATCTGCCTCTGAGCCTTCAGAGTCTGTGAGAATTACCTCTCTATCTGCAGAAATTTCAAATTGCTTTGGCTTTTCAATGCCAAGCTTATCATCAAATCTAACATGTATAGATTCTTCCACAATCTGTGTTTCAGTATTGTATACTTTGTAGCCTTTAGAGCGTTCAGAATACCCAAGCATGAAACACTTCTGTGCTTTGGAATCAAACTTGTTAAGATTCTCTTTAGTATTCAACATACAACAAATACATCCAAAAGGATGGAAATATGAAATGGTAAGCTTTCTGTTCCTCCACAATTCACAGGGAGTCTTTTCCAGAAGAGGTCTTACAGACACTCTGTTATGAATGTAACATGCTGTGTTTATTGCTTCTGCCCAAAAGTGATTTGTCATATTAGTCTCGTTGATCATGGTTCTGGCCATTTCTTGCAGAGTTATATTTTTCCTCTCTAAAACCCCATTCTGTTGTGGAGTTCTAGGACAGGAAAAATCATGAGCAATGTCATTTTCATTAAAATATTTTTCAAAATATTTGTTTTCAAATTCACCACCATGATCACTTCTGACTTTAATAATTTTGAAATCTTTTTCATTCTGGACTTGTTTGCAGAAGTCAAAGAACACAGAATGTGACTCATCCTTGTGTTTTAAGAACTTTACCCATGTCCATCTGTTGTAATCATCAACAATGATTAATCCATACTTCTTGCCTCTGATGGATGCAGCTTTCACTGGTCCAAACAATGATTAAATCTTTTAGATTTAAAAGAAGATTTTGAAAACTTTCCTTTTTGACATGCTTCACAAAGAGCATCTGAGTTGAACTTTAGCTTAGGAAGTCCTCTGACCAGATTGAGTTTATTGATCTGAGATATACGTCTCATATTAATATGCCCCAATCTTCTTTGCCAGACCCATTGCTCATCATTAACAGACAAGAGGCGTTTAACATTTTGAACTTTAAGTTCTGAAAGATTTATTTTGTAAATGTTGTTCTTCCTCTTTCCATTAAATAGGATTGAGCCATCCTTGTGACTAATAGCTTTACAACATTGTTGATTATAGATTATATCATAACCATTGTCACTTAATTGACTTATGGACAATAGATTATCCTTTAATCCATCGACAAGAAGAACATTAGATATAGAGGGAAGGTTACCATTACCAATAGTACCAGAGCCAATGATCTTGCCCTTCTGATTCCCTCCAAACTTCACTTCTCCTCCAGATTTAAGCTCCAGGCTTTGGAACATAAACCTTTCTCCCGTCATGTGACGTGAGCAGCCAGAGTCCAGGTACCATGACTGGCGTCTTGACTTTTCTGCTAAAAACATCTGCAACAGGGATAATCTTATCCTTAGGTACCCAGATCTTTTTGGGTCCTTTTTGGTTGCTGCCTTGAAAGATGGTCTGAACTTCTGTCTTTCTACAACAGTTTTGTTCTGACTTACTTTTGGCTTAAACACAGGAACGTTCTGATCAGAACGTGTGTGTTTAATGTCATTCAGATAACCAAACTTGAAATGAGAGTACAAGGGAGTTTTCTTAATAACAAATTTATCAACATGCATTGGATTTAAATCCTTTCCAGAGGAAGATTCATATCCAATTCCTTTCCTGTTATTTCTGCTAACCCCATAGATCATAGAAGCCATCTTGCTTCTGTCTATGCTTTTAGCAAGAAATTTCTGAAAGCTAAAGTCATATTCTTCTAAAATATTTTTGCATTTAGACTTACTTTCAGATTCAGAGTTTTGTTGAGCTATTTCAAAATTGGCTTTCATTTTCAAATTATTTTCTTTTAGCTCAGCAATTTCTGATCTTAACAGATTATTCTCAGAGCCAAGATTGCACTTAAGCTTCCTGCATTTGAGCTTAATCTGATTATAATTTTTCAGGACTTCAGATAAGACTTTAATAAGCTCTTCCCTAGTGAGATCAGAAAGTACCTCTTCTGAGTCAGATTCAGAATTAGACTCAGATGCAGATGATTCTTCATTTTGATCTTCAATGCCTGCCATCAGAGCCATATTGACGCATTCATCTTCAGATTCTGATGAGGATCCAGATTCATCAGAGTCATCCCATGTAGCCATTAGAACTTTCTTCTTGTGCTCAGGCTTTCTTCTGGGCTTTTCTTTCTGAAGCTTTGGACATTCATTTTTGTAATGACCAGGTTGTTTGCATTCAAAATAAACAACTTCCTTCTTTCCAGATCTTTTTGGTCCAGAGGACTCCTTGCGCTGATCTGGCTTTTTGAAGTTCTTGAACTTCCTCTGCTTGTGCTTCCAGAGTTTGTTGATTCTTCTGGACAACAAGGATAGTTCATCTTCTTCTTCAGAAGAAGAAGATTCTTCAGAGCTTTCTTCTAACACCTGCAGAGCATTCACAAATTTGTTAGATTTTAAGGCAATAGACTTACCTTTATTTTGAGGCTCATCTTCCTCAAGTTCAATTTCATGGCTCCTAAGAGAGCTGATTAGCTCCTCCAGAGTGATCTTGTTCAGATCCTTGGCAAGCTTCAGAGCAGTGACCATAGGTCTCCATCTGATAGGCAAGCTTCTGATGATCTTCTTCACATGATCAGCAGTTGAGTAGCCTTTGTCCAGAACTTTTAGACCAGCTGTAAGGATATGAAATCTAGAGAACATAGTTTCAATAGACTCAGATTCTTCCATCTTGAACGCTTCATACTTCTGTATTAACGCCAGAGCCTTGGTCTCTTTCACTTGAAGGTTTCCTTCATGAGTCATCTTCAAGGACTCAAACATGTCAAATGCAGTTTCTTTATTATTGATCTTCTCATACTCAGTGTGAGATATTGCATTTAACATGATTTTTCTAGCCTTGTGGTGATTTCTAAACTCCTTCTTTTAGGCTTCAGTCATAGATTTTCTGTCTACTTTCCTGCCATTCCCATCAGTGGGATGAACATATCCATCTATGACCAAGTCCCATAAATCAGCATCATAACCAAGGAAGAAACTTTCTATCCTGTCCTTCCAATAATCAAATTTCTCCCCATCAAACATAGGGGGTTTAGTGCTAATTCTGTCCCTTTCTTCATATCTATTGTTACTGTTAGATGTTGAAGTTTCAGCCATAATAACAACCAAATATATATCAAAGTTTTTCTCACTGGATCTTTTCTGTCACTGTGAAGTGGTAGCACACACAGAACCGGAGCTCTGATGCCAACTGAAGGTGAGAAAATACTTAGAAGGGAGGTTGAATAAGTATGTAGAAAAAACATAGAAATAAAAACTCAAGTATTTTTATCCTGTTTCATTGAACTCAACTACTCCAGTCCACCCTATCAAGAGTGATTTGCCTTTCTCAAACAAGGACTTAATCCACTATTAAATCAACTGATTACAATAGTAAGCACTAAGAACAACTGTTCATAGTCTTCTCAAGAACTACTGATCCTAACTGGATCTTCTTAAGGTTCTTTTACAATCAAATGTAATAATAATACAAGTGTTTAATTTGCTTCTAATAAAGCTTTATCACAACTGTGATTTTTCACTTAAGATGAAGAACAATGAAATAAATTCAGCAAATGAGTATAAGTTGTATGAGAGCTTGTAATGAATTCTTTCAAGTATTTCGTCAACTGAAGAAGATGAATAGAGTCTTGCTTTTATAGGCACAGACGTCCAAGAGCTTTTCATGTTGAAGGTTGTGTACAAAAGGTCTGAGCCTTTTTGTCTTCACATCACATGACCTTTCCTAGAAGTAGAATGCACAGAAAAATCTTTTTTGTCTGTGTTCTTGTGTCTAGCATAAATGAGGAAAGAGTCGTTTGGTCATTCCAACGGGCATAACTTTGAATTCTTCTTCAACAAGTTTCAAAAAGTATCATCAGAGTTTGGATTGATCAGAGCCTTTTGATGTTCATCAGAGTTTGCTGAATCAGAGTCTATGCAGCAGGTGTGCTTTCAGTGTGTAATTGTTCAGAGCAGAGTTTGGGATCAGATCCTCAGTACTGGCAGCGTTAGTACTATCAGAGTCTTCTGAAACAACTGTGCTTGAAACTCTTCATACAGAATTCTTCAATGCTTCTGGCTTCTGCTTCAGATTCTTCTGTAGCTTCTGCTTCAGATCCTTCTGTAGACTGAACTCAGAATCTTCTGGAGGCAGCGTTCAGAATCTTCTAACAGAAGCTTCTGATGCTTCAGAGCCTTGCATATTTTTCATGTTCAGATCTAATTTGCTTCCAGAAAGATATTCACTTTAATATCTGCAGTAAACATTCTTAAACAAAGTTTAGAGTATATAAATCTTGAATACAAAATTTCATAAGAGTTATTATCAAAGCATAGAGATATTGTTAAGAACCAATATGTGTTCTAACACTAATCATTAGGTTTCCATTAGAACCTTTAGATAGATGATTCTTCTTTGAATGCTTTGCATTCATTCAATTCTTCCATGAATGGTTGAGTGTCATGATGGATAACCTTGGTATACATCATGCTTCCCATGATTCAATTCTTCCATGAATGGTTGAGTGTCATGATGGATACCCTTGGTATACATCATGCTTCCCATGATTCAATTCTTCCATGAATGGTTGAGTGTCATGATGGGTACCTTTGGTATACATCATGCTTCCCATGATTGATTCAATTCTTCCATAAATGGTTGAGTGTCATGATGTATACCATTGGTATACATCATGCTTCCCATGATTGATTCAATTCTTCCATGAATGGTTGAGTGTCATGATGGATACCTTTGGTATACATCATGCTTCCCATAATTTCAATTCTTCCATGAATGGTTGAGTGTCATGATGGATACCCTTGGTATACATCATGCTTCCCATGATTATAATTCTTCCATGAATGGTTGAGTGTCATGATGGATACCTTTGGTATACATCATGTTTCCCTTCATCAAATTTCATCTTTGGTTGAATGCCTTGATGTATTCCTTTGGTTTAAATCATGCCTGCATCCATCCGTCAATTTCCTTTTCTCTAGGATTAGATGCCTTGTTTGATTATCTTTGAATGATTCCCTTACATGTCATATTGTTCATCTCTTCATTCATGATTGTTTGACATTGCTTGATGCATTAGGATAGTCTCATGTGTAGAGTACTTTAAGCTTAGGCGCATGACTGCACTGAAAGGTTGAGCTGAGCTCCCTTTGCTTGTTTGCTTTAGAGGTTGAGTGTTCTCCCTCTGCTTGAGTGTTGTTTTCCCTTTTCTAACTGATGTGTTTGCATATAAAGGTTGAGGTGACCCTCCCTTTGCTTGTCTGTTTTTGTTTGTTCTCTTTGCTTGATTGCTTAGAGGTTGAGTTTCTCCCTCTGCTTGTATTGCCGCATCCCATTTGCATCTTTACTGTCTGCTTTTCTGTTTTATCTGCTTTATGATTTTGGCAGTTGTTTTTCTGTTTCCCATTGACATGATCCCTTAGGGTTCTCACTTCCTTTGATAAGGATAGTGATGATAGACTGTTAGGTTGAAACCTTTGCATGATAACATCTAGGAGTTCCCTGTTTCAAACTCACCCAATAGGATGAATCCATTGCATGACAACAGTAGGAATCTTGATAGTCTCCCCTGTAGTCCTTTCTCCTTCTCATCTCCAAAACAACAGTAAAATATGTAATAAAGGCAAGTTGGTACAGTACGTTACGAGCCTTAAGTCACTTAGGAAATGATTGTTGAAGGGTCACTCTTCAATAGTCAGGATGTTTAGCCTGGCACCCTTAGGGTGGCATGCGACGCATTCACTCCTAAGTCATAGTCTCTAGTGCAGTACGAACTACAAACATCCATAAAAAACACTTCTTCCATAAAATACAGAAAACAAATATCAAATCTCTTTTGCCCCGAGAGCCCTTAATTCAGGAAAACATTCTGATGAAAAGAGTGTCGTTAACTCCCAGTTCTACCGCAAGCGGTAACGCACGAGTCTCCGACGAGCGAGCTGCATACACCAAATTGCTGGAACTGTTTGTTAACCCTACTCGAAAAAACAGATGAATCTAAACCCCGTTTTTCATAGTAACCCGAACTATGTTCGCTCTGATTTCTCTGATGAGAATACGTAGGCACAAGATGCGATATCTTGGCGAGCAACCTTCTCTTCACCCGTAGTTAGTCGAACTACGTTGACTCTGATTTCTCGTTCTCTGACGAGAATACGTAGGCACGAAGCGCGATGCTTTGCTGAGTCATTTTTCTTTTCTTTTCAGACCAGCCTTGATAGGTAGATAATTAAACCAACCCGTCAGATAAACACAACAAGCATGGATCCCGTTGAGTAAAATGGACGTGAGGGATGCTAATACCTTCCCCTTATGTAACCGACTCCCAAACTCAGACTTGGTTGCGATGACCTTGTCTTATACCTTTTCGTCAGGTTTTTCCGATCATTTCCTTTCCCTTTCTGTGGGATAAATAACGAAAGGTGGCGACTCTTCTGTTTTGCCAGCACCTTATTTTTGCGGTAGCGACAGTTGGCGACTCTGCTGGGGACTCTTGTTCCCTATGCGAGTCAATCCTAACGCTTGCGTGTTTATCTGTTGGGTTTGCATTTATTTATCGCATTTTACTTTCCGCACTTTATTTTCAGTATAATATGATTATTTTTTGTGTTGTTATGGGAGGGAGATTCTGATGAGTGATAAGCCAGACCCAGGCTTGAGTGTATACCTAGCATTAGTTGTGGAAAGTAGTGGGTGCGTGCATGCTTTGCATGTACGAGTGTCCCGTAAAATCCGCGCTCAGACGAGATTCTCTTGGTTGACTTCTTTTCCAGCCCTTTGGGTTTAGGGGTTGTTGGTTTGGAGGGTTGTCGACTCTGGGAACCGATCATTTGTGACTCAGCTATGTGAGGCCTTTTTAGGGAGTGATGATTCCAAACCAGAAATGGTGGACGTATCATCATTTCGTGAAATTCTGTGATGCTGGGAAACGCATAGGATGTCATATCTTGTTAGTGGATAGGATTCATACCTGTGAGCGGGGCTGGGCTATTCAGGGAACTGTTACCTTCAGACAACCTGGTTTTCTCTTGATAGTTTGAATCAGTATCATTGATATCAGTGGGTCCTAATTATCAGAGATGTGTTATACTCGCGCCGAAGCAGAATTTTGGTCCTTCTCAACCAACAGCACAGTCATCTTGATCTCCTGCCACATGTTTGCATTTTTGCATTTTTGCATTCTCATTCGCATTTCATTAACGTGTGTCTGTGTTGCAGGTGCATACTTCATCCCTGATTCTAGTGATCTTGCTTCCCTTGCCATTATGGAAACTCTGAAGAGAATTATTGCATACAAATTTCCTACACCAGATGTTAGTGCCATCCTGAGTTTGAAGACCCTGGCTGATGAGACAGTTTTGGCAAATTTCAGGTAGACATATGGGAGGTTGTTGGAGTATGTTTGTAAGCCCTCCGCCCACAAGATCAGTGGTTTGTACACGTTGCTACAGTTTTATGAGGCTCCGATGAGATGCTTCGTGTTTCCCGACTTTGTTTTGGCCCCTACTCTAGAGGAGTATGCTGAATTGATAGGCATTCCTGTTAAGGATCAAATGCCTTTTCACCATGTTGACACTGAGCCCAAGTTAGCTGACCTTGCAGCTATCTTGCATTTGGAGGAGACTGAATTGAGGAGAGAGTTCACTCGGTGGAACAAAATGTATGGCTTCCCTCTATCTTTTATGGTGGAAAAAGCTCAGAAGTTTGCTAAGAAAGGTCGTTGGGACGTGTTCAATGCTATTCTGGCTTTGTGTATATACGGGATTGTGTTGTTCCCGAATGTTCCGAAATTTGTAGATGTAGATGCTTTCTACTTGCTTGCCTCGGGGAATCCGGTTCCCACTTTGCTTGGTGATTTGTATCATTATGTCCACTACAAGAATGAGAACAGGAGAGGGAAAATAATGTCCTGCTGCACTCCTTTGTTATACAGGTGGTTTGATAGCCACATGCCCAAGAAGGGTCCTTTCGTTTCTTCTGCCAACACAGCCGAGTGGTCTGAACGCCTGATGGCTTTATCAGCCAAAGACATAACCTAGTTTGACCGGGATACGCTTGGGACTGAGATTGCTTATAGTTGCAGTGGATTCCCTAATATTCCGTTGATTGGACGTAAGGGATGTATTAACTATAACCCGACCTTGTTGATCAGACAGTTCGGGTACGCCTTGAGAGGTCCACCGAAGGATGAGGAGGTGCAGGAATCTCTGTACCTCAATGGGTTGCTTGATAGTGACATGCTGACCAAGCTGGAGCATGCTTGGACTAACATCCACAGACGAGGAAAGACACTGTTGGGTAAGAGCAACAACCAGGCTTATGAGCCTTATCGGGGTTAGGTTCAGGCTAGAGCAAAACAGTCTTTGATGCCATTTTCTCCAGTGGCTCCTCCAGTTCCCCTCGTGAATGAGGAACCAACCACAGTGGACATCCAGAAGTATGAGCAGGTAGTGGCTGAACAGGAAGAGTTGAAGAAGGCCAACGAGGAGTTGAAAAAAGAACTTGTTCAACTTAGAAGCGAGAGGAACGAAGCCGTCTATTCCTTCAAAAAAACAGACCGAGCTGGTGGACCGGCTAGGCACAGACTTGACCAAACAGAAGGCTGAGCATGAACGCTTAGGTTTGGATTTCATAGTTGTTAACGGTGTCCTCGCCACTAAAAAGCAAGACCTGGATAGGGTGTATCTGAAGTTATCCAAATACGAGACATTGTGGAACAACACCCTAACCAAGCACAAAGAGTGAGAGGAGAAGCTTAAGCAAAAAATAGGCAAGCTAGAGGCCTAGATTGAGATCAAGGACAAGATAGAGGCTGAAGCATCACTTTGACGAGACGTTCAGTACAGATTGGTTGAAACCAAGGCAAACCTGCAGGATTGTCAACTCAGAGCTGATGCTAAGAGGTGCAGAGTGGAGGACTTCTCTCTGGAGAAGGTGCTTGTGGGGACGTTGCCAAGGATCTCCAAGACACCATCAGGCAGAGGGATCTGCTGATCCGGGGTCTGCTCACCAAGCCTGGCCATCCCTCTACGAAGAAGTTATTGGAAAATTTCCGTGCCCGTAGCCGCACTTGATTTCCTTGTATTTCTTTGTATCTTGTATGAATTGATATGCTGACCACCACAAGGCTTGTTAGTTGGGGTCACACCTTTTGCTTCAGTTTTATTCGATTACAGTTGTACGCTGCCCGCGTGGGTTTTTTCAGATATATATGAGGATTTCTTTCCATGATTGGATGTCAGAATTTATTTGTCTGGGAAACTAGAATCAGGGGGAACCTCTCCCTAGGCACAGACACACGTTTCCACTTGCATAATCATTTTGCATAGCATGCACCTCTGGCTTATTTACCTAACCCTCTATGTTTACAGGTTGTTTCAGGATTGTCTCAGGTTGATCCGAGCAATGGAACAGGTACAAGCGGAACTGAAGGACGTTCAGAGCTAGCTGAGGTAGGTTATGGGGGACATGCAAGCATTGCACTAGAATCAAGACGCCCTCAAAGAGGAGAACAACCAGCTGAAGAGTCAGGTGGGCTTGATGGCAGAAGTGTTAAGGAACATACTCAGAAGAGAATGTGAGCAAATGCCAGAAGATGTAGTCGGCGTACTCGCTCCACAGGTGTCTGAAGAACCTGCACCAAGGCATGATAGGCCTAAAAGACCCTCTGCACAGCTTGAAGCTCAAAATGTTTCCCGTCAGCGGCCACGTCCGGTTCCTCAAGACAAACCCAGAAGACATGGTCAAAAGATGAAACTATCTGACAGAATCCTCGATCCAATCCCTTTGGATTATGACCAGTTGGTGCAACTCTTGCTCCAACTTCAGTTGGTTAAACCTCGAACTTTGGCTTCATTGACTGGACAGCCACCACCCGACTGGGACGTAAACGTCCGTTGCGAATTCCACTATGGAGCACCGGGGCACAATGTAACGAACTGTAAAGCTTTTAAGCATAAGTTTCAAGACTTGATTGATTCAAGAGCAATTGAATTCGTGTCGGGCGGCACGAGAGCATCAGACAAATTCATCCCTTATCATGCAAAGGAGATGGATGTTTCCATTACCTCACCTGAAGTTGAGAAAGACCAGGAGTTTGTCCTGCGGTCTTTGAAGTCTGAATTGTCTTGCCCGCATTTTTTTCCTATTCCTGGATCGAGCTTAAGGATGAAAGCCCCTGAACAGAGAGAATCCTCACTAGTTCAGACCTCGTCTTCAGATCTTTCTGTCGTTCAGAATCAGCAACCTCTTGCTCCGTTACAGCAAAACTATCAGAGCCCGAATCAGAGTCGACCTCACAACAACCGTTTGTCTGATTGAGTCTGAAGACTTTGAAGGGTCGCTCTTCTCAGCAGTAAATCAAGTGTGAAATCCCAGTTCCTAGAAGCTGGCAATCTGCATTTTTTTCATGACATTTCTTTACATTTGTAGTTTCTTTCCTGTTTAATTGCAAATTTCGTTTGTAAAGCATGTTGTTTTTCAATTGATATTGATAATGAAATAAATATGCATGTTTTGAACTAATCCATTCGTGTTCACTCTATTGCTTTCTTTTATTTCGAGCGCTTGTTTAAGTGGAATTCGGGGAGGATGACGGAATCCAACGATGCGTAAGCTTCCGATGCTATGATTTTGAATAAAAACTTGTTGATGATGTACAGTCATTGTTTCAATCCACAAACACCGGAGATATAAGGAAGATAATCCCTTGTTAACTCCTTTGAGCCGAGTAGTAGGAGTTTCTTTCTGAAGATGGAAAACCCTCAATCTTAACTTGTGGCAGGGTAGGTGTTAGTTGATTTGACCAAGCGTTCAAATTACAAAAGAAGTGTCCGTTCGAGGATCAATCACACCGCTATAGGTCGTACCTAAAAAAACCATGATGGTTAAACCTGGTCGATCAGGAGTGAAACAGTCACAATCTCTTTAACAAGTCAGGCGAGCCGTTGTCATGCGATTTGTTCAAATAAAAAAAAGAGAATCAAAGGAAAAGCCCGCTAAGTCGAATCTTGCAAACAAGCGACTTAGGCAAAAATTAGGGTACCCCGCTGGACATCAAAGTTGGAGAAACTCTGAAGAGTTAGTCCAGGCAAAAGTTAGGGGAAAACGAAAAATGAAAAAATGAAAAAATGAAAGGCGGAAAGGATTATGAAAGAAAAATCCTCAAACAAGAACGAAATCGTGTGGCTCCGAACGCCAAAAGACGAAAAGAGAGTGATTGTCACTTCGAAAAAGTGTAATTTCTTGAACTACCACTCAACCTTTGAAAGGTGAACGCTAAAGTCGAATTAGCTGAACGTAGGATCGGAGAACATCAAGGAGAATGGGTGGGTTAAAATGAATTTTGAGCCTATATCCTTTCCTTCTTAAACCGTGAACCTGACCACGTTACAACCTTTAAAAGTCCTAATTGAGATAGGTTTGTTTCGAAGGCATACTTCGGTGAAGATCGCATCGAAACTGACTCCTATAAAGGATTCCCATTATAGCATTGTACTAATACTGACATGTTGATGAATGATTTCATACATTTTATGTCATAAAATTTTGTCCAGTGAACAGGAATGAATTTTCAAAACTTCCATATGCATTGCATTTGATATGTCTTTTATGCAGAACAGTTTGTTTTACTTACGAGTTAGCGCTTGACAGCGGGAATGTTTCCACGATGGAAAGATTTGATCAGGACAGAATGCAGAACGTCAGAATATTCTGGTGAATCGGGGCAAGCTATGTCAAATGATCACGGCATGGGAGTTAGTCATCCAGAAGTCAGTTAATCCGGGGCAATCAGGTCGAGATTTGATGAATCTCTCACAGCCAAGGATCATCTCCCCACAGATCTGCCCATGAGGGGCAAAGTCGTGACAAGGCTGGGGCAGGCCACCCCGAGAGCGCCGAAGTCATCCTTATCCTGAAGGTGATTAACTTGAAGCACCTTTGTAGAGGTTCAAAGGGCTGAAACCGTCCGTATCAAACCACCAGATGCCATAAATCTCAGGTTTCCTTTCAAGAGGAAGTTACGAAGATCCCACAGGCTGGGACAAAAGCTGAAAGCGAAGGAATCATTCCTCTCCGTATCTACAGAGTTTGTCAGAAGTTGCTGAGATTCTGGGGCAAGCCATTGCGAGTTCGTTTCATGGCATGTTTTTCTAAACAGGATGACTCCTTCTTCCCCAGCAGGTTCAGTTGTGTTTCCCCACAGAATCTTAACATGAGGCTGTGAGCATTGATGTGTCTCCCCAAGCGGAGATAGATTCTCCTCAACCAGATGCATCCTAGGCAGGATCATCATTTCCCCAACTGAGTCATACGCAGAAGTGTATACTTGTTCCCAGCAGTGGGTCAATAGGCAGTTTTCTCGTAGAAGACTATCCGCAAGTGTTTAGCTCTCGATAGTTTAGACTGAAGTCTCCAGCAGAGTTAAAATTCCCCACAGAGTTATGTTTTCAACGGCAGGTAGGATTTATTCCAGCGTCTGGTTGCATATCCCTAGCCGAGTTTGCAGTCCCCCAAGAGAGCCGAGTCCTTGGAAGTCGTTCAAGCCGTTATTGGTTTTCCCCAGTAGAGCATTTGAGTAGTTGTTGCCATACTTCCCCATCGGAGTTCGTGTCTCCAGGAAGATTCTATCTGCGAAGGCCGTGCAGTTTATTTCGGCGATTGAAATCGTTTCCTCAGCAGTTTGTGGTTCGTATACTCAGTTGAGCGAGTACAGGCTCTCGTAGAACTTTGTCCCCTGTGTTGCACCCCAAAATTTGCCTAACCTTGCTTTACCTAGCTTGTGTTTCATTACATTCATTCTAGTATTTTCATCTGCATTTCATTGACATGTATGCAGGAGATCAAGAGGTATGACTACCAACAAAGGGCTACACAAGACTATGAAGCTAGCTAAGAGGGTTATTCAAGTGTTCAAGGGTTGATATCCTCACCAAAGAAGTCTAAGATCCTCAGAAAGAGTGATTGTAGCCAAGTGTGTATGTCTCCTGACTTGAGGGTTGTGGGAAGATCATCAGATGATTCTGAAGCCATGAAGTTGAACTTGAGACCTTGAGAGAGCTCATGAGAAGTATTGAAGTTCATTTTGAAGCCTAGACAGGTCATTATGCAAAAGATATGAAGTATAACCAAGATGGGTGCAACTAGGGTTTCATTTGGTCAACCCTAGGTTAACTGATGATTTGAAGAAGGTTGAGACCTAATTCCAAAGCCATGTGATCATGGATTGATGTATTGAAATGCCCAAGGGATGATTCCAAGGTCAACTCATCATGAATTAAGAGTGTGAGGGGCTCCTAAGCTAGGGTTGCTATGCTTGACAGTGTAAAATCCCCTGGTTTAATGCCTAACTTCAAGACCACATAACTCAAGATGGGATTTTCATCTCACCTTGACCCTAACATGATTGTTGTAGGGCATGATCATAGCTTTAATTTGAGTACTATAAGTCCTTGATAGGTGTTGCACCCCAAAATTTGCCCAACATTTCTTCACCTAGCTTAGGTTTCATTTCATTCACATTAGCATTATCATTTGCATTTCATTGACATGTATGAAGGAGATCAAGAGGTATGATTACAAATCAAGAGCTACACAAGACTATGAAGCTAGCTAAGAAGGTTATTCAAGTGTTCAAGGGTTGATATCCTTGTCAGAGAAGTTAAAAGATCCTCAGAGAGAGTGATTGAAACCAAGAGTGTGTGTCTCCTAACTTGAAAGTTGTGGAAAGCCATCAGATGATTCTGAAGCCATGAAGTTGGACTTGAGGTCTTGAGAGGGCTCATGATAAGTGTTGAAGATCACTTTGAAGCCTAGACAGGTCATTATTCAAGATTAAGAAGCCTCAGCCATGAGTGGTGTAATTAGGGTTTGACTGGGTCAACCCTAGGTCAATTGATGATTTGGGGAAAGTTTGAGGCCTAATTCAAGAGCCATGTGATCATGGAGTGATACATTGAGATGTTATAAGGATGATTCCAAGGTCAACTCATCATGATTGAAGAGTTTGAGAAGTTTCAAGCTAGGGTTTCTAAGGCTTGACAGTGTAAAATCCCCTAGTTTGACCCCTGACTTCAAGACTATTTAGCTCAAGATGTGAGTGTCATATCATCTTGCCCCAAACATGAATGTTTCAGATCATGATCCTAGCTTTATTTTGAGTACTAGAACTCCTTGATAGGGTTTATAGAACTCAAGTTATGACTTTGACAAGTTACAGGTCATCTGAGGTATGTGAATTTGGAGCTTGAAAGTTGTCCAACTTGCATGAAACGTTTGCCCTAGAAGGATGATTCCTATGAACTTTTGGTCAACATGAATGTTGTTACTTATCCTCTTAGCTTTCTATAGAGTACTAGAAGTCCTTGATAGGATTTGTAGAACTCAAGTTATGGCTTTGACAAGTCAAGGGTATTTTGGTCATTTGGAGATTACAGGTCATTTCAATCATAAGGCCATAACTCCTATTTGCAAGCTTCAAATGGGAAAATGTTCAACATCAAACTTGTTCAAAATGATGTTTTAAGGCTAGCCAATAGGTCATGAGAGCTTGGAATAGCTTGCTTCACAAAATCACAAAAATGGCCTAAAATAAGGATGAATTTCAAATGAACCAAAGATGGAAATTGGGTTTTTTTGATCTACATGTCCAAACCAAGCCATATGACATACCAATTTGATTGTAAAACACATTTTAAGAACATTTACACTGCCACAATTTTGGATTGAGTTTAATTTGAGGACTTGCTTTGAAAAGTGGTTACTTACATCATAAGTAACAATTGCCAAACCAATATGCAAGGCATAACCAAGGCTCCTTTCAATCCAAACACTTGCATAATCTCATTTGGAGAGAATTTGGATGAAAAGAATGATGAATACAAGCTGATGCAAGGACTGTCTTGAGTATACCATGAGATTGGATTTTCAAGTGAAGTGAGATATTGAATTTCTCATTAGAGTGATCTAGAACTTTCTAGATCATTCATTCATGTTCTATATAAACATATGAAGGGATTCAGGGCCAAGGTTGGTGAGGATTGAGAGAGGAGAGTGAGATTGCACTCTGAAATTTCCCATTGCAAATCCAAATCTGTTACAAGGTTAGAGGCCATTTCAGTCCAAGAAATTGATCCCAATAGCTTGCTCTGAGGTTGGTGATTGATCCCAGATCAAATTCAAGGCCAAGTTGTGGAGGAATCGTGAAGTAGCCATTGGAGTTGGAAGCTTGCAACTCAGAATTGGTTTCAAGAATCTAGGGCATTTCAATTCTTTTCTTTGCATACAGAAGCTTGGTTATGCTCCATTGAAGGATTCTGCAAGATCTTGAGGGTTGATTTGAAGATTCAACCATTCTATTTGCTTAATTTTACCAGGTATGCAGTTCTTCTTCCATGGCTCAAATTAGGTAGAATCAATGGGAATTATTGTGTTAGATGCATTGTAGATTGATGTAGGAAGGTTTTTGGATCATCAATTTGGAGATTAGTGACCAATTAGGGTTGTTCCAATTTTCGGTTGAGATTGTGTTCTTGCAAATCTTGAGTTTTTAGAATGAATTAATGGCATGAATGGATTCCTGAGGAAATTTGGGACAAGATTCATCAAGGAATCGTGGCCAATGGTGGATTCTATAGAGAGTTAGGGTTGTGGAAGGTTGATCGGAGAATGTCACCGGCGGTGACCCTAGCGCGCGCAGGTGGACTGAGTTCAGAGATTCAAATTGGGGAAGATGACTTGATAGCCATTGGATCTTAAGTGGACTTTGACTGGGGACCTCAACCAACGGCCACGCGTGAAAGAAAGTTTGTGAAGGATTTCTGAATTATAATGAAACACAGCGTTTCATTTATTTGCTGGTTTTGGGCTTAAGTCATAGTTGATACTCACACCCCCCCCTTATGGCCCAATCACCAAAATGAACAGATTTTTCATGCTATTCACACCATGCGCCTTTCATTTTATTTTGATTTTATTTTTATTTTTCATTTTATTCATAGTTATTGGAAAATTCATAAAAAATGGAAAAATAACTCAATTAATCCCATTCTTTTTGCCATGGATTCATAATTGAATCTAGTATTTTTTAGATAAAAAATATTAATATTCCATGTATTTTCTGATTTTATGGGATTTTTTACATTTTAATTGACATTAAAATAATCATGGTTGATGCTTGATCTTGTTGAATTTGGTTTGATCATGTGATGATGATGTTGGCCTTGATTTTTTGTGAGTAGCTAGAATAGATATGCATGTTCCCCCTAGATTTTTCTCACATTTTTGTGATGAATGTAAGTGGTAGTCTTAGGTTGAAACTTTAAGAACTCCATTTTTAGGGTTTATGGTTGATACCTTGTGGTTTAGATTTTATTTTTGGAACTAGGTGGATGATTCAACCTCTGATTTTTGTATGGTAGATTCATGATGGAATTAAGATCCCTTAGGAATTTTTGTAGGAATTTACAATGTAGTTTACTATTTTTGTTTGATTTTAGTTTAGGTGCTAACTTTAGATGATTCTAAGGCACTAGTTCAACTAGATTGACTTCCTTAGTCCCCTTAGATTAGGATTTTGTTTCTCTTGCTCTTGGATGAGGTTGAAGGCAATTTTAAGATGTAATGGATTGCTTGAAGAAGCTTGGATGTGAAGATCTTCCCTTCTTTTGGTGTAGTGTTGGTTAGGTGCTAAGATTAGGGTTTGTAGGCAGAGCTTCTAGATAGATTCTCTTCCTTCATAAACATGGAAGATGTTGATCACTTCCATTATTCCCTATGATGTAAGGTCCCCTTGTAAAGGCCTCATCCCTCCTTTGGTAGGATGTGTGGCTCTTTGCAAGTTGGTAGAACCTTTGAGGGTCCCCTTCTCTGATGATAGGATGCTTAGTGGTGACCTTTGGTCTTCACTCTGCTACCAATCATCCAAACTTTGCTCTTGTTAGATGAATCTTTATCCCTTGCTAGAGGATGGAGTTCCTTTCTTGAAGAGATTGAGGGGTAGGAGTTGATACTTCTTTGTGTTTGAAGATTACACTTAGGAGCTGAAGCTTGCAGATCAGGGAAAGCAAGTTGATACTGGTAAAGAGGAGAGAGCTGAAGCTTGAAGACCAAGTTGACACTTATGAAGAAGATCAAATTGGAATTGAGTGAGGAGCTGAGGCTTGAAGAAGAAAGATTAAGTTGATACTTAGGTTGATATATTGAGAGCCTGAAGGAGCCAAGTTGACACTTGGTATTAGGGGTGAAGCCTGAAGGTGGAATTTATTGAAGAACTGAGGCTTGAGGGAGAGAGAATAAGTTGATACTTATGTGGATGTATGAGAAGCAAGTTGACACTTGCCATTGAAGATGATAGCCTTGAAGGGTGGTTGAGGACTGATGATTGGACTGATGTCAGAGGAGCTTTGCTGAGAAGTTGTAGGGGTGGTTGATCTGCTTTCTTTTCTGTCTGTTTCTTTCTGTGCAACTGTATTGATGTGACTTGTTTGATTTGCTTGATGCATTATAATAAGTTCATATTTAGATTGTAATAAGCTAGGAGCATGATTGCACTAGAGGTTGAGTTGCTCCCTCTGCTTGTATTGTTACTGTATGGCTTTGCTTGCTGGTATTCGGTAGAGCCCAGCTCCCTTGCCTATGTGGTCTGTTGTGTTTGCTTGATGGCATTTTATTTCATTTCCTCTGTATGATTACAGTCACTCATATTTTGCTTGATGGCATTTTATTTCATTTCCTCTGTATGATTACAGTTGCTCATATCTTGCTTGATAGCATGTTTTTTCCTCTGTATGATTGCAACTATTCATATCTGGCTTGAGGTTGAGATGAGCTTGTGGAGGCTGATGCCCCACACACATTTCCTCCCTCACTTGCATTGCATGCATTGTACAGTTGTTTACTGTTTACTGTTTAAGCTGATGCTTTATCTGTTTCTGTTATCATTGATATGATCCCCTAGGACTCTCACTTCCTTTGACAAGGAAGTGATGATTAGAACTTTAGGTTGAAACCTATGCATGATAACTTCTAGGAGTCCCCTGTGTCAAACCTCAACCATAGGATGAATCCTTGGCATGACAACATTAGGACTTGATAGTCTCCTCTTAGTTGAACCTGTTCGTTCTCTCTTCTCATCTCAAAACAAATTAAAATACATTAATAAAGGTTAACTGATGTCGTACGTTACGAGCCTTAAGCTATCTGAGAAAGGATTGTTGGAGAGTTTCTTTTCAACAGTCTGGATGTTTAGTATGGCACCCTTTGGGTGACATGCGACACATTCACTCTCAGGTCATAGTCTCTAGTGCGATATTGGTTGCAAACATCCCTAAAAAACAGTTATTCCGTAAAAGACAGAAAACAAACTTCAAACTTTTTGCCCCGTGGGCCCATAATTCAAAGGAAGCTTTTCTGAAGAAAAGAGTGTCGTTAACTCCCAGTTCTACCGCAAACGGTAACACATGAGCCTCCAAGGGTCGAGCTGCGTACGCCAAACTGCTGGAACTGTTTGTTAACCCTACTCGATAAAACAGATGAATCTGAATTCCCGTAATCCGTATTATCCCGCACTACGTAAGCTCTGATCTCTCAAGCCTGTTGAGAGTACGTAGGCACAATACTGACGTATTGGCGAGCCACCTTCCCCGTAACCCGTAGTTAGGCAAACTACGTTGACTCTGATTTCTCATTCTCTGATGAGAATACGTAGGCATAAAGTGCGACGCTTTGCCGAGTCATTTTCTTTTCTTTTCAGACCAGCCTTGATAGGTAGATAGTTAAACCAACCCGTCCAGTAAACACAACAAGCATGGATCCCATCGAGTACGATGGACGTGAGGGGTGCTAATACCTTCCCCTTGCGTAACCGACTCCCGAACCTAGACATTGGTTGCGATGACCTTGTCTTATACCTTTTCGTCAAGTTTTTCCGATCATTTCCTTTCCCGTTCTGAGGGATAAATAACAAAAGGTGGCGACTCTTCTGTTTTGTCGGTACCTTATTTTTGCGGTAGCGACAATAGGGTTTATATAACTCAAGTTATGAGGCAAACAAGTTACAGGTCATCAGTGGAATGTGAAATTGGAGCTTGAAAGTCAACCAACTTGCATGACACTTTTGGCCTAGAAGGATGATTCTCATGAACTTTTGTCCAACATGAATGTTGTTCCTTATCTTCTTAGCTTTCTATAAAGTACTAGAAGTCCATGATTGGATTTATGGAACTCAAGTTACAAGCTTTGCAAGATAAGGGTATTTTGGGAATTTGGAATTACAGGTCATTTTTGGTTATAGGTCCATTTCACTATCTTGTGAACCTTAAATGAAGATTTGTTCAACTTGAAAGTTGTTCAAAATGGTGTTTTTAGTCCAACCATGACCCCAACATCCATTGATATGGATTGGATATGGAAGTGTATGAAGGAAATTTGAAAAAAGGATAATTAAAAGGCATGAAAAGTGAAAATTCCATTTAAATTCATTTTTGTGCCTAACTTCACAAATTGGTACATATTTTGATTGCAAATGGCACTTTGAAGATAATGGCAATGTTACATTTTTGGTCTGAGGCTTGCTTCATGGACTTTGTTTGGATTACTTCATGATGAAGTTACATAACCAATCTACACCATAGGATCAAACCAAGCCTTCAAACTGATCCATTCACATTCAAGGGATGTTAAGCAATGAATTTGAGTGAGATTTAAGCTGAAATCACGCAGAATACACGACTGCCATAGTTGCACTTTGAAAGAAAATGGAAATTTTGGATTAATCAAATTTGGCCATGATTGGGCCAAGTTATGATCCAAACACATCCTATTTAAGTTCAGTATCATGTTCAGATCATTTTTTGGTGAGTAATTGGTGAAGAAACGGTTATGGCAGTTTGAGATTAGAGTTTCCAAAGTGAAATTCATTTCTTGCAATCCAGAGCATTTCAAGAAGAATTGAGGATTTCCACAGCACCAGGATCATTCAGTGAAGAAATATGCACGTTTTGAAGTCAAGATTCACACTCAAGAACCTTCAATTTCAAGCTTCAGAACAGGTTTTTACTTTTCATATTTCCTCTTGATTTAAGCATGTTTAGAAGGAATTTGGCATGTGGTTAGGTTGTAGAGATGACATAGATCATTTTAGGATCAGAATTATGGAGATTAGTGATGATTATTGATTGGATGAAAATTATGTTTGGACTCGTATCTGGATGATTCTTGAGAATTAAGATGAATTGGATAGTGATCTGTGATCCTTGAGAGGTGAGGAAGATTTTTGTATAGTTAATTTGGAGTTTGGTGGCACTTGTGTAGTTGATGAGTTCTCTGTTCATCATCGTGTTTGGAGATTTATGAGGAATCTTTGAAAATGGAGTGAATTTTCATGTTTAGTGTGGAGAGACGAGTGATTTCATGTATTTTTATTTGAGTTTGGTTGCGTTTGATCACAGAGCATGATTGCTCTCTTCGGAGAAGACAGTGGAGCTCTTCTCCGGCCACCGTGAACCAGTTTCCCTCTTTGTTCAGTTTGAATTGGAGACGATGAGGGAGGACCGTTGTATCTGATTGAATCTATGGACTTGGTTTTAGCATCTGATGGATGAGATTTAGGCTGACTAGGGTTTGGTGAGTTGGCATGTTCTGGTGCATTAGATGATCCTACTTTTTCATTGGACGCACGTGATTAGGGAGTACCATAGGACTCAGTCAACCAAACCACACATTTCCCCCTTATCAAAATGAACCGTTTCAATAACTGAGGTGGCACGCACACAGCCCTCTGATGAGTGGACTGGTCAATAGATCCAACACCTCTGACATTTTCTGCTTTTGTTTTATTTCTTTAATTGATTTCCCATTTTCTTTTAATTGATTTTTCATGTTTAATTCATATTAATTAGAATAATGATCAGAAAATTATGGAAAAAATATGTGGGTGATCCTTGTTTAATTTCTGATTTTTCCATGCCTTTGGATTTTATTTTGCATGCCTATTATAGACTCCTTGATAGGATTGTGTGAATTTTGTTGTGATTTTTAGATGATTCTAAGTAGGAGTTTGAGATAGATCTTTAGGAGCATTCCTTGATGGATCCCCTTTAGTACATCCTTGGAATTTTGATTTTATTAGAACCTTTAGGATTAGGTTTTGCCCCTAATTTTTGTAGCATAAATTCTTAATCCATGTAGGATAATATAGGATTTTCCTTAAGATTTTTAGAATTGATTTTCTATTAGTTCCCCATTTTACAAGTTGCTTATAGTTTAGGTGACCCTAACTAGGTTAACTTCATAGATTAGTCTTGTAAGTGACCATTAGATGATTCTAAGTCCCACATCCTTTCTTGATAGAATGGAAATTAGGTAGATACCTCTTTAGAGCTTTGAATCCTTAGTATAGGTGATCCTTAGAAGGAAATCATTGAGGTTCTTTAGAAGTTCAAGTAGGTGGATGATTCTTCCTATAGGGTTAGTTTCCCTCACAATCTTCCTTGCTTAATTAGGATCCTCCTTGTGAGCATGTTTCCTCCTGTGGAGGAATTCATTGCATTATCATTAAGGAGTTGAATCTATGCAAGCTCTCTAAGGAAATGGAGTTGGTTGAGTGCCTGTGGTAAGTTCCTGTGGACCTTACCTTGCTTCCCATCTTCATTCTCCTAATCTTATCTTATTCAATCAATTTTTAGGAACCTTCTTGGGGTAGCATAGTCTCTCCTGTGGTGGGAATATTGCATATCTTCTGAAGGAGCCAAACCTCTAGGATTCTCCCAAATCTCTTTTAGTTGGTTGAGTTCCTGGGATAAGTTCCTGTGGACCTTACCTTTGCTTCCCAACATTCAATTCCATTCCTTAGGATAGAAGCCTTGTTTGTTTACTTGTGGAATGAATTCCTTATTTGTCATAAATCCTTGCCTTCATTCATGATTGAGTGGTGTGTTGCATTAGGATAGTTCATGTTTAGGATAGTCTTAGTATAGGTGCATGACTGCATTAAGAGGTTGAGTGAGTCTCCCTCTGCTTGTTTTCCTTAAGGGTTGAGGTGATCCTCCCCTTGCTTGTGTGTTGTTTTTTCTTTTTTTAATTAACTTATTTGCATATAGAGGTTGAGTTGAGCTCCCTCTGCTTGTCTGATTTGATTGTTTTCTTTTTGCTTGATTGCCTAGAGGTTGAGTGAGTCTCCCTCTGCTTTTATTGCTGCATTGCATTTGCATCTTTACTGTTTTCTTCTGTTTATCTGTTTTACTGATGTTTAGTTGATGCTTTGTCTGTTGTCTGTTTACCATTGACATGATCCCCTAGGACTCTCACTTCCTTTGATAAGGAAGTGATGATAGAATTTTAGGTTGAAATCCATGCATGATAACATCTAGGAGTTCTCTATTTCAAAACTCAACCATAGGATGAATCCTTGGCATGACAACATTAGGGCTTGATAGTTTCCCCGTAGAGTTCGTTCTCTTCTATCTCTAAGACGACAGTAAAAAAACGTAATAAAGAAAAGTTAGTACAAGCACGTTACGAGCCTTAAGCTACTTGGGAAATGATAATTGAGCGGTCTCCTCTCAATCATCTAGAGTGTTTAGTATATGTCCTTTGGACGATATGCGACGCATTCTCTCCTAAGTCATAGTCTCTAGTGTTGTACAAACTATAGACATCCATAAAAAACACTTCTTCCGTAAAAGACAGAAAACAAACTTCAAACAATTTTGCCCCGTGGGCCCATAACTCAAGAGAAATTTTTCTGAAGAAAAGAGTGTCGTTAACTCTCAGTTCTACCACAAACGGTAACGCACGAGTCTCGGACGAGCGAGCTACATACACCAAATTGCTGGAACTGTTTGTTAACCCTACTCGAAAAAATAGATGAATCTAAACCCCTGTAATCCGTAGTTAGCCGAACTACGTTGACTCTGATTTCTCGTTCTCTGACGAGAATACATAGGCACGAAGCGTGATGCTTTGCCAAGTCAGTTTTCTTTTCTTTTCAGACTAGCCTTGATAGGTAGATAGATAAACCAGCCCGTCAGATAAACACAACAAGCGTGGATCCCATCGAGTACGATGGACGTAAGGGGTGCTAATACCTTCCCTTTGCGTAACCGACTCCCGAACCCGGACATGGTTGCGATGACCTTGTCTTATACCTTTTCGTCAGGTTTTTTCGATTGTTTCCTTTCCCTTTCTGTGGGATAAATAACGAAAGGTGGCGACTCTTCTGTTTTGCCGACACCTTATTTTCGCGGTAGCGACACCCTGCAGAAAGTCGTCTGAGGTTCGTTTCCCCAGATTAAGTCCAATTGAGATTGGTGTGATTTCTTCTCCTTAGTAGGATGATTCCTTCTTCCCATCAGAATGGTTCCTTTACAGGAGGGTGTTCTCTTCAGCATTTATTTTGCTGATTTGGCCGTAGCATTTTGCATGATTGCATAGCATTTACCCTAAACGCGTAGCATTTCCACCGTGTGGAGCATTACGCCATTATCAAACATACACATGTGAAACATGAGCTAGGTCGTTACCCTCCTTGTGTGCTTGAGTTCCTCAGCAGAGTTGTTTGTTCAGGATGATTCTTGAGTTCCTCAGCAGAGTTGTTTGTTCAGGATGATTCTTGAGTTCCTCAGCGGAGTCGTTTGTTCAGGATGATTCCTAAATTCCTCAGCAGAGTTTATTCGTCCAGAATGGTTTCTGAATCCCCAAAGTAAAGTTACTTGATAGTTCTCCAGAATCCCCAACGGAGATGTGTCATCCCCAGCAAGTTTCAAACAGAAGTAGAAAATTCCCTTTGAAGACTTGATGATTGAAGTCCGGCAGCAGCGCCGAGCTCCCCCAGACTTACTGATGAAGTCCGACTGTAATGACGAAGAAGTTCCTCTAAGCTGACACGGAGTTCCTGACGGAAAAAAATTAGATATCCTTACTTTTTCATGATTTATTAAGGATTATATTTCCTGACTTACCGATGAAGTCCGACTGTAATATTGAAGAAGGAATTCTCCTAGCTGACGCGGAGTGCCTAACGGCAAAAGATTAGGTATCCTTATTGGTCTGTGATTGATTAAGGATTCTATTTCCTGACTTAATGAAGAAGTCTGTTAGAGATTGTCAAAAGTTCCTAATGACCCCATGAGTCCAGAGGAATTCTTCTGTTGTGGCGCAGAATGCCCGACAACAAAATCCGCCATCCTTCACCAGTTGTCGTGTAACCAGTGATCCCTTATTGACTTACTGATGGAGTCTGACAAAGATATTGTTGAACGTTCCTAGCGACTTGACGAGTCCATAGGCGGTGATAAGGAATTCTTCTACTGTGGCGCAGAATGCCCGACGGCAGAATCAGCCATCCTTCACCAGTTACCGTGTAACCAGTGATCCCTTATTGACTTACTGACGGAGTCCGACAAAGAGATTTTCAAACGTTCCTAGTGACCTGACAAGTCCATAAGTGACGTTAAAGAATTCTTCTGCTGTAGCGCAGAATGCCCGACGGCAAAATCAGCTATGTGTCCCCAGTTACCGTGTAACCGGTGATCCCTTGATGACTTGAGGACGTAGTTCTACAGTGAAATCAGATGATCATCCTGACGGAGATTTGAGATTAATCCTTCACCAGTTACCGTGTAACCGGTGATCCCTTGATGACTTGAGGACGAAGTTCGACAGCGAAATACGATGATCATCCTGACGGAGTATTGAGATTAATCATTCACCAGCAAGTTGTCGTGCAACTATCATTTCAGTTTCAGAATTTGTCCCCATCAGAGTATCGTTTACTTGTGCGGTTGGCAAATTTCCGGGTTTATTGGTATTCAACTGTCTTTTACCTTGATTGTTTGAGAGCCGTTCGCTTCTCACCCAGTCAGGTCCAAGCCGATTGAATAGGGGCAGCTATTGCACCCCAAAATTTGCCTAACCTAATTCTTTACATAGCTTGTGTTTCATTGCATTCATTCTTAGCATTATCATCTGCATTGCATTAACATGTGTGCAGGAGATCAGAAGGTATGACTACTAACCAAGGGCTACACAAGGCTATGAAGCTATCTAATAGGTTTATTCAAGTATTCAAGGGTTGATATCCTTATCAAAGAAGTCACAAAGTTCCTCAGAGAAGTGGTTGAAGCCAAATGTATATGCTTCCTAACTTGAAGGTTATGGGGAAGGTCATTAGATGACTCTGAATCCATGGAGTTGGACTTGAAGCCTTGAGAGAGCTCATGAGAAGTATTGAAAGTCATTTTGAAGCCTAGACAGGTCATCATGTGAAGTATATGAGGCTACAACCAAGATTGGTGCAACTAGGGTTTCATCTGGTCAACCCTAGGTCAACAGCTGATTTGAGGAAGGTTGAGACCTAATTTCAAAGCCATGTGATCATGGATTTATGTATTAGGATGCCCAAGTGATGATTCCAAGGTCAACTCATCATGAATCAAGAGTGTGAGGAGTTCCTAGGCTAGGGTTGCTATGCTTGACAATGTAAAATCCCCTGGTTTAGTGCCTAACTTCAAGACCACATAACTCAAGATGTGATTTTCATCTCACCTTGACCCAAACATGATTGTTGTATAGCATGATCATAGCTTTAATTTGAGTACTAGAAGTCCTTGATAGGGTTTATAGAACTCAAGTTATGAGTCAGACAAGTTACAGGTCATCAGATGAATGTGAATTTGGAGCTTGAAAGTCAACCAACTTGCATGACACTTTTGTACTAGAAGGAAGCCTCTCCTAAACTTTTGGCCAACATGAATGTTGTTCCTTATCTTATCTTTCTACAAAGTACTAGAAGTCCATGATTGGATTTGTAGAACTCAAGATATGAGCTTTGCAAGACAAGGGTATTTTGGGAATTTGAGATTATAGGCCATTTTTTATTATTGTTCAATTTCACCATCTTACACACCTCAAATGGAATTTTGTTCAACTTGAAAGTTGTTCCAAATGGTGTTATTTGTCCAACCATGACCCAAGAATCCATTGATATGGGTTAGAATGAGAAATGCTTGAAAAAAAATTCATGAATGAATCATTAAAGGAAGCTTGAAAAGGGCTAATTCAAATCAACTCATTTTGGAACCAATTCATGTAATATTTGTGCTTGTTTTGAGTCCAATTGGTGTTTTAAGAACATTGGAAAAATCAGAAACCAAGTTTGAATTCACTTGCCATGCCAAATCCATGGTTTCTTCATCCTTAAGCAACAAATGCAAAATCAACCATTCATTCACTTCCAAGGCCTCAATCATATCCACACATCTTCCTTACATCACAAGCAAGGCAATTGAATCACTTTGCAGGCTGTTTGGCTTTGTTCTCACCATAACATAAAAGCTTCAAACTTGGAATTTTGGATTTTGAATTGGGTTGCCATAGGCTTCAATTGGGCTTCAAATCACTCTAGGTCCATTGCATATAACCTCTTGGATGATTCCTAACTGCCATAACAGAATTTGGTGGAAGATAACAGAAAATTGAGTTAAGAAAAAGTGGAGAAAAGTGGAAATTCGATTTTGAAGATAGAGCCATTTTCAGTCCAAATTATCATTGCAAAAAGCTTCAGTGAGGTTCATTGATGGATTCTGGACAATTTGCTTGAAGCTTCATCCACAATTCAAGCCTCTGTTAAAGCTTATTAACAGGTTCCTATCTTTCATCCATACGCTCTGTTCTTGATGAATTGCTATGCTATTTTCACATGATTGTGATCCTTATAGTGTGTAGAACGTTTTAGGATTAGAATAGTTAAGTTTCATGACAATTCTTGACAGAACACCTTAGGTTGTAGTTTGAATTCCTCCCTAAATATTGGATGAAAATGGAAAAGAAACATGGAATATTGATGTAGAAAGTGAGAGGAAGAGATTAGTGCCTTCAATTTTGGCTTTTGTGAAAATTGAGATTTCTTGAGAAATTCTTGGATGTTCACGATTTTTGAGTTTTAATGGAGGAAAGTAGAAATAAATTTCATATTTGGATTCTACATGAAAAATCACATAGTTTTGGTTCAAGAAAATCTAGTTTTGGTCAAGGAATGAAGAAGTTCCATTTTTGGGCATTTGGAGAAGATGACCGGCGCAAGGCCGGCCACCGTCTGCGCGTGGCAGCTCCACCACGGGACTGTTCCCCTCCGTTTTTCATTCAAAACGCCAGACTGCATGATGGCCGTCCGATCGCGCCATCCTATTGACCTTGTATTCCCAATCCACGGCCCAGATTTGGTTCCACGAGTTGGCTTGTCTCTCATTGACATGAAACACTGAGTTTCATTAAAGAAACTCAGCTGGGCCTAGTGCATTCACTATCCGCACCCCCATCCCCACACGGCCCAAGCGAAATACATAGAAAACAATACTTCCTGCACCACCCCTGGCCCGTTCCAACTTTTAATTCATTTTTCTTTATTTTCTTTTAATTACTTGTTTGTTTTTAATTCATAGAAAATAGAAATAATCGTTGGAAAATCTTGGAAAAAATCATGAATGTAGTTTAACCTGTTCTTTAATTTGTCACATTTTTTAATGGCAATTTTAATTCTTTTTTCAATTAATTTTGTATTTATCTTTTATGTGCTTTTCAATAAATAGAAATCATGCCATGTTAACTTCTATATTTTTGTTTCCATATCAATGCTTGGATTTAATGTCTGATTTTTTGTATGATGAATGTTGATACATTGTAGGATATTGTATGATTTTTATTGCATTTTTTAGATACTTTTAGGTATAAGTTTAAGATAGATTTCTAAGACCTTCCCCTTTGTGGATTCCCTTGAGCATATCTTTAAGTGTAGAAATTGTTTAGTGCCTTTAGATTTAGGTCTTGGCTCTGGATTTTCTACCATAATTCCTTAACACACTTAGGAAGCCTTAGAATTTTTCCTAGCCTTTTAGGATTGATTTTGGTATTTTTCCTATATTTTAAAAGTTGTTTGTGTTTAGGTGGATCCTAATGTAGTTTACCTCATAGTTTAGTTTCTAAAGTGAACTTTAGCTAACCTTAGGCTTCAAATTCCTTCTTGATAGAATAAAGCTTAGGTTGATACCTATTTAGAGCATTGATTAGGCTTTGATAGAGCTTCTAAATCCTTTTAGTTAGGTGATCCTTAGAACTAATCATTAGGTTCCCATTAGAACCTTTAGATAGATGATTCTTCTTTGAATGCTTTGCATTCATTCAATTCTTCCATGAATGGTTGAGTGTCATGATGGATACCCTTGGTATACATCATGCTTCCCATGATTCAATTCTTCCATGAATGGTTGAGTGTCATGATGGATACCCTTGGTAAACATCATGCTTCCCATGATTCAATTCTTCCATGAATGGTTGAGTGTCATGATGGATACCTTTGGTATACATCATGCTTCCCATGATTGATTCAATTCTTCCATGAATGGATGAGTGTCAAGATGGATACCTTTGGTATACATCATGCTTCCCATGATTGATTCAATTCTTCCATGAATGGTTGAGTGTCGTGATGGATACCTTTGGTATACATCATGCTTCCCATGATTTCAATTCTTCCATGAATGGTTGAGTGTCATGATGGATACCCTTGGTATACATCATGCTTCCCATGATTCTAATTCTTACATGAATGGTTGAGTGTCATGATGGATACCTTTGGTATACATCATGTTTGCCTTCATCAAATTTCATCTTTGGTTGAATGCCTTGATGTATTCCTTTGGTTTACATCATGCCTGCATCCATCCATCAATTTCCTTTTCTCTAGGATTAGATGCCTTGTTTGATTATCTTGGAATGATTCCCTTACATGTCATATTGTTCATCTCTTCATTCATGATTATTTGACATTGCTTGATGCATTAGGATAGTCTCATGTGTAGAGTACTTTAAGCTTAGGCGCATGACTGCACTGAAAGGTTGAGCTGAGCTCCCTTTGCTTGTTTGCTTTAGAGGTTGAGTGTTCTCCTCTACTTGAGTGTTGTTTTCCCTTTTCTAACTCATGTGTTTGCATATAAAGGTTGAGGTGACCCTCGCTTTACTTGTCTATTTTTGTTTGTTCTCTTTGCTTGATTGCTTAGAGGTTGAGTTTCTCCCTCTGCTTGTATTACTGCATCCCATTTGCATCTTTATTATCTGCTTTTCTGTTTTATCCGCTTTATGATTTTGGCAGTTGTTTTTCTGTTTCCCATTGACATGATCCCTTAAGGTTCTCACTTCCTTTGATAAGGATAGTGATGATAGGCTTTTAGGTTAAAACCTTTGCATGATAACATCTAGGAGTTCCCTGTTTCAAACTCACCCAATAGGATGAATCCATTGCATGACAACAGTAGGAATCTTGATAGTCTCCCCTGTAGTCCTTTCTCCTTCTCATCTCCAAAACAACAGTAAAATATGTAATAAAGGCAAGTTGGTACAGTACGTTACGAGCCTTAAGTAACTTAGGAAATGATTGTTGAAGGGTCACTCTTCAATAGTCAGGATGTTTAGCCTGGCACCCTTAGGGTGACATGCGACACATTCACTCCTAAGTCATAGTCTCTAGTGCAGTACGAACTACAAACATCCATAAAAAACTCTTCTTTCGTAAAAGACAGAAAACAAATATCAAATCTCTTTTGCCCCAAGGGCCCTTAATTCAGGAAAACATTCTGATGAAAAGAGTGTCGTTAACTCCCAGTTCTACCGCAAATGGTAACGCACGAGTCTCCGACGAGTGAACTGCATACACCAAACTACTGGAACTGTTTGTTAACCCTACTCGGAAATACAGATGAATCTAAACCCCATGTTTCGTAGTAATCCGAACTACGTTCGCTCTGATTTCTCTGATGAGAATACATAGGCACAAGATGTGATATCTTGGCGAGCAACCTTCCCTTCACCCGTAGTTAGCCGAACTACGTTGACTCTGATTTCTCGTTCTCCGAAGAGAATACGTAGGCACGAAGCGCGATGCTTTGCCGAGTCATTTTTCTTTTCTTTTCAGACCAGCCTTGATAGGTAGATAGTTAAACTAACCCGTCAGATAAACACAACAAGCATGGATCCCGTTGAGTACAACGGACGTGAGGGGTGCTAATACCTTCCCCTTGCGTAACCGACTCCCGAACCCAAACTTGGTTGCGATGACCTTGTCTTATACCTTTTCATCAGGTTTTTTCGATCATTTCCTTTCCCTTTCTGTGGGATAAATAACGAAAGGTGGCGACTCTTCTGTTTTGTCGGCACCTTATTTTTGCGGTAGCGACACTTAGTATCTGGAAGCTCTCTGAAAGACTTAATGAGTTTTGTATACGTTAATTGAATGACCCAATTAACAGCTTTTGCAGCAGGCCGACACTGATCAAAACTAAACAACAATAATTTGAATGAGTATTAAACATAAAATGGCAATATATAGTTAAATAAATATTATAAATTAAAAACATATCCTGATCCCTTAGGCCTAATAAGATGTCGTCCTTCAACCACCAAAATCTCCCCTGCAATAGGATTTTCCTACTCCTCATGAACATCGTCATCCTCCTGAATAGGGTGGTCATCCTGCTCCTGAATAGGGTGGTCATCCTGCTCCTGACACGCAGGTATATGTGTGGGGTGTGGAATGCGGGAGCCAGATCCCCCTGGCAGGTGCGTGGAGGGAGTCTACTGAGGAAAACTAGATCCTACATGTTGCAGCATGAAGGAATATTGCTGAGGAAAACTAGATTCCCCAGGCTATATGAAGGAAGTCTGCTGAGGAAAACTAGATCTCCCAGTTTTCTGTGAGAAGGAATAATGCTAAGGAAGAAAACTAGATCCCCCAGGCTGCTATGTGAACAAAGACGGTACCTGAGGAAAATTAGATCCCCCAAGCGGATGCATGAAGGATCCCCCAAACGGACTAATAAAAGATGGATTCCCAGATGGAACCGTTTGGGAGGAGGAGAGTAATGTCATAAATGGCTGTGAAGTGTCTACAGACATTAGATTTGCCTTAGTCTGTGGGCGAGAAGCATACATGGGAGAGGGAGGTACCTCACGTACTCTAGCTCTCGAACGGGGATGGGTCTCCTTAGCCTTACCCTTTTTAGTTCGGGGTGGAATTCTATCTATTTTGAAAGAGTTATCAATAAATAAATCAACATTATTATTAACACAATATATACACGCACTACGTAAAAGTCATTTGCATTCATATAAAACAAATAATACATTAATAAGAATTGTTGGAACACATATAAAAACTATCTATTCAAACTCTTCATGCTCTTCATCCATATTATTTTCATCATCTGATCCAATAATGTCCTCCGATCCAAACTCTTCATGCTCTTCATCCACATTATTATCTACCAACAACACAGATGCATCAATTTGATGACCCTCGGCCAATGTATCACACAAATTTGTAATTTCTTTAACTTTAATTACATCATTAATTTGAGAAATTTTATCATCTTGGTAAGCAGCATCTTCCACTAGATCGTCAGTTTCAATATGACCCAATGGTTTTGTTTTGATTACAACACACCATCCATATTTATGTGACTGAATTGAAGGGTACGGAACATAATAATCTTGTTTAACGATATGTGACATTATGAAAGGGTCATACTCTTTGTACCTTCTGTCCATTCGAATATCAACAGTGTTATACTTCTTATCTATTTTTGTGCTCCTGGAAGATGGGTCATACCAATCACAATAAAATAAGACAACTCTATTTTCCGAGTCCAAGTAATTGTATGCCAACTCGTAAATATGCGTAACAATGCCATAGAAGTCTTCTTCACCACCATCTGTAACTCCTTTAACAAATACACCGCTATATATGGTTTTTTTTCCCTTTTGCCCAAGCCTGGGTGTGAAATTTATAGTCGTTAACAAAGTATGTGTGCCATTCAATTGCTCTTCGAACAGGACCTCTAGATAAGTTTCTCAGATGAATTATTTCTTGAGTTGGTGCAACAATGCATGACAATTGATCCTTGAACCATGCTGGAAAAGATGCATGTGTGTGACCGGTAGTTGCTTGTTCACCAGTGCTTTGAAAATAGAAGGCGTTAAATGCCCTATAAAGAAACATACTATTAGTTAGAATGTAATAATTCAATTTGTAAAGCCAGATAGGTAGTTACGTTAGGGGTATACTTACTCAAGATATGGCCTAACTTCAATGCAGTTAATTAGAACATGAACATGTGCAGATTGTAATTCTTTTTGGGTTAGCCAATGCACATTCTCCTTTCTAGAGGGGCGACCGGGAAGACCGAAGATTGACAAGTTAAACTGACTTCTTTTGTTAACATCAAATTCATTCCTTATGATTCTTGGAGTTAACATCAAATGATTGAAATAATGACTGCAAAAATGTGATATTTCCCGATGCAAGTAATGTGCACATATTGATTCTTCAACTTTAGCTTTATTTTTCACTGATCGCTTTGAATCACCCATGAATATTTCAAAGGGATATGATCACTTGTATTGAACGGGGCCACCAAGATAGGCTTCATATGCAAGATGCATAGATAGATGCTCCATAGAGTCGAAAAAACCAGGTGGAAAAACTCATTCCAACTTGCATAGAATAACTGGAATATTTTGGTCCAACTTAATGATGATATTGACTCTTAAAGTTGACGCACAAATATCTATGAAAATTTGACTTATTTCAATTAGCGGATATAGCACATGGTTGGGTAGTGAACTGAACGCAATTGGAAGCAATCGTTCCATGAAAACATGGCAATCATGACTTTTCATTCCATGCAACTTCCCAGTTTTGGTGTCAGCACACCTTGCTAAATTTGAAGCATAACCACCGGGCATTCTCAACTCATTTAACCATCGGCAAACCGCTTTAGCATCTTGGGAAGTTAGACTGTAACAAGCCTTAGGTTTTAATAATTTTCCTTTAGGTCGAGGCTTCAACTCCAAGTCTTTTCTATCACACAAAATTTTCATGTCCCTTCTAGCCTTTTCATTATCTTTTGTTTTGCCTTGAACATCCATCATTGTGTTAAATATATTATCGAATAAGTTATTTTCAATATGCATAACATCAAGATAATGTCGCAATAAATTATCTTTCTAATATGGGGGGTCCCAAAATATACTTCTGTTTGTCCAATTGTGTTTGACCCCATATCCTTGAATTCTGCATGCTTCACCATAATCTGTGAATTTTGGCCGTTCAGAAACTCGATTCCATATTTCCTCTGGTGACAATCGAGGAGGAGGCAAATCTTTTACTTGTACATCTTTTTTGAAATCAGTCTTGTTTCTTCTAAAGACATGGTCTCGTGGTAGGAATCTGCGGTGACAGTCGAACCACGAACTTTTCCCTCCAAATTCCAAAGTAAAAGCCTTTGTAAATTCCATGCAATATGGACATCCCATTTTTCCATGTGTACCCCAGTCAGATAACATTCCATAAGCGGGAAAGTCATTAATAGTCCATATCAAGGCAGCTCGCAAAGTAAAGTTTTGTTTGCGAGATATATCATAAGCCTGTTCTTCAATCCACAACCTCTTCAAATCATCTATTAAAGGTTGTAAATAAACATCGATTCCGGCTTTAGGACTTGACGGTCCTGGAATGAGGCAAGTCAAAAACATGTATGGTTTTGTCATGCACATCTCTGGAGGGAGGTTGTAAGGGGTTATGATAACTGACCAACAGGAATATGCAATTGTGGATGCTTGGACATAAGGAGTAAAACCATCAGAGCATAGTCCGAGCCTGACATTTCTAGGTTCTGCAGCAAAATCATAATATACCCTATCAAAATGTTTCCATGCCTCACCATCAGATGGATGTCGCATAATGCCTGAACTTGTTTTGTTTGTATGATGCCATGTCATTTGACTTGCACTGTGCATTAAAGCAAAAAAATCTTTTTAACCTTGGTATTGTCGACAAATAAAACATGGACTTCACTGCTACACATTTTTGTTTATGGTTAATGGCTTTACTACGTGTTAGACGATGGCAGATATCTAGAAGGGGGGTTGAATAGATCGCTTGCTTAAAAATTGAGTTGGCACTACCAAAAATTAGTTTTTAAAATTTGTTTAATGGCGGAAGCGGTCGAGGAACTATACACGTATAAAACAAACATTTACTAGGAAACTGGATATACGTTAAGCCTTTGGAATCTGATAAACGAGATATGAGAATCACTACGTCAATCACACTTTCAATTTGATTATGCTCACTATACGGTGTGACTAGTTCCAGTGCCTTCAAAATATTGACAATATGAAAAGACAACACACAAGATTTTTAGTTCACACAATTTATCGAACACTTGAAGTGCAGAGCACTAAAAGTAAATTCTATTTTGAGAGTTAGGTGCTCAAGTTTTCTCGTACAATTAATGATTGTAATAGGTTTAAAAATAGTTCACCACAACTCAAATCAGAACTTGATTGATATAATCATTTGCACTAAAAACACAGAAATTTAGCAATATAAACGTAAAGAAAAAGACAAAACGATTTGTTGAGGCAGTTCCTCCGTCGTCCTCGCTCGTGGTACATCTGCCTTCAATTCTAAATAGAATTTAGACCTGTATATAGATAGATATAACCTATTGGTCAATGTTTATACAAGAAGCGAATAGATATCAAACAAACAAACACAATTGTTGTTGTAGAGCCTATTTCTTCTTGCCCCTTGATTCAAGTTGAATCAAGTATTTCGAACATTGTGAATAAACCTCCGATTACGCCACTCTCTTTAAACAACACTCGGTCTTCAAAATCTGGCCCGACTGATTCCAATCACCCGCGTGTCGAACCCGAATCTCCCACTCACAATCCTCCGTTTAGCGTTACTAAATCGACAGAACCTCTAGCTCTTCGATTACCTTCACTCGGCTGAATATGTGATGGAACAAATCATGCAAAAACCCCCAAAATCTGAGATTCTTGGAGGGAAAAATCCTAACGGTTTTATTCAAGAAAAACCTGTCGATTACTCAACCTAAACCAGATAAACCAATCTTCGGCTTTGGACGTTATCACCTCGAACATGCACAATGCACAACAAAGATGATTATGTGTAATTGTTGTGAAATGCTATGAAGAGAATGATGATGATGAGAACCAAATCGACACGTAATTTCACTTTTCTTATTTTCTTAGATGTTGTGAAATGAAAGAGTAACTCAACTTATATGTCAAACATAACTAACATAACAAACAAAACCAATTCGTAAATATAGTTGACATAACATAATTTTGACACAAAACAACGAGCGGTCGACCTATGCAGTAGAGGGGGTCGACCTGAGCAGACCCGAACGCAAGATTGTGTAGAAAACAGGACCATGTGTCGACTAGAGCATAGCATGCATCGACGCATAGCATGCACTTTTAGCCAAACAAAAATGCTTACAATATGAGTCGACAGAAGGGTCGACGCGAACCCTCCTGAGACTAATGCACTAAAAAAACTTGCAGTGTGAGTTGACCGGAGCAGGTTTTTTGGTCGACTCAAAACCCTGAAACAAGAACAAAATGCCTATTTTCATGCTTTACGACACGTTTGGTGAAACCTATAGTATGGCAAACAACACCAACTAAGTCAACCCTATATGACACACATATTTGGCCATCTATATGCAACAATCATGATTTTTGTGAGCATTTGAATTATAAGAAACAAGACATGCAAATACGACATGGTGATAACATCCAACATATATTTTTCTATGGAGCTGAGTTTTGACATCATCGAAATGAGCACATCTATATATGAGGCTTTACCCTCACATACTCCCCCTTTTTGATGATGGCAAAACCAATAGAACCTGGATGTATGATATGTCACGTTATCCTCCCCCTTGCTTGATGTCTTCATCCATACACACTCTTCTGTGTTAATACTAAGTCTTCACCTGTGATGTTTCTAGTTCTACTGCGGTGCTTGATACTTTCTCCCCCTTTGACAACATCAAAAAGAAAGAAACACCTGCCAATGATCGGTATAAAGGTAACAGAGAATGCACATTCCAAAACACTCGCAACAGGATATACATTAACATATATTCACATATAATGTAGTCAATAAATATATAAATAGAATAAAAAAAACATGCGCAAAATAGATCAACAAGAAAGTTTGCTATCTTAGTCAAGAGAGAAAATGTCATTAAACACATATAAGTTCATAAGCCATGACAGTCAAATGCCACATGAGTTCATAAGTGTAACAACAATTAACAATATTTAAAACATGATAGTCAGATGCAAGATGCAGTATGCAAGGCAACTTCAAGGTCTCCTCCCCCTGAAATGGTGGCTACGCCCTCGAGAGGGATACTCCAGAGGTAATTGGGCATCGACTCTTTCGGTAAACTCCAAGACTGCTATATTTAGGGTGTTGAAGCTAGTGGCAAGAGCCCTGTGTTGACTGGCTGTTGTTTCAACAAACCCATCGAACCGTCTCATGACACTGGATGAAAAAGCATTGAAATTTTCGGTGTGAGTTTTAAATTGACTTTGGAGTTGAGAAAGACGCTCATCCTGAGCAGTCATGAATGAGCGTTGCTCAAGCTGCATAGTCCTCATCATATCGAGGAGTTCATCAGAGTGTTGTTGTGGCAGATTCGGGAATAATGGAGGCTCATAGCTCAAGTTTGGAGTTTCTTGATACTTCGAATGTTGTTGAGGTATATAGTTGTTGCCTAACGATGTCCAACCAGTATGTTGCGAGGCGCCCCACCCTTGGTCATTCGCATGATCCAAGGGAGGAGGTTGGTCAAACCACCTACCATCATTTTGGTCATCAGCCTCCATTGGTTGTACGTCAACCTCTTCTTCTTGTTCTTCATCTTGTTCTTCATCATTCTGGTCATCACTCTCATCTGATTCTTCCAGACGAGAGGTAGTTGCCTTGACAATGAACCTGTAATGACTTTCGGTTTTATCCCAAATATATCTCATCATGGTAAGAGTCTTTTGACAAAACTCTTGATCCAAGGTCAGGGATTTATATGTGTTGCACCCTAAAATTTGCCCAACCTTATTCACTTGGTTTATGTTTCAATGTCATTAGCATTTGCGTAAAGAATCATGTACATAGGTTACTCATCTGCATAGCATAAGCATAGCAAGTCATTCAACAGGGGATCAAGCATTATTCTCATCTCTAGAGGCCTATCCAGAGGTTATTATCCTAATTCAATCTCATTCAAGTCATCAGAAAAGAATTTGAAAGCAGAGAGGTCAGTGGATCAAGCTTTGAGTCTATCTCCTATCTGAGGGCATCTGAGGATCAACAAGGGAATTGTGAGCTATGGGCTGAGCATGGGGAGTATCTAGACATCTTGGAGGAATTAGAAAGTCATTTGGAGAAGAAAACAAGTGGTTGATGTGATCACAAGAATTGCAGTTGAAGACAGTCAACTAGGGTTTCATCTGGGTCAACCCTAGGTCAACCCTAGGTCAATTGACTGATTGAAAGGCATTAAGGGCTATTGGATAGATGTGGGGTTCATCATTTGACATGGAGAATAAGGATATGTTGTTGTGCTAAGAAGAATTCAAGAGAAACCAAGGAGAAGAGGAGTTTCTAAATTAGGGTTTCTATGTAAAATCCCCTAGTTTAGGTCAAATTTCCAAGCAAGATAAGTCAAAATGCAAGCCTCAAATGGATCCTTGGCCAACATGGAACTTGTAGAGGATCTCAAGACCTTTAATTTGAGTGGTGGAAGACATCAAGTAGATTTATAGAACTCAAGTTATGGTCCTTGCAAGTTACAGGTCATCTGAGGTATCTGAAATTTTGTCTGTGAAAGTGACTTGACTTCCAAGCAATTTTTACCCCTCAAGAAGATTTCAAATGAACTTATGGTCAACATAAGAATTGTTCCTTATTGTCTTAGCTTTCTAGAATGGTATCGTATGCCTTCATATGATGTGTGGAACTCAACTTATGGTCTTGGCAAGCAAAGGGTATTTTGGTCATTTGTGAATTACAGGTCATTTTAACCTATGCCCAAAAATCATACAAGGAGGCCTCAAATGGAAAAACTTACAACATCAAACTTGCTCCAAATGACATTTTGAGTCTAGAAAAGTGACCATGAGAGATTGGAAATGTCCATAGCACAAGGTGTCAAAATTGTTGAATTTAATGAATAAAAATGGCCTTAAAAATGAGATTTTTCATATCTTGGCCAAATGAAGCAAAATTATAGGTCATTTTGAATGGAAAGATCATTTTAAAGACATTGGCTAAAGTGGAATTTTGAGTTTAGTTCATAATTTGAGAGTTATCCATGGTTGCTTGAATTGAAAGTTACATAAACCAAATTGAAAGGGAAAAGTGCAAGGGAAACTTCTCCAAGTTTCTAGGAAGTTCTAATCCCATCTATATATTCATAAAAGTTGGTTCATGCAAGGGTTGGTGCTCCCATTTGTTCAAAACCCCAACTTTTCCACACTTTGTTCAACTTGCATAAGCTTTCCAAAATCTCTATAATCTCCATCAATCTTCACTATTCTTGATTCAATCTTCATCATCATCACACAAGGATCAGAATCCACACCTTCATTTGTCAAATTGAGGAAGGAATTGTGCCATTCATCATTATCATCCAAGAAGCATAAACTTTGGAAGGGAGTGATTCAAGGCCTTAGAACCATACTTGTTGCATACAGAAGTAATCATCAAGCCTGTTGATCACTTTCCTTCCATCACAAGCAGTTGATTTGAAGATCTTAGCACCTGTATCAAGAAATTGCACCAGGTTTGTTTTCTATTCGTATGGCATGAATTAGTTAGAATTTTAGGGTTTTGATAGAGTAGAATGGTTAAGCTAGGATAGAAGATTGATTGGGATGATTTTGGAGAAGTTTCATGAGGTTTGAGCATGATGTGTCAGTTCTGTTGAGGCTCATAACTCTTGGATTAAGGCACGAAAATGGGATTGGAGTAGCATGCTATGATCAGGGTGAATTGTAGATCAGTTTAGGATGAGTTTTATGAAGAATTGGAGAGGTTTGCTATCAGGTATTAATGGTGGTTTCCATCTGTTCCACCTTTCGAATTGGCTGATTGTTTGAATTTTAAGGTAAACTAAGGATATAGACTTGTAGAGGGAAAGAAATGGATGAATTTTGCTTTTTATATCGTGTGTTTTCATGGCGTGTGGAGAGAGCACGAAGAGATGAAAGTATCGTGCATGGGAAGGGTTTCTGAAACCCTAAATGGCTGGAGGTTGAAGAAGGGTCAGGAGCCACACGATGAAGCCTTGACCTTTGACTTGAATTACCATCGAACGATCCACGTTTAATTTCAGAATGGAGGGAATTTTCAAAAGATGAAACGCACCGTTTCATTTATTGGGGGGAATTGGGCTCAGACAGCTATTCGCACCCCCCAATTTAATGGGCCCAACGCGCTGAACATGATCTGCTTGCTTTTCTCACCCCCTTCATTTTTTTCCATTATATTTCATTTAATTTTCTTTACATTTTTTCATGCATTTTCTAAAAATCATAATAAATAGAAAAATCATTATTTTTAATTCATTCTTTTTGCATTATTTTCTTTAGAGAGTCAAGAAAATTATAAAAAATAAAAATGGCATTTTATTTTTTATTTGATATTTTTCCCATATTTTTCAAATAAATAGCATTTTTAATGAGCTTCATTTCATGCATGATTTTGCTATTTTTTGTTCTATTAGATACTTCAATATTTTTTGTCCATCCTTTTTAGGTTGTTTAGTTTAGACATTAAACTTGTAGTTACAATTTAGTTCCCATTTTTAGAAATTAATTTTAGGTGTTTAGTTTCGGTGTGAATAATATGAACAAACTAGGGTTTTAGGTGATGACTTAGGAGAATCAATTCATTTCCCTTAGGACTTAGGGTTTGAATAGTTTAGCTAAGGGACTATAGGGGCTATGGGTAGTTATTAGACCCCCTTAGAAAAAAAGTCAGGACTCCCCCTACTGCTAGTACTGTACTGTATATATCTGATTGACTGGTGTGGTATGCCCTCTGGGGATTATTGCTTGTTTGTGTGGGAATTGGGATTGTCTGGGGATTTGGGAGAGCTGAAGACTTGAGGAGATGAAAGCCATTGGAGATCCAAATGTTGAAGATCAACTTCCAGAGTTGAAGAGGAGTTTCTTGCTAGTAGATGCTAAGGAGATTAGGGTTTAGGAGCTAGGCAGAGCTCTAGGTTAGAAAGTTTGTTTCTCAAACATGGATTGCCTTGTCTGCATCCATTCCTCTCTGTGATTCAGAGTCTCTCTAAGACACTCACCCCCTTCCTTTGGAAGGCTTGGAGATAGTGTCTAAGAGATAGAACTCTTGAGAGAAAATGTCTTTTGTGTTAGAAGCAGTCTGTTCACCACCTATGGTAGTCAACTGATTGCTTAACACCCAATCCACTCTTGTGACTGATCCCTCATCCTGGAGGTTTGAGCTTGAAGAAAAGCCATTGCAAGATAGAAGACTGATGATCAAAGCCCTTGCCTGAAGGCCATGAAGATGGAGATTGATGATTGTTGAAGCCTGTAGCTGATGGGAGATTACTTGGAGCCAGATGTTGATGCAGAGCTGCTGTGGCTGTTTATTTTGTTGTATTTCAGTTCTTGATGTAGTGACTGGTTTTCTGGACTGTATTGTTTGCTGTTTACCCTGTTGGGTTGAAAGTGAAGTCTGTTCACTTTTGCCTATTGTTTTCTAGGTTCGAGGTTGAGTGGGACTCCCTTGCCTCGCTTGTATTGCTGCATCCATGCATTTTACTACTTTACTGTATATATATGATGTTGTTTCTGTTGCTGCCTATCCCGTAGGATCTCTGTTTCTCTCTGTGCAAGAGAGGAGCATGATAGACACTAGGTCTTAACCCATGCATGATAACATTAGGTTAGTTTGTTTCCCTTCGCAACCACAGGTTAGAGTTCTGTCTCTTCTTCCTCAAAACAAACAGAAAAACACCATAAAGATTTCAAACACAATAAAAGACACTTCTTCCGTAAAAGAACGTGAACTCATCAAGACGTCATTTTTGTCCGCCGGGACTGTTAATCAAGAAAACCTTTTTCAGAAGGAATAAAATCAACCAAGACAAGCTTGTGTCGTACGTGGCCCGAACTACGTTTGCTCTGATCTTTCATGCTGTATGAAAGTACGTAGGCATAGGATGCGATGTCCTAGCGAGCAACCTTCCCCTCCTTTCCCGTAGTTAGGCGAACTACGTTGACTCTGAGTCTCGTTCAAGGCGGGAATACGTAGGCATAAAGTGCGATACTTTGCCGAGTCATTTTTATTTTCATTTTATTTTCTTTTAACCCCTGACCTGTAGAGTAGATAGAATAACAATCCATACCCGAAAACAAGCGTGGATCCCGTCGAGTACGACGGACGTGAGGGGTGCTAATACCTTCCCCTTGCGTAACCGACTCCCGAATCCAGGTTTTGGTTGCGATGACCATACCTTTCCCGTGTTGTGCGAGGTTTACTCTGAGCGTTTCCTTTCCCTCCCGTGGGATAAATAACGCACGGTGGCGACTCTTCTGTCAGCCGGCGCCGATTTTCGCAGTAGCGACAATATGGTATACCTGGAATTGTGATTTTGGCATAGTTGAGAACTTCTTGGATAAAAGACCCATACGAGAGAGCAGACCCTCTACCCGGGTCTCTTTATGAATAAATCTGACTTACTATGTAGTGAGGCCAACTAATTTTGATCTTTTTCTTTAAAATATAGATCAAATGTACCTCAGCTTGATCGACGCGCGAATAGCCACCTTTCTTTGGTTGCAAAATGTGCACCACAATCCAGTGTAAGATTCTATCCATTGGTTTTAACTTTCCCGTGGTGACCGTCTTAGGGAAAAGGTCACTTTCCATGATATCATCAGTATAAGGCTTCTTCGACATTGAGTTCAAAGCCTCTTTGAACTCGTAGCCAATGATAATACGAGCATCCGTAGCTTTAATGATGGGCTCAGCGGATACTGGAGACATGTCAAACAGAGTTTTCCATACTAAGTCGTTCACGCATACCTTGGTAGTCCCTACTTGCGTGTTGAACTCGAAACCTTGAAATTTCCCTTGAAGGCCATTGAAGAATATCCATACAAGGTATTCATTATACTTAGTGTTGCATTCTAAAAAGTTATTGAACCCTTGAGCATCAAGGATATCAATCACTTGTGGGATATGCATACGTTCGATAGACTTTCCCGTCGAGGATGTTGTATGGAGTTATTTTATATTTCTAACCCTGTATTTTCAGCTTTGTATATTGTTTATTGTTGCTGTATCCGGGGTGTGACGGGTGTTCTGATATTGAGTGAGAAGCCGGACCTGGGCTTGAGTGCACCTAGAATTAGAGTAGAAATTAGTGGGCGCCCGCTTGCTTTGCTTGCTTTGGTGTCCCATGAAATCTACACTCAGACGAGGTTCCTCTGGTTGGCCTCCTGCCCCTTCCTTTGGTTGGCGTGGGTTGCTGGTTAGTTGGATTGTCGACTCTGGGGACCGATCATTTGGAAGTTGGCTAAGTGAGGCCTCTTCAGGAATTGATGATGCCACTCCTTCTGGGAATCGTATCATCAACCCTGAAAGTCTGTGACGCCGACGACCGCATAGGATGCCGTACCTTGTGCCAGTTATAGGGCCACCCACCTGTGAGGGGATTCAGGGTTATGCAGGTAACTAGACCTTCAGACCACCGGTTTGTTTCTTGATCAGGATCCTGGATATTTATGGAGGGTTCTAAGGTCTGTCAGAGACCAGGTGGAGATATGTTCTAAGGTCTGTCAAAGACCAGTTGGTGTGTTCCGAGGTCTGTCAGAGACTATTTGGGGATGTGTTCTGAGGTCTGTCAGAGACCAGGGGGAGATATGATTTGAGGTCTGCGAGAGACCATTCAGGTTGTGATTATGGGGTCTATCAGAGACCAGTATTGGAGCTTTGTTTTAGGTCTATCTGAGACCAGGGTTTGAGGACTTCTAGAGAATCTATCTGAGACTTCTTGATATGGTCCAGGCCATTCAACTACAACTTTGGTCCCTGTTGCATGTTACTTGCATTGCATTACCGCATATCCATTACCATTTGCATTTCACTAACGTGTGTCTGTGCTGCAGGTGCATTTGCATTTCCTAAGTTCTAGTGCCCGGACTTCTGAGTGTTTGATCATGACTAGCTTAAGGAGAACAGTTGCTTACAAGTTGCCTACTCCCGATATTGTTCCTTTACTTGGGTTGATCTCTCTGGCTGATGAGAATGTCCGAAGGAGTTTCCGGATGAGTTATGGTAGACTACTGAGATTGGTGTGTAAACCTACAGAGGTAGAGTTAGATGGGTTGTATGCTCTGATGCAATTCTACGACCCTGCTTTGAGGTGCTTTACGTTCTCTGACTTTATTATGGGACCAACCCTGGAGGAATATGCTGAGTATGTTGAGCTGCCCGTGCAGAACTAGGTTCCATTCATTCATTATGACGCCAAACCCAAGCCGGAGGATTTGGCAAAAGCCTTGCATATTGATGCTTCTGAACTTGTGACTACTGTTTCCCGTGGAGTTCCAGGCTTCTCACTCCAGTTCTTAGTCGGTAAAGCCCAGGAGTATGCCAAGAGCGGGTGCTGGGTTGCTTTCAATGCTGTGTTGGCTTTGTGCATTTATGGCATAGTTTTGTTTCCCAACATACCGGATTTTGTGGACTTCGATGCTTTCTACTTGTTTGCCGCTGGTAATCCTGTACCTACCTTACTCGGAGATCTCTATCACTCACTGCATTACAAGAATGAGAAGGGAAGAGGGAAGAATGTTCATCTTTGTGTACCCTTGTTGAGTATGTGGTTTGAAAGGCACCTTCCTAAGAGAAGATCTGTTGCAGAGACTACAGTTCCAGTTGGTTGGCCAGAGCGCCTGATGAGGCTATCGTCGGAAGATATGGAGTGGTTTGATCGAGACCTGTTGGGATCTGAGCTCATCTTCAGTTGTTCTGGGTACCCCAATGTGCCACTAATAGGAAGAAAAGGGTGTATCAATTACAACCCTTCTCTATTCATTCGCCAGTTCGGATATGCACTGAAGAATCCACCTCAGGAGGAAGAAGTACAGGAATCTCTGTACTTCACAGGTGATTTGAAGGGAGAATTGCTAGCTGAGCTGCAGCATGCCTGGACACGTATTAACCGCAAAGGGAAGCCACTGTTAGGTAAGAACGATTGCCAGGCTTATGCACCTTACAGAGTTTGGATCCAGGAAAGAGCAAGTCAGTTGAAGATGCCATTTCCAGACGCACCAATTCTTGTTCCTATTCCGGCAGAGGAGCCAACTACTGTTTCTAGGGAGGCATACGAGCAAGTGGTGAAAGAGAAAGAAGCCTTGATGAAGATCAACAAAGGGTTAGAGCAGGAGCTAGCTCAGGTACGCGATGTGAAAAACAAGGCCGTATATGCTTTCCAACAACAAATCGAGCTGTTAAACAGGTTAGGGGCTGAGTTGACTGAGGAAAAGAAAAAGCGCGAACGTCTGGGGCAAGAGTTCAGAAGTTCCCATGACATGCTTGAATCCAAGAAGAAAGCGCTTGACATCGCTCACCGAGAGATCTCTTCTTGCAATAAGACTTGGAACGCTACGCTCACCAACAACAAGAAGAGGGAAGATAAGCTGAAGCAGCAAATCTCCGACCTCGAAGAGAAGTTGAAGTCTAGCATCAAGAAGTGTGAGGAAGAGGTGATGACCCGGTATAGTGTCCAGCATGCACTGAACAAGGCAATCAAATGCAGAGATGAAGCTGTGTCTCAAAAGCGAAAGCTAGAAGACTGCTTCGGAGAAGCGACATGGGAAGAAACTGCTGAAGACGTGCGCCGTGTTCTTAAGAAGAGAAACCAACTTGTTGAGGGGCTGCTTGATCGACCCAGTCATCCGAAGACCAAGAAGTTGATAGAAGAATACCAGACTTTTGGGAGGATTTGATCATTTCATGTAGTAACTTGTATGCTTTATTTGCATAGTGCTGACCATCACCAGGATTGTTGGTTGAGGTCATGCCTTCTTGTTGTACTCTCGGTGACATTGTATTCTGGTTTTTTCAGCAATATATGAGGCTTTCTATGATTCAGCTCCGATATTCCTATTGTCAGCACTGTCACTGCACTGGCACCTTCACACTAGAATTGGGGGAATGAACTTCCCTAATGCACAGACACATTGCATTGCATTCATATTCATATTGCATTACAGGTAATCTTTGAATAGTGTCTTATTTCCTGCTCTGTACCAGGTACTTTCCAGGATTGCAGATCAACACCCGCACCGCTATTCTACCCGCACCAACTATCGAAGAATCATGGATCAAATGCAGAACGAGATGCAAGATGTGCGCGAGAAGCTCGCTCTCTTTATGCAGACCATGGAAGCTATTGCAAAAGGTCAGGAGAATTTGCAGGCCATGGTCCAGCCTCTGTTGGCCCGAAATGCTGGTCACGGTAACGAGGATCATCAGTCTGTACGGGTCGATACTGCTCATGGAGACGGCACTCCCACGCCAGTGGCTCCACCTGTAGTCAATATACCTGCTGCTAATGTCAACAACGCTACCGCTGCTGTGAATGGTAACGTTGGAGTTGGGAATGAGACCGCTGTCCATAACATTGGACTTGGTGGCGTCAATTTGGGCGATAATATGGGGGGTAACGACTTTGTCAATACTGGATTCGGGTTCCACGATCAGGGGTTCGATAATGCGGGGAAATATGGCTTTAATGCTCAAGGTTTTGGGCAAGATGGTTATGGTGCGACCAATCAGGGTTACGGAGGTTTTGGAAATGGAAACGGCGCTGGATTTATGGCTTTTGGGCCTGCTGGAGGTGTTCAAGGGTACGGCAACAGAGGCCGAGGTCCGGGGATGAATCAGGTCAGGGCTGGACGTAATATTGGATATGATGGGTATGGAGCTGGAAATGGCATGTGGCAAGAAGATCAGCAGGAGGACGCTTTCTCCGGAGGAGGTTTCGAAGGGCCGATGGATGACTCCCAGAAGATCAGAATGCTGGAAAAGTAGATGAGGGGAGTCCTGAACCAAAGTGCTGTGGGTTTGGACATGGCAACAATGGGTTTGGTACCTGGCTTGAGGGTGCCAATCAAATTCAAAGCTCCTGCGTTTGATAAGTATAAAGGGGACACATGTCCGAAAGTGCATGTACGAGCTTATTACAGAAAGATGTCTGCATACTCCACTGATGAAAGAATGCTAATGCATTTCTTTCAAGATAGTCTGTCGGGTCCTTCCCTAGAGTGGTACATGGGGTTGGAGCCAACCAATATCAAGACATGGAAGCAATTGGCAGAGGCGTTTGTAGCTCACTACAAGTATAATAGCGATTTGGCACCCAATCGAGTCCAATTGGCCGGGCTGTCTCAGAAGAAGGGGGAGAGCTTTAAAGAGTACGCGCAAAGGTGGCGCGATATGGCTGCCAGGGTCCGTCCTCCTGTAGAAGATAAGGAAATGAATGACATGTTCGTCGGCACATTCACAGGCTTGTTTCATGACATGTTGTTTCATACGTCTCTGGCCAGTTTTTCAGACCTAATTCTGATGGGGGAAAAGATTGAGCGTAACATTAAGCAAGGAAAATTCCAGGTTGAGGAATCAACTGCATCTGGCAGTAATAGGAAGGCTTTTGGTGGGCGCCGTCAGGGCGAGGCAAGCGCAGTGTTTGGAGGCCGAGGCCGAGGCCGAGGCAGGGGACGAAACCAATATCATCAGCCGCAGCAGGTGGCGAGTGTTACTATCCCGTATCAACAACAACCACTTCAACAACAACCGTCTCCGCAGCAGCCAATGCAGCAGCAGCAGCCTCAGCAGGGGGCACAGCAGGCTCAGCGGAGATTCCAGGGAGGCAAACCGAGAAGAGTGTTTGAGAAGCCTCCCTCGACATATGCTGATTTACTGCAGACATTGTTGGGATTGAACCTGGTAGAGAAGTGAACTCTGGCACCGATAACGGGAGCTCCCCCATTTGGTTACGATGCAAGCAGGCACTGTGAGTTTCATTCTGGGGCCCCGGGCCACGATATAGAGGGTTGCCATGCTTTTAAGCATGTTGTGCAGGATCTTTTGGACAATAAGACTATCAATTTCAGAACGGCAGGTCCGAATATAGTGCAGAAACCCATGCCTAATCATGGGGCGAACGCCATTCTAACTGAGGAAGGGTTGAATCTGATTGTGAATGTCGAAGATTTAAAGACGCCGCTGGGCGAGATAAAAAGCAGACTGTTACAAGGGGGTGTCTACCCGGGGTGTGACGAGTATTGCTTAGAATGTTGGACCCTAGCTGGGGGGTGTGATGATTTGAAGAAAGGCATTCAGGCTTTAATTGATGAAGGCATATTACAGTTTGACCGTGCAGCAATCGAAGAGCCCGCAGGGGCAGTAGCATATGATCAGACTGATGTGGCCACTATAACGATTCCTCGAAAGACAATCACTATCGCAGCACCAGCTCAGCGACCACCGATCACCATAACTAAGGCCGGGCCGATCCCGTACGAGAACACGAAAGCAGTCCCATGGTCATATGGGTTGGAGGTGTATTGTGACGGGATAAAAATTGATGTTAATAAACAGCCAGCCGAGACTGTGGATAATGTTGTTGGTTCAGGAGGTATGACAAGGAGTGGTAGGATCTTTATATCCCCTGAAGTGGAGGCCGAAAGACTAGCGAAAGGAAAAGGGAAAGTGGTTGAGAACGTTCCGGCGCAAGCAAGCGAAAAAGAAGCGGCATCGAAAGATGTAGAAGAGTTCATGTGCTTGATTCGAAAAAGTGATTATAAGATTGTGGAGCATCTGCAGCAGACACCGTCCAAAATATTTATCCTGTCATTGTTGTTGTGTTCGGAAGCTCACAGAAATGCTTTGCTGAAAGTCCTGGATACTTCTTTTGTACCCCAAGACGTCTCCGTGAATCAACTGGAAGGAGTGTTGGCACATGTGAATGCAGGCCACAGCTTGGGCTTTACCGACTTCGATTTGACTCCGAAAGGGAGAGATCATAATATGGCGCTGCACGTATCTGTTGAGTGTAGAGGATCAGTAATGTCGCACGTATTGGTCGACACTGGGTCATCTTTGAATGTGCTGCCCAAGAAGGCGATGATGAAGCTGGATGTTAGAGGAATCTTGTGTACGCCCAGCGACTTGGTAGTCAGAGCGTTTGACGGCACACGGAGAACAGTCTTTGGATCGATCACATTGCGTCTACAGGTGGGGCCGGAGGTGTTTGCAACTGAGTTTTATATTATGGATATACAGCCTGCGTACAGCTGCTTGCTTGGAAGACCCTGGATTCATGGGGCGGGGGCAGTCACATCTACCCTACATCAGAAGTTGAAATATATGGTCGGAGACAGCGTAGTCACCGTATGCGGAGAAGAGGACATCCTGGTCAGCCATCTGTCGTCATTTAAATATGTGGAGGTCGACGGAGAAATCCACGAAACACCCTGCCAGGCATTTGAAGGTTTGCGCATCAAGGACAAAGGTCCCGGGCCGAGCAAAGTGCCAGAGATAGCCGTCTCATCGTATAAAGAAACTCAAGCTCTAGTAGAAGCAGGAGAAGCAAAGGGCTGGGGCAAAGTGCTGGACATTCCTGTGAAGATGGACCGGTTCAGGCTGGGATACCAACCGTCGTCATCAACTCCTTCCGTGGGGGCACCCCGTTTCAGAGGGCCAATCACCATCTCTGCCAGTGGAGTGTGTCGTGAAACCGTCAATGCTGCTTCGGAGTCTGACGAAGGAGACAGCGACTGTGATATGGATGCCTGGATTTGGCCAAGCACGCCAGGACAAGGACTGTGCAACTGGTCTATTCAGGAGCTTGTTCCTGTGACCTTTAAACAGTAATGCTTTTCTTTATTAATTGTTGAATAATCTGATGTCTTGCCCAGGGCATCAGTACTTGCTTAGGGCTGTGTTGTTATGAACATTGTGTGTTAATCATTGAATAAATGGCGTTTTTCATGTGCAAATAATGTAATCTCTGTCTTTCTTGTTTTATAATTTTCAATAAAATGGCAACGTGGTTATTCGCTTTATACGCATTTTGAAGCACTTAACCATTCCTTTTGCAGGATAACATTTTCAGATGACATCCTTGAACCACCTATGACTCGTCCCGACTTCGAGCACCCGGTATTTCAGGCCGAGGAAGAGGTTGTCGAAGATAGCGACGTCCCTGAAGAACTGTCTTGGTTGGTGAAGCAAGAGGAAAGAGCCATTCTGCCTCACGATGAGGTCATCGAAATTATCAACTTGGGGTCGGAAGGGGTTGAGAAGAATATTCGTATCGGAGCCGCACTGCAGAGTGATATCAAGCGAAGACTGGTTGAAATGCTCCGAGAGTATAGTGATGTATTCGCTTGGTCGTATGAAGATATGCCAGGGCTCGATACAGACATGGTTGTGCACCGTCTGCCACTGAAAGAAGAATGCCCGCCGGTCAAACAAAAGCTTCGCAGAACTCGACCAGATATGGCAGTGAAGGTCAAAGAGGAAGTCCAAAAACAGTGGGACGCTGGTTTCCTGGCTGTGACAAAATATCCCTCATGGGTTGCTAATATCGTACCAGTGCCAAAGAAAGACGGCAAGGTTCGGATGTGCGTGGATTATAGAGATTTGAATAAAGCAAGCCCAAAAGACGATTTTCCACTTCCTCACATTGACGTGTTAGTTGATAATACGGCTCAATACTCCGTATTCTCCTTCATGGATGGCTTTTCAGGCTATAATCAAATTAAAATGGCGCCAGAGGATATGGAGAAGACTACTTTCATAACGCCTTGGGGAACATTTTGCTACAAAGTGATGCCCTTTGGTTTGAAAAATGCTGGGGCAACATATCAGCGTGCGATGACGACTCTTTTCCATGATATGATGCATAAAGAGATCGAAGTTTATGTTGACGATATGATTGCCAAATCCCAGACGGAGGAAGAGCATCTGGTGAATTTGCTGAAGTTATTTAAAAGACTTAGGAAGTTCAGGCTGAGGCTGAACCCTAATAAATGCACCTTCGGGGTGAGATCGGGTAAGTTGCTGGGATTTATCGTAAGCGAAAGAGGAATAGAGGTCGATCCTGCTAAAATAAAAGCGATTCAAGAAATGCCGACGCCTAAAACAGAGAAAGAGGTGCGCGGGTTTTTAGGGAGGTTGAACTACATCGCCCGGTTCATATCTCACCTAACGGCCACGTGTGAACCATTATTCAAGCTGTTGAAGAAAGATCAAGCTGTAACGTGGAACGAAAATTGTCAAAAGGCGTTCGATAAAATAAAGCAGTATTTGCAGGAGCCTCCTATTTTGATACCCCCAGTGGCGGGCAGACCCTTGATCATGTATTTGACAGTTCTTGAGGGAAGCATGGGTTGTGTTCTCGGTCAGCACGACGAGACAGGAAGAAAAGAGCATGCGATCTACTACTTGAGTAAGAAATTTACAGATTGTGAATCTCGATACTCGATGCTTGAGAAGACTTGTTGCGCGCTAGCCTGGGCCGCCAAGCGTTTGAGGCAATACATGTTGAATCATACAACCATGCTCATCTCGAAGATGGATCCTATCAAATATGTATTCGAAAAGCAGGCGTTGTCAGGGAGAATTGCCCGTTGGCAGATGGTCTTGACTGAATATGACATCCAATACGTCTCGCAAAAGGCTATAAAGGGGAGTGTGCTGTCTGAGTATCTGGCGGAGCAGCCTATTGAAGATTACCAATCGATGAGGTTTGATTTTCCTGACGAGGATATCATGTACCTAAAGATGAAAGATTGTGAAGAGCCGTTGCCAGACGAAGGACGAGAGTTGGGTTCCAAGTGGAAGATGATATTTGACGAAGCTGTGAATGCTTACGGTAGCGGAATAGGGGCAATCATCACTACTCCACATGGGTCGCACATCCCGTTTACGGCCCGATTGACCTTTGCCGTTACTAATAATGAGGCCGAATACGAAGCTTGTATAATGGGGCTTGAAGAAGCCATTGATTTGCGAATCAAGAACTTAGACGTATACGGAGACTCAGCTCTGGTGGTGAATCAGATCAAAGGGGAATGGGAGACACGTCAGCCCAACTTGATACATTACATGAATTATGCAAGGAGATTGTTGCCTTTCTTCGATAAGGTGGAATTGCATCACGTACCGCAGGCCGAGAATCAAATGGCTGACGCCCTGGCCACTTTGTCTTCCATGTACAAAGTCAACTTCTGGAACGAGGCTCCCCGAATCGTCATCTCTCGGCTTGACAGGCCAGCTTATGTATTTGCCATTGATGAAGCATCTGATGACAAACCATGGTATTTTGATATCCTTAATTTCCTGAAGAATAAAGAGTATCCGGCTGGGGCATCCAGTCAAGATCAGAAGACTCTCAGGAGATTAGCAGGCAATTTCTATTTGAACCCGGATGGCGTCTTATACAGAAGAAACCACGATTTGGTGCTGTTGCATTGTGTAGACGAACGAGAGGCAAAGCTGCTCATGGAGGAAATACACGAAGGTACCTTTGGTACGCATGCTGGTGGACATGCTATGACGAGAAAGCTGCTACGGGCAGGTTATTTTTGGCTGACTATGGAAACTGACTGTTTCAAGTTCGTGAGGAAGTGCCACAAGTGCCAAATCTATGCTGATAAGATCCATGTGCCTCCGAGTCCTCTAAATGTGATGTCATCGCCGTGGCCATTCTCGATGTGGGGAATCGATATGATTGGAAAGATCGAGCCGACGGCTTCTAATGGGCACCGGTTCATTCTAGTAGCAATCGATTATTTCACCAAGTGGGTAGAAGCGGCGTCTTACGCAAATGTAACAAAGCAAGTGGTGGCCAGATTCATCAAGAGGGATATCATTTGCCGATATGGGATTCCCGAGCGGATAATCATTGACAACGGTTCAAACCTGAACAACAAAATGATTAAGGAGCTCTGTCAGAATTTCAAGATCGAACATCACAACTCCTCCCCTTACCGACCCAAGATGAATGGCGCTGTCGAGGCGGCCAATAAGAATATCAAGAAGATCGTTCAGAAAATGGTGGTGACCTATAAGGATTGGCATGAGATGCTACCTTTCGCTTTGCACGGTTATCGTACGACGGTACGCACATCAACCGGGGCAACCCCGTTCTCGTTAGTATACGGAATGGAAGCAGTATTACCATTGGAAGTCGAGATCCCTTCTCTGAGGGTATTGCGAGACGTTCAGCTGGACGAGGCAGAATGGGTGAAAGACAGGTTGAATCAACTGAGTTTGATGGACGAGAAGAGGCTAGCTTCTCTAGCATATGGCCATTTATACCAGAGCCGAATGAAGAAAGTGTATGACAAGAAAATACATCCGCGAAGCTTTCAGACGGGCGACCTTGTGCTGAAAAGGATTCTCCCGCCGCAAGCAGATCACAGGGGCAAGTGGACCCCCAACTACGAAGGGCCATACGTTGTCAGGAAAGTCTTCTCAGGAGGAGCGTTGTTGTTGTCCACTATGGACGGAGAAGACTTCACGTCGCCTGTGAATTCGGACGCAGTTAAAAAATACTTTGCTTAAAATAGACCCGCTGGACAGAAAAAAGAGAGTCCAGGCAAAAATGGGGCATCCTGGCGAACCAAAAACAGAATGAAAGGTTCGGGCAAAAATTAGGGATAAAATTGAAAAAATGTACACCCGCGAAGTTGAAAACCTACACTGGGCGGCTTCGGCAAAAAGGGGTATCCCGGTGAACTGAAAACTCGTAAAGGGCGGTTCACGCAAAAGTTAGGGATTTGAAAAGCAAATGACTGCGGTCCGAATTTGATATTGCACTGAGCATCAATGCGGGAGAATACACTTGAGGAGTCGGTTATCTTATACAATCTCTTCGGAAGTATGGATACCGAGAAAGCATTAGAGTCGGGTGAGTCATGGGAGGATCAGTTCGTGGTGTTCATCTGCATCCCGTTGCCGACATGTGTACAAATTTAAGTTGTCAATATTTATGCTTCTTGTGCATACTTGTATACTTGTATATTTGCTTTGTGTAGCTTCCTCTTTTCAGGAGTTACATCCCGTGTACAAAAACTCCGCCCATTCAGGGGCCCAATCAATAAAATACGTTATTCAGTACTTGACACTGTTCTTTACGGTTTTGTGCATGATTAACGCTTAAGTTTGATGAAACTAATATGTGAATAACGTCACTGGCCCTTGCCAACAATTGCTAAAGCTTTGAATTAACTGAAAATAACGTCACTAACCTGAATCGACTTGGTTGCATAGATTTGTCTTGTCTTGTTTGTGTTGTTGCAGGTCTCATAGCCGTACGAGGAAGATGATCAAGGGACTGCAGTAATAAAAGACTCGATCTCCACGCAGGTCATGCATGTTCCTTACTGAAGAGGGATCGAATTCCCCGGCTAGTCGTAGCTTATCCAAAAGGACGTGTTCCCGCAGAGTCGTTTAGTGTATCTCAAGCAGAGTGGTTTAGCCGCAAAAGATTAACATTTGTGAGTTGTATTCAGGCAGTTTACTTTCCCCGCCGGGTCATTTACTCTCCTCCAGCGGATTCAATTGATTTTTCCCAAGAGAATCATCCCATCCCCAGTGGAATTCTCTTCTCAGCAAGTATTCCTCCTAGTGGAACTCAAAGATTAAGGCTCTCCCCGGCAGAGTTGGTGTGGGTCATGGCATTTATTTTGTCGAAATACCGTATGATATCCGTTCACTTTCCCGCAGAAGTTCAATCATACCAGGCGCATCTGCTATTTCACAGCAGAGTTGTATGCCCCAGTAGGGTATTACTTCAACGAAATGTTTGGTTTAAGTTCCCCATTTCCCAGCCGAGTCGACTCCCCTCTTCCAGCATTTATTTTGCTGGAATGATTCTGTAGCACCTGGCTATCCCCAGCGGAGTTGGCATTATCTTCAGCATTTATTTTGTTGAAGCAGTTTCTGTACCCAGCAGCTCAAGTCCTCAGTTGCATTGGCATATAGGGTCGTACTTGCATCCACCAAATAAAAGTGTAGCATTTCCATGTCAAATGGAGCATTGCATCGCCGTCAAACGTACGCATTTTTGAAACGTAAACTAGGTTGGCTAACCGTTTGTTCCAAGTATTGTTTCTCTTGCAGGTAGAGAGAGCCCTTGCTCAGGTGAATCAATAAACATTCAGGACCGCGACATGAGATATCTCACGAAGGGTCAGCTTTGGCACTACTCCCCACAGAGATGTCAAGATGAAATTCTCTTTGTCTCCGAGCAGAGTTATTTATGAATTTCTTGTGTTTTCCCCGACAGAGTCAGCAGGATAAGTTTCTCCTTATCCCCAAGCAGAGCTATTGGTCATCAAAGGATTCATGAATCAGAATTTCAGAGGCTACCGCCGGTTATCAGAACAAGCGTCCGGAAGTATGATTTTCAAATATCCCCAGTAGAGCCAGCCTCAAAGTTGCTGTAACGTCAGTGATAAGAAATTTGCGGACCAATGGAAGGATGAGTCCTAACGTGGAAAATTTTATTGACGGGTTTTCTGTGTGCTAGAGAAGATTGTTGGAATGTGGAGTCCTAGCGTGGACATTTCCTCGAGTTGACGATGCGTGTTAGTCCTAACGTGGACAGGTGCGAGTTCTCGGTATTGATTGAGTGTGGAGTCCTGACGTGGACAAGATTGATCACCCTTCGTGTTGGTGTCCTGACGTGGACAATTTATTTCCTGCAGATAGCTTCATTCGTAACGGTGAAAGGAGCGTCCCGACATGGACGTTTATAGTTCTTTAAGATGACAAGATGTGAGAGTCCTTACGTGGACAAGTTTATCCTTCTTTGTGTTGTGGGCAAAGTGTGAGTCCTGACGTGGACAAGTCTCACTTCCCCAGTGGGTCAAAAGGTGCATGGGTCCTAACGTGGACAAGTTTTATTTCCTCAGCGGAGTCCTGACGCGGACAAATCAAGACGAAATGTGAGTCCTGACGCGGACAGTTTGAGAAAAGGTTTCCTTACGTGGAAAGATGTGGTTCCTTACGTGGAAAAGATTGAGTCCTTACGCGGACATATCGGAGGAGGATTCCTTACATGGAAAGAGTGGAGTCCTTACGCGGACATATCAAGCCGGAGTCCTAACGTGGACAGATTGAGATTATATTCCTCACGTGGAAAGATTGGGGTCCTTACGTGGACAGATTCAAATCGAGGTGTGATTCCTTACGAGGAAAGATAGTATTCCTTACGTGGAAAGAGGCTTGTATTCCTGACGTGGAAAGAAGAAGTGCGTTCCTGACGGGGAAGGGGTTTAGTCCTGACGTGGGCAGATTCGAAAGGAGGCGTATTCCTTACGTGGAAGAGTTTGACAAAGCAGAGAAAAGGCACCCCTGACGGGGAAGAAGAAGATAGATTCCTTACGTGGAAAGGTGAGTCCTAACGTGGACAGTATTATTCCTAACGTGGAACGGTTATTCCGTACGTGGAAAGGTGAGTCCTAACGTGGACGGTGGTATTCCTAACGTGGAAGAGTTTGTTCCTAACGTGGACGATTTATCTCTAACGAGAAGGCAGACGAGCCGTCCCCAGCAAAGTTGTTGAAGTTTTTTCCGAGTTGACAACAGATAGAGTCCTGACGTGGACAAGCAAAGGACGAAGTTTCCGATGATTCAATCTTTTTCAGGACGATAAAAATAATCCCTAGCACGGTCGCGCGAGATCAGTGGGTTACTGTAACAGTCAGGTTCAGCTGATGAATGTCGTTCCTCAAGCAGGAGCGCAATTTAGTTTTGCGGTTGGCAAATTTCTGGTTTCACTAAGTATTCAACCGTCTCGTACCGCGAATGTCTGAAGGCTCCGGGCTCTTCACCCAATCGGGTCCAAGTCGCTTGAATAGGGGCAGCTGTTGCACCCTAAAATTTGCCCAACCTTATTCACTTGGTTTATGTTTCAATGTCATTAGCATTTGCATAAAGAATCATGTACATAGGTTACTCATCTGCATAGCATAAGCATAGCAAGTCATTCAACAGGGGATCAAGCATTATTCTCATCTCTAGAGGCCTATCCAGAGGTTATTATCCTAATTCAATCTCATTCAAGTCATCAGAAAAGAATTTGAAAGCAGAGAGGTCAGTGGATCAAGCTTTGAGTCTATCTCCTATCTGAGGGCATCTGAGGATCAACAAGGGAATTGTGAGCTATGGGCTGAGCATGGGGAGTATCTAGAAATCTTGGAGGACTTAGAAAGTCATTTGGAGAAGAAAACAAGTGGTTGATGTGATCACAAGAATTGCAGTTGAAGACAGTCAACTAGGGTTTCATCTGGGTCAACCCTAGGTCAACCCTAGGTCAATTGACTGATTGAAAGGCATTAAGGGCTATTGGAGAGATGTGGGGTTCATCATTTGACATGGAGAATAAGGATATGTTGTTGTGCTAAGAAGAATTCAAGAGAAACCAAGGAGAAGAGGAGTTTCTAAATTAGGGTTTCTATGTAAAATCCCCTAGTTTAGGTCAAATTTCCAAGCAAGATAAGTCAAAATGCAAGCCTCAAATGGATCCTTGGCCAACATGGAACTTGTAGAGGATCTCAAGACCTTTAATTTGAGTGGTGGAAGACATCAAGGAGATTTATAGAACTCAAGTTATGGTCCTTGCAAGTTACAGGTCATCTGAGGTATCTGAAATTTTGTCTGTGAAAGTGACTTGACTTCCAAGCAATTTTTACCCCTAAAGAAGATTTCAAATGAACTTCTGGTCAACATAAGAATTGTTCCTTATTGTCTTAGCTTTCTAGAATGGTATAGTATGCCTTCATATGATGTGTGGAACTCAACTTATGGTCTTGGCAAGCAAAGGGTATTTTGGTCATTTGTGAATTACAGGTCATTTTAACCTATGCCCAAAACTCATACAAGGAGGCCTCAAATGGAAAAACTTACAACATAAAACTTGCTCCAAATGACATTTTGAGTCTAGAAAAGTGACCATGAGAGATTGGAAATGTCCATAGCACAAGGTGTCAAAATTGTTGAATTTAATGAATAAAAATGGCCTTAAAAATGAGATTTTTCATATCTTGGCCAAATGAAGCAAAATTATAGGTCATTTTGAATGGAAAGATCATTTTAAAGACATTGGCTAAAGTGGAATTTTGAGTTTAGTTCATAATTTGAGAGTTATCCATGGTTGCTTGAATTGAAAGTTACATAAACCAAATTGAAAGGGAAAAGTGCAAGGGAAACTTCTCCAAGTTTCTAGGAAGTTCTAATCCCATCTATATATTCATACAAGTTGTTTCATGCAAGGGTTGGTGCTCCCATTTGTTCAAAACCCCAACTTTTCCACACTTTCTTCAACTTGCATAAGCTTTCCAAAATCTCTATAATCTCCATCAATCTTCACTATTCTTGATTCAATCTTCATCATCATCACACAAGGATTAGAATCCACACCTTCATTTGTCAAATTGAGGAAGGAATTGTGCCATTCATCATTATCATCCAAGAAGCATAAACTTTGGAAGGGAGTGATTCAAGGCCTTAGAACCATACTTGTTGCATACAGAAGTAATCATCAAGCCTGTTGATCACTTTCCTTCCATCACAAGCAGTTGATTTGAAGATCTTAGCACCTGTATCAAGAAATTGCACCAGGTTTGTTTTCTATTCGTATGGCATGAATTAGTTAGAATTTTAGGGTTTTGATAGAGTAGAATGGTTAAGCTAGGATAGAAGATTGATTGGGATGATTTTGGAGAAGTTTCATGAGGTTTGAGCATGATGTGTCAGTTCTGTTGAGGCTCATAACTCTTGGATTAAGGCACGAAAATGGGATTGGAGTAGCATGTTATGATCAGGGTGAATTGTAGATCAGTTTAGGATGAGTTTTATGAAGAATTGGAGAGGTTTGCTATCAGGTATTAATGGTGGTTTCCATCTGTTCCACCTTTCGAATTGGCTGATTGTTTGAATTTTAAGGTAAACTAAGGATATAGACTTGTAGAGGGAAAGAAATGGATGAATTTTGCTTTTTATATCGTGTGTTTTCATGGCGTGTGGAGAGAGCACGAAGAGATGGAAGTATCGTGCATGGGAAGGGTTTCTGAAACCCTAAATGGCTGGAGGTTGAAGAAGGGTCAGGAGCCACACGATGAAGCCTTGACCTTTGACTTGAATTACCATCCAACGATCCACGTTTAATTTCAGAATGGAGGGAATTTTCAAAAGATGAAACGCACCGTTTCATTTATTGGGGGGAATTGGGCTCAGACAGCTATTCGCACCACCCAATTTAATGGGCCCAACGCGCTGAACATGATCTGCTTGCTTTTCTCACCCCCCTTCATTTTTTTCCATTATATTTCATTTAATTTTCTTTACATTTTTTCATGCATTTTCTAAAAATCATAATAAATAGAAAAATCATTATTTTTAATTCATTCTTTTTGCATTATTTTCTTTAGAGAGTCAAGAAAATTATAAAAAATAAAAATGGCATTTTATTTTTTATTTGATATTTTTCCCATATTTTTCAAATAAATAGCATTTTTAATGAGCTTCATTTCATGCATGATTTTGCTATTTTTTGTTCTATTAGATACTTCAATATTTTTTGTCCATCCTTTTTAGGTTGTTTAGTTTAGACATTAAACTTGTAGATACAATTTAGTTCCCATTTTTAGAAATTAATTTTAGGTGTTTAGTTTAGGTGTGAATAATATGAACAAACTAGGGTTTTAGGTGATGACTTAGGAGAATCAATTCATTTCCCTTAGGACTTAGGGTTTGAATAGTTTAGCTAAGGGACTATAGGGGCTATGGGTAGTTATTAAACCCCCTTAGAAAAAAAGTCAGGACTCCCCCTACTGCTAGTACTGTACTGTATATATCTGATTGACTGGTGTGGTATGCCCTCTAGGGATTATTGCTTGTTTGTGTGGGAATTGGGATTGTCTGGGGATTTGTGTTAGAAGCAGTCTGTTCACCACCTTTGGTAGTCAACTGATTGCTTAACACCCAATCCACTCTTGTGACTGATCCCTCATCCTGGAGGTTTGAGCTTGAAGAAAAGCCATTGCAAGATAGAAGACTGATGATCAAAGCCTTTGCCTGAAGGCCATGAAGATGGAGATTGATGATTGTTGAAGCCTGTAGCTGATGGGAGATTACTTGGAGCCAGATGTTGACGCAGAGCTGCTGTGGCTGTTTATTTTGCTGTATTTCAGTTCTTGATGTAGTGACTGGTTTTCTGGACTGTATTGTTTGCTGTTTACCCTGTTGGGTTGAAAGTGAAGTCTGTTCACTTTTGCCTATTGTTATCTAGGTTCGAGGTTGAGTGGGACTCCCTTGCCTCGCTTGTATTGCTGCATCCATGCATTTTACTACTTTACTGTATATATATGATGTTTTTTCTGTTGCTGCCTATCCCGTAGGATCTCTGTTTCTCTCTGTGCAAGAGAGGAACATGATAGACACTAGGTCTTAACCCATGCATGATAACATTAGGTTAGTTTGTTTCCCTTCGCAACCACAGGTTAGAGTTCTGTCTCTTCTTCCTCAAAACAAACAGAAAAACACCATAAAGATTTCAAACACAATAAAAGACACTTCTTCCGTAAAAGAACGTGAACTCATCAAGACGTCATTTTTGTCCGCCGGGACTGTTAATGAAGAAAACCTTTTTCAGAAGGAATAAAATCAACCAAGACAAGCTTGTGTCGTACGTGGCCCGAACTACGTTTGCTCTGATCTTTCATGCTGTATGAAAGTACGTAGGCATAGGATGTGATGTCCTAGCGAGCAACCTTCCCCTCCTTTCCCGTAGTTAGGCGAACTACGTTGACTCTGATTTCTCGTTCCAGGCGGGAATACGTAGGCATAAAGTGCGATACTTTGCCGAGTCATTTTTATTTTCATTTTATTTTCTTTTAACCCCTGACCTGTAGAGTAGATAGAATAACAATCCATACCCGAAAACAAGCGTGGATCCCGTCGAGTACGACGGACGTGAGGGGTGCTAATACCTTCCCCTTGCGTAACCGACTCCCGAATCCAGGTTTTGGTTGCGATGACCATACCTTTCCCGTGTTGTGCGAGGTTTACTCTGAGCGTTTCCTTTCCCTCCCGTGGGATAAATAACGCACGGTGGCAACTCTTCTGTCAGCCGGCGCCGATTTTCGCAGTAGCGACAATATGGTATACCTGGAATTGTGATTTTGGCATAGTTGAGAACTTCTTGGATAAAAGACCCATACGAGAGAGCAGACCCTCTACCCGGGTCTCTTTATGAATAAATATGACTTACTATGTAGTGAGGCCAACTAATTTTGATCTTTTTCTTTAAAATATAGATCAAATGTACCTCAGCTTGATCGACGCGCGAATAGCCACCTTTCTTTGGTTGCAAAATATGCACCACAATCCAGTGTAAGATTCTATCCATTGGTTTTAACTTTCCCGTGGTGACCGTCTTAGGGAAAAGGTCACTTTCCATGATATCATCAGTATAAGGCTTCTTCGACATTGAGTTCAAAGCCTCTTTGAACTCGTAGCCAATGATAATACGAGCATCTGTAGCTTTAATGATGGGCTCAGCGGATACTGGAGACATGTCAAACAGAGTTTTCCATACTAAGTCGTTCACGCATACCTTGGTAGTCCCTACTTGCGTGTTGAACTCGAAACCTTGAAATTTCCCTTGAAGGCCATTGAAGAATATCCATACAAGGTATTCATTATACTTAGTGTTGCATTCTAAAAAGTTATTGAACCCTTGAGCATCAAGGATATCAATCACTTGTGGGATGTGCATACGTTCGATAGACTTTCGGTAGTACCATGTTGCTTCACTACAGATCGCTTGCTGAAATTTTTCTCATAGATTTCTGCACATACAGAAGGTACAAGGGACACAGCAGTTACCGGTAGGGTTGTAGAGGATGGACCCACATGGGAGGAGGAACCTCCTGTTTTTCTTTTACTGGTAATTCTTCGGGTGGACATTTTCACTTGCAAGTATTTGGAGAGAAGGAATTTGTGATGAAGAGAGTATTCTTGAAGATGGAGGAATAATGATGATTTTACCCCCTTTTGTAGATATTACGTTTTGGGAAGAGAAGAAGAGGAAAGGTAACCTTGATGTAGGTTACAATGTTCAATGCAAAATGTCTTAATGATAATGACTTTGAATGGACAATATGACTTAAATTGTATTAAAAGTAGTGAAAAAATGAATAGTTTCGGCAGACATTTTTCATAGAATTCGCGTGATGCATCGACCGGAAGGTCTATACTTCAGTGCATATTGTGTTGAAAATCACACATTTGAAATAGCAGGGGTATGCGTCGACTGGAGGGTCGACCTGAGCATACCCGTGTCTCAGGCAAAAAAAAATCATTTTGTGAGTCGACCACTACCCTGCATAGGTCAACTCATGCAGACAAAAACCAACAAAACTTCAATTTTTGATCAAAATAGCATACATTAAGACATAAATACCAAACCAAACATATTTCAAGCATACAAAGGAGTGAAATATCCACAATCATGATATACACGACAATGATGACACATAATTTGATACATTTCATTTTGTGAACACGAAATGTTTTGAGAGATTCTAGTTAAGGAAGGATATTACCTCAGCTCCAAATGTAACGAGATGCACTCACATATGGCTCTTAACATCTTCATTTGTTAGATAACAGATGGACAAAGCACATATAGATATAGATGTATATAACATACGAGAGATATTGCTAAACACGATCTAAAATATCAAGAACACCGAGTTCCCGTCGGATATGAAAGAAAGGCTCAGTAGCAAGAGGTTTTGTAAAGATATCAGCAAGTTGATTTTTAGTGTCAACATGCTCAAAAACCACGTCGCCTTTCTCCACATGATCCCTAAGGAAGTGGTGTCAAGGTTCGATGTTTGATGCGTGAATGTAGCACAGGGTTCTTGGTTAGATTAATAGCGCTCGTGTTGTCACAAAAAATTGGAATACGCTCAAGTTTGAGGTTAAAGTCGAGCAATTGTTGCTTAATCCATAGGACTTGAGCGCAACAACTGTCGGCCGCAACGTATTCCGCTTTTGCAGTTGACAAAGCTATAGAGACCTGCTTTTTGCTATGCCAACTTACCAAAGAGTTTTAAAATAGATGGCACGTGCCACTCGTACTTTTCCTATCTGATTTGCATCCCGCAAAATCAAAATCGGAGAAGTCAACCAAGGAGCAATCATTTCTCTTAGAATACTAGAGCCCATACTTCGGAGTACCCGAGAGGTATCTAAGTATGCACTTTACTGCTTTTAAATGGGATTCTTTAGGAGATGACTGATACCTAGCGCACATACAGACACGAAACATAATGTCGGGTATAGAGGTAGTAAGATAGAGGAGAGATCCAATCATACCTTGATAATTTTTAACCTCTACATCCTTACCACTTTCGTCTCGGATGAGATTCGCACATGTTGGCATTGGTGTATCGATAGCTTTGGAGTTTGCCATGTCAAACCGCTTGAGAAGCTCAAGATAGTATTTTGTCTGGCTCACAAAGGTACCCTCCTATAGTTGCTTGATTTGCAATTTGAGGAAATATGTGAGCTCTCCCATCATACTCATTTTGAAATCTCCCTGCATTAAAGTAGAAAACTCCCTTACCAGATTCATGTTAGTTGACCCGAAAATGTATCATCAACATAAATTTGTACCAAAATTAAGTGTTTTCCTTGACGCTTAATGAAAAGGGTTGTGTCAACCTTTCCTCTTGAGTACCCTTGATAAAGGAGAAACTTGCTTAGACGATCATACCAAGCCCTAGGGGCTTGCTTGAGTCCATATAAGGCACATTTTAATTTGTATACGTGATCAGGATACTCATGGGATTCAAATCCCGGAGGTTGGGCAACATAAACTTCTTCATTTATATAGACATTAAGGAACACACTTTTTACATCCATTTGAAATAGCTTAAAATTTTTTGCACATGCGATGGCAAGTAAAAGGCGTATAGCCTCGAGTCGGGCAACCAGCGCATAAGTCTCCTCATAGTCGGTGTCTTCCTCTTGGTTATACCCTTGCGCGAATAAACGCGCCTTATTATGTGTTATTACTCTGTTTTCGTCCAGTTTATTCTTAAACACCCATCGGGTGCCAATTACTCGATGGCCTTGTGGAGGATGGACAAGGTCCCAAACCTCATTTCTTTTAAACTGATTAAGTTCCTCTTGCAATGATAGAAACCAATGTTCATCGAGTAACACTTCTTTTGGGTTTTTAGGTTCTACCTGAGAAACGAAAGCGAAATGATAACAGAAATTACTTAGCTTTGATCAAGTCATCACTCCCTTTGAGATATCACCGAGGATATTGTCGATGGGATGGTCTTTGGAAGACTTCCAAGCTAGAGGGAGATCATCTTTGTTAGACGGATGAACTTCCTCAGTCTCTTCATGGCGGTCATCTTTTTCCTCCTCAACTTTGCCTAGGTCAGGTTGATCAATTCCCATCTCAACACTTTTGAGTATGTCTTCAGAAGATACACCTGCATGAACTAAACTACCTTTCCCGACACTTCTCGGATAAGACTCCTCAAATGTTACGTGAACAGACTCTTCGACAGTAAGTAATCTCTTGTTCTATATTCTATAAGCTTTACTTGATTGAGAGTATCCGAGGAAGATACCTTCATCTGCCTTGGAATCAATTTTATCTAGACTTTCTTTTCCATTGTTTAACATGAAACACTTACAAACGAATACATGTAGGTGAGACACATTTGGCTTTCGCCCTTTTAAAAGTTCATACGGTGTTTTGTTTAGAATAGGGCGAATGAGCACCCTATTCAAGACGTAACACGCCGTACTAATGGTGTCAGCCCAAAAATACTTAGGTAACCCACATTCGTTGATCATAGTTCTCCCTAATGCTTCCAAAATTTGATCTTTTTGCTCCACAACCCCGTTTTGTTGAGGGGTACACGAAGCGAAGAAGTTATGATCAATTCTGTGTCTACCACAATATTCCTCAAACAGATTGTAAGTGCTTTTGATTGGCTGCATTTTATGGCAAAACATTAATGTATGAGTAAATGCCATAACTGATGTTAGGACATACATGAAGAGTGTTATGCAGGGAAAGTTATGAGTAAGTAAAGCTGAATGTCATACTGAATGTCATGACACTGATCGTATGACATCAGGTGTGCAGGTTTAGTTTTCTGTTATTCAGAATGAGGAAGCTAAGGCTAGAATTCAAGAAACTTTATAGAAGCTCAAGCTGGAAGTCAGGAAACATTTTAGAAGCCCTGGCGAAATTAAATGTACCTGGCCTAATTGGTAAGTGCAGGTTTTTGAAGAGAGGTTTGGGTAAACCTAATTTCTGCACCAAGGCCCAAAGCAGGTCTGCTATTATAAATAGCAGAAGGATCATTCCAACTAATAGACACACAGAGGAGAGAGCATCCAATGAGAGATCATAGAGTCTGTTTGTGAGTGAAGAACTTTGCTGTTCACGTGAGTCTAGGAGTCTTAGGATTCCTTGTGTTCCAAGAAATTGTAGGTTGTATAATTGATCTAGTTTATTGTGTATGAACAGGTGTGTTCATTATGCCACTCAAAGTTGTTAAGCAAAAGTGTGTGTCACTTGATTGAAGCTTTGAAGCAAGATCAAGGTGTGTTTGAAGCGTGTCTTCATATTTCTTGTGTAATTGTGTTTTGATATCACTGAGGTGATTGAGGGGGAGTGAGTGGGTATACTCAGGTCTAGAGTGTCTCTAGGCAGAAGTGTCATTGGGTAGGTTTTAAGTTAGGAGTGCAAACTAGGTTGTTTGACTCTGAATTAATTCTACTAATAGTGAATTTCCTCCCTGGCTTGGTAACCCCCAGGTGTAATTGTTGTTGACACTGAACTGGGTGAATAATTATTGTGTTATTTACTGCTTCTCTTTACAGCATTTTAATTACTCCAAGAGTCTGTGTTACAGTGGATGTTATAACATCTGTGATAACATCCATCGCGTGCTTTCCAGAATTTCAATTGGAATCAGAGCAGGCACCCTGCCTGTTATTTCTGGGTGAGATCTATGGAAGATAAATTCTGGTACTATGGATAAAGACATAGGATTCACAAATAGACCACCAATTCTGGATGGCTCTAATTATGACTATTGGAAACCTAGGATGATTGCCTTCTTAAAGTCTTTAGACAGCAAGGCATGGAGAGCTTCAAACTCAGGCTGGGCACATCCAGTGAAGACTGATAAAGATGGATTGTCTGTGCTTATACCTGAAGAAGAATGGACCAAAGAACAAGAAGCTCTGGCTCTTGGGAATTCTAAAGCTTTGAATGCATTATTCAATGGTATAGACAAGAATATCTTTAGACTGGTGCATCATTCTGAGCTGGCTAAAGAGGTGTGGGATACTCTCAAAACAACTCATGAGGGAACCTCTAAAGTTAAGATGTCAAGACTTAAAATGTTGACAACCAAGTTTGAAAGTCTAAAGATGAAGGAGGAGGAAACTATTCATGAGTTCTACACGAATGTCCTTGAACTTGCAAACACCTCAGGAGCTCTGGGAGAAAAGATGTTTGAAGAAAAGCTAGTGAGGAAGATCTTAAGATCATTTCCTAAGAGGTTTGCCATGAAGGTCACAACCATTGAAGAAGCTCAAGACATATGCAATATGAAGGTGGATGAACTCATAGGTTCTCTCCAAATATTTGAAATGGGCATGTGTGATCAGGCTGTAGAGAAAAAGAACAAAAGCATAGCTCTTGTTTCAAAGACTACAGATGACTCAGAAGAAGAAGAAGGTAAAAAGGAGGATAATTTGTCAGAGGCCATAGCATTGCTTGGAAGACAATTTAATAAGTTGATCAAAAGGATAGACCACAAGTCTAAACCTTATGCCAAGGACATGCCTTCTGACATCAGCAGAAGGGATAAGTCTAAAGAAACATCTAGCCAAAGCAAAGGAGTATAATGCCATGAATGTGATGGATATGGGCACATTAGAAAGGAATATCCCACCTACCTCAAAAAGAAGGGAAAAGGCCTAACTGTCACTTGGTCAGATGGAGAGTCTGAAAGTGGATCAGAAGAATAATGTGCTATACATGTCATTGTTCTGAACAGTGTATGTATTTCTGATGATGAGTCAAGTGAAGATGAGTTAACCTTTAATGAGCTTGCAGCCTCATATCAAAAGCTTCACATCAGAAGTACATAATTATCTTAGCAAGGAGAGCAACAGAAAAAGCTCATAATGGAATTAGAGGCAGAGAAGATAGAGCAGTTAGCAACAATAGACTCACTCAAAAGTGAGGTCAACTTGTTGGAATCTAAATTGGAGCAGATGGAAAAATCCATAAGGATGCTAAACCCTGGGATTGACACTCTAGAAAGGATTCTATAGAGTGGTCAGAGATCTGGAAACATGGCTGGCCTGGGATTTGTGGGTGAACAGAAACCCATCTTGGAGCTCAAAATACCAAATCCTGAAACTCAGAGGTCAAAATGGATGTCACGATCAATGTCACAACATCTAAGAAACAGAGGCTGGAACCAAACTAAGAAAAATTTCTAAGGGTACAGGTGTTACTACTATGGTAAACTTGGACACATTAAACCTTTATGTTTCTGGCTGCATGGATTTCCTAGTCATCTTCATCAAGGCAAATCCAAACAGGGTGCTCATGTCAAGAAACAACATCATGCTAAGCTCAAGAAGGTTATCCCTTCCAAGAAAAAACAATGGATTACCAAGGAGGTTGCTCTAGTAGCTCATGTTAGGATGCCTACCAAAGGAGACTGGTATTTTGACAGTGGTGGTTCTAGACATATGACTGGAACAAAGGACTTGTTGGTAAGCACCAAACCTCTTACCTCAAGTCATGTGACCTTTGGTGATGGAGCTGGAGGAGAGATCAAAGGGATTGGACCACTAGATTGTCCTGGTGCTCTAAAACTAGACAATGTATTGTTGGTTAAAGGACTGACAATAAATCTTATAAGTATCAGTCAGCTCTGTGACCAAGGACTTGGTGTCAAATTCACTAAGGAGACATGTGTGGTGGTCAATAAAGAAGACGAGGAAGTCATGAGGGGTAATAGAGCTCAGAATAACTGTTATTTATGGGAGTCTAAAAGTAACGTCAATGATTGTACCATGACCCAAGAAGAGAAGAATGATCTAATATGGTTGGAGAAAAGTAGACTTCCTCACAGGATGAAAAAGAACAAAACCAAGGAATCAGTAAGAGGAACTCCTAAATTTCCTCTAGATGGAAGAAGAGGTTATGGTGAATGTCAGGTTGGCAGGCAAGCCAAGATAGCATATTCAAAAAGGGGACATCACAGAAACCTGGACCTATTATACTAGAATCTGATGGAGTCCATGACTGGTAATCATCATAAAGGAAACAATGTCACTCAGGATGTCATGACATTATTCTGTGACACTCACAGTAACCTCAATATGAACTCCATTCAGTTCAAGAGAACCATGCACAGGGATGACATGGATCAATTTGAAAAAAATTGTGTGAAGCATGGTGATTCTGACCAACAAAGGGCTAACACGGTGACAAGAAGTCTCAAGGATATCAATGATGAAAAAGCCAAGCAAGTCCACTCCACCATTGCCAACTTGGTTACCAGGGTTCTGATTAAGCCAAATGATGTGCCAAGAATATCCATTCCCCCTAGCACTAAGGAAGAATTTGATGCCACTCACAATGTTGAAACCTTGGAAGCAACCTCTCCAAAAGACAAGGATCAAGCCTCTGAAGACAATGAACACATGCTAATTGAAGAAAATGATGCTAATGAGTCTTCAGACAATAAGTTGATAGCCACGGTCAAACCTAGCATAGCCAAAAGGCTCATGACTAGGAAAGGGAATAAGAAAGTTGTCCAGAGTAACCCCAAGAAGAAGATTGTGACCAAAAGAACTTAGGTTGGCCCTACCAAAGCTTGGAGCAAGGTAGTACCAAAGAAGAGGAAAGATAAAACTAGTATAGAATCAGATTCTAATGTTGCCTGTGATGCCACTAACATCCAACCAAAGAAGAAACCAACAACTAGCAAGCTTGCTGCTAGTGTCCCAGATGCTCCTATTGACAATGTCTCATTCCACTATCCATCAAGTGTCAACAGATGGAAGTGTGTCTATCAAAAGAGGTTGGCCTTGGAGAGAGAGCTAGCTCAAAATTCTCTTGAAAGCAAGGAGATCATGGCTCCTATCCATGATGTTGGGTTGGTGAAGACTGTGACTCAGTTCTCACAACGCTATGAAACACTTGTCAAGGAATTCATAGTAAATATATCTGATGAATGTGCTGACAGAAAATCTGTTGAATTTGGTAAGTTTATGTTAGAGGAAAATGTGTCACCCTCTCCTCCACTACCATTAACAACTACCTTAGAAGATCAGATGGAGCTCAATCCGATATAACCGCCTCTGACAACAAAGAGTGTCAAGTAAGTACTGGTAACAAAGTCAAAAGTTGGCCAGCAAAAGGAAAGCTAGTTGGCAGCAAACTGAGTGTACGATATATTGTTCTACACAATAGTGGTGCTACAAATTGGGTGCCCTCTAATCAGAAATCAATAGTGGCAACTATTCTGGGGAGGTTTATCTATGCTGTTGGGACCAAGACCAAAGTTAATTATGGTGCCTACATATTTGATCAGACCATGAAGCATGCAGAAAGTTATAGTGTCAAAGGCCCCATTGCATTTCCCTCACTCATCAGTGGAATAATATTAAGTCAGTATCCCAACATTCTCAAAGAGAATGATTCTGCTAGCAAGAGAGAGAGCTCTTTGTTTTTCCATCACAAGCTGTTTCAAGGAACTCATGTTCCTGACACTGTCATGACATCAACAGAGACATCCAAAGGGAGCTTTAAGACATGAAAGGCTGAGGTTATTGCCATGCTAAAAGAAACCTGGCATGAGTTGGAAACAAGGAAGCAAAAACCTTAAAGGCTGATCAGGAATCTTGAGCAAGATGAAGAGTCTACTCAAAATGATGAGGACAAGAATAATTGGTCTGATGACCAGGATGCCGTAGAAGCAGATGACAGGTCTAAGGAAGCCAGTGATGAAGATACTGAAAAGGCTAATGACAATTCTGAGGAAACCAGTGATGGGGATGCTAAAGAAGCTAGTTCCAGTTCTGTAGAGGAAGACTGGTGTGCTGGCGGCCTGCTGTGAGGCTCAGGAAGTAGGTGCCTGGGCTGATGTGGGTGTGCTGTTGGTGCTGGTGTGGCTAGTGATGTGTTTGTCTTGCTTTAGTTTTTAGTCTTTATTTGACAACATTAATATGTGATGCTCTTCATGAGCAGTCTTTGTTTGTAATGACCCCAAACATGTCTAATGTCACTCATTATGATCCAGACTATTTTATTAGTTTGATCTTAATTTGTGGCTAAAAAGGTGGAGAGAGAGTGGTAGATAATAGCCAGCAGGTTAGAGATGATGTAGGTGGAAGACTCTTGGCTGAACTGCTGCTACAAGAAGAGTCTGAATTGCTGCTACAAGTATGTTGCAGGTGTGTGACAAGGGCTGCAGCAAATATGCATGATTGACGATTTTGCAACAGCTGATGCTGTTAGTGATAAAGGTTCAACAAATATGCATGATTGAAGATTTTGCTAATGTGCATGTGTGATAACAGCCGATGCTGTTAGTGATGAGGGTTCCTAAAGAGTATAAGAATGTATGTTAGATTTATGTGTGTTCCTTGATGGAATCTAGTAGCTTTATAGCTGCTAGTGCTGTGTGTATCTGCAGGATGATTGTAGAATGTTATGCACCTCTTCAGGGGGAGTAGCACAGGTTGTTCCATAGCAGGTGTGCTTCAGGATGTCATCCTGAATGTCATAACATCCAGAGCAGGCTGGATGAATATGTGTGGCTACAAGGTGTCTGCAGGTTTTGTACAGCTGGTGTGATATGCATCAGTTGAGGGGGAGTAAATTCTGATATGTTACTCAACAAAGTGTGACATCTGTAGTGCTGACTAACAGATGGTATTGTGAACATGTTGATCCTGAGAGCTAACAGTGTGAGTGTGTGTAGACAACACTGATTGTGTAGCTTTCCTACATGGTAAGTTAAGACTTCTGCTGCTTGTAAACTCTGATATGTTAATAGGGTGTTTTAGCCAAAAATTAGCCAAAGGGGGAGTTTGTAAGTGCTTTTGATTGGCTGCATTTTATGGCAAAACATTAATGTATGAGTAAATGCCATAATTGTTGTTAGGACATACATGAAGAGTGTTATGCAGGGAAAGTTATGAGTAAGTAAAGCTGAATGTCATACTGAATGTCATGACACTGATCGTATGACATCAGGTGTGCAGGTTTAGTTTTCTGTTATTCAGAATGAGGAAGCTCAGGCTAGAATTCAGGAAACTTTATAGAAGCTCAAGCTGGAAGTCAGGAAACATTTTAGAAGCCCTGGAGAAATTAAATGTACCTGGCCTAATTGGTAAGTGCAGCTTTTTGAAGAGAGGTTTGGGTAAACCTAATTTCTGCACCAAGACCCAAAGCAGGTCTGCTATTATAAATAGTAGAAGGATCATTCCAATTGATAGACACACAGAGGAGAGAGCATCCAATGAGAGATCATAGAGTGTGTTTGTGAGTGAAGAAATTTGTTCTTCACGTGAGTCTAGGAGTCTTAGGATTCCTTATGTGCCAAGCAGTTGTAGGTTGTATGACTGCTCTGGTTTATTGTGTATGAACAGGTGTGTTCATTGTGCCACTCAAAGCTGTTAAGCAAGAGTGTGTGTCACTAGATCGAAGCTGTGAAGCAAGATCAAGGTGTGTTTGAAGTGTGTCTTCATATTTCTTGTGTAATTGTGTTTTGATATCACTGAGGTGATTGAGGGGGAGTGAGTGGGTATACTCAGGTCTACAGTGTCTCTAGGCAGAAGTGTCATTGGGTAGGTTTTAAGTGAGGAGTGAAAACTGGGTTGTTTGACTCTAAATTAATTCTACTGATAGTGAATTTCCTCCATGGTTTGGTAGCCCCCAGATGTAAGTGTTGTTGACACTGAACTGGGTGAAAAATTATTGTGTTATTTACTGCTTCTCTTTACAGCATTTTAATTACTCCAATAGTCTGTGTTACATTGGATGTTATAACATCCGTGATAACATTCATCACGTGCTTGCCAGAATTTCACAGATAATTCTCGAACTCACCCCCATGATCACTTCTAATTGATATGATGTTTGTGTTTAACTTATTTTGAGAAAGCTTAGCAAATTTTTCAAAGGCGGGGAATGTATCACTCTTGCTAGCCAAGAAGATAGTCCATCAAAATCTAGAAAAATCATCGACTATAATAAAACCATAATAGTTACCACCTAGACTTTTGATTCTAGATGGCCCAAATAGATCCATATGGAGAAGTTTAAAAGGTCTCGTAATTGAAACAATGTTTTTAGATTTAAATGAGATCCTTGTTTGCTTCCCTATTTGGCATGCATCACATAAGTGATCCTTGGTGAACTTGATTTTGGGCAAGCCTATGACTAGATCTTTTGAAACTATCTTATTTTGCAAGTCAAAATTAACATGCGCTAAACGTCTATGCCATAACCATGAGTCCTCACTCATTGTCATGGGACATTTATCGCTAGTCAATGATACTTCACTCAAATCTAGCATATAGACATTATTTACTCTTAGACCATTAAACACATCCTTCATTTTATCATTGTGTTCAATTAGGAAACAATCTTTTGAAAATGATACTTTGTATCCTTTGTCGCATAATTAACTAATGCTAATGAGATTGTGTTTAAGGCCCTCGACTAGCAACACATCGGAGATAGTAGTGGATGAGGGATTACCTACATTACCTTTTCCAAGTATTGCACCCCGGTTGTTGTCTCCATAGGTTACAAATCCCTTCTTCTTTGCCATAAAGTCAATGAAGAGAGATATATCTCCTGTCATATGTCTTGAGCAGCCACTGTCGAGAACCCATCTTCTCTCGGTAGTCTCAAGACGTTGTACCTATGAACACAATTAGCAAGAATAGGTACCCAATTGTTTATTGGGTCCTAGGTTGTGAATGATAACATGGTCTCATTTAGGCAACCATTGATAAACCTCTTTAGGAACCAAAAATCTCCTAAAACGACATTTAGCAATGGTGTGACCCTTCTTGCAACAATACAAACAAGAAAATTTAACTTTTGTATCACTTTTGTTATCATGATTCTTTATTACATATGTATACTTTTGATATGGATTAGCCATACTCTTCCTAAAATGAGCTTTATCGATAGCAAATGTGATTTTGGGTTCTAGAGCCTTGTTAAGTTTAGCCTTGTGATTTCTAACCTCATTTTGCCAAATGTAACAAGTATCACACCCGAAGTTGACCATCGGTCTGCGGGTGATAAGTAGAACTCAATTTCAAACTAGAACCCAAAGCTTCTTGCAAGCTTTTCCAAAATCCATAAGTAAACCTCGGGTCTCTGTCAGATACAATGCTTGACGGAACCCCATGTAACTTCACTATTACTCTGATATAAATTTATGCTAACTTCATCAAAGGAAAACTGATGTTAATCGGTATAAAATGCGCCGACTTCGTCAATCTATCCACAATTACCCAAATTGCGTCAAAACCTCTCGTCGTATTCGACAATCCAGTCACAAAATCCATTGTAATACTATCACATTTCCACTCCAGTATTTCCATCGGTTGCATCAAACTGGATGGTTTCTGGTGTTCCACCTTTGAATTTTGACAAGTCAAACAAGCATACACAAACCGAGCTATGTCTTTCTTCATACCCAGCCACCAAAATAATTTCTTCAGGTCTTGATACATTTTCGTAGCTCCTGGATGAATACTCAAGCTACTCCTGTGGCTTTCTTGCAAAATTACCTTTTTCAAATCAGGATTATATGGCACACAAATTCTATCTCTAAACTTCAACACACCAAAATCATCTACTTTAAAGTCTTCTTTCTTATCCGTTCCGCCTACAGTCATCAAGTCTACCAATTTCAAATCCAGTTTTTGACCTTCTCTTATTTCACGAAGGAACTCATTATTCACTTTCAGCATCCCCAACATTACACTTTCCTAAGTTAACTCACAAACCATACTCAAGTCTCTAAACTGCTCAATCAAATCCAATTCTCTAATCACCAACATCGACATATGTATCGTCTTTCGACTCAAAGCATCTTCCACGATGTTAGCTTTACCGGGATGGTAACTCAAGCTAAAGTCATAGTCTTTTAGAAATTCTAGCCATCTTCGCTGCCTCATATTTAATTCCTTCTGGTCAAATAGATATTTCAAACTCTTATGGTCATTGAACACTTCGAATCTTGACTCGTACAAATAATGCCTCAAAACCTTTAGTACAAAAACCACTGCAGCTAACTCTAGATCATGAGTAGGATAATTCCTTTCATGAATCCTCAATTGTCATGAAGCATAAGCCACAACTTTGCCATCTTGCATCAAAACACTGCATAATCCCATTTTAGACGCATCGCAATATACCACAAAAGGATCATTCAAATTTGGTAAGGTTAACACTGGTGCGGTAGTCAACCTTTTCTTTAGTTCTCAAAAACTTTCTTCACACAAAATATCCCATACAAATGTCTGGCCTTTTCTAGTCAACTGGGTCAACGGAAGAGCCAAATTAGAAAACCCTTCGATGAACTTACGGTAATAGCCTTCTAAGCCTAAGAAACTTCTAATCTCTGCCATTGACTTTGGAGCCTCCCACTGAAGCACAACACTCACTTTTGATGGATCCACTGCTATGCTTCCTCCAAAAATAACATGTCCAAGAAAACTCACTTCGCTCAACCAAAACTCACACTTCGAAATTTTTGCAAACAATTTATTATTCTTAAGCACTTGCAATGCAGCCCTCAAATGCTCTACATGATCTGCTTTTGACTTGGAGTAAATCAAAATGTCATCAATGAAAATTACTACAAACTGGTCCAAATAAGCATGGAAGATACGATTCATGTACTCCATGAACACACCCGGTGCATTAGACACACCAAACGGCATCACTGCATATTCATAATGTTCATACTGAGTTCTGAAATTTATTTTCTGGATATCGTCTTCTTTCACACGGATCTGATGATAGCCTAACCTCAAATCAATTTTACTGAACACACGAGCTCCCACGAGTTGATCCATCTGATCGTCGATTCTTGATAGTGGATACTAGTTCTTGATGGTTACTTTATTCAACTGGCGATAATCGATGCACAAGCGCATACTGCCATCTTTCTTCTTTACTAACAAAACTGGCGCTCCCCATGGCGACACACTGGGTCTGATAAACTTTTTGTCCAATAATTCTCCCAACTGAGGTTTTAACTCTGCCAATTCTGACGTTGACATTCTATATGGTTCCACAGATATAGTTCTAGTACCAGGGACAAGATCAATCGTAAACTTTACTTCCCTCTCTGGAGGTAACTCTGCAACATCATTTGGGAACACTTCAAGAAATTCTCTCACAACAGGTAATTCCTCAATCGACGACTTACCCTCCATAGATGATGAAGCGAACACTGCAAATACTTTAGCTTTGTCTTCTACCAAGATTCTCAACTCCTTAGTAGATATAAGACTAGCCATTTCTTCTTCTTCAGGAGTCAGGAATAACAACCTCTTCCTATAATAATCAATATAAATATAGTTTCTCTCGAGCCAATTCATCCCTAAAATAACATCCAGCTCGGTGAGTGGTAGACAGATCAAGTCCACTCTAAAGTATTTATCAAAGATCGATACAGGGAAATTCAAACACACTAAAGATGTAGTGATTGATCCAATAGATGAAGTATCAATCACCATCCCTCTACTCAAAGTAGACGTCACAAGCCCTAGTCTCTTCACACAGTCCATAGGAATAAACGAGTGAGTTGCACATGTATCAATAATAGCAATCAAAGGAGTGTTATGAATGTAACACGTACCTTTGACAAAACGATCCTCACTGGTAGGATGAGCTCCCACCAATGCAAACACCTTCCCATTTTTCTAAGACTTATTCAGTTTCTGATAGTGGGTGCTGATATGACCCTCCTCACCAAATTTGTAATAGGTTGGTATGTTGGTTCTACAATCCGTGACCACATGACCCGGCTTTCCACACTTAAAACACTTCTTCACCTCATTCTGACATTCATTCGCACGGTGACCTGCACCACCACATCTAAAACACTTGAGAGGATTGGAAAGATTTCCTCCCCCACTTGGTTTCTTCCCAGCAACATCTTTCTGCTTTCCTTTATCAGCCGGAGCACGGTAAGGCATATTCCCATGCCTCTGTTTGCCTCTTATGTCACTTAGATTCTTATAGTGAGCGATTCTAGCTTTGTTGTCTTTATCATAGATTCTACACCTGTTCACCAGCTCAGGAAAGTATCTCATCTTCTGATAACCGACACCCAGTTTGATCTCGGGACGCAACCCATTCTCAAACTTGATGCACTTCGAACTCATAGCTGCATCAGTATTGTAATAAGGATAATACTTTACCAGTTTGTCGAACTTAACTGCATACTCTGCCACTGTCATGTTCCCCTGATTCAACTAAATGAATTTAATCTTTTTCTTTCCACGAACATCTTCCAGAAAATACCGTTCCAGAAACTCTGCCCTGAACAATGTCCAATTAATGGGACCCTCACCAGCTTCCAATCTCTGGTGGGTGTTATCCCACCAATCCTCAGCCTCACTTTCCAGCATATGGGTACCAAACTGTACCTTCTGATCCTCTGAGCATCCCGTGACTCTGAAGATCTTCTCAATATCCTTCAACCATTTATGTGCTACATTTGGATCATGTTTGCCTTCAAACTTAGGTTGCTTGTTATTTTGGAACTTCGCCAAATTACGAAACTCTCTGTTTCCAGCACTCTGATTGATATTCTGACCAATGTTCTCCACTGCCTACACAACAGCTTGTAATGCAGCAGCCATCACGGTATCATTCCTACCAGCCATACTGTTCAATATCCATGAAAACAAAGGTTAGAAGAAATGCACGACTATAGACATCTTATAGTCAGACTCTACTACAACATTGGTCGGACGGACCGACCTGCTCTGATACCAATTATAACACCCCACTCTACCCCGTACGCGTATTATAGGAATATTAAAGAAAATACATCAGAGTTTTAAAACCACGTAGGATGTCACATAGACATTTTTCTCATTCAATGAAGTATCATGTCACTTCATGCTTTCCACAATATTTCAACAAGGTCATTCAATAAAACAGTGGAATAAAATCAATGTTTGAACATAATCCCCATAACCGGAGGTTATACATCATTAATCCAACAGAAAAAAGATACGTAACAATTAATCAAGAAAATAAGCAAAATATAATGTAATCCCGTCATCCCATGCTACGTATCAGAGCGACTCCTAGGACTCAATCAAATAGCAACACACTCCAAGCACTACTCAGGTACCTGGTCATCTGCACTCCCCAAGGAGCACATATACAACAAGCAAAAAAGGGGTGAGAACTACTTTCAATAAATAAGCGGTGAAATACACATGCTAAGGAATAGTTACACACCACACATACAATCATACACATGCAACGCACATACACGTTCCATCTCAATCACTCGGCATTAATAGTCCATAATCAAATAGAAATATGTAATGTGACTCACTGACTCGACACAATGCATGTGGTACCAACACAAATACGTACGGTTCACCCTAGAACCCGATTCCCATCAGAATCCGGATAAGTCGTATACGTTCCTCTGAACTACAACTTATCTTCACAACAACTTCCACATAAAGTCCGGATGAACTAGGAACCCATCATGGATCCCACCTAGTCATCTCCACAAAACACATGACATGAAATGCATGACAACACCATTATGAAAATATAATAATAATAATAATTTCAAGCATAATTCACGATCATCAATGATGCACACGAGCCATCCGTTCATCGTAATCCTCTCGGGCATTACCATCATCACACTATATGGTTGTACCCCAAAATTTGACCAACCATTTCTTATACTTGGCTTATGTTTCATTTCTTCATTTTAGCATTTTTTGCATTTTGCATAACATTGTTCTTACAGGGGATCAATATTGTGTGTGTCCCATCCAAGAAGATATTCTTATTGGCTTCAAGTTCAAGCAAAGGCATTGGTAGAGGTCATTAAGTGTGTGGTATTATTGTGAAGTTGTTAAAGCTCCTTGAGAGGAAAGGTGTGATGTAACTCCTTGTCTGAGATCCACCAGAGGGTTTTTGTCAGGAGTTCATGAGGTCCTATTATTGGCGTAAGCAAGGTGTAGAGGTTTGTTGAATACCTTAGAGACTATGGTGGAGTTGGAATGGTCATTCAATTCATCTGTAAAAAAGCCTAGGCAAAGAACATGAAATTAGGGTTTCACATATGATGAGTCTAGACTTATCCCTTGGAGCAAAACTTGTTTCCATGATCCTTCATATGTCCCAAGGTGTTTAGAGGTAGAAGATTGATCATCAATTTCAACTAGAAGAGCTTCAATTGGTCAATCAATTGCAAATTAGGAGATTTATGGGAAAAGTCAATTGTGCAGAGAAAAAGTCAACTCCTGACTTTTTAAGGTCAAAATCATGTTCCTCAAGTTCAATATGACCAATGGGTGAAATTTGACCAAGAAATGTCAAGGGAATCATGAAAAATCAAGAAGTGTTGAAACTTACCATTTTGGGAAAATTAGGGTTTTAGAACCTTTCCATTTATGGAAAGTTTCATGTGTGAACCAGCCACTTTCCAAGCCATTTTTCTTCATGGTCAAGGTTTTAGATGAACTTTTCTCCAACATCAAACTTGTTCCTCATATTCCAAGCTTTCTTTTGAGTACCAATTCATCATCATATGATACTAGAAGCTCAAGTTATGGTGGTTCAAAGTTAGGTTTTTCAATGATCTCAAATTTAGCAAGTTTGGACAGTTTTTTGGATCAACTTTCCAAGCCAATTTTCATCAAGCTCTTGTTGTCAAATGGATTTTTGTCTTACATGAGAGTTTTATACCTTGTTCCAAGCTTTCCATCCATTACTAGAAGTCTCTCATGTGATGTTTGAAGCTCAAGATATGAATGTCCAAAGTTGGGGTTTCAAGTGGTTCAAATTCATAACTTTGAAATTTTTCTAAGTTATTCCAAGGCAGCTTGCATGACATGACTTTCAACCTCAAATTTCATAATCCTCCAAGTTGCAAATCAAACTTTTACCAACATCAAATTTGTTCCTTGTCATGCAATCTTTAATTAGAGCCCAAGTACAAATTAAGAAGAGCTTTATGCATCAAGATACAATGGTTCAAAGATGGTGGTTTGGACATTTTTATAAGGCATGATGTTTAGTTGATTTTGGGCATGTTTCATACTTCATCCATGGAGCATTGTCTCATGTCTATATCATACGCATGAATTGGTGAATTGTGCACTCCAAACATTGCCAAAACAAGACCAACCAAGCATGTACCATGATGGATGGATTTTGAATTTTCTTGCCCAAAGAAGGAAAGGACAAGCAGCCCTTGCTTTGACCATCATGCTCTCCCTCTGATTTGTCTCTCCACCAAAAGAAAAGCATCCACATTGCCAAGCTACTCGTGTGTGAGCCATCATCCACCATTGAACCAAATTTTTCATGAAATCACCACATCTGATCCCTTGGTTGTTTACCACAGTTAAACCCTCCATTTCATTTCTTACTTCATATATAAGCTAAAGGAAAAACCCTAGATGAGAGGAGCCACCATTTGAGCAAAAATTAGAACTGGACATTTTGCATCCTCTTTGAAAATTCCTTCAAAACTCACTCCATATTGAGCCATTCAACAAGCTTCTTCTCAAACCATAATCACCACAACATCCTCTTCCATCTGTATGCAAATGAAACCAGTTGTAGATACATTTACCTTCACCTGTTCAAAATTGTTTGGAGAGATTAAGGAGCTTTCAAGGGCACTTAAGCACAGTTTCATCTCTCTCAAGTTACAAGGATTTGTTCTGCACCTTTTGGTGAAGTTTCAGAATGCATAGAAGAGGCAGTGGACCATTCTCCACTAGGTACTTTCTCAAAGTTTTTCCATCATTTTAGGCACATTCTAGGGGCATACTAAGTACATATGAAGTCCTACTTATGTAGGCATTGTTTGCATATTGATTTGGTTGATTTTCATGGAGTTTTGGCTTTTGACACTTCAACTGTTAGTCTTCGAAACACCACGATAATGACATTATTTCTGAAAAATTAGCTTGGATTTTGAATCCTCATGAAATTTTGAGTGGGAAGGTACCTTGTTTTTCCATTTTTGGGCATGGTTGGCCTTGCTCCGGTGGCCTCTCGTTGGAGAAGACGACCGGAACTAGGGTTTCAACGTCTATGTGGTAGGGATGAGCTGACATGGCCTTGACGCCATTCTTTTGAATTTGAATCATGTGCATTGTGTTGTTCCCGTTGGCTGGTTAACATGGCTGGATTGCCACGTCAATTAATGAGACACCTTGGCATCTGATTGTTGGTTTGGGCTTAGAAATTCTTGCTACTCACACCCTACTGATTATGGGACCAAACGCAGTTCATTTCACAATTACATCCACACCCCTCCCTTGTTTTTTATTTCTTTATGTATTTCTTTTATTCCTTGTTTGTTTTTATTTATTTAAAAATAGTTCTAATTTTCATAAAAATTCCAAAAAATATTTTTTTAACAGATTAATGTGTTATTTATTTTTTCCATATTTTTATTTTATTTTTCATTTTATTTTATTAGTTTATTTGAATTTTACAAATCTATGTGTTTAATGGTGTGCACCTTAGTTGATCATGACCTTTTGGACTCTAAATTTTATCCCCTATGACCATGGCTTCTCCCTCACTTAGGTGAGAGATTGAGGCTCCTTTGAGGGTGGTTTTGGCCCATGTTTGACTATTTTAATTTGGCTTTGATTTTCTTTTTATTGAGCCTTGACATGTACTCGATAAGATGGAACATCACTCCTTCTTCGATTTATTTGTGGTGTCTTGAGTTGATTTTTTTCATGAGGTTTTGCATGCTATTTCTAGATTATCAAGCTTGCTTGAACATTTTACTTGGCATTTATTGAGATTCCTCCTATTTTTAGTGATTCTTGCAAGTCAAGTCACTTTTGTGGAGTGTTACACATACTAGTTTGACCTAAAACATTGGGATATGATCATGAGTGATCCCATATGCACCTTTTGAGCTTTGTTGGTTCACCCTAACATACTTGACGTGCTGTTTCATCTTGTCACAGGTCATTTGAGTGTGTTTCTTGCATCACAAGTCACCTTGGAATCATGTTTCTCCACTTATCTTAAAGTGTTGAGATTGTTAGAACTTTGGTTCTTTCACTTACCATGGTCATAATTATGCTTTGCCTCTTATTTTATATTTGAATTGGGATCATTTCCATTATGATTCACTTCTTCCCCTTGTGGTTTGACCTTTGTTCATGATGATTTGGTGACATTGTATACCCTTTGAGTTTGTCATGAACATTGGGTTTGGTTTTGCATTGTTTGTTTGCCTTGTTTTACTTGAGTTTCAAAGAATTGTATGGTTGAGATGTGCTTGTGGTGGTGGCTGCCCCACACTTTTTCCTCCCTCCTTTCTTTGTGTATGCATCTTAGGATAACATCATTCCCTCTTGATGATTGATGGCATATGGTTGTAGGAGTTTACTTCTCCCATTTCATCTCATCTTTTTGGACTTGTTTAAGTCCTTTTGTTTAAGCTTTTTGCTTCATCTTTGTTGCATCATTTGTATTTGCATTTCTTCTTTGCATCCTTGCATCTCTTGTTTGCATTGTTCTTTGACTTGTTTAAGTCAATTTCTTTTCATTTTTCATTTCATCTGTGAGTGAATTATCTATTGTTTACTTGGATTTTCCATGATCCCCTTAGGATTCCTAGCCCCTCTGTTTAAGATGGGAGTAGGAGAGACATTAGGTGTTCAATCCTTTGCATGATAATATTAGGATAGTTTTTCCCCTTTTTATCCCAACTTTAGGAGTATTGTGTATGACAATATTAGGGTCCAGTTTCCCCTTAGTCTGTGTCTTTCTCTTCTCATCTCCTAAACAATTCAAAACATCTAATAACGGATAACATGTGTTGTACGCTACGAGCCTTAAGTACTTGAGGAAGATGGTTAGGGGCCTCCTCTAATTTTTCTAGAGTGTTTAGCGTATGCCCTTTGGGCGATATGCGACGCATTCGCTCTCAAGTCATAGTCTTTAGTGCAACATGAGTTACAACCTAACTCAATTCACTTCTTGTTAAAAAACACAAAAACAAAAAACATCAAACCTTTTTATCCTTCATGATTAATTGAAATCCATTTTCAGAAAGAGTGTGTTAACTCTTGGTTCTACCTCAAACAGGTAACGCCTAACTCTCCGATGGTTGAGCAGCAATACACGTAACTACTAGAACGAAGGTTTAACCCTACTCAGTTAAAACACTTGAACTAACCTGTGGTCGTGTCATCCCGAACTACGTTTTCTCTGATTTCTCATACCAAATGAGGATACGTAGGCACAAGACATCGATGTCTTGGCGGGCAACCTTCCCCCACCTTCACCTGTAGTTTCCCGAACTACGTTGACTCTGACTTTCCCATTGCACGAGGGAATACGCAGGCATAGGGCGGCGATACTCTATCGTGTCTTTTTTCTTTTCTTTCGTCCTTGTGGGCCAGCCTTTTGATAGATTAACACCCTTTTAGATAAACAACAAGCACGGATCCCGTTGAGTACAACGGACGTGAGGGGTGCTCATACCCTCCTCTTGCGTAACTGACTCCCGAACCCAAGATTTGGTTGTGATGACCTGTATTTTCCCTTTTTCTGAAGGTTTTCTCTGATCATTTCCTTTCCCTCCTTTGGGATAAATAACGAACGGTGGCGAATCTTCTGTCTTTGCCGGCCTCTCTTCGCAGCGATGCGACAGCTGGCGACTCTGCTGGGGACTCTTCCCATCTCCTATGCGAGTCAGTCCTAGCGCTTGTGTGTTTTATCTTTGGGTGTGTATATATGTGCAATATGTGTTGCATTTGTATTTCTATTGCATTTTGCATTTTACTTTCAGCATTGTTGTATATCATTATTGTTGTGCTGTGGGGGGATGTTCCATTGTGTGATAAGCCAAAACCCAGGCTTGAGAATAACCAGAGCATTAGAGTGGAAATTAGTGAGGATCTGCACGCTAGGCATGCAATAGTCCTCATTAAATTCGCGTTTAGACGAGGTTTCCTTTTGAAGACATCTTATCCTATACATTGGTCAGGAAAGGGTGTTGGATCTGGAAACTGTCGACTCTGGAGACCGATCTTTTGGGAGTAAGCTAAGTGAGGCCGCTTTGTTAGACTATGATGCCAAACCATAAATGGTGAACGTATCATTGTTTCTCGAAAGTCTGTGACGCTGACGACCGCATAGGATGCCAGACCTTGTTAGAGATAGGTTCATACCTGTGAGTTGGGAGGGTTGTGCAGGAAACTTTGACCTTCAACCTACATGGGTTTCTTGTCAGTATGGACATTTGATACAGTGGGGTTCCTTGTGTTAGGGCTGTGTTATTTCTCGCCAAAGCGAATCGCTGGTTCATCTTAGTCAACAACATAGAAATCTTGATCTCCTGTTGTATTTGCATACTCATTTGCATCTTAATATTTGCATGTATCTGTGTTTCAGGTGTATACTTTCTCCTTGATTCTAGTCATTTAATCCACTGTTTTTATGGAGCCTGATTTGAAAAAGAGTGTGTTATACAAGTTCCCAATACCAGACATAGGACCTCTGATGAGCCTCATTTTTATGGTTGAGCGTGGTGTGATGGTTGATTTCAAAAAGGAATATGGGAGGATTTTAAGCTTTGTCTGCAAAACCTCTAAATTTGAGTTGGAAAGTATCCACGCATTGCTGCAATTTTATGATCCTCAACTGTGTTGTTTCACATTTCCTGGATATATTCTGTTGCCTACCTTGGAGGAGTTTGTTCAATTGTTGGGAATCCTGGTTTTGAAAGAGATGCCTTTTATGCATTCTGAAGATGAGCCTAACCTATCCAAACTAGGCAATGCTCTGCACTTGGATGTTTCTAAGCTAGAGGGAAAGATGATACGGAGGAGTGGGGTGATTGGTTTCCCTTTGTCATTCTTGATAGGAAAGGCCCAACACTTTGCAAAGGAAGGATGTTGGGTTGTCTTTAATGCAGTCTTGGCACTCTGCATTTATGGGATAGTGTTGTTTCCCAATGTACTTGATTTTGTTGATTTAGATGCTTTCCACATCTTTGCTTCCAAGAACCCTGTGCCAACCCTTCTAGGTGATGTTTATCATTCTATGCACTACAAGAATAAGAACAGACGGGGGATGAGCGTTTCTTGTTGCGCTCCATTACTTTATAGATGGTTTGTTTCGCATCTGCCCAACTCTAGACCTTTTATTGATGCAACTAGTATAGTTGGTTGGCCAGAGAGCCTCATGGGTTTGACCTCAGAAGATATTATGTGGTTCAGCAGAGACCTCTTGGGTAGGGATATTATTTATAGCTGTGGAGATTTTCCCAATGTTCCTTTGATTGGGAGAAAAGGTGGCATTAACTATAATCCAGCCCCGAAGAATGATGAAGTACAGGAATCTCTATATTTCATGGGTTTAGCTGATACTGCTACTCTTGGAATAACATTCATCGGAGAGGAAAGCTTTCTTTAGGCAAGAGCGATTGCAAAACATATGGACCATACGTGGAATAGATTCAGGAGAGAGTTGACAGACTATTGCTGCCTTTTCCAATCAGAGAACCTTTGTACCCCGTGGTAGTTAAAGAACCAATGACAGTTGATGTGCAGAAATACAATCAACTATGGGTCGAGAAGGAAAAACTACACAAGGCGAATGAAGAATTGGAGAAGGAAATCATCCAGCTTATGAGCGAGAAAAGTGAAGCCATCTTCTTATCTAAGAAGCAAACAGAGACAGTGAACAAGATGGGCAGAGAACTGACTGAAGAAATTAGTGCCCGAGAACGAGTAGGCCGAGATTTGAAGAGTGTCAATGATGTTCTCAAAGGTAAGAAGAAGGAGTTAGAGAAAGCACATTTAGAGATCTCAAAGTTCAACGCCCAATGGAATGCTATCCTAACTAACAACAAAGAGAGAGAAGATAAACTTCATCAGCAGATTGACAGTTTGAAAACTCAGCTTCGAGTCAGAATTAAGAAAACTCCAGGAGAATCCTTGCGCCAATGTGAAAGCGACCGTAAACTCCGTGAAGCTCTTGCAACGTTGGAAGAATACAAGTTGAGAGTAGACTTGAAGAAACCCCGACTTGAAGATGCCTTTGGGGAGGATGCTTAGAAAGACTACGTTCAAGATTTGCAAGCCACCGTCAGCAAGAGGAATTTGCTCATACAAGGATTGATTGCCAAGCCCGATCATCCGGACACGAAGGAGTTATTAGAAGAGTTCTAGACTCGATGTCGTACCTGATGCATTTTCTCTTTTATTTATTGTTATGTTGTATTCTGACCATCACCAGGGTTGTTGGATGAGGTCATGTTGACTCTGTTGTAGATCCTCTATGATGTGTATTGATACTCTGCGCCTCACTTTATTTATGAGATGATTTTTCTGGCTACCTCTGTTGGTTTTTCATCCTCCTGTCATGCCCGTGGAACTAGAATCAAGGGGAGAGTTTCCCTGAAACATATTTGCGTGTCTGCATTTTGTATCATTTTTCATATTGCATTACAGGTGTCCCGATTCCATTGACCTTACTTCTTCCTGTGGTTTTCTCCACTAGTTTGCTTCAGGATTGAAGATCAAGAAGTCCATCGCTAATCTACGCGGGGAAATCAACGAAAAGTTATGGATCATATTCATAACGAACTACAGGAGTTCTGTGATTGTATGGCATAGTTTTTGGGCCTGATGCAAGGGGTCGCCAATGGATAAGAACAATTGAGGATGCTGGTCCAACCTCTGATCACAAGGGTTGATGGAAGTGGGGTTCTTCATGGTGGAACTGTTGTTGTTCCTCCTCCAACTGATGTGGGTACTCCACACGTAGATGCTATCCTGACAGTGGTTGTCCCTCCGGGCGGAGGAAACCATAATGGAGTTCACCTTCCAGTAGCGACGTGTGCAGTGCACGATAATGATGGTCCCCAGTGGGAACAAGATGAGCAGGATGACCTCTTCTCCATGGGAGACCTTGGTGGAGGTCTACAATCTGATGCAGACAGAAGGTTCAGGGTGATAGAGGAAAAGATGAAAAGCCTTGAGAACCAGAATTCTATGGGTCTAGATATGTCGAATTTGGGATTGATTCCGGGACTGAGGATCCCTCCGAAGTTTAAGGTTTCGGATTTCGATAAGTATAAGGGGACGACGTGTCCTAGGGTGCATCTTTGTTCTTATTACAGAAAAATGTCAGCATACTCCGATGATGAGAAGTTACTCATGCATTTCTTCTAAGACAGCCTGTCAGGTCCATCTTTAGAATGGTATATGGGCTTAGAGCCGGTAAACATCAGAAGTTGGAGGGATTTGGTAGAGGCTTTTGTCAAGCACTATCAGTATAATAGTGACTTGGCACCAAACCGAGTACAGCTGCAGAACTTATCTCAGAGGAGTAATGAATATTTTAAGGAGTACGCCAAGAGATGGCGTGAACTTTCCGCAAGGGTTCAACCTCCCATGGTGGAGAGAGAACTTATTGACTTGTTTGTGGCTATGCTGCCTGGAATTTACTACAAGAAATTAATAGGCAACATGTCTGGTAGTTTCTCGGATTTGATCATTACAGGCGAAAGAGTTGAAAATGGCATAAAGTTGGGGAAGATATAGACAGGAGAATGGCCCTCATCTGGAGGAGGTAGAAAAAACTTTGGTACCAAGAAAAGAGAAAATGAAACAAATGCAGTGTCGAGTTTCAAGAATTGAAATAGGAACCAAAATCAGCATCAACATCAACAATACTATCAACAACAACCTCAAGTGGCAAATATTGTTATCCCAGCAGTACCACCTCAGCAACAACAACAGCAACCACGTCCATAAAGCAACAGAACTATGCACTGCGACGGTTCCAATACCGTGGGCAGATGATGGATAGGCGATTTGACGCACCGTCGATGCCTTATACACAACTGCTACAACATTTGATACATCTGCAGTTGGTCTAGAAAAGGGCGTTAGCACCTTTGACTGGCCCACCACCTCCAGGATATGATGCTAATGCCTGGTGCAACTTCCACTCAGGTGTGCTCGGTCATCACATTGATAATTGTAAAGCTTTCAAGCACAAGGTATAAGACCTCATCGACAGTAAAGCTATCAATTTCACCCGTGATGTGCCCAATGTTGTTCAGAATCCCATGCCTAATCATGGAGCGACTGGGGTGAATTCTATTGTTGAGGAACAAGGTTTGAATCTGGTGTCTGATGTGGAAGAGCTAAAAACTCCTTTGAGTTTTGTGAAGAGTAAGTTGTTAGAGGGTGGGGTGTTCCCTGGTTGTGGAAGAGATTGTGAAGATTTTGTAGCGTATCCAAAGGGATGTAAAAGTCTGAAAAGTCATGTGCAGCGTATGATGGATGAAGGTATACTACAATTTGATAGGATCGGTGGGAAGAACGACGAAAGGGTAATCAGTGGAGAGAAGGATGAGGTGGCCACCATCTCCATTCCTTACAAAAAAATCAACATTTTTGCGCCTCCGAGGCTACCCAATATCATAATTACTAAGGCGGGACCAATACCTTATGAAAGCACCAAGGCGATCCCATGGAATTATGGGGCTGAGGTCTTTTGCAATGGTCAAGAGCAGGAGTTGAAGAGTTTGCCATTTGATTATGTTGATAATTTGGTAGGAACTGGTGGAATAACCAGAAGTGGGAGGGTGTTCGCACCTCGATAAGTGAGTGTTGAAAGATCGGATAAGGATAAAGGGAAAGTTGTAGTTGAAGAAGGCTCTCAGCATGGTGAGAAAGAAACTTTTTTGAAAGATGCAGAAGAATTTATGCGCTTAATCAGGAAAAGTAACTATAAGATTGTAGACCACTTGCAACAAACTCCGTCAAAGATTTCCATCTTATCACTGTTATTGTGCTCTGAGGCACATTGGAATGCCTTGATGAGGATTCTGAATAATTCTTATGTACCGCAGGAAATCTCCGTGAATCAGCTTGAAGGAGTCGTGGCCCATGTCAACGCTGGGAATAGGCTAGGATTCACAGATCTTGGTCTGACTCCCAAAGGAAGAGACCATAATCACGCACTGCATATCTCCATAGAATGCAGAGGGGTTGTACTATCGCATGTGCTGGTGGACACTGGGTCCACACTTAACGTGTTGCCCAAGAAAGCTCTGATGGAGTTGGACACACAGGGAGTAATCTGTACCCCGAGTGATTTGGTCGTACGAGCATTGATGGGACAAGAAGGTCCGTTTTTGGAGAAGTGACTCTTCCAATCCAGGTTGGTCTAGAAGATTTCAGTGTCGTTTTCTACATAATGGACATCCAGCTGGCATATAGCTATCTTTTGGGACGACCTTGGATCCATTCGGCGGGAGCTGTGACGTCAACTCTACACCAGAAACTGAAGTACATGGTGGATGGTAACGTTGTCACCGTTTGCGGTGAGGAGGATATCATGGTGAGCCATCTTTCCTCGTTTAAGTATGTGGAGGTAGACGGGGAGATTCATGAAACGCTATGCCAAGCTTTTGAAACCGTCCAGATCAAGGAGAAGACGCCGTTTGAAGGCAGAGTGCCAGAGGTTTCTATGTCATCTTTCAAGGAAGCACAAGCCGTGGTGAAGTCGGGATCATCCCAGGGATGGAGGCGAGTTGTGAGCGTCCCCAATAAACAAGACAAGTTTGGGCTGGGGTACAACCCATTTTCATCTTCTTCACAGAACACTCCATGCTACAAGGGACCAGTCCAATTCACCAGCGCTGGGGTGATATTTGAGCGAATCAATGTCGTGTCTAACGAGGAAGGGGATAGCGATTGCGATATGGATGCATGGATCCGGCCATGTATTCCTGGTCAGAGTTTGAACAATTGGACTATCAAAGAAGTTATCCCAATGACTTATGAAGAGTAACTACCTTTGTTTTGATTATGTACTGCCCTATGTTCTGCCCGGAGCATAGTGGTCTTTTTTTGTAGGGCCTTATCATTTATGTTTGAACAATCATTTTATCATTAATCAAAAAGGCGTCTTTGCATCAAAAAAAAAATTTGTGGTCCTTGTTTTTCTTGTTTTTATTTTAACAATAAAATGGCAATGCGGTTTGTGTTTGTTTGTTTGCATATCATTTAAGCATTAAATCATCATCATTGCAGATTTCACATTGCAGATGCCACCGACTAAGACTCGTCTATGACTCGGTATGACTTTGATAACCCAATCTTTCAAGCAGAAGAAGAGATCGAAGAAGACAAAGACTTGCCTGAAGAGCTTGCCATATTATTAAGACAAGAGGAGAAGATCATTCTGCCTCACCAAGAGGAAGTTAAGGCCGTTAACCTGGGAACATAAGAGGATAAGAAGGAGGTCAAAATAGGGGTTGCCTTAGAGGATGATGTCAAACAAAGACTGGTAGGACTACTCCGAGAGTATAAGGATGTCTTTGCTTGGTCATATGAAGATATGTCCGGTCTCGATACAGATATTGTGGTCCCTCACTTGCCTCTTCGTGAAGAGTGTCCACCTGTAAAACAGAAGCTAAGAAGAACCATGCCGGATATGGGGGTAAAGATTAAAGAAGAGGTCTAGAAACAATTGGATGTCGAATTTCCTGCCGTGACAAATTACCCTCCGTGGGTCGCTAACATCGTATATGTGCCTAAAAAGGATGGTAAGGTGAGGATGTGTATAGATTATTGTGATCTAAACAGAGTGAGCCCAAAGGATGACTTCCCGCTCCCCCACATGGATGTGCTTGTTGATAATACTGTGCAGTATTCAGTGTTCTCTTTCATAGACGATTTCTCTGGATATAATCAGATTAAGATGGAATCGAAGGACATGGAGAAAACAACGTTTATCACACCGTGGGGGAAGTTTTGCTATAAGGTGATGCCTTTTGGGTTGAAGAACATAGGGGCAACCTATCAGCGGGCGATGGTCACTTTGTTTCATGATATGATTCATCATGAGATTGAATTCTATGTTGATGACATGATCGGAAAGTCGCAAATGGAGGAAGAACACCTGGTGGATCTGTTAAAGCTGTTTGAGAGGTTAAGGAAGTTCAAACTAAGGTTGAATCCGAGCAAGTGCACTTTTGGTGTATGGTCAGGAAAGCTGTTGGGGTTCATTGTTAGTGAGAAAGGAATTGAGTTTGATCTTGTGAAATCAAAAGTAATTCAGGAAATGCCAGCGCCGAAGACGGAAAAAGAGGTTTGTGGTTTCCTGGGTAGATTGAACTACATTGCAAGGTTCATATCTCACCTCACAGCCACTTTTGGACCAATGTTTAAACTGTTGAAGAAAGATCAGGCGATTGTTTGGAATAAAAATTTCCAAAGGGCATTTGAGAAAATAAAGAAGTATTTGCAGGAACCTCTAATACTGATGCCCCCAGTGGCTGGAAGACCATTGATAATGTACTTAACGGTTCTTGAAAATTCCATGGGTTGTGTCCTCGCTCAACATGACGAGACGGAAGGAAAAGAGCATGCCATTTACTACTTGAGTAAAAAGTTCACAGACTGTGAGTCCAGATACTCAATGTTAGAAAAGACTTGTTGTGCACTTGCTTAGGCCGCCAAACGCCTAAGGCAGAACATGCTAAACCACACAACCATGCTAATTTCAATGATGGATCCAATTAAGTACGTGTTTGAGAAGCAAGCACTTTCGGGAAGGATTGCTAGATGGCAGATGGTTTTGACAGAGTACGACATTCAATACGTTTCCCAGAAAGCCATTAAAGGGAGTGTTATGTCGGAATATCTCGCAGAGCAACCAATCGAGGGCTATCAGCCAATGAAGTTTAAATTTTCTGATGAGGATATCATGTACCAAAAGATGAAGGATTGTGATGAGCCGTTACCTGATGAAGGTCCTGAGTTGGGTTCCCTGTGGAAATTGATCTTTGACACTGCTGTTAACTCCTACGATAGTGGAATTGGGGCAATCATTACGAACTCCCATGGTTCGCACATACCATTCACTGCCAGGTTAACATTTCCGTGCACCAACAACAAAGCTAAATATGAAGCATGTATCATGGGTATTGAGGAAGCGATCGATTTGAGAATCAAGAACCTTGATATTTATGGTGATTCAACTTTGGTGATTAATCAGATCAAAGGAGGTTGGGAGACTCGCTAGCCTAATTTGGTCCCTTATATGAACTATGCCAGGAGGTTGTTGCCCTTCTTTGATAGGGTAGAGTTTCATCATGTGCCAAGAGCGGAGAATCAGATGACAGATGCTTTGGCGACACTATCCTCAATGTATAAGGTGAAAATTTGGAATGATGCTCCGAGAATTGTCATCTCACGCCTTGATAGGCCTGCGTTTGTATTTGCAATAGAGGAAGCCTTGGTATTATGAAATTCGAAATTTTCTCAAGAACCAAGCATATCCGCCAGGGGAATCGAGTCGGGATAAGAAGACCTTGAGGAGGTTGGCCGGGAATTTCTATTTGAACCAGGATGGTGTACTCTATCGGAGGAATTTTGACTTAGTGCTGCTAAGATGCATGGACGAAAAAGAAGCAAGTTTGCTTATGGAAGAGGTCCATGAAGGGGCCTTTGGTACACATGCAGGCGGGCATGCCATGTCTCAAATACTATTGAGGGCAGGATATTACTGGTTGACTATGGAGTCTGATTGCTTCAAATATGCAAATAAATGTCATAAATGCCAGATTTATACCGATAAGATTCATGTGCCGCTGAATCCTTTGAATGTTATGGCGTCCCCTTGGCCCTTCTCCATGTGGGGCATTGATATGATTGGCAATATTGAGCCTACCGCATCCAATGGGCATCGCTTCATCTTAGTGGCCATCGACTATTTCGCTGAGTGGGTCGAAGCAATTTCCTACACTAACATCACCAAGCAAGTCGTAGCTCGGTTCATCAAAAGGGACATCATCTGTCGTTACGGAGTGCCTGAAAGAATCATTACTGACAATGGTTCAAATTTGAATAACAAGATAATGAAGGAATTGTGCCAGAGTTTCAAAATTGAGCATCACAATTCTTCTCCCTATCATCCAAAGATGAATGGTGTTGTGGAAGTGGCCAATAAGAACATAAAGAAGATAGTGCAGAAGATGGTTGTGACCTATAAAGATTGGCACGAGATGTTCCCCTTTGCATTGCATGGTTACCGTACCTCGGTGCGTACTTCAACTGGGGAAACTCCTTTCTTGTTGATGTATGGTATGGAAGTGGTCCTGCCATTGGAAGTCGAGATTCCTACTTTGAGAGTTCTGGTTGACGTCAAGCTAGATGAGGCAGAATGGGTGAAAACAGATTGAATCAACTCAGCTTGATGGATGAGAAGAGGCTGACATCCATTGCATATGGTCGATTATATCATAGCAAGATGAAGAAAGCCTTTGATAAGAAGATGCGTCCACGAAGCTTTCAGGTAGGTGACTTAGTGTTGAAGCGGATTCTCCCTCCATAGACAAATCACAGGGGCAAATGGACTCTCAATTGAGAAGGTCCATATGTCGTAAGGAAAGTCTTCTTAGAAGGAGCCTTGCTACTGTCAACTATGGATGGCGAAGATTTCACGTCCCCTGTGAACGCAGATACAATTAAAAGATACTTTGCTTAAAATAGACCCGCTGGAAAGAAAAAGAAAATCCAGGCAAGAATGGGGCATCCCGGCGAACCATAAAAAGACGGGTTTGGGTAAAAGTTAGGGATCATAAGAAAGATGTAAGCCCACAAAGTTGAAAACCTGAAAAGGCGACTTTGGCAAAAATGGGTATCCCGGTGAATTGAAAACCCGCAAGGGCGATTCAGGCAAAAGTTAGGGATCTGAAAAGCAAATGACTGCGGTATGCGTATTGATCTTCAGAGCATAATGGATTCTGGGAGAACTCGAGGGTCAACTGTTCAAGTCAATCTCTTCATAAAATGAAGCATCAAAGAAGCATCAAAGTCATGCGAGCCATAGTTGAGTTGTCACATGGTGGTTGTTTGAACCACATTGTCGACATTTTGTATATTCCTGTGCATTTCTGTACATTTCTTGCGCAACTTTCTATTTTTAGGAGTTGCATCTGTTATAACTTTGCATATTTTACAGGCCTTTTATCAATGAAATATATTATTTAGAAAGCTTTTGTCTTGTTTTAGCTTTTTACCATTTTGTTTGCAAAAGACACCTGATTGTTTTTTATAAAATTTTGCATGCATAAACTTGTGGGCTCTGTTAACCATGATTAAAACTTTGATTTGCTTGAAAAAAGTCATGGAAAATAACCGAGATAGCTCTTGCTGTATACAGGATACTTTGTTTGTATTTGTTGCAGGGCCGTCATTCTTGAGAATACTCCAGAAAGTTATCCCCAGCGGAGTATGGCTAGTTTCTCCCCAGAAGGTTGAGCCCATGGTCATCCCCAGCAGAAAGTTTGGGATTATTCTCCCAGCAGTGGCACGAGTGCGGTGTTGTTAACCCCACAGAGTCTAGGTCTTTGACTCCTTTCCCCTCAGAGTTTGAGTCAGGGACTCATTTCTCTAAGCAGAGGTTAATATGGTTGAGTTTGTTGCTCATTTCCCCAAATAGAGGTAGATGTTGGTTCCCTTATCAGGCGATCCCCAACGGAGTTGTGGTCTGTAGCAGAATCCAGTTGGTCATTGGTACTCGTCAAAGTAAGTTTCCTTCAGGATATTTCCACAATTAATTCTCATCCCCTGAGGTCCCTGGAGAAGTCAGCGGAATGTTTCCTTCCCCGAAGATTGGGATTGACCCGGAAAATTTTCATTTTCCATCCTCAGCAGAGAGAGATTTTGGGATATCTTCCTAGTAAGTCTTACTCATCATCCCTAGCAGAGTGGATTCAAATTTTCAACAGAGCGGAATCTTCGACAGAGTGGAGTAAGTCCATGCAGTTTACTTTACTTCCATAGTAGAGTCGTATGTTGGAAGGCCATCCAGGGCCGATTTCCCCAGTAGAGTGGATTTGTTTTCCCCAGCCAAGTCGTTTGTTCCCCAGAAGGGTCATATTCTGGTAGGCCATCCAGGGCCATTTTCCCCAGCAGAATTGATTTTGTGATCCCTAGCGGAGCAGATCTTATTCTCAACAAAGCAGTCCTTTCCCGAAGAGTTCTCCTCCAGGAAGCCATCCAGGGCTTGTTTCTCCCAGCATAAGTCCAATTGTACTTGGCACACCCGGTTATCCCCAGCGGAGTGGCTTTCCTCTCTTCAGCATTTATTTTGCTGGAGCGGTTCCTTTGCATTTGCATTGTGCATAGCATCCTCCCAAACGTGTAGCATTTCTATTTCGTATGGAGCATTACACCATATTCAAACATGTGCATTTGAAACATAAGCCAGGTTGTTACCTCTTGTTTCTAGTTGCATCTTTAGCAGACAACAATGTATTTTCTTAAGCCCGCGCGGTACCCAGTCCCTGGCAAGTATCGGTGTTTTTCTTGAGCCTATGTGGTATCCAGACCGCCAACAAGACCATTGACAAATGTGTTCATCTTATCATTCTCCCCAACAGAGTTTAGTTATACAAGTTCATATTTCCCCAACGGATTTCTTCACCCAGATGGTGAATTGACTAATTTTCTTCTCAGCTGCGTGTTGAGCCGGCCTTCAGGTTCGATGCCTGTTTTGTTTAAACAAATGACTGACAGTGAGGTCAGATTTTCTTCTCAGCTGCGTGTTGAGCCGTCCTTCGGGTTCGATGTCTGTTTTTGTTTAAACAGATGACTGACAACGAGGTCCAATTTTCTTCTCAGCTGCGTGTTCAGCCGGCCTTCGAGTTCGATGCCTGTTTTTGTTTAACCAGATGACTGACAACGAGGTCCAATTTTCTTCTCAGCTGCGTGTTCAGCCGGCTGTTGCACCCTAATTTTTGACCGTAAGATCCTACCTATTTTCGCGTTTTTTGCGTTGACCTTAATTTAATATTTATTTTTTTCCGGCTAACCAATTTGTGCGGACGTGGTAATATCAAGTGGAGATAGCATTCACTCTCACGATCAATCATCCACATTACTAACTATCTTAACCGTTTTGTTTATTTTGCTTTGTGAGGTTAGGTCCGCTACTAGAAGTTCAAGAAATTTAAAGATGATAAATAGCTCATTTCATTTTTTACTTAAAGCTCGAGATACATTGGTCCATATGCTCCACAAATTGCAAATGTTCAAAAATGCCAAAATTACCACTTCAAACTTCAAAGATATCATCACAAGGCCAATCAAAGTTCCAAGTCCATCTTATTTAAGAATTTCATTCATAAGTGGGGAAGATCCTATTAGCATTTTAAAGCGCATACCAAGAGAAAGTTTTAAAACAAGCTGAAGAAGAAATTAACATAACCACTGCATTACACTCTTTCATAAGCTACAAGATCCTTCATGTTCTTACAGGATATGGTTGTTTCATCAACTAAGTGGAGGATTCACACTTCTCCACATCAACATCGGTTTCAAACTTTTATTACAAAATCCTGTTGATTACAAGCTATTTGTATATCTTATACAAGCCCTAACGAGTTTCAAGCCACAAAGTTATGGTGTGTTAATCATTTGGTACAAGAGCAGGCTCCAGACCGAGGCAAAAGTACAAGACCATTAACAGTTTATTGCTACAAGAATTTTGAGAAGTGAAGGTGAGAATTTTCGAGCAAATATTCCCAAGACGTCACCGGTAGCCGAGGATTGATTGAGACACACACCAGGACCTGCAGTACTTGCTCCACGAATTACCCATGGTTTAGGATTTGTTTACTCGAGTACGTCTTCGTGCCATCTCTACACACTTGCCAGCATGATGCCGTCATCACGTTTTCTTCACGGCCTCTGAGCGGTGTCATTTCAACCTGCAGAAGTTTGGGCACGAGGTTAAGATGTCATGACCACACGGTATAATATCTCGTACTAAGCAGTATCACAACGGCATACCAGTGGCCGGCCCAACCCGCATACGGTCCTCCTTGCAATCTTCAGGCTGTCACTCCAACCTGTCACAGCCATACAATGTCAACCTGCAAAATACAACGTAGCCGACAATCAAGTTATGTCGTCATCAAAAATGGAATTGAAGTATAAAGAACAGGAATGTAATCATCCAATGACAACCTGCAAAATACTATTTGACACCTACAAACACATCTGTTGATACAACCGTGAAGTTAGAAAAGAACCCCAGACTAAGCGATACCGCTTATGAGTTTGCTGATCCTGCACATGCTCAAATATACTACTCTCAGCCTATGGCACCCACAATGGCTCCACCGTACCAAACAATGACAGCTGCGACATAACAAATACAGTGCAACAATCTTCACTTAATCACAACTCCGTCCGGAAGCGAGATGTAAATGCATCGGAAAACCGTCCACCTTCGTCCTCTAGAAAGTCAGCTGCACAATGTCGCTTGCGCGAAAATAAGGTGCCGGCACAACAGAAGAGTCGCCACCTTTCGTTATTTATCCCTCAGAGCGGGAAAGGAAACGATCGGAAAAACCTAACGAAAAAGGGTAAGACAAGGTCATCGCAACCGTTGTCTGGATTCGGGAGTCGGTTACGCAAGGGGAAGGTATTAGCACCCCTCACGTCTGTCGTACTCGACGGGATCCTCGCTTGTTGTGTTTACTTGGACGGGTTGGTTTTATTCTATCTACCTATCAAGGCTGGCTTAAACAGAAAAGAAATATGACTCGGCAAAGCGTCGCACTTTATGCCTACGAATTCTCATCAGAGAACGAGAAATCAGAGTCAGCGTAGTTTGGCCTACGACGGGTTATGGGGGAAGGTAGCTCGCCAAGACATCGCCATCTTGTGCCTACGTACTCTCAATAGGCATGAGAGATCAGAGCTCACGTAGTTCGGGAAACTACGGTTTATTTCTGTCTTTTACGAAAGAAGTGTTTTTTATTGTGTTTGCGATTTCAATCGCACTAGAGACTATGACCTGAGAGTGAATGCGTCGCATGTCACCCAAAGGGTACCATACTAAACATCCAGACTATGGAAAAGAAACTCTCCCACAATCCTTTCTCAGATAGCTTAAGGCTCGTAACGTACGAAAGAAATCATTCATGATTAGTGTATCTTAAACCGTTTTGAGATGAGAAGAGAACAGGCCCAACTAGGAGGGAGACTATCAAGTCCTACTGTTGTCATGCCATGGATTCATCCTATGGTTGAGGTTTGAACAGGGAACTCCTAGAAGTTGTCATGCATAGGTTTCAACCTAAAGTTCTATCATCAATTCCTTATCAAAGGAAATGAGAGTCCTAAGGGATCATGTCAATGATACACCAAAACAGACAAAGCTTCAGCTTAACAATAAAATGCATGCAATGCAAGTGAGGGAGGAAATGTGTGTGGGGCTTTAGCCTCCACAAGCTCATCCCAACCTCAAGCCAGAATGGATAACAATAATCATACTGAAATATAAAACATGCTATCAAGCAAAAACAGTAAACTGCAATCATACAGATAAAATGAAATAAAATGTCATCAGGCAAACAAACCACATGGGCAAGGGAGCTGGGCTCTACTGAATACCCGCAAGCAAAGCCACACAGTAACAATACAAGCAGAGGGAGCAACTCAACCTCTAGTGCAATCATGCTCCTAGATTCTACCTATTCTAGATATGAACTTATTATAATGCATCAAGCAAGTCAAACAGAACACATCAATACAGCAAAGAAAAAAGATGAGAAAGCAACTCCTCTCTCCACAGCAACTCAGTCTTCAGACTTCCATCACTCTTGACCAATATCAATTTGCTTTTCCAGGTTTCAACCCTTCAACATAAGTTTCAACTTATCTTCTCCTTTAAGCTTCAGCTTCTTGATCAGCTCCACCTTCAGGCTTCACTATCAATCATGAGTATCAACTTGGCTCCTTCAGGATCTCCAGGTGTCAAAGCAAGTATCAACTTCTTTTGTTCTTCAAGCTTCAACTCTTCAGAATCAATCTCAATCACTTAGAAGTGTCAACTTCATCCTTCAGTCTTTACTTCATCTTCAGGGGTCTTCAAGTATCAACTTGCTCTTGTTGCTCTTCAAGCTGGAATGACAATACTCAAGGATTCATCCTCTTCTACACTCTTCATTGAAGTCTTCATCTTCAAGCCCAAGCTCAACATCTCTCAAGACAATCAAACCAGAGGAAATCACTTACTGGATAAGCTGGGGGATATTGAACTGCTTATTGACCACCAAAGGTGACCTATAAGGGTTCAACATCAAAGGAATGGTTCCCTCAAAAGTTATACCCCCTAGGTACATCACTTATCCCTCCAAAGGAGAGAGGTGTATACCATGGAAGGACTTTGAGTCACAGGGAGGAATGGAGGTGACAGATATCATCCATGTTTAAGAAAGAAGTTAACTAAGTCTAAACTCTTCCTAATCCCTAACCCTAAAACAAACAAAAACAAAAAGGATCAAGCTCTCAAGCTCCTCAATTCTCCTCAAGTCTCATACTATGCTCCTCAATGCTCCTTAGAACAATACCAAGCTCTCCAAGCCCACAAAGCAAAGCAAACAAAAATACAAGCCCACAAGGGCAACACAAACAATCAACCAATACAAAAATCAACTAAAAATAGTATACTACTATATTAAATCCTAATATATATTCTAAGGGATCCTACATACCTACCCTTAATTCCCTATATGTCCCATAGTCTAATTTGTCCTAAAAGCCCAAAATCCTAATGTTATTATGGACCTATGTTGAAGTTTGACCTAATTCTATACAACCTAAAATCATCTAAGCAAAACTAACCTAAAAATCATCACAAAATTATGGAATAAATCCAGGGGGAAGCTAAAACATATATCTAACTATCCTAAAAATAATGAACTAAAAATGTTAAGGGAACTACCTAAACAAAATTCTACCAATTCATGGGTCAACATAAAAGGAATAAAATGCAATAAAAGTATAAAATATACAAAAAATACTAAAAATGCATGAAAGGAAAATATTCTTATTTTATATTTTTCTTGACATGAATATGAAATGGGAACAAAAATTCCCATTAAAAAATCTTTAATTTTCAATTTATTATGATTTTCCAAAATTTGACATAAAATGATAAAAAAAGAAATTAAAATGATAAAGATGTGGTGTGAATAGCAAGGATATGCAGTGCAATATGCGTGTGGGCCTGAAAAGGGGGTTCAAACAGCAAAGTGCTAGGCCCAAAATTAAATCAGAAAATCAATTAATAAAACCTAAAGAAAATGAAAAAACTAATGTTGCAAATAGAAAGCAAACGCAGTGTAAAACTTGGATGGGCCTTGACTGGGGGTGCGTATATCACAAGTTCACTTAAGCCCAGGAACCACCGTTTAATGAAACGGTGCGTTTCACTTGTTCTGAGAATTTCCCTCCCAAACTGAAATCAAACACGAGCCGTTGGATTAGTTCTCAGGTCAATGGGTCTTGCTTGCATCTGATGGCTGGGACTCATCTTCTTCCTCCAACCTAGGGTTTGCCATGAAAGCTCCAAGAACAGAGCTCCATACTCAGACTTCCACCAACTCGGGTTCTCTCATTATCTCACCAAAATCAAAAATGTAAAACACTAAATTGATCCATTTTTCACCCTGATCATGCTCATGGTATTAGAATGCATTGAAATGGTCTCCATCACAAAACCCGATAGTGAATCCAATATGAGCTCAAACCTCAACTCCAACAAATCTTAGATTTTCTTGCATCAAAATGATCACCACATTGCCCTAATCAAAACCAGCTATCAAACACTCATTCTTTCTCACCATGCCTCGAGTTCTTGCTCATCAAAGTAATGGTGTCACATATTCAATCTTCATCAAATGGCCTCTAACTCTCTAGAATTCATCACCTAGATGTCTCTAGCCATTCTACACTAATAACTCAACCTAATCATGCCTAAATAATGATGTAGGGAATAATTTGCAAACCTGGTTTCTTGGATTGACAGAGGTGGTAGATCTTCAATTCACCACTTGAAACTCTTCAGAAGTGATCCTTGGATGATGATACTTCTTCTGTTTGCAAAAAATTGGAGGGAGAATGCTTGCACTTCAAGATCCGATTATGAGTGGCTTCTTGCAAATCCAATGGCCAAACCTTCAATCTTCCATCAATGGAACTTCAATTCAGTATGCACACACTCAGAGGGATCTATGGAATGTGTTTGTGAAGAAAAAAGGGATGGAAATGAAGAAGAATGAAGAAATGAACTTTGGCTTGCAATGGAAGATTCTTGATTTCACTCTCTCTTCTCTGCACCAATTCTCACCAACCTTGCATCTGAGCAAGTTACATATGTTATATAGAGTGGTTTAGAATCATCTAGAACCATCTAGGATCATCCAATGAGAAATTGAACTTTTCATGTCATGACATTTTGATTTCAATTCTCCTTACATGCTATCTCATGCCAAGCTCCTTGTACCCTTCAATTCTGACTTGAATTTCTCCCCACATGAGATTTATGATGAGTTACAATGCATGACCAACTTGTACATTGAGTTCTTTTGAGTTTTGCTTTGGTACCTTAATATGCAAGTAAGCCATTTCCAAAGCAGCCCTATGATCCAAGCCTCAAATCAAAATTGTGGCTGAACCATTGTTCTTAGAATGGAGTCAAAATGACCTATTATATGACATGGTTTGGATTTATAACTTGTGATTTCCAATTTTCAATTTCACCTTAATTAACTTATGCCTCCATTTTAGGCCATTTTTATCACTTTTTGATACAAGCCTTTTCAACATCTCATGACCCCCCTACTAGCCTTAAAACATCATTCTAAGCCAGTTTGATGTTGAAGATTTTTCCATTTGAAGCTTGGAACTAGGAGATATGGCCTTATGCTTGAAATGACCTATAACCTCCAAATGACCAAAATGCCCTTGACTTGTCAAAGCCATAAGTTGAGTTCTACAAATCCTATCAAGGACTTCTAGTACTCTCTAGAAATCTAAGAAGATGCTCTACAACATTCATGTTGACCAAGAGTTCATAGGAATCATCCTACTAGGGCAAAAGTTGGATGCAAGTTGGGTGACTTTCAAGGACCCAGATTCACATACCTCAGATGACCTGTAATTTGTCAAAGCCATAACTTGAGCTCTACAAATCCTATCAAGGACTTCTAGTACTCAAATTAAAGCTAAGAACAAGCTATACAACATTCATGTTGTGGGGAAGATGAGATGACAATCACATCTTGAGCTAAACTGCCTTGAAGATAGGGATCAAACTAGGGGATTTTACACTATCAATCCTTAGAAACCCTAGCTTAAAACTTCTCAAACTCCTCAATCATGATGAGTTGGTCTAGGAATCATCCTTATAGCATCTCAATGCATCATTCCATGATCACATGGCTCTTGGATTAGGTCTCAACCCTCTCCAGATCCTCAGTTGACCTAGGGTTGACCCAGTCAAACCCTAATTCCACCACTCATGGCTGAATCTTCTGAATTCTTGTACAATGACCTCTCTAGGCTTCATGATGGCTTTCAAGACATCTCATAAGCTTTCTCAAAGCTTCAAGTCCATCCTCATAGTCTCAGAATCATCTGAGGAGCTCCCACAACTCTCAAGTTATGAGACACACAACCTTGGTTTCAACCAATCTTTCTGAGGATCTCTTTGAGTTCTCTGACAAGGATATCAACTCTTGAACACTTGAATAACCTTCTTGGAGCTTCAAAGCCTCATATAACTCTTGATAGGTAATCATACCTCTTGATCTACTGCCCACATATCAATGAGATGCAGATGATGAATACAATGAACCACAAACTTGGTAAATAAGTGTTGGTCAAATTTTGGGGTGCAACAGCTGCCCCTATTCAAACGGCTTGAACCTGACTGGGTGAGGAGCGAACGACTCTCAGCCAATCAAGGTGCGAGACGGTTGAATACCGATAAACCCGGAAATTTGCCAACTGCATTAGCACTGGTGGGAACAGATCTTCGAGCACTGAAATAATAGCTGCACGGCAACTATCTGGAGACATACTGATCTGAACCTTATCGTCAGTTATCCACATTAAATTCCTCTGACATTGTCATCAGACACCTGATCTCGCCGTCAGGCAACCAGAACACCCAACATCGCCGCTGGAAAACTAAAGAATCTGACATCGCCGTCGGACAACCAAAACACCCAACATCGTCGTTGGAGGACTAAATCACCTGACATCGCCGCCAGAAACAAACATCCAACATCGCCGCTGGAAAACTAAATCATCTGACATCGACGCCAGAAACAAACATCCAACATCGCCGCTGGAGAACTAAAGAACCTGACATCGCCGTCATAAACAAACATCCAACATCGCCGCTGGAGAACTAAAGAACCTGACATCGCCGTCATAAACAAACATCCAACATTGCCGCTGGAGAACTGACTCATCTGACATCGCCGTCAGGAACAAACGTCCAACATCGCCGCTGGAGAACTCAAAATAATCTGACTTTGTCGTCGACTCTCAACATCATCTGACCTCGCCATCAGGGTGAAGAAAATTCATTGGGGAATTGGTCACACGGTAACCGGTAATACATAGTCGATCATGCCATCAGGCATTCAAAGAACACTGTCGGGCATCAGCCGGACTTCAACCATCAGGTTGATCATGCCATCCGGCATTCAAGGAAATTGTTGGGCATCAGCCAGATTTCATCAGCAAGTCGGGAATAAAATTCTTGGTCAATCATGAGCCAACTGGGGACATCTAAACCTCTGCCATCAGGCACTCTGCATCAGCTGAGAGAACTGCTTCATTAACGCGGTTAGACTTCAATCATGGAGTCTTCAAGGGAGATCTCAACTTTGCCGTTAGAAACCTGCTGGGGAGGACGCTTCGCCGCTGGGGAATCTTGGAGAACTATCAAGTAACTCCGCTCCGAGGGTCCAGAAATCATTCTGGATGAATCAACTCTGCCGAGGACTTCAAGAATCATCTTGGACAAATAACTTCGCCGGGGACTTCAAGAATCATCTTGAACTGTCGACCATTCTGGAGATTTCAGGAATCATCCTGAGCGAACACTCTGTTGGGGGTTTCAGGAATCATCCTGGGCAACCTTCACTGGGGACTCTAAGTATCAACTCGAGAAACCAACTCTGGAGACTACACTGGGGTCTTAAGAATCATCTTAAGCAAACAACCTTACTGAGGAATTCAAGAATCATCTTGAACCGAAGACTTCGATGGAGATCTCAAGAATCATCTTGAGCAAGCGACTTCGTTGGGGAGAATGTCAGGAATCGTCCTGAGCAATCGATTCTGCGGCGGAACACCTGCAAAACAAGAACGGTAACAACCCAGATCATGTTTATTATGCATATGCTTCGGCAATGGTGCAATGCTCCACGCGGTGGAAATGCTATGCGTTTATGATAAATGCTATGCAATCATGCACAATGATGCGATCCCGTCAGCAAAATAAATGCCGAAGGGAGAATCCTCCTGTCAAGGAGAACGAACTACTCAGATAGAGGAATCATCCTGCTGAGAAGAACAGAATCACGCCAATCTCAATTGGACTCCGCAGGGGACACAACTTCAGTTGACTGCCGCGGGGGAAACAACTTCAGTTGATTACTGCAGGGGAACGAAGCTCTACGAGAACCTGGACCTGCTGAGGGAAAGCGATGTCAATCGTGGGAATAAGTTGTGTGGCCTTCATGGCTACTTCTCTGGAGATAACGGCTATGTGGGGAAACAACTTCAGCTGCTCAACAGTCCACTGGGGAAAAACCAATCATGGCTTGAGCAACTTACAAGGATTTGGCTCTCTTGGGGTCTGCAAACTCGGCTGAGGAAGGAGAAATCATTCTGCTTCGCTGGAGAGAGTATGACTCTCCGGGGGAATCTCAATTCCGATGGGGAAGAAGGAATCATCTGACTTCGGGGGAGAGTACGACTCTGGTGGGGAATTTCAATTCCGCTGGAGACTTCAGTCTGGTACCATCAGTTGCTGCATACTTCGGCGTACGAATAGTTTCCTACGAAACCTGCACTTGTGACCTGGTGCTGGGGGATGAACACGAGCTTCGGCGCCCGACTCAGCTGAGAAGATGACGTTCCTTCAGGACGCATCTGATTGGGGAGAGAATCATCTCTGCCTGGAGAGACATGTCAATGCTCACGATCTCGCGTTCAGACTCTGCAGGGAGAGGCTACTGAACTCTGCTGGAGGAAGAGGAATCATCCTGCTTCGGGATGCGCACGGCGCACTGTCTGGAATATGCTACACCTGTAACAACACAAACAAACAGACAAGATACCCTTCTCAAAGGGACCTATCAAGGTTATTATCTCGTGACAATATTCGAGTAATTAATTGTTTCAACAATCAGTGGCCTAGGCCGGTAAGTTTATGTATGCGCATTTTATCAAAAACATCGGCGTTCTTTTTTGCAAACAAAACAGATAAATGTTAAACAGGCAAACAGAATTGCTGAATAGTATGCATTTTATTGATAACGAACCCCTGAATGGGTAAAAATGTTTTACAACAGAGGCAAGCTCCTGGAATGAGGAAGCCGCGCAAAAATAAAACATAAATATACATCAGTATATACAAATGTCGGCAACGAGACGTAGACGAACACCATGAGTTGATCCCTCTATGACCCACTCGACTTCGATACTTCTCCGACGCTTCATCTTCGGAAGAGATTGATTCAGATAAACGGCCCTCAGGTCCTCCAAACCACTGAACAATGAAAGTCCACACGCGGAACTCAGTCATTTGCTTTTTCAAATCCATAACTTTTGCGTGAACCGCCCTTTGCGGGTTTTCAGTTCACCGGGATACCCTTTTTTGCCGAAGCCGCCCAGTGTAGGTTTTCGACTTCGCGGGTGTACATTTTTCAATTTATATCCCTAATTTTTGCCCGAACCTTTTATTCTGTTTTTGGTTCGCCGGGATGCCCCTTTTTTGCCTGGACTCTCTTTTTTTGTCCAGCGGGTCGCTTTCAAGCAAAGTATTTTTTAACTGTGTCCGCGTTCACCGGGGATGCAAAATCTTCACCATCCATCGTGGATAATAACAAAGCTCCTCCCGAGAAGACCTTGCTGACGATGTACGGACCTTCGTAATTCGGAGTCCACTTGCCCCGGTGATCGGAGTGTGGCGGAAGAATCTTCTTCAGGACGAGATCACCCGTCTGAAAGCTTCTAGGACGCACCTTCTTATCATAAGCTTTCTTCATTCGGCTTTGGTACAGACGACCAAACGCAATCGATGCCAACCTCTTCTCGTCCATCAGGCTGAGTTGGTTTAGTCGGTTCGTAATCCATTCTGCCTCGTCGAGTTTCACATCAACCAAAACTCGCAAAGAAGGGATCTCCACTTCTAACGGTAGGACAGCTTCCATACCGTACACCAAGGAGAAAGGAGTTGCCCCGGTTGACGTACGCACCGTCGTACGATAACCGTGCAGTGCAAACGGCAGCATCTCGTGCCAATCTTTGTAGGTCACAACCATCTTTTGAACAATCTTCTTTATGTTCTTATTGGCCGCTTCAACGGCGCCATTCATCTTCGGCCGGTAAGGAGATGAGTTGTGGTGTTCAATCTTGAAACTCTGGCACAGCTCCTTCATCATCTTGTTATTCAGATTCGAACCATTATCAGTAATGATCCGCTCAGGAATTCCGTAACGACAGATGATATCCCTCTTTATGAATTTAGCCACCACCTGCTTGGTCACATTAGCATATGAGGCTGCCTCCACCCACTTGGTGAAGTAGTCGATAGCTACTAGAATGAAGCGATGACTGTTAGATGCAGTGGGCTCGATCTTACCTATCATGTCGATGCCCCACATGGAGAACGGCCACGGGGAGGACATGACATTTAACGGGCACGGCGGTACATGAACTTTATCAGCATAAATCTGGCATTTATGATATCTCTTCGCGAATCTGAAGCAATCCGACTCCATCGTCAGCCAGTAGTATCCTGCTCTCAGGATTTTCCTCGTCATAGCATGCCCGCCGGTGTGCGTACCAAATGTGCCTTCATGGACTTCTTCCATGAGCATACTCGCCTCTTTCTCATCTACACATCTGAGTAGCACGAGATCGTGGTTTCTCTTATACAAAACTCCATCAGGATTGAGATAAAAGTTTCCAAACAGCCTCCTCAGAGTCTTCTTATCCTGGGTTGACGCACCCGCAGGATACTCCTTAGTCATAAGGAAAGTCTGGATGTCGTGGAACCATGGCTTGCCGTCGGCGGCTTCCTCGATTGCAAAGACGAATGCCGGTCTATCAAGACGCGAAAGGACAATTCTTGGAGCCTCATTCCAAAAATTGACTTTATACATTGAAGCTAACATGGCTAAGGCATCAGCCATCTGATTTTCCGCCCTGGGCACATGATGGAGTTCCACTCGATCAAAGAACGGAAGTAGCCTTCTGGCATAATTCATGTACGGCACCAAATTCGATTGACGAGTCTCCTACTCCCCTTTAATTTGGTTGATCACAAGCGCTGAGTCACCATATACGTCTAGGTTCTTGATTCTCAAATCAATTGCCTCTTCTAGACCCATGATGCATGCTTCATACTCCGCCTCATTGTTGGTAACTGGAAACGTCAGTCTCGCAGTAAACGGGATGTGGGATCTATGGGGAGTCGTGATGATAGCCCCGATGCCACTTCCATAGGAATTAACCGCTCCGTCGAATATCAATTTCCACTGGGACTTCCTATCTGGCCCCTCGTCGGGCAACGGCTCATTGCAATCCTTCGCTTTGAGAAACATAATATCCTCGTCGGGGAATTCAAATTTCATCGGCTGGTAATCCTCGATCGGCTGTTCGGCAAGGTAATCAGACAATACGCTTCCCTTGATGGCCTTCTGGGAAACGTACTGAATATCATATTCCGTCAACACCATTTGTCATCTGGCAATCCTGCCCAAAAGAGCCTGCTTCTCGAAGACGTACTTGATCGGATCCATCTTCGAAATTAGCATAGTGGTGTGATTGAGCATGTACTATCGTAGACGTTTGGCAGCCCAAGCTAGTGCACAACACGTCTTCTCCAGCATCGAGTATCGAGATTCACAGTCGGTGAACTTTTTACTCAAGTAGTAAATGGCATGCTCCTTTCTGCCCGTCTCGTCGTGCTGACCGAGAACACACCCCATACTGTTCTCAAGAACTGTCAAGTACATGATTAATGGCCGTCCAGCCACTGGGGGTATCAAGATTGGAGGTTCTTGGAGATACTGCTTTATCTTGTCGAATGCCTTCTGGCAATCCTCATTCCAAGTAATTGCCTGATCTTTCTTTAAAATCTTGAACATCGGTTCACAAGTGGCCGTGAGCTGAGAAATAAACCTTGCAATGTAGTTTATTCGGCCCAAGAAACCACGAACTTCTTTTTCTGTTTTCGGTGCTGGCATTTCTTGAATGGCTTTTATTTTCGCAGGATCAACCTCGATGCCTCGTTCGCTAACGATAAACCCCAGTAACTTTCCGGACCGCACTCCGAAAGTGCATTTGTTAGGATTCAGCCTCAACCTGAACTTCCTAAGCCTCTCAAAAAGCTTCAATAAGTTGACCAGATGCTCTTCCTCCGTTTGGGACTTCGCAATCATGTCATCAACATAGACCTCAATCTCATGATGAATCATATCATGAAACAAAGTTACCATTGCTCGTTCGTAAGTGGCCCCTGCGTTCTTCAGACCGAAGGGCATTACCTTATAGCAAAATGTTCCCCAGGGGGTGATAAACGTCATTTTCTCCATGTCCTCCAGCGCCATCTTGATCTGATTGTACCCGGAGAAGCCATCCATGAACGAAAACACGGAGAACTGGGCTGTGTTGTCGACCAACACATTGATATGAGGCAACGGGAAATCATCTTTAGGGCTCGCCCTATTCAAATCCCGATAATCGACGCACATGCGTACCTTACCGTCTTTCTTCGGTACAGGCACTATGTTGGCGACCCACGGAGGGTAAGTGGTGACCGATAAGAAGCCAGCATCAAGCTGTTTCTGCACTTCTTCTTTGATCTTAACGGCCATATCTGGTCTCGTCCTCCTAAGCTTCTGCTTAACGGGAGGGAAATCTTCTCGCAGCGGCAAGTGGTGGACCACGATGTCCGTGTCAAGTCCGGGCATATCTTCGTATGACCAAGCAAAGACGTCACAATACTCTCGAAGCATCTCGACCAATCTCTGCTTGACATCACTCTGCAATGCAGCCCCTATCCTGACGTTTCTGACGAGCTCTTCAGAACCCATATTTACGATCTCAATCTCCTCCTCATGAGGCAGAATAACTTTCTCCTCTTGTTTCAACAAGCGGGCCAACTCTTCAGGAAGGTCTTCGTCTTCATCAATCACTTCCTCGGCTTGATAAATCAGGCAATCGAAGTCGAAGTGAGCCGTAGAAGGTCCAGAGTCGATGTCATCTGTTATGTGGATCCTGCAATAACAAGGGTTAAGTTTAAAACAAGAATATGCAGGTTAGCACAAACCCCATTGCCATTTTACTGTTTTTCAAAACAAATATAAAACAGGAATAACAGAGAACACAATATTTGAATACGAAGAAAACGCCTTTGATTTATTAACAAAATGCATGTACATAATCCAACAAGGCCCTGACAATAAAACCGCTATGCCCCGGGTAGGATATAGGGTTGTACAATGATTGGAAAAAAGTAAATCATTACTCTTCACTTGTCATCTGGATGATATCCTTGATGGTCCAATTGTTGAGGCTCTCGCCTGGCTTGCCTGGCTGAATCCAAGAGTCGAGATCACAATCGATATCCCCGCTGTCTTCAGACGCCGCGTTGATGCTTTCGAAGATCACTCCGCCACTGGTAAATAGAATCGGCCCCTTACCCCGTGACGCACTGCTAGACGAAGAAGAGGAAGCTTCAGCTCCAGGAGAATATCCCAACCCAAACTTATCCTTCTTGTTCGGTATCTCTAAAATATGCCCCCAGCCTGGGGTAGATCCAGCTTGGACGACGGGCCTAGCTTCTTTGAATGAGGAGAGATTCATCTCTGGCTTTTCTGTGACTACAGGAGCTACCTCTTTCACCTTGACAGCCTCGAATGCTTGGCAAAGAGTTTCATGGATTTCGCCATCCATTTCAACATACTTAAAGGATGACAAATGGCTCACCATTATGTCTTCCTCGCCACACACGGTTACTATGCTTCCTCCGACAGCATATTTGAGCTTTTGGTGCAACGTAGAGGTCACGGCACCAGCAGCATGGATCCATGGCCGGCCCAAGAGACAACTGTAGGCAGGCATGATGTCCATGATATAAAAGACCGCGTCGAACGTTTCCAGGCCAACTTGGATTGGCAGGGTCACCTCCCCGAAAATGTGGCGTTTAGTCCCGTCGAATGCTTTCACCACCAGATCACTGGGTGTGCAAAGCAATCCGCGAGTGTCCAACTTCATTAATGCCTTCTTCAGAAGCACATTAAGCGACGAACCCATGTCCACCAACACGTGCGACATGATTGTTCCCCTACACTCTATCGAGATGTGCAAGGCGCTGTTGCGATTCTTCCCTTTTGGCGTCAGCTCTAAATCTGTGAAACCTAGCCCATTGCCAGCATTAACGTGGGCTACCACCTCTTCTAGCTTATTCACCGATATCTCTTGCGGTACGTAGGCAGCATACAACCTCTGTCCGTTGCAATAGACTTCATCCCCATAATGCCACGGAACGGCGTTAGTGCTCTCGAAGGGTATCGGCCCGGCTTTGATGATAGTAATGGTAGGCGGTCTGGGCGCAGAAATGGTTATTGGTCGGCGAGGGATGGTGATGGTGGCGACTTCATCAGCCTGCTTCAATACTACCTCTCCTGATACACTTTCAGCCCTCCGGCTGAACTGCAAAATCCCCTCAGTCATCAGACTTTGGATTCCTTCTACCAACTGCTCACATTCATCAGAACGTGTGGCACAGTCCATGCATAGTTCTCCGCACCCTGGAAAGAACCCTTTTTTCAACAACTTAGCTTTGACGAAGCTAAGCGGCGTCCTTAGGTCTCTGATATCAGTCAACAGATCTGCATTCTCTTCTTCGATAATGGCGTTCACTCCGCCTCCCCTATGATTTGGCATAGGATTCTTTGTGACATTGGGCACATTGTCGGAGAAGTTGATAATCTTGGCATCTACCAGGTCCTGCACCTTGTGCTTAAAGGCTTTGCAGTTCTCGATTGTGTGGCCAGGTGCCCCTGAGTGGAAATCGCAAGTGGCATTTGCATCGTACCCTGGTGGAGGTGCCCCTGTCAAGGGAGCCATCATTCTCTTCTGAACCAACTGGAGCTGAAGCAAAGTCTGCAAGAGTTGCGCGTACGACATGGGCGGTGCCTCGAAGTGACGGTTTGCCAAAGATGCCCGATTCTGGTACTTTCTATATCCCTGTTGATTCGGTTGCTGTTGCGGCTGCTGCTGCTGCTGCGGAGCTGCTGGGATATTTATACTGGCTATCTGCTGCTGAGGGCCCTTGCCCTTTCTTCGAGCGTTGGTCACAGCGCTCGCATCTCCTTCTCACCTTTTACCAGCATAAGGTTTCTTTCCACCTCCTCCGGCTGAGGATGACTCACCTTGAATTTTCCTGATTTTGATTCCATTCTCGACGTGCTCACCCATGATAATGAGAGCTGAGAATGTCCCAGACATACCGCTGACTAACTTTTCATAGTAGACCCCTGGGAGGGTGGCAACAAACATCTGCACGAGCTCGCGTTCAACCATCGGCGGCTGAACCCGGGCTGCCAACTCACGCCACCGCTGGGCGTACTCCTTAAATCCTTCATTATTTCTCTGCGACAGGTTCTGAAGCTGGACCCGGTTCGGGGCCAAGTCGCTGTTGTACTGGTAATGGTGGACAAACGCTTCAGCGAGGTCCTTCCATATGCGCACGCTAGTGGGCTCCAGGCCCATGTACCACTCGAGGGATGGACCGGAAAGGCTGTCTTGGAAGAAGTGCATCAGCAACTTCTCGTCTTCGGAATAGGCAGACATCTTCCTGTAGTACGATCTAAGGTGGACTTGAGGGCAAGTGGTGCCCTTATATTTCTCAAAGTCAGGTACCCTGAACTTAGGAGGTACCTTGAAATCAGCAATTAATCCCAGCTTGGAGATATCAACGCCCAAAGTATTTTGATTCTCAATATCTCTCATTTTATCTTCCAGTGCCTTGAATCTGAGCCGCGCTTCAGCATTCAGCTCCCTCTCAGCACCCCTTTGAGAGAACACATCATCCTGATGATCCTCAAGCCATGGTTGAGGCACCAACAGATTCCCGACGCCTGCATTGCCGTTGCCCGGCCCGATGTTGACATTAGCTCCCAGACTCCCATTACCGACGCCCGTCGTATTGAGTCTGATGTTGGCCATCACATTGCCATTAGCACTGTCGTTGCCCCCGGCCACGGGGACACCATTCTACGGAGTATCAACTGGTGGAGGAGTAGGCACAACCCCGCCGTGGAGTATGCCGTTGCTATCAACCCTGGAGATCAAAGGCTAAACCAAAGTCCTGAGCTGGTCCTGGCCATTGGCGACCACTTGCATAAGTTCCATAAAGCGATCCATCCTCTCGCGGAGCTCCTGAACATCTGTTTGCACTTGGTCCATGATCATGGTCTGATTAGCTCTAGTTGGATAACAGTGAATTAGTCTCTGATCAATCCTGGAACCACCGGAAACAGCTTGGGACCTGTAAACCTGAAAAACCTGTAAACACTAAAGGGTTAGGAAAAACAACAAAATGCTCGTCATGTAAATGCATGCGCGTGCCTGTGTGTTTGGGAGATTCCCCCCGATCCTAGTGCCTGAGTGCCAGTGCTGATAATAATAATAAGAAGAAGTCCGAGTCCAATCATGGAAACATCAATCTCATATATAAAGAAAGCCTATCAAGGCAGTACATAGCATCAGCGAGTACAAGATGAATCAACAGCGTGACCTCAACCAACAAGCCTGGTGATGGTCAGCATACAACAACGATCAAAACAAAAGGAATACAAATAGTCAAGTACGGCCACGGGCGCGATACTCTTCTAACAACTCCTTTGTCTCCGGATGATCTGGCAGAGTGAGCAACCCCTCGAAGAGCAATTCCCTCTGCACAATGGTATACTGAAGTCCCTCAACCGAACTTTCCCATGCTCCTTCGCCGAAGCAGTCTTCTAATTTCCGCTTTTTGGACTCAAACGTCAGCTTGCGCTCCTTCAGGTTAGTGAGAGCTTTGTTGAGCTGGCCTTCGGCGGCGTATCTGCGGGCGGTTTCTTCATCAAACCTCTTTTCACTGTCCTTCACCTGGGCTTCCAGCTTGGAGATCTGCAGCATCAGCTTATCTTCCCGCTCTTTCCTGGTGGCCAGGGAAGCCTTCCAGTGCTGGTTGAACTTGGATATCCTATGATATGCCTCGTCCAAGTGCTGCTTCTTTGTAGCTAGTACGTCGTTGACAGCCTTGAAGTCTCGACCCATGTGTTCACGCTCGGCGATCTGCTTAGTCAGGTCTGTACCTAACTGGTTCACCAACTCTGTTTGCCTTTTGAAAGAATGGACGGCTTCGTTCCTCTCGCTTCGGAGCTGAGCTAATTCCTTCTCCAGTTCTTCGTTCGCCCGCTTCAATTCATCCCGCTCAGCTAATACCTGGTTATGCTGATGAATGGGCACAGTAGTAGGCTCTTCGATCATTGGAGGGCTTTCTGGCTTGGCATGAGGGAACGGCACCCCTATAGCATTGGCTCTGGCTCTGATCCAAGTCAAATACGGAGGGTAGGCTTGATTGTTGCTTTTTCCCAGCAATGGCTTTCCTCGCTTACTGATACCATTCCACGCGCGCTGAAGCTTGGACAACAAATCCCCCTCTAGAATACCAGTGAGGTACAGAGATTCCTGTACCTCCTCATCCTTCGGCGGAGTTCTCAAAGCATACGCGAACTGGCGGACCAACAACGACGGATTGTAGTTTATACAGCCCTTCCTACCTATCAGAGGCACATTAAGAAACCCGCTGCAACTGAAGATCACCTCAGTACCCAACATATCTCTGTCGAACCAATCAATATCCTCTGCAGATAAGCTCATCAGACGCTCAGGCCACTCAGCTGTGGCTGCAGACAAGACAAAAGGACCCCTCTTAGGCAGATGACTATCAAGCCATTTGTACAGCAAGGGTACACAGCATGAGACGTTCTTCCCCCTCCTGTTCTCATTTTTGTAGTGAACTGAGTGATAGACATCTCCTATCAAAGTAGGGACTGGATTCCCTGAAGCGAAGATGTGAAACGCATCAAAGTCTACAAAATCGGGCATACTAGGGAACAGGATGATGCCATATATGCATAGAGCGAGGATGGCATTGAACGTGTCCCAACATCCGTCCTTGGCACACTGCTGAGCCTTAACCACCAGAAACTGCAAGGAGAACCCAGGAACCTTGTTCCAACTAGTCAATACTAACTTGGAGGCGTCCATGTGAAGTGAAGGAGCTAAACCAGCCAGATCAGGCTCAACATCCATATGAACAAAAGGCATCTGCCTCTTGATAGGTACACCTAGCAAATCAGCATACTCTTCCAGCGTAGGTGCGAGAACAAAGTCCTGAAAAGTGAAACATCTCAGCGGAGGGTCGTAGAACTGCAACAGAGCGTGCAACCCATTCAACTCGAACACAGAAGGCTTACAAACCAAACTGAGCAACCTGCCGTAAGCTTTCCTGAACTCATCCCTCACAGAATCATCTGCTAGAGCTATCAAACCAGTCAACTTAACCACATCGGGGGTAGGGAACTTGTAAGCCACGGTCTTCCTCAGAGAGCCCATAACAATACAATAGGAGGCGAGAAATCCTGGATCGGGGAAAACGGTACCTGCAATACAGACACACGTTAATGAAATGCAAATGAACATGCAAACTAATGCAAAATGCAATCATGCAATAATATATCCGGGTAACTGCTGCCGTGGAGATTCTGTATCAACAAAACCATAATCTTGCTCTATCAAGAACAACCACTGCATCTGATGATAAGAGAACCCCGGTGTAGGACCACAAATCTGATCTGCCAAGAATAAACATCTGATAGGACCATATATATAGGATCATAATTCTGCTCTGTCAAGAACAAATGTCTGATAATAAGGACCTCTGATGTAGGATCAAGAAATATCTGCTGATGAGGTCTTCAGACCCCAAATCAAAAATTTGCCCTATCAAGAACAAACATACAGCTGTTGATGAGATCTTCAGACCCCAAAAATCTGCCCTATCAAGAACAAACAACATTTGCTGATGAGATCTTCAGACCCCAAAAATCTGCCCTATCAAGAACAAACAACATCTGCTGATGAGATCTTCAGACCCCAAAAATCTGCTCTATCAAGAACAAACAACATCTGCTGATAAGATCCTCTGATCAAAACCTGCTCTATCAAGAACAGACATACACCTGATGATAAGATCCTCTGATCAAAACCTGCTCTATCAAGAACAGAAAAATCTGCAACTGAGAACCCTGGTACCCACAAAACTGATTCACTGTCAAAAAAAACCAGGTAGTCTGAAGGTCAAGGTTTCCTGCAATAAACCCAACCCTGCTCACAGGTATGGACCTAAAATGACTCAAGGTACGGTATCCTATGCGTTCATCAGCGTCACAGACTTTCAAGAGGGGTGATATGATACCCAGAAGGTGTGGCATCACCAGCTCATGAAGCGGCCTCACTTAGCTGAATCACAAATGATCGATCCCCAGAGTCGACAATCCACCAAACCAGCAACCGTCTCAACCCAAAGGGTTGAAAGAGAAGCCAACCGGATGAACCTCGTCTGAGCGTGGATTTCATGAGACACTAGTGCCTGCAAAGCAAGCACGCGCCCACTAATTTCCACTCTAAGTCTATAGTGCACTCAAGCCTGGGTCTGGCTTCTCACTCATCAGAACTCCCATCCCACAACAGCATAGATAATCATATTATACTGAAAATAAAATGCGGGGAATAAAGTGCGAGAAGTAAAATGCGATAAATAAACGCAACCCAACAAGTAAACAAACAAGCGTTAGGATTGACTCTCGCAGGGAAATAACCGAGATAGCTCTTGCTGTATACAGGATACTTTGTTTGTATTTGTTGCAGGGCCGTCATTCTTGAGGATACTCCAGAAAGTTATCCCCAGCGGAGTATGGCTAGTTTCTCCCCAGGAGGTTGAGCCCATGGTCATCCCCAGCAGAAAGTTTGGGATTATTCTCCCAGCAGTGGCATGAGTGCGGTGTTGTTAACCCCACAGAGTCTAGGTCTTTGACTCCTTTCCCCTCAGAGTTTGAGTCAGGGACTCATTTCTCTAAGCAGAGGTTAATATGGTTGAGTTTGTTGCTCATTTCCCCAAATAGAGGTAGATGTTGGTTCCCTTATCAGGCGATCCCCAACGGAGTTGTGGTCTGTAGCAGAATCCAGTTGGTCATTGGTACTCGTCAAAGTAAGTTTCCTTCGGGATATTTCCACAATTAATTCTCATCCCCTGAGGTCCCTGGAGAAGTCAGCGGAATGTTTCCTTCCCCGAAGATTGGGATTGACCCGGAAAATTTTCATTTTCCATCCTCAGCAGAGAGAGAGTTTGGGATATCTTCCTAGTAAGTCTTACTCGTCATCCCTAGCAGAGTGGATTCAAATTTTCAACAGAGCGGAATCTTCGACAGAGTGGAGTAAGTCCATGCAGTTTACTTTACTTCCATAGTAGAGTCGTATGTTGGAAGGCCATCCAGGGCCGATTTCCCCAGTAGAGTGGATTTGTTTTCCCCAGCCAAGTCGTTTGTTCCCCAGAAGGGTCATATTCTGGTAGGCCATCCAAGGCCATTTTCCCCAGCAGAATTGATTTTGTGATCCCTAGCGGAGCAGATCTTATTCTCAATAAAGCAGTCCTTTCCCGGAGAGTTCTCCTCCAGGAAGCCATCCAGGGCTTGTTTCTCCCAGCATAAGTCCAATTGTACTTGGCACACCCGGTTATCCCCAGCGGAGTTGCTTTCCTCTCTTCAGCATTTATTTTGCTGGAGCGGTTCCTTTGCATTTGCATCGTGCATAGCATCCTCCCAAACGTGTAGCATTTCTATTTCGTATGGAGCATTACGCCATATTCAAACATGTGCATTTGAAACATAAGCCAGGTTGTTACCTCTTGTTTCTAGTTGCATCTTTAGCAGACAACAATGTATTTTCTTAAGCCCGCGCAGTACCCAGTCCCTGGCAAGTATCAGTGTTTTTCTTGAGCCTATGTGGTATCCAGACCGCCAACAAGACCATTGACAAATGTGTTCATCTTATCATTCTCCCCAACAGAGTTTAGTTATACAAGTTCATATTTCCCCAACGGATTTCTTCACCCAGATGGTGAATTGACGAATTTTCTTCTCAGCTGCGTGTTGAGCCGGCCTTCGGGTTCGATGCATGTTTTGTTTAAACAAATGACTGACAGTGAGGTCAGATTTTCTTCTCAGGTGCGTGTTGAGCTGGCCTTCGGGTTCGATGCCTGTTTTTGTTTAAACAGATGACTGACAACGAGGTCCAATTTTCTTCTCAGCTGCGTGTTCAGCCGGCCTTCGAGTTCGATGCCTGTTTTTGTTTAACCAGATGACTGACAACGAGGTCCAATTTTCTTCTCAGCTGCGTGTTCAGCCGGCTGTTGCACCCTAATTTTTGACCGTAAGATCCTACCTATTTTCGCGTTTTTTGCGTTGACCTTAATTTAATATTTATTTTTTTTTCCGGCTAACCAATTTGTGCGGACGCGGTAATATCAAGTGGAGATAGCGTTCACTCTCACGATCAATCATCCACATTACTAACTATCTTAACCGTTTTGTTTATTTTGCTTTGTGAGGTTAGGTCCGCTACTAGAAGTTCAAGAAATTTAAAGATGATAAATAGCTCATTTCATTTTTTACTTAAAGCTCGAGATACATTGGTCCATATGCTCCACAAATTGCAAATGTTCAAAAATTCCAAAATTACCACTTCAAACTTCAAAGATATCATCACAAGGCCAATCAAAGTTCCAAGTCCATCTTATTTAAGAATTTCATTCATAAGTGGGGAAGATCCTATTAGCATTTTAAAGCGCATACCAAGAGAAAGTTTTAAAACAAGCTGAAGGATAAATTAACATAACCACTGCATTACACTCTTTCATAAGCTACAAGATCCTTCATGTTCTTATAGGATATGGTTGTTTCATCAACTAAGTGGAGGATTCACACTTCTCCACATCAACATCGGTTTCAAACTTTTATTACAAAATCCTGTTGATTACAAGCTATTTGTATATCTTATACAAGCCCCAACGAGTTTCAAGCCACAAAGTTATGGTGTGTTAATCATTTGGTACAAGGGCAGGCTCCAGACCGAGGCAAAAGTACAAGACCATTAACAGTTTATTGCTACAAGAATTTTGAGAAGTGAAGGTGAGAATTTTCGAGCAAATATTCCCAAGACGTCGCCGGTAGCCGAGGATTGATTGAGACACACACCAGGACCTGCAGTACTTGCTCCACGAATTACCCATGGTTTAGGATTTGTTTACTCGAGTACATCTTCGTGCCGTCTCTGCGCACTTGCCAGCATGATGCCGTCATCACGTTTTCTTCACAGCCTCTGAGCGGTGTCATTTCAACCTGCAGAAGTTTGGGCACGAGGTTAAGATGTCATGACCACACGGTATAATATCTCGTACTAAGCAGTATCACAACGGCATACCAGTGGCCGGCCCAACCCGCATACGGTCCTCCTTGCAATCTTCAGGCTGTCACTCCAACCTGTCACAGCCATACAATGTCAACCTGGAAAATACAACGTAGCTGACAATCAAGTTATGTCGTCGTCAAAAATGGAATTGAAGTATAAAGAACAGGAACGTAATCATCCAATGACAACCTGCAAAATACTGTTTGACACCTACAAACACATCTGTTGATACAACCGCGAAGTTAGAAAAGAACCCCAGACTACGCGATACTGCTTATGAGTTTGCTGATCCTGCACATGCTCAAATATACTACTCTCAGCCTATGGCACCCACAATGGCTCCACCGTACCAAACAATGACAGCTGCGACATAACAAATACAGTGCAACAATCTTCACTTAATCACAACTCCGTCCGGAAGCGAGATGTAAATGCATCGGAAAACCGTCCACCTTCGTCCTCTAGAAAGTCAGCTGCACAATGTCGCTTGCGCGAAAATAAGGTGCCGGCACAACAGAAGAGTCGCCACCTTTCGTTATTTATCCCTCAGAGCGGGAAAGGAAACGATCGGAAAAACCTAACGAAAAAGGGTAAGACAAGGTCATCGCAACCGTTGTCTGGATTCGGGAGTCGGTTACGCAAGGGGAAGGTATTAGCACCCCTCACGTCCGTCGTACTCGACGGGATCCTTGCTTGTTGTGTTTACTTGGACGGGTTAGTTTTATTCGATCTACCTATCAAGGCTGGCTTAAACAGAAAAGAAACATGACTCGGCAAAGCGTCGCACTTTATGCCTACGTATTCTCATCAGAGAACGAGAAATCAGAGTCAGCGTAGTTCGGCCTACGACGGGTTATGGGGGAAGGTAGCTCGCCAAGACATCGCCATCTTGTGCCTACGTACTCTCAACAGGCATGAGAGATCAGAGCTCACGTAGTTCGGGAAACTACGGTTTATTTCCTGTCTTTTACGAAAGAAGTGTTTTTTATTGTGTTTGTGATTTCAATCGCACTAGAGACTATGACCTGAGAGTGAATGCATCGCATGTCACCCAAAGGGTACCATACTAAACATCCAGACTATGGAAAAGAATCTCTCCCACAATCCTTTCTCAGATAGCTTAAGGCTCGTAACGTACGAAAGAAATCATTCATGATTACTGTATCTTAAACCGTTTTGAGATGAGAAGAGAACAGGCCCAACTAGGAGGGAGACTATCAAGTCCTACTGTTGTCATGCCATGGATTCATCCTATGGTTGAGGTTTGAACAGGGAACTCCTAGAAGTTGTCATGCATAGGTTTCAACCTAAAGTTCTATCATCAATTCCTTATCAAAGGAAATGAGAGTCCTAAGGGATCATGTCAATGATACACCAAAACAGACAAAGCTTCAGCTTAACAATAAAATGCATGCAATGCAAGTGAGGGAGGAAATGTGTGTGGGGATTCAGCCTCCACAAGCTCATCTCAACCTCAAGCCAGAATGGATAACAGTAATCATACTGAAATATAAAACATGCTATCAAGCAAAAACAGTAAACTGCAATCATACAGATAAAATGAAATAAAATGCCATCAGGCAAACAAACCACATGGGCAAGGGAGTTGGGCTCTACCGAATACCCGCAAGCAAAGCCACACAGTAACAATACAAGCAGAGGGAGCAACTCAACCTCTAGTGCAATCCTGCTCCTAGATTTTACTTATTCTAGATATGAACTTATTCTAATGCATCAAGCAAGTCAAACAGAACACATCAATACAGCAAAGAAAAAAGATGAGAAAGCAACTCCTCTCTCCACAGCAACTCAGTCTTCAGACTTCCATCACTCTTGACCAATATCAATTTGCTTTTCCAGGTTTCAACCCTTCAACATAAGTTTCAACTTATCTTCTCCTTTAAGCTTCAGCTTCTTGATCAGCTCCACCTTCAGGCTTCACTATCAATCATGAGTATCAACTTGGCTCCTTCAGGATCTCCAGGTGTCAAAGCAAGTATCAACTTCTTTTGTTCTTCAAGATTCAACTCTTCAGAATCAATCTCAATCACTTAGAAGTGTCAACTTCATCCTTCAGTCTTTACTTCATCTTCAGGGGTCTTCAAGTATCAACTTGCTCTTGTTGCTCTTCAAGCTGGAATGGCAATACTCAAGGATTCATCCTCTACTACACTTTTCATTGAAGTCTTCATCTTCAAGCCCAAGCTCAACATCTCTCAAGACAATCAAACCATAGGAAATCACTTACTGGATAAGCTGGGGGATATTCAACTGCTTATTGACCACCAAAGGTGACCTATAAGGGTTCAACATCAAAGGAATGGTTCCCTCAAAAGTTCTACCCCATAGGTACATCCCTTATCCCTCTAAAGGAGAGAGGCGTATACCATGGAAGGACTTTGAATCACAGGGAGGAATGGAGGTGACAGATATCATCCATGTTTAAGAAAGAAGTTAACTAAGTCTAAACTCTTCCTAATCCCTAACCCTAAAACAAACAAAAACATAAAGGATCAATCTCTCAAGCTCCTCAATGCTCCTCAAGTCTCCTACTATGCTCCTCAATGCTCCTTAGAACAATACCAAGCTCTCCAAGCCCACAAAGCAAAGCAAACAAAAATACAAGCCCACAAGGGCAACACAAACAATCAACCAATACAAAAATCAACTAAAAATAGTATACTACTATATTAAATCCTAATATAATTTCTAATGGATCCTACATACCTACCCTTAATGCCCTATATGTCCCATAGTCTAATTTGTCCTAAAAACCCAAAATCCTAATGTTATTATGGACCTATGTTGAAGTTTGACCTAATTTTATACAACCTAAAATCATCTAAGCAAAACTAACCTAAAAATCATCACAAAATTATGGAATAAATCCAGGGGGAAGCTAAAACATATATCTAACTATCCTAAAAAGAATGAACTAAAAATGTTAAGGGAACTACCTAAACAAAATTCTACCAATTCATGGGTCAACATAAAAGGAATAAAATGCAATAAAAGTAGAAAATATACAAAAAATACTAAAATTGCATGAAAGGAAAATATTTTTATTTTATATTTTTTTTGACATGAATATGAAATGGGAGCAAAAATTCCCATTAAAAAATCTTTAATTTTCAATTTATTATGATTTTCCAAAATTTGACATAAATGATAAAAAAAGAAATTAAAATGATAAAGATGTGGTGTGAATAGCAAGGATATGCAGTGCAATATGCGCGTGGGCCTGAAAAGGGGGTTCAAACAGCAAAGCGCTAGGCCCAAAATTAAATTAGAAAATCAATTAATAAAACCTAAAGAAAATGAAAAAACTAATGGTGCAAATAGAAAGCAAACGCAGTGTAAAACTTGGATGGGCCTTGACTGGGGGTGCGTATATCACAAGTTCACTTAAGCCCAGGAACCACCGTTTAATGAAACAGTGCGTTTCGCTTGTTCTGACAATTTCCCTCCCAAACTGAAATCAAACACGAGCCGTTGGATTAGTTCTCAGGTCAATGGGTCTTGCTTGCATCTGATGGCTGGGACTCATCTTCTTCCTCCAACCTAGGGTTTGCCATGAAAGCTCCAAGAACAGAGCTCCATACTCAGACTTCCACCAATTCGGGTTCTCTCATTATCTCACCAAAATCAAAAATGTAAAACACTAAATTGATCCATTTTTCACCCTGATCATGCTCATGGTATTAGAATGCATTGAAATGGTCTCCATCACAAAACCCGATAGTGAATCCAATATGAGCTCAAACCTCAACTCCAACAAATCTTAGATTTTCTTGCATCAAAATGATCACCACATTGCCCTAATCAAAACCAGCTATCAAACACTCATTCTTTCTCACCATGCCTCGAGTTCTTGCTCATCAAAGTAATGGTGTCACATATTCAATCTTCATCAAATGGCCTCTAACTCTCTAGAATTCATCACCTAGATGTATCTAGCCATTCTACACTAATAACTCAACCTAATCATGCCTAAATAATGATGTAGGGAAGAATTTGCAAACCTGGTTTCTTGGATTGACAGAGGTAGTAGATCTTCAATTCACCACTTGAAACTCTTCAGAAGTGATCCTTGGATGATGATACTTCTTCTGTTTGCAAATAATTGGAGGGAGAATGCTTGCACTTCAAGATCCGAGTATGAGTGGCTTCTTGTAAATCCAATGGCCAAACCTTCAATCTTCCATCAATGGAACTTCAATTCAGTATGCACACACTCAGAGGGATCTATGGAATGTGTTTGTGAAGAAAAAAAGGATGGAAATAAAGAAGAATGAAGAAATGAACTTTGGCTTGCAATGGAAGATTCTTGATTTCACTCTCTCTTCTCTACACCAATTCTCACCAACCTTGCATCTGAGCAAGTTACATATGTTATATAGAGTGGTTTAGAATCATCTAGAACCATCTAGGATCATCCAATGAGAAATTGAACTTTTCATGTCATGACATTTTGATTTCAATTCTCCTTACATGCTATCTCATGCCAAGCTCCTTGTACCCTTCAATTCTGACTTGAATTTCTCCCCACATGAGATTTATGATGAGTTACAATGCATGACCAACTTGTACATTGAGTTCTTTTGAGTTTTGCTTTGGTACCTTAATATGCAAGTAAGCCATTTCCAAAGCAGCCCTATGATCCAAGCCTCAAATCAAAATTTTGGCTGAAACATTGTTCTTAGAATGGAGTCAAAATGACCTATTATATGACATGGTTTGGATTTATAACTTGTGATTTCCAATTTTCAATTTCACCTTAATTAACTTATGCCTCCATTTTAGGCCATTTTTATCACTTTTTGATACAAGCCTTTTCAACATCTCATGACCCCCCTAATAGCCTTAAAACATCATTCTAAGCAAGTTTGATGTTGAAGATTTTTCCATTTGAAGCTTGGAACTAGGAGATATGGCCTTATGCTTGAAATGACCTATAACTTCCAAATGACCAAAATGCCCTTGACTTGTCAAAGCCATAAGTTGAGTTCTACAAATCCTATCAAGGACTTATAGTACTCTATAGAAAGCTAAGAAGATGCTCTACAACATTCATGTTGACCAAGAGTTCATAGGAATCATCCTACTAGGGCAAACGTTGGATGCAAGTTGGGTGACTTTCAAGGACCCAGATTCACATACCTCAGATGACCTGTAATTTGTCAAAGCCATAACTTGAGCTCTACAAATCCTATCAAGGACTTCTAGTACTCAAATTAAAGCTAAGAACAAGCTCTACAACATTCATGTTGTGGGGAAGATGAGATGACAATCAAATCTTGAGCTAAACTGCCTTGTAGATAGGGATCAAACTAGGGGATTTTACACTGTCAATCCTTAGAAACCCTAGCCTGAAACTTCTCAAACTCCTCAATCATGATGAGTTTACCTTGGAATCATCCTTATAACATCTCAATGCATCATTCCATGATCACATGGCTCTTTTATTAGGTCTCAACCCTCTCCAGATCCTCAGTTGACCTAGGGTTGACCCAGTCAAACCCTAATTCCACCACTCATGGCTGAATCTTCTGAATTCTTGTACAATGACCTCTCTAGGCTTCATGATGGCTTTCAAGACATCTCATAAGCTTTCTCAAAGCTTCAAGTCCATCCTCATAGTCTCAGAATAATCTGAGGAGCTCCCATAACTCTCAAGTTATGAGACACACAACCTTGGTTTCAACCAATCTTTCTGAGGATCTCTTTGAGTTCTCTGACAAGGATGTCAACCCTTGAACACTTGACTAACCTTCTTGGCTAGCTTCAAAGCCTCATATAACTCTTGCTAGGTAATCATACCTCTTGATCTACTGCCCACATATCAATGAGATGCAGATGATGAATACAATGAACCACAAACTTGGTAAATAAGTGTTGGTCAAATTTTGGGGTGCAACAGCTGCCCCTATTCAAATGGCTTGAACCTGACTAGGTGAGGAGCGAACAGCTCTCAGCCAATAAAGGTGCGAGACGGTTGAATACCGATAAACCCGGAAATTTTCCAACTGCATTAGCACTGGTGGGAACAGATCTTCGAGCACTGAAATAATAGCTGCACGACAACTATCTGGAGACATACTGATCTGAACCTTATTGTCAGTTATCCACATTAAATTCCTATGACATTGTCATCAGACACCTGATCTCGCCGTCAGGCAACCAGAACACCCAACATCGCCGCTGGAAAACTAAAGAATCTGACATTGCCGTCGGACAACCAAAACACCCAACATCGCCGCTGGAGGACTAAATCACCTGACATCAGTGTTTTTGGCGTCACAATCCTGCGAAATTTAGCATCAGTAACCGTCCACCTCCACCGCTGTCGTTACAGTCATCAGTGTCGAACATAGTTACTTCCATTCTGACCAATTCACCTCAAAATGGTTAAACCAACCGAACACGATACCGAAAGCATCACAGTACAAGCATCAGTGCAACATTTCAACAACACCATCCTTTGCAGTCATCAGCATAATAACATTCGCAACAGCAGCATGAAGCGACACCAACATCTCACCAGCTGCGAACAACAAGACCAGCATTTCAACACCAGCTTGAACAACAACGCTATAAGCTGTAAAATAGAAGAATAAAGGGAAGTGATTATATTATGAGCATGAGTGACTCGAGTGTAACTAAACCAAATGCAGAAAGAAGGATCGCAATGGACCCTAACTTGACATGTTACCATTGGTTCTACATCATTGTCTTCTGCACCACTTCTTCCTGAGGAAAACAACATGACCCTCGCAGTTCCTTGTGCAACTCCGTTTGTGTGTAAATTCGCACATAGCCCGCAGTCCAACCGAGCGGTACCAGTTTAAAGAACTACTGCAACTGCTACGGCATAGCAATAATGGTGTCAACAGAGCAAGTCAACCATCGAGAAACCGCATACTTCCAAACAGACCCATCGGTTCACATGGTACCAGCACCTCACCATTCTCAAGAAGCTCTAGCTTTTGTTGTCGTGGACGGAGGTTCTTGTTATTCCCTCTAGTGTACTCCTGTCACAGGTTCAGCGAGAATTCAAAACTCAACACATGAGAGAAATCTGGCATACATGATAATTGAGAGGATATATATTCCTTGTTACATGTGTATTAGCAACACGATTCAAACATCTAGGCATCATGCTATTAATGTTGAAACAGTTCAAAATACCCAACATGTTATACCTGACACGACTCTGGCTCGACGCAATTAAGTCGTCGCAGTAAGCTTTCTCAACAAGTGCCTGCATTTCAAAAGAAAGTGAATTTAGATGTTTCACACACATGAGGTTTTAGCAGACCTTACGGGAAGTGCAACCAATTGCATCTCTACCACCCCAAGCTCGGTTACTGCAGAACATAGAAATCGAGTCAAAATTCAGAATTAACCGCGGCAAGTCTACTTGCTCATATACAAATACAGGATTCGTTCATCATACAACCGTGTTCACCGACAGTTAGACACAATCTCAAAGTGTTGGCTTACCTGGTGGAATACCATAACTGTACACAAATTGTCCATTGACTAATTCGCCTTTTGCATATGAAACCGCTACCGTATTCCTCCGTCCATAAGCATTAAACTGCAACAAACCAGCATTAAGAAAATCCAGTAGGCATCGATGGTTCTACGGTTAAGGTAATTCAAAGAGGAAATTAAAAGTTTCCGTTAGTTGTTGTTGTTCTCTCTAGAAGCATTTCAATTTTGGAAAGAAGTCAAGAGCAAAGCTTACCAACAGAACAAAATCCCATCCGTTCATTAAAGCGCCAAAAAGAAACTCATAAGGAAAGGGCAATGGTCAAATTCAAAATCATTTACCTCTGGTTTAAACAAGGAAGGTTCTTCAGCACGGCCAGGCAGCATTTGAACTTTCCAAAGTAATCATAAACCACTTCCCAAATTCAGACAAACATGTCTAACCAAATCCGGAAACTCATTCAAGGCCTCATTGATTGGAAACAGCCTATAAAAGCATAAGAAATCGGGATGAGAAGGAGTTCAAAAACAGATTATATACAGAGAAATCCCTAAAGCAAACCCTAACTGCTAAATCATAGAGGCGAGGAACTTATCTTCCATTTTAGAGTTTCGTCACGATACATCTATCACCCTGAAACGCCCCTTTGCGAGCCACCACGAAATCGCCAGAGAAGCTGAAGCAAACCCTCACGCGGACTCCACCACGATTCCAAACCATCATCGGAGACCGATCCAAGCCCTCAAACTCTGCACTTGTCACCATCGCCGCCAACTCCAACGAGCTCCTTCGAATACATGACAGTGTGAGTTATTTCTTTAAATGCGTTGATTATTTTTACTTGTGTTGTTGCTCTGTTTCAGACATAAGGCAAGAAGAGGGAGAGTTAGAAGAAAGGTTAGACGGAAGAAGATGAGAAGAGGAGGCGAATCAAATGGGAAGAAGAATAACAAAACGAGATGAGTTAAACGGAAGAAGAAGACGCGATCGGATAAGGGGAGATTGGGGGGGGGGAATTTAGGTTTTTTTTGTGTTTTTTTTATTATTTACTTTATCTCGTTTACTGACGTAATAATAACACTAATCACACACCTTCACCACACGATTACACACTATTAATCACGCCTAACAACCCTTAATCAACCTTTTATAAAATTAAACCAATAATCTTTTTTAAAATCAACCGTTTAAATAACTAAATTTTGATTAGTAATTTTTAAATAAATAATAATATATATTTTTTTCTTTAAAATCATTTCACACTTAAAACAACTTTTAAATTAAATTAATAATACCCCTTTATGAAAATTTAATTAAAACAAGTTTAATAACAGAAACCATTTTCATAATTAATAATAAAACCTTTTTTAACTACCTAATCTAATGAACCTTTTTTGAAGTAATATAATTTTATTTACTTAATAGGATCTCTTAAAAAATAACAATAAGGTAATAAGTTTAATAATTAGCAAACTTTCTTTAAAGATCTATTCTACTCATCAAAATTTTATCTATTTAAAAAAAATAATAAAAACTATGTCATATTTTAAAATAAATTTTATTCAACAAAACAAATAAAAAAAAACTCAAACTATTTTATAATTAACTTGTTTCTTTAATAATCAATTAAAATCAACTCGCAGCGTAAAATTTAATCATCATGCACCATCACATTCACGACACATTCACTCTCACACACTTCAGCGCTTTCACGCGTATGTGTATGATTTACTTATTTGCCCCTTTACATTTCCGCATTTACATTACTGCAATTTACTTTATCACATTGCATTCCGTCCAAAGGAAAAACCTACACATGATTCAACAATCGTGTGTAGTGCACATCATTTGCATCATAATCCCTTCGATCCTTGATCCTATTCAAGTTGATCGCTTAAGTTTAGGACCTACCCCATAGGAAGGACCTTTATCTTTACAACTTAGACAAACAATATTCAAACATTCAACTCAACATTCAAAATTCAAACACAATAGAGAAAAGATGCCAAATCATCTTAAGTGAGATAGAATGTCCATCCCACAACAATACAATCAAGCCGTAGGGACTTTGCCTTAAGAGAAATAAAGGCATACTCGTCATACAATCTGAGTACTTAAGCCCTTTTCTTAAGACGATGCAAAGACTATTTTCCTACACCTTGTGGCGTTTACATCTCCCTTAAAATGAATACTCATCTCTTCTCCTAAACCCAATCAAAACAACTACCCTAAACCCGTAGGAACTTTGACCACAGTCAAAGAACTCCTCTAACCCTTTAGGGGAACTACAAGTACTCTAATTCCACTCCCGTAAGGATATGTAGGCATAAGATGCGACATCTTATCGAGTATACTTAGAAATAAACCCCTAGGCCTTTCAACCCTTAAGCAGATAAACCATAGCAATAAACAAACATAAAACAAGAGGTTCCTGTAGAGTACTACAGAAACTTAGGATGCTAGCACCTTCCCTAAGTTTAACCAACCCCCGAACCTATAACTCTCTAAACCTTGCATTTGCATTGCATTGTGGGAATTTCGATCTTTATCCCTTCCTTTGGAAAAATCAAAGTCCGGTTGCAAAATGAATTAAAGATTCAAACTAATCAATAGTTTGGTATCCGATTTTCACCGCGACACCGGCCTTCGGGTTCGATGCCTGTTTTTTTTAAACAGATGACTGACGGGGAGGTCATATTTTCTTCTCAGCTGCGTGTTGAGCCGGCCTTCGGGTTCGATTCCTGTTTTGTTTAAACAGATGACTGACGGTGAGGTCAGATTTTCTTCCCAGCTGCATGTTGAGCCGGCCTTCGGGTTCGATGCCTATTTTGTTTAAACAGATGACTAACAGCGAGGTTAGATTTTCTTCTCAGTTGTGTGTTGAGCTGGCCTTCGGGTTCGATGCCTGTTTTGTTTAAACAGATGATTGACGGTGAGGTCTGATTTTCTTCTCAGCTGCGTGTTGAGCCGACCTTCGGGTTCGATGACTGTTTGGTTTAAACAGATGACTGACGGCGAGGTCATATTTTCTTCTCAGCTGCGTGTTGAGCCGGCCTTCGGGTTTGATGCCTGTTTTCTTTAAACAGATGATTAGCGACGAGGTCAGATTTTCTTCTCAGCTGCGTGTTGAGCCGGCCTTCGGGTTCGATGCCTGTTTGGTTTAAATAGATGACTGACGGCGATGTCAGATTTTCTTCTCAACTGCGTGTTGAGCCGGCCTTCGGGTTTAATGCTTGTTTTGTTTAAACAAATGACTGATGGCGATGTCAGATTTTCTTCTCAGCTGCGTGTTGAGCCGGCCTTCGAGTTCGGTGCCTGTTTTTATTTAACAAATGCCCGATGGTGAAGTCAGATGTTCTTACCGACTTAATGTTGTTGTCTGTGTGTTAGCATATGTTTCTTCTGACTGCGTGTCGATGCTTTCTAATGGGTAATGAGTCAGCTCATTGTCCCTACAATCACCAGATACATTTTTCTCCATTGATTCTACTTCCACTTCGGTGGATCAGTTCTGCAGTTTGCTATTGCTACGGTTGGCAAATTTCTGGTTCCTTTTGTATTCAACCGTCTTTTACCTTGAATGTTTGAAAGTCGTTTGTTGTTCATCCCTTTAGGTCCAAGTCGTTTGAATAGGGGTTGCTGTTGTACCTTAAAATTTGACCAACCATTTCTTATACTTGGCTTATGTTTCATTTCTTTATTTTAGCATTTTTTGCATTTTGCATAACATTGTTCTTACAGGGGATCAAGATTTTATGTGTCTCATCCAAGAAGAGAGTCTTATTGGCTTCAAGTTCAAGCAAAGGCATTGGTAGAGGTCATTAAGTGTGTGGTATCATTGTGAAGTTGTCAAAGCTCCTTGAGAGGAGAGGTGTGCTGTAACTCCTTGTCTGAGAACCACCAGAGGGTTTTTGTCGGGAGTTCATGAGGTCCTATCATTTTTGTAAGCATGGTGTAGAGTTTTCTTGAATACCTTAGAGGCTATGGTGGAGTTGGAATGGTCATTCAATTCATATGTAAAAAAGCTTAGGCAAAGAACATGAAATTAGGGTTTCACATATGATCTGTCTAGACTTGTCCCTTGGAGCAAAACTTGTTTCCATGATCCTTCATATGTCCTAAGATGTTTAGAGGTAGAAGATTGATCATCAATTTCAACCAGAAGAGCTTCAATTGGTCAATCAATTGCAAATTAGGAGATTTGGGGGAAAAGTCAATTGTAGAGAAAAAGTCAACTCCTGACTTTTTAAGGTCAAAATCATGTTCCTCAAGTTCAATATGACCAATGGGTGAAATTTGACCAAGAAATGTCAAGGGAATCATGAAAAATCAAGAAGTGTTAAAACTTACCATTTTGGGAAAATTAGGGTTTTAGAACCTTTCCATTTATGGAAAGTTTCATGTTGAACCAGCCACTTTCCAAGCCATTTTTCTTCATGGTCAAGGATTCAGATGAACTTTTGTCCAACATCAAACTTGTTCCTCATATTCCAAGCTTTCTTTTGAGTACTAATTCATCATCATATGATACTTGAAGCTCAAGTTATGGTGGTTCAAAGTTAGGGTTTTCAATGATCTCAAATTTAGCAAGTTTGGGCAGTTTTTTGGACCAACTTTCCAAGCTAATTTTCATCAAGCTCTTGTTGTCAAATGGATTTTTGTCCCACATGAGAGTTGTAGATCTTGTTCGAAGCTTTCCATATATTACTAGAAGTCCCTCATGTGATGTTTGAAACTCAAGATATGAATGTCCAAAGTTGGGGTTTCAAGTGGTTCAAATTCATAACTTAGAAATTTTTCTAAGTTATTCCAAGGCAGCTTGCATGACATGACTTTCAACCTCAAATTTCATGATCCTCCAAGTTTCAAATCAAACTTTTACCAACATCAAAGTTGTTCCTTGCCATGCAATCTTTAATTAGAGCCCAAGTTCCAATCAAGATGAGCTTTATGCATCAAGATACAATGGTTCAAAGATGGTGGTTTGGACATTTTTACAAGGCATGATCTTAAGTTGATTTTGGGCATGTTTCACACTTCATCCATGCAGCATTGTCTCATGTCCATATCATACGCATGAATTGGTGAATTGCACACTCCAAACATTGTCAAAACAAGACCAACCAAGCATGTGCCATGATGGATGGATTTTGAATTTTCTTGCCTAAAGAAGGAAAGGACAAGCAGCCGTTGCTCTGACCATCATGCTCTCCCTCTGATTTGTCTCTCCACCAAAAGAAAAGTAGCCACATTGCCAAGCTACTTGTGTATTTTTCATGAAATCACCACATCTGATCCCTTGGTTTTTTACCACAATTAAACCCTCCATTTCATTTTTTACTTCATATATAAGATAAAGGCAAAACCCTAGATGAGAGGAGCCACCATTTGAGAAAAAATTAGAACTGGACATTTTGCATCCTCTTTGAAAATTCCTTCGAAACTCACTCTATATTGAGCCATTCAACAAGTTTCTTCTCAAACCATAACCACCACAACATCATCTTCCATCTGTATGCAAAAGAAATAAGTTGTGGATACATTCACCCTCACCTGTTCAGAATCGTTTGGAGGGATTAAGGAGCCTTCAAGGCCACTTAAGCACAGTTTTATCTCTCTCAAGTCACAAGGATTTGTTCTGCACCTTTTGGTGAAGTTTCAGCACGCATAGAAGAGGTAGTGGACCATTCTCCACTAGGTACTTTCTAAAACTTTTTCCATCATTTTAGGCACATTCTAGGGGCATACTGAGTACATGTGAAGTCCTACTTATGTAGGCATTGTTTGTATATTAACTTGGTTGATTTTCATGGAGTTTTGGCTTTTGACACTTCAACTGTTTGTCTTCGAAACACCATGATAATGACATTATTTCTGAAAAATAAGCTTGGATTTGGAATCCTCATGAAATTTTGAGTGGGAAGGCACCTTGTTTTTCCATTTTTGGGCATGGTTGGCCTTGCTCCGGTGGCCTCTCCTCGGAGAAGACGACCGAAACTAGGGTTCCGGCGTCTGTGTGGTAGGGATGAGCTGACATGGCCTTGGCGCCATTCTTTTGAATTTAAATCATGGGCATTGTGTTGTTCCCGTTGGTTGGTTCACATGACTGGATTGCCACGTCAATTAATGAGACACCTTGGCATCTGATTGTTAGTTTGGGCTCAACAATTCTTTCTATTCACACCCTACTGATTATGGGCCCAAATTCATTTTACACATGTTGCAGTTTATTTCACAATTACTTCCACACCCCTCCCTTGTTTTTTATTTCTTTATGTATTTCTTTTATTCCTTGTTTGTTTTTATTTATTTAAAAATAGTTCTAATTTTCACAAAAATTCCAAAAGATATTCTCTTAACAGATTAATGTGTTATTTATTTTTTCCATATTTTTATTTTATTTTTCATTTAATTTTATTATTTTATTTGAATTTTACAAATCTATGTGTTTAATGGTGTGCACCTTAGTTGATCATGACCTTTTGGACTCTAAATTTTATCCCCTATGACCATGGCTTCTCCCTTACTTAGGTGATAGATTGAGGCTCCTTTGAGGGTGGTTTTGGTCCATGTTTGACTATTTTTTATTTGGCTTTGATTTTCTTTTTATTGAACCTTGACATGTACTCGATAAGGTGGAACATCACTCCTTCTTGGATTTATTTGATGGTGTCTTGAGTTGATTTTGCTCATACGGTTTTGCATGTTGTTTATAGATTGATCAAGCTTACCTTAAAATTTTACTTGGAATTTATTGAGCTTTCCTCCTATTTTTAGTGATTCTTGCAAGTCAAGTCACTTTTATGGAGTGTTACACATACTAGTTTGACCTAAAATTTGGGATATGATCATGAGTGATCCCATATGCACCTTTTGAGCTTTGTTGGTTCATCCCAACATACTTGAGGTGCTGTTTCATCTTGTCATAGGTCATTTGAATGTGTTTCTTGCATCACAAGTCACCTTGGAATCATGTTTCTCCACTTGTCTTAAAGTGTTGAGATTGTTAGATCTTTGGTTCTTCCACTTACCATGGTCATACTTATGCTTTGCCTCTTGTTTTATGTTTGAATTGGGATCATTTCCATTATGATTCACTTATACCCCTTGTGGTTTGACCTTTGTTCATGATGATTTGGTGACATTGTATACACTTTGAGTTTTTCATGAACATTGGGTTTGGTTTTGCATTGTTTGTTTGCCTTCTTTTACTTGAGTTTTAAAGAATTGTATGGTTGAGATGTGCTTGTGGTGGTGGTTGCCCCACACTTTTTCCTTGCATCTTAGGATAACATCATTCCCTCTTGATGATTGATGGCATATGGTTATAGGAGTTTACTTCTCCCATTTCATCTCATATTTTTGGACTTGTTTAAGTCATTTTGTTTAAGCTTTTTGCTTCATCTTTGTTGCATCATTTGTATTTGCATTTCTTCTTTGCATCCTTGCATCTCTTGTTTGCATGTTCTTTGACTTGTTTAAGTCAATTTCTTTTCATTTTTCATTTCATATGTGAGTGAGTTATCTATTGTATACTTGGCTTTTGCCATGATCCCCTTAGGGTTCCTAGTCCATCTGTTTAAGATGAGAGTAGGAGAGACATTAGGTGTTCAATCTTTTGCATGATAACATTAGGATAGTTTTTCCCCTTTTTATCCCAACTTTAGGAGCATTGTGTATGACAACATTAGGGTCCAGTTTCCCCTTAGTATGTGTCTTTCTCTTCTTATCTCCTAAACAATTCAAAACATCTAATAACGGATAACATGTGTTGTACGCTATGAGCCTTAAGTACTTGAGGAATGATGGTTGGGGGGACTCCTCTCAACTGTCTAGAGTGTTTAGTGTATGCCCTTTGGGCGATATGCAACACATTCGCTCTCAAGTCATAGTCTTTAGTGCAACATGAGTTACAAACCTATCTCAATTCACTTCTTGTTAAAAAACACAAAAACAAAAAACATCAAACCTTTTTATCCTTCGGGATTAATTGAAAGCCATTTTCAGAAAGAGTGTGTTAACTCTTGGTTCTACCGCAAACAGGTAACGCCTAAGTATCCGATGGCCGAGCAGCAATACACCTAACTGCTAGAAAGAATGTTTGACCCTACTTCGTTAAAAGACTTGAACTAACCTGTGGTCGTGTCGTCCCGAACTACGTTTGCTCTGATTTCTCATACCAGATGAGGATACGTAGGCACAAAACGACGATGTCTTGGCGAGCAACCTTCCCGCACCTTCACCCGTAGTTTCCCGAACTACGTTGACTCTGACTTTCCCATTGCACAAGGGAATACGTAGGCATAGAGCGGCGATGCTCTATCGTGTCTCTTTTCTTTTCTTTCGTCCTTGTGGGCCAGCCTTTTGATAGATTAACACCCTTTTAGATAGACAACAAGCGTGGATCCCGTTGAGTACAACGGACGTGAGGGGTGTTCATACCTTCCCCTTGCGTAACCGACTCCCGAACCCAAGATTTGGTTGCGATGACTTGTCTTTTCCCTTTTTCGTAGGTTTTCTCTGATTTTTTCTTTTCCTTCCTTTGGGATAAATAATGAACGGTGGCGACTCTTCTGTCTTTGTTAGCCCCTCTACGCAGCGATGCGACACATATTGTCCACACTGGACGGTCCTGGCCCACACATATCAATCACACCCCTAAGGAAAAAAACATAATTTTCCACATTCTCTCTAATTAAATTCATTACTAATCTTCCTTAGGTTCATTCTAATCATATTAGTCCTATCGATTAAATGGAATTGCGTTCTAAGTGAAATCTGGGCAGAAATCGCAAAAATGGGAAAAAGTCATCCCAGGCCTGCCCATACGCGTATTGCCCTGCCTGTTACGCGTAATGCCCTGCTATCAGGTCCACCATATGCGTATTGCCCTGTCTATTACGCGTATTGCCCTGCTGTCAGATTCATTTATACATACATAGCACAAAAATCATTCAGCAGCAACAGCCATTTACATAGAAAAGCATTATATTACGAAAATCAAACAAGACGAGAAGAAATACATGAATCCTATGAGAGAAATGACCTCTCACTACCCCCTCATGTTAATTCACCCATATTGAAATACATTCTCCCCCCTTACCTTAGATTGAAGCTTTCTCTTGGTAACAATGGAGAATTTCTTGGTTCCTCTGCCCTAGCTCTCATTTCCTGGTCTCTTCCTTTTTCACGATTAGTAATTGATTCCCCACTAAACCACTTATAATCCCCCTTAATTAGATTTTCAGTTTTATTATTCCAATTATTATTAATAATAATAATAATAATAATAATAATAATAATAATAATAATAATAATAATAATAATAATAATAATAATAATAATAATAATAATAACAACCACTACCATTTCATTAATATTATTATTAATAGCATAAAATTATAATACCAATGAGCATAATATTCTTATTATTATCATTAATCATTAATATTATTTATTATAGGTCCACTTTACCCTAACTAAGGTCAACTCTCACCCTCGCCCCTAACATCATACCTTTATTAAGGACATCACAACTAATACACGCACAACAAAGTATAAAACGACTAATTAATTTAAATGGGGTGTTACATCAATCACACTTTCAATTTGATTATGCTCATTATACGGTGTGACTAGTTCCAATGCCTTCAAAATATTGACAATATGAAAAGACAGAACCCAAGGTTTTTAGTTCACACAATTTATCGAACACTTGGAGCGCAGAGCACTACAAGTAAACTCTGTTTTGAGAGTTAGGTGCTCAAGTTTTCTCTTACAATCATGATTGTAATAGGTTTAAAAATAGTTCATCACAACACAAATCAGAACTTGATTGATATAATCATTTGCACCAAAAACACAGAAACTTAGCAATATAAATGTAAAGAAAAAGACAAACAATTTGTTGAGGCAGTTCCCCCGTCGTCCTCGCTCAGGGTACGTCTGCCCTCAGTTCCAACAATAGAATTGAGACATGTATATAGATAGATATAACCTGTTGGTCAATGTTTATACAAGAAGCGAATAACTATCAAACAGACGAACATAATTGTTGTTGTAGAGCCTATTTCTTCTTGCCCCTTGATTCAAGTTGAATCAAGTACTTCAAACGCTGTGAATAAACCTTTGATTGCGGCACTCTCTTTAAACAACCCTCGATCTTCAAAATCAGGTCCGACTGGTTTCAATCACCCGCATGTCGAACCCGAATATCCCACTCACAATCCTCCGTTTACCGTTACTAAATCGACAGAACCTCCAGCTCTTCGATTACCTTCACTCGGATGAATATGTGATGGAACGAATCGTGCAAAAAAAACCCAAAATCTGAGATTCTTGGACGGCAAAACCCTAACAGTTTTATTCAAGAAAAACCTGTCGATTACTCAATCCAAACCAGATAAACCAATCTTCTGCTTTGGACATTATCTCCTTGAACATGCATAATGCACAACAAAGATGATTATGTGTAATTGTTGTGAAATGCTATGAAGAGAATGAAGATGATGAGAACCAAATCAACATGTAATTTTACTTTTCTTGTTTTCTTAGATGTTGTGAAATGAAAGAGCAACTCAACTTATATGCTAAACATAGCGAACATAACAAACAAAACCAATTCACAAAGACAGTTGACATAACATAATTTTGACACAAAACAGCGAGCGATCGACCTATGCAGTAGAGGGGGTCGACCTGAGTAGACCCAAACGCAAGATTGTGCAGAAAACAGGACCATGCATCGACCGGAGCATAGCATGCGTCGAAGCATAGCTTGCACTTTTAGCCAAACAAAAATGCTTACAATATGAGTCGACCGGAGAGTCGACGCGAGCCCTCTTGAGAATAATGCACTAAAAAAACTTGCAGGGTGAGTCGACCGGAGCAGGTTTTTTGGTCGACTCAAAACCTTGAAACAAGAAAAAAATGCATATTTTCATGCTTTACAACACATTTGGTGAAACCTATAGTATGACAAACAACACCAACTAAGTTAACCCTATATGACACACATATTTGGCCATCTATATGCAACAATCGTGATTCTTGCGAGCATTTAAATTATGAGAGACAAGACATGCAAATACGACATGGTGACAACGTCCAATATATATTTTTCTATGAAGCTGAGTTTTGACATCATCGAAACGAGCACATCTATATATGAGGCTTTGCCCTCACACTACAAACTTGATATCTCGGACTCTTACAAAACTTACATTCCTCCAGCGCCTCATTATTAATACCAAATTCATTGTCAGAAAACAACATGCATCCATTTATGCAACAATCAATCTTTCATACTTCTAAACCCAACTTTGACACTAACCTCTTTGCATCATAATAACTTGTAGGCAAGTTGTTTTTCATAGGAGTCACATGCAACATCATTTTGGCAAAGTATTCCAAGCACTGATCAGGAACATTCCAATTTGACTTTGCGGCCAATAATCTCACACACAAGGACATCTTACTCCTCCTTCACATCGACAACATTCTTGTGCAAATGTCCACGTGATAAACCCTTTAACTCCTTCCTCAAAATTTGGTGTAAGTCCACGTCTGCCTGGTAACGTTCTATCGTACATTCAACTACGATAGTAACGAAAATATTTCGTACTGCACATTTGTACTATCATTATATATCATTTTAATTAAATATGTAATTTTAATATATGCAAAATAATATAATTCTTTTCACATTGTTTTAAACTAATATAAATAAAAATATTACTTCATATTATACAACAACCTAATTTTGTACCATTATTTTAAAAATATTTTCTTACTATAAAAATATAAAAATATAAAATCTAATTATACATTTTAACCTAATAAAAATAAATTTAATATTAATTATTTGCGAATTAATATTTTTTCTATTTGTTTTAATATTATACATTTTACGAATTATTTTTGTTTTACATTCTATTTTTTAAAATAAATTTCTTTTATGAATTGTGTTTTTAATAAATTTACATAACATATTTTTACAAGTAATTTTTTCTAAAAAATAATTTTTAATAAAAATACTTCTATTTACTAAATACTTTTTCTAAAAGTATTTTCTTAGTGTAAAAATATAAATACAAATATAAAAATATAAAATCTAATTATACATTTTAACCTAATAAAAATATATTTAATATTAATTATTTGTGAATTAATATTTTTTCTATTTGTTTTAATATTATACATTTTACAAATTATTTTTGTTTTAAATTTTACGAAATTTTTTTCTATAAGTATTTTTTCTATAAAATATTTTTTTTATAAAAAATAATTCTATTTACTAAATACTTTTTCTAAAAATATTTACAATTCTGTTTTCTAATCTACATAACATTATGTTTTTAAAAAAATACTTTTTGATTTTTCTATTTACAATTTTATTTATTAAAAATATTTTCAAAAATTTTGTTTTTTTCTAAAATATAATATATATTCTTTTTACTAAAATATAATACATATTATAAAATATAATATATAATTTGTTTATGAAAAATATCACATTTAAAATATAATATATATTCATCTGTTTTTTCTAAAAATTATTTTTTACAATTATGTATACTAAAAATATAATATATATTCTGTTTTTAATAAAAATAAAATATTTAAATACAACAACAACCAAACATTCCATATACAATATATTCATATATAATCAATATTATTCTCATTTAAAATATAATATATATTAGGTTTTTCAAATATAATCAATAAATTCTGTTTTTATACAACAACAACCAAACATTTCATATACAATATTATTCCTATAAATTTGAAAAATAAATAATTTAAATTACATAAATACCTCAATGGAGCAAAAATAAAGCTTAAATCTTTAATTTTGATGAGCTACTCTTGAATCTTCCAAATCTTGATCTTCTAAAGAAAAAAATTAAAAATTAATAATGAGAAAATATTAAAATAAAATATAACACAAAAACAAAAATAAAAAGAATATAAAATAATAAATAAAACATTAACCATACCTATGAAAATGTAAAATTTTGTGAAATGCAGTAAAAGAGGAGAGGAAGCAGAGAAAGCAAGCAAGGAGGAAGGAAGAAGGAAGAAGGAAGGAGAAAAAAGAAATGCGTGAAGAGTTCTGAGTTCTGGATTTATATAGTGTGTTTTATGACGTGGTAAACACGTGGGAAAAATCTTATAAGAATAAGAAAAAGGGTCACTACAATAAGGGTAGACCTAAAGAAAAATCTTTTGACCCTAAAGGAAAGAGAAAAGCCAAACAACTTGACATAACATGTCATAAATGTGGCAAACCGGGCCATTATGCCAACTAATGCTGGACTAAAAAGGCTCTTAATGAAATAGAAGATGAACAATTACGTTCTCAATTAGAGAAAGTTTTACTTCTCAATTCTGATTCTGAAGATTACTCTTCTGAAGAAGATATTAATATGATTTATGAATCTTCTTCTAATTGCTCTTCTAAAACTTCTAACAATAATAATTGTCAATGCAATCAATTAGATTACTGGAAATCAATAGTTGATATGAATGGGTTAAATGTTTTAACCTCAGAACAGGATGAAGCTATAAAGGCTATAGAGTTCATTTCTAATAAGAAACTAAAAAGAAAAATGCTTGAAGTCTTAATACAAGGAAACTCTAAAAAAGAGTTTCCCATTATTACTGAAGCGCCTTACCAATTAAGTGAGGTTTTGTCTAGGTTTACACAGTCTAACATCCGTGAAACACCCGTTTCTATTATGGATTTAAATAGAGAAATAAACCTCTTAAAAATGAGATATCTCAGATTAAAAAAGAAAACTATGGTTTATCTCAAAGAGTCACTTTTTTAGAGTCCAATAATTCAAGGGTTGAAGAAATAGCTTCAACTAGTAATCCTTCACCTAGTGATGATTTCCTTTCCTTCATTGTTAGAGTGACCTCCCAAAAATGGTTTGTTAGAATAACGTTAGTGATTAATAGAAATTTCATATTAGAAAATGAAGTTGCCCTTATTGATAGTGGCGCTTATTCAAACTGCCTTCAAGAGGGAATTATTCCCACTAAGTATTTTGATAAAACTACTCAATCTCTTACAAAAGCTGAAGGAGATAAACTCACGGTTAATTATAAACTGTCTAATGCTTATGTTTGTAACAAAGATATTTGTTTACCCACTCACTTTATTCTTGTGAAAAACTTAACTCATAAAATTATATTAGGAACTCCCTTTCTGCATAAAATTATGCCTCTAATTAATGTTGATCAAAAGGGAATTACCTCCATTATTAATAATAAAAGAATTACTTTTGAATTTATTACTGATCCTCATACTAGGATGATTAATGAAGTTAAAGATATTCTTCTTAAAAAAGAAAAACAAATTTGTTTTCTTAAAGAAGAAGTGGGTTTATTAAACATCACTTCTCAACTTAAAAATCCTGAAATTCAAAATCAAATTAAATTAATTGATCAACAGTTTAGAGAAGAAATATGCAATGATTTACCTAATGCCTTTTGGGATAGAAAGAAACATGTTATTCCTTACCTTATCTTGATGACTTTAATGAAAGTCAGATTCCCACTAAAGCTAGGCCTGCTCAAATGAATCATGAGTATTTGGATTTATGCAAAAAATAGATAGAATCTCTTTTGGACAAAAAATTAATAAGAAAATCCAAATCTCCTTGGAGTTGCATAGCCTTTTATGTCAATAATGCTGCAGAAAAGGAACGTGGAGTTCCTAGACTCGTTATTAATTACAAACCATTTAATAAAGTGTTAAAATGGATTAGATATCCTATTCCTAATAAAAAAGATCTTTTAGATAGATTAAACAATGCTTTAATCTTCTCTAAATTTGATATGAAATCTGGTTATTGGCAAATTAAGATTAATGAATCTGATAAGTATAAAACAACTTTTACCGTACCTTTTGGACATTATGAATGGAATGTCCTTCCTTTTGGTCTTAAAAATGCCCCTTCTGAATTTCAAAATATTATGAATGATATTTTTAATCCTTATACGAAATTTATAATTGTTTATATTGATGATGTTTTAGTTTTTTCAAAAACTATAGATCAACATATTAAACATTTGAAAATATTCAAAGGATTAATTAAGCATAATGGATTAGTAATATCTGGTCCTAAGATGAAACTTTTTCAAACAAGGTTTAGATTTTTAGGACATGAAATTGACCAAGGAACTATAATTCCTATACAAAGAAATATTGAATTTGCTTTTAAATTCCCTGATATTATTACAGATAAGAAACAATTACAAAGGTTTCTTGGTAGCCTCAATTACATAGCAGATTATTATGAAAATCTTGCTAAAGATACGGCAATATTACATGCTAGGCTTAAAAATAATCCTGGCCCTTGGACTGAAAAACATTCTCAGGCAGTCCAAAGAATTAAAAATAAGGTAAAATGCTTGCCTTGCTTATCTCTTGCTAATCCTAAGTATTTCAAAATTGTTGAAAATGATGCTTCAAACTTAGGCTATGGAGGAATCCTTAAACAAATAATACCTGAAACATCAAAGGAAGTTTTGGTTAGATTTACTTCTGGAAAATGGAATCCAACACAAGCAAAATATTCAACTATCAAGAAAGAGATGCTTTCTATTATAAAATGCATTTCAAAATTTCAAGATGATCTTCTTAATAAAATTTTTTTATTAAAAATTGATTGTAGCTCAGCTAAATCAATTATCGAAAAAGATGTTAAAAATCTTGTTTCTAAGTAAATTTTTGCTAGTTGGCAATCGCAATTATCTATGTTTGAATTTGATATCCAACACATTAAAGGTGAAAATAATTCACTTGCTGATTATTTAACTCGATAATTTTTGCAGGGAAAAAATGATGACCCCGTATAGGGGTAGAGGCCGCGGTTATGGCCGTGGTGGGAGAGGGAATAATAATATGTTACCCCAGCCAGAATCAAACATTCCTCTAATAGGGGATTGGACTACTGTCTACAAAGGTAGAAAAATGCAGCAATTACCTGCATCTTCAGCAAAAAAGGAAGATATTGCTTCCTCTTCCTCAAATAAAACTAATTCCTACAAGGAAGTTGCGGTTAATAACCCACCTCAAGAACAAATGGATTATTTTGAAAATCCAGTAACTGAAAAAATCATGTATATTGATGATGAAGATATGAAGATAAATCCAAATGATGGGTGGTCTATCAAAACTAAATACCTCGAATCAAGAGGATATCCAGGTCTTCATGGAAAATCTAGGCCCAACCTAGAAATTCTCCTGACCGTTACCGAATCGGTAACAATTACTCACCATTACCAAAACAATAATCCTAAAAGTTTTATAAACTTCAGTAAATGTCACATTAACAAAATTTTGTTACCAAGAGAATGGGGTCTCAACCCAAATGCGAAAAAGGCAATAAGAATTGCAGAAGGAAAGTATATTTATTTTAATTATTGGGATTATGTCCAAGCTTTTGCTCAAGCTTTTTATTACCAAAATCCCATGAACAAGCATTCTTGGTTTTTCTCTATCAATCAAGAGTTGGTTAATAAACCTATACCAAATTGGTTTTATGAATGGTGGGCTAAATTTGGTCCATCTTTGGAGATTCTTTCTAAAGAAATTCTTAACTTATACCATCCATGGTGTGATAATAGTCCACTTATTGTAAAAAATTTATCTGATAATTTGATCACTGGACAATGTCCATTTTTGTTCTTTACTAAATTTAAGATTCCATGGATATGGAGGTGGTCAATCACCATATCAAAAAATAAATTCAACATTTCCATTTTAGAAAGAAATTTCTTCTATAAATGGTGGAACAAGATGAGTTCCAAACAAATGTCTATGAAAAACTGGAAGAACTTCTTCCAGAGGAAATATCCCAATGAAACAGAAGATGAAATCATGGTTAGGATTTTGGATCATATGAAGAACCAATTCTTCTCTACTTTTCTAACAAAAGCATCAAAAGATGAAGATTCATCTATGAAGACAAGCTCTTCCATGGGATCAATGGATTCTCATAATTTTGATGGTTTAGCAGGAGTAGGTCAAGCAGATGAACCTACTGCAGAAGATTTCTGGGATGCAATGATTTCATCCATGAAAGATATAAGAAAAACAAAGAATTAAATTTTTATCTTGTCTAGAAACAATGAAATAAGAATCAATAGACAAAGGCTAGAGGACAAGAAATAATAGAAGAAGAATCTTTCCAAAAGTCAAAGACAAAGAAATCTTATCTTGTCTTTAATAATTTCTAGGCATAATTGCATGCATTTTCTATCTTTTGTAAAAGACAAGGGAATAAGAATCTTATCTTGTATTTAGAATTTCTAGGCATGCATTTTCTATCTTTTAAAGTTTGTAGTTTCTTGTGAATTGTTGTGACGATGGGGACCAAAGAGTACCCGACAATAATTATACAAGTTATCGGCTATTGTAAGTTTTAGTTACGGCTTAAATAGTAAGCCTTTTTCTTCCCTATATAAAGGGATTTAAGTTTCATTTGTAAGCACACCTTTGAACACCTTTGAATAACAAGTTATAATTTTCTTATAATATTGTCTCTACAATCTTTTATACTCCTCTTTTCTTTAAACTATATATATATATATATATATATATATATATATATATATATATATATATATATATATATATATATATATATATATATATATATATATATATATATATATATATATATATATATATATATATATATATATATATATATATATATATATACATATATATATATATATATATATATATATATATACATATATATATATATATACATATATATATATATATATACATATATATATATATATATATATATATATATATATATATATATATATATATATATATATATATATATATATATATATATATATATATATATATATATATATATATATATATATATATATATATATATATATATATATATATATATATATATAGTTAGTTAGTTAGTTAGTTAGTTAGTTAGTTAGTTAGGTTTATCTAATTTTTTATGGGCTATAATTAATTATTGTTTAGTTTGTAAAAACAGATTAATCATGATAATGATAGGGTGATATATAAGATTTGTTATTAGTTAAGTGATCTCTTTTATAACTAAAAGTTGAGTATCTAAAATCAAATTGGTATGGGTAAAAGTATGGACTTTAACGTTGGACTTATAATGAATAAGGATTAAGGTTATATATATTATATGGTTAGGTCCCTCTGTAATCACTAGAATCAGAAACAACTGACTCCATAACTTGTCTCATTGAAAATTGTGAACGAGAGTTTGAGATATAGAGGAAGATCCAGTTATTCATCTTTTTGAGATTTCGAATCATGACTTCAACAAGTAAGTATTGATATTCTAATTTTATATAATCGATCAATAAGTATTTCCGCTTACATTTAGTATTAGAACTTATTATATGAGTTAGGATTCAATTATTACTCGTTAATATATGATTATAAATTAATTGTTCGAATTATTTTCATTAAATCCTAAATAATTGTTGAAATCAATTTCAACATATTGCTCAGATTCATTTTTATAAACCAATTAACTCTATTTATATAAAAACCTTAATTAACTTACAAATTGCTATACTTTGTTTTATTAAAGTGTCGTAAATATTAGTTTATTGATTTATTAAAATTGTGAAATCAATATTTTATAACATATGTTTTTGCCATACTGTACTACATATTGGTTTATTAATTGTTATTTATTTTTGCCTCCAGGTCTCTCCATGCCTTTAGGCAGTCGATAGCAGCCTTACGAAATGCCAACATATGTGATGGCGAGCTAGCATAACATGGGGTCAACATTTCCTGAACCCGTAGTAAATGTAACTTCCCTATTGTAGGGGTTAGGGTCTGGGATTAATAACATGGGTTGAAATGGCCAACCCTTAGGGATAGGTTTTTCCACCCAAATGCCAGGATTAACAAATAGTTCTGCAGCGATTATTTGGCAGCAAATGGATAAGAGTAACCATAAAATGGTCCAAATGCTTGCCCAAACAATGTGGAAAAATTGTAATCCTATAATACAAAACACTACCCAAGCCAACCAACAAATGGTGTTAGACAATGGCGCAGATCTAGAAGGGGGTGGGGTTGAATAGATCACTTGTTAAAAACAGAGTCGGCACTACCAATATTTGATTTTAAAATTTTTTTAGGCAGAAGCGGCCAAGGAACTATATTCGTCTAAAATGAACCTTTACCGAAAATACCGGATATACGCAAAGCCTATGGAATCCGATAAAACGAGATTAAGAATCACTAATTTGAACACACATTAACTAGAATTTATTCACTATGAGGTTGGACTATTTCCAATGCGTGAAAAAAATATAAACCAATTGAAAAGACAGTACAAACGTTTATTGTTCACACAATTAGTCAAACACTTGGTGTGTAAGGCACCACAAGTGAATTCCAATATGTGAGTGAAGTGCTTAAGTATTCAGTTACAATCAAGGATTGTAATAAGCTTCTAAAAATGGTTCAACACTACACACATCAGAATTTGATCAACTAAATTGTTTGCACATAAACTCAGAAATTAAGCAATTGAAAAATAAAGAGAGAACACCAATTTGTTGAGGCAGTTCCCCCGTCGTCCTCGCTCGACGTACATCTGCCCTCAATTCTAAAAATAGAATTGAGACCTGTATATATAACATATTGGTAAATGTTTACAAGAGAAACAATAGAAATCAAACGATCAAACCCAATTGTTGATGCAGAGCCTATTCCTTCTCTTCCCTTGATTCAAGCTGAATCAAGTCATTCGAACACGATGAATAAACCTTCAATTACGGCACACCCTTTGAATAACCCCACGGTCTTCAAATCTTTCCCGACTGATTTCAATCACCAACGCTTTGAACCTGAATCTTCCTCTCGTAATCCTCCGGTTACCGTTACTAAACCGACAGAACCACCCATTCTTCGATTACCTTCGCTCGGCTGAATCTGTGATGGACCGATTCGTGAAAAAACCCCCAAAATATAAGATTCTTGGAGGATAAAACCTTAAAGGTTTTATTCAAGAACAACCCACTGATATCTCAACCCAAACCCGACCGATTACACCAATCCTATGTTGGACGTTATCACCTCTAAATTGCAGAATGCACAACAAAAATAATTATGTGTAGTTGTTGAGAAAATCCAAGAAAGACGATGAAGATGATGAGAACAAAATCAATGTCTATTTTCACTTTTCTTTTTTTTGTTGAAGAATAAGCTAACTCACTATATATACAAGTCAAAAACAATTAACCAACATAACAAACACCTAGACAGTTTCACATAAGAGAAATTTAACTAAAAATGCGCGAGCGGTCGACCTATACATAGGGAAGGGTCGACCTGAGCTCACCCGAATTTTAGATTATGCAGAAAACAACACCTTGCATCGACCGGAATAGGCCATACGTCGATGCAAAGTATACAAAATTAGATAGACAGAAATGGACACAGTATGAGTCGACCGGAGGGTCGACAAGAGCACTCCTGAGAGTAGACCATGCAAAATACTTTCTGTATGAGTCGACCAGAACAAAGTTTGAGTCGACTCAAAGACAAAAAAAATATGCAAAAATGCATATTTTCATGTATTATGCTACTTTTGAGATACTCCACCATATAGCAAGCTAGACAAACATGACCAAACCCATATGGAGCATATATTGAACAATTTCTATATGTATCAAACAATGTTTTGACCGATGTTTGACTCAAGAGGAATAAGATATACATATGCGACACAATCATACCGTCCAAAGTACATTTTTCTACCTATCTAAGTTTCGACATCATTAAAACAAGTATAGCTAACTATGACAAAACTTTGCCCTCACATACTCCCCCTTTTTGATGATGGAAAAAAGGTAAAAAATTGGTGTACGATGCATTGTATCATCCTCACCCTTACTTGATGCCTTTGTCTGCAAATTATTTGTATGTTCAATAAGTCTTACAAGTGATGTTTCTACTTGATATTCTTCTCCCTCTTTGACAACATTAAAAAGAAAGAAGATAGATTTTAATGCATTGCATATTATAAAAGAGATAAGCAAATTCAAGTCATTTGTAACAGGTTAAACATCAACACACATTCACATATAATGCAGTTAATGAAAGCATATAAATGGATAAATAGAATGACACTCAAAAGAACAACAATAATCACTATTTCATAACCAACAATAAGCATGTCTTCATAAAGTAAGTAAGTACATGAAGAATTCTACAATAGATGTTAATGAACACATGATGAAATAAGATGCATAATGAAATGTTTAAGACATCCTCAGGATCTCCTCCCTCTAAAGTGATGGCCTCGTCCTCGAAAGGGATATTTTGGAAGTGGAGGCAGTTGCGCATCAACACGTTCTGTATACTCCAAAACCACTCGATTGAGAATGTTGAAGCTGTTGTTGAGAGCCCGATGTTGACTTGCTGCAGTTTCAACTATCCCATCTATCCGACCCATTGCTGCTGATGTAAAGGAATTGAAGTTTTCCATGTGAGCTTGAAATTGGTTCTGCAATTGCGAGAATCGCTCATCATGGACAGACATGAAGTTACGTTGTTCAAACTGCATGCTCCTCATCATATCGAGGAGTTCATCAGTGTTTTGTTGGGGACGCGGAGGAGATGGAGGCACATAACTCTAGTCTGGGGTGTCTTGATGATCCCAATTTGACGTTTGTGGCATGTAATTGACACCTAAAGATGTCCAGCCAGTGTGTTTCCAGGCACCCCACCCTTGGTCATCATCATGCACCAAGTGGGGTGATTGGTTTAGCCACCCACTGTCATAGTGATCATCAGTCTCCATAGGATGTTCACCTTCTTCTTCTTCTTCTTCTTCTTCTTCTTCTTCTTCTTCTTCTTCTTCTGCCTCTTCTATGTGTTCAACACTCTCATCAGATTCTTCCAACCGAGAACTAGTAGCCTTAACAATGAATCGATAACGAATTTCTCTTGGATCCTAGATATAACCCATCATAGTAAGAGTCTTTTGACATAACTCTTGATCAAAAGTTAAGGATGTGTAGGGAATACCTTGAAAAATGATGTTTGCATTGTTGAGAATCTATTGTATAAAGGACCTGTATGATAGAATTGTTCCTCTATCGAAATCCTTTAGTGAATAGATTCTGTGAGGGCAAAGCCTCATATACAAGATATGCTTGTTTCTAGGATGTAAAAACTTAGCTTCATAGAAGAATCTTTGTTGGGCGTTATCACCATGTTGCATGTGCATAACTTGTTTCTCAGATTTATTTGCTTGCATAAAATATCTCGGGTGTTGCATATAGAGTTGTCAAAATATGTGTCATATGAGTTAAACTTCATTGGTCTATCATAGGTACCATCTAAAAGAGTCAAAAGTATAAAATTAGGCATTTTTAGCAATTTCAGGCCAATGAGTCGACCAAAGCTCTATTTCGGTCGAATCATACTTTGTGTCTAGATTTTGTATTTTCTTCAGGTGTGCTCGCGTCGACCTACCGGTCGAATCATACTATTGGCATTTGTATTTGTCTAAAAATTCAGGCTATGTGTCGACGCATGCCTTGTTCCGGTCGACGCATGGCTGTGTGTTTTGCACAATCTTTTCCTCCGGGTTAGCTTAGGTCGACCCTGCACTCTGCATAGGTCGACCGCTCGCTGTTTTATGCTATTTTCATGTTGTGTCTTTCATTTTTGGAAAGTGGTTTTATCAGTTATAACAGTTATGTTTGGTATAAATATTCAGTTGCTCTTTTTACTTCACAACATAGAGAAAAACAAGAAAAGTTAAATAGGTGTCAATTCAGTTCTCATCATCTTCATCTTCTTCATAGCATACCACAACAATTACACACAATAATCTTTATTGTGTATTTTGCATTGTTATAGGTGATAACGTTCGAAGCCACTGATCTGGTAATCTGGTTCGGGTTGAGGAATTGACAGGTTTTTCTTGAATAAAACCTCTAGGGTTTTGTCCTCCAAGATTCTCTGAATTTGAGGGGTTTTTGCATGATTCTTCTCAACACATATTAAACCGAGTGAAGGTAATCGAGGAGCGGTGGGTTCCGTCGATTTAGTAACGGTAAACGGAGGATTGTGAAGAATAGTTTTGGGTTCGACACACAACTGATTGAAATCAGCCGGGCCAGGTTTTGAAGACAGAAGGTTGTTCAAATATAGAGCCGCAATCGAAGGTTTATTCACAAGGTGTCGAAGAACTTGATTTGACTCGAATCAAGGGGCAAGAGGAGATAACATCTAGAACAACAAGGGTTTTCGTTTGTTTGATTGCTATTCACTTCTTGTATATACATTCTACAACAGGTTAAATCTATATATTATAAGGTCTCAATTCTATTGTTAGAATTGAGGGCATACGTACCCCAAGCGAGGACGACAGGGGAACTGCCTTAACAAATTGTTGTGTCTTTTGCCTTACGTTTTTACATTGCTTAATATTTGTGGTTTTAGTGTAAACAATTATATCAATCTAGGTCTGGTTTGAGTAGTACTACACTGATTTTGACTCTAGTATAACCATTTGATTGTACAAGGAAACTTGAGCAACTTACTCAAAGCAGAACTCACTTGTAGTGCTCTGCACGCCAAGTGTTTGATAAATTGTCTGAACCAAATGCCTTGTGTCCTGTCCTTTCATTGTGCTAATAATTTTAAGGCATTGGAACTAGTCACACCATATAGTGAGCTGAATCAAATTGATAGTGTGATTAGCTTAGTAATTCTCATATTTTATTATCGGATTCCATAAGGCTTAAACGCATATCCGGTTTTCTAGTAACCGTTTGTTTTAGACGGTATAAATTCCTCGGTCAGCTTCTGCAAATTAAACAATTTTTAAAAACCAATTTTATTGGTAGTGCCGACTCTATTAAGCAAGCGATCTATTCAACCCCCTTCTAGATCCGCGCCATCGTCTAACAAGTGGTATCAGGAGCACCGGTTCACTCCGTGCTTCAAGTATAACTTAGTAGAAAATGGCTAATGAACCTAAAGGGGCTTATAATAGAGCACCTGTTTTTAATGGAGAAAACTATAGTTACTAGAAAGACTGTATGTATGTTCATATAAATTCCATTGATAGGAAGGTGTGGAATGTTATTCTAAATGGTCAAATTGAAATAACTATGACCGATGAGAATAACATGATTGTGCCTAAGCCTGAAGAACAATGGAATAAGGATGACGAGAAGAAATATAATTACAATTGGGAAGCCAAGAATATTCTGATCTCCTCTTTGGGAGTTGACAAATATTATAGGTTTTCTCATTGTTTAACCGCAAAGGCTATGTGGGACTCATTGCAAGTTTTCCATGAGGGAACCAATGATGTTAAGCTAGCGAGAATCAATATATTAACGCAAGAGTTTGATCTCTTTCACATGGAGCAAGGGGAAACCATTGCGGACATGCAAAAGAGATTCACTTATCTCATCAATAGACTATACTCACTAGGTAGGCCAGTTGCCAATGATGTTGCTACTAACAAAATTTTGAGATGTCTTAACAGGGAATGGAAACCAAAGGTAACCGCCATTAAAGAAGCTAATGATCTCATGATTTTGGATCTCACAATATTGTTTGGAAAGCTGCAAGAGCATGAACAAGTGCTTCTAAGTCTAGAGCAATATGAGTAGAAGGAAAAGAAGGAGAAAATGGAAAACATTGAAAAGAAGTCTATCGCTCTCAATACTTCTTGCTCAAAGTCCCAAACAAAAGAGCATAGTGATTACACCACGAGTGATGACGAAGATGATGACAAGAGTGAGGATATGGGGCTGTTTGTAAAGCGATACAATCGCTATGTCAAAAAGAATGGTATCCAACATTCTGAGGAAAATCTTGTCAACTTTTGGAAATAATCAAGATACTCTAGAAATGACGATAATACAGAAAACAAAACAAAAGGGTCGTGTTTTAATTATGGAAAGACCGGACACTACAAACCGGATTGTCCCTTGAAGAAAAAGGACAAGGAGAAGGAAACAAGTAGGTCACATAAGAAGCAACCTAAGCCAAGGAAAGCGTATATCGCCTGGGAAAGCGATAGTGAATCATCCAAGGATGACAACTCTAGTGACGAAGACGAATCCGTCAACTTTTGTCTTTCCGCCCATCAAAAGAATAAAAAGAAAAAGGTACGACATGCGAAGTATGAAAATTCCTATAAATTGTCTCATTTTGAATTACAAACTGCTTTTAATACTTTACATTGTGAAGCAAAAGAAGCCTTTAAAAGGCTTGCCTCAAACAACCAAATCTTTGCTCACCTAGAGCAAAAGATTCGTGATTCCAAAAAGAAACTAGAGGCATTAAAAGCTTCCATAGTGGAAAGTACGAAAGTAGATTGTGATGAAATAAGAAAGAGAGTTGCTAACTTTGGGTGTGATACTTGTTACATTTGGCAAAATGAAGTTAGAAATCGAAATGCCAAACGTAACAAGGCTCTAGAGCCCAAAATTACTTTTGCCATTGATAAAGCTCATTTTAGAAAGAGTATGGTTAGTCCATATCAAAAATACAAATATGTTGTAAGAGATCATGATAGCAAAAGTGATTCAAAAGTTAAATTTTCTTGTTTGCATTGTTGCAAGAAAGGTTATACCATTGCTAAATGTCGCTTTAGGAGATTTTTGGTTTCTAAAGGGGTTTATCAATGATTGCCTAAATGAGACCATGTTTTCACTCACAACCTAGGACCCAATAAACAGTTGGGTACCTATTCTTGCTAATTGTGTTCATAGGTACAACGTCTTGAGACTACTGAGAGAAGATAGGTTCTCGATAGTGGCTGCTCAAGACATATGACAAGATACATATCTCTCTTCATTGACTTTGTGGCAAAGAAGAAGGGATATGTAACCTATGGAGACAACAACCGAGGTGCAATACTTGGAAAAGGTAGTGTAGGTAATCCCCCTTCCACTACTATCTCCGATGTGTTACTTGTCGAAGGCCTTAAGCATAATCTCATTAGCATTAGTCAATTATGCGACAAAGGATATAATGTAACGTTTTCAAAAGATTGTTGCCTAATTAAGCATAATGATAAAATGAAGGATGTCTTTAATGGTCTTAGAGTAAACAATGTCTATATGCTAGATTTGAATGAAGTATCATTGACTAGCGATAAATGTCTCATGAAAATGAGTGAGGACTCATGGTTATGGCATATACGTTTAGTGCATGACAATTTTGACTTGCTAAATAAGGTAGTTTCAAAACATCTAGTCATAGGCCTGCCCACAATCAAATTCATCAAGGATCACTTATGTGATGCTTGCCAAATAGGAAAGCAAACAAGGATCTCTTTTAAATCTAAAAATATCGTTTCAACTACGAGACTTCTTGAGCTTCTCCATATGGATCTATTTGGGCCATCTAGAATTAAAAGTATAGATGGTAACTATTATGGTTTTGTAATAGTCATGACTTTTCTAGATTTTGTTGGACTATTTTCTTGGCTAGCAAGAGTGGTGCATTCGCAGCCTTTGAAAAATTTGCTAAGCTTTCTCTAAATAAGTTAAACACAAACATCATAGCAATTAGAAGTGATCATGGAGGTGAATTCGAGAATTTTCTATTTGAGGAATATTATGGTAGACACGGAATTGATCATAACTTCTTTGCTCCGTGTACCCCTAAACAAAACGGGGTTGTGGAGCGCAAAAATCGAATTTTGGAAGAATTAGGGAGAACTAGGATCAACGAAAGTGCTTTACCTAAGTATTTTTGGGCTGACACCATAAGTACGACATGTTATGTATTGAATAGGGTGCTCATACGCCCTATTCTAAACAAAACACCGTATGAACTTTTAAAAGGGCGCAAGCCAAATGTGTCTCACCTACATGTCTTCGGTTGTAAGTGTTTCGTATTGAATAATGGAAAGGAAAGCTTAGGTAAATTTGATTCCAAGGACGACAAAGGTATCTTCCTCGGATACTCTCAGTCAAGTAAAGCCTATAGAATATACAATAAGAGATTACTTACTATCGAAGACTCCGTTCATGTAACATTTGATGAATCTTATCCGAGAAATTTTGGAAAAGGTAGTGTTATTCATAATGCAGGTGTATCTTCAGAATACATACTCAAAAGCGCAAAGCCGGGAATTGATCAACCTGACCTAGCCAAAATTGAGGAGGAAAAAGATGACCGTCATGAAGAAACTGAGGTAGTGCATCCATCTGAAAGAGATGATCTTCCTCAAGCTTGGAATTCTTCCAAAGACCATTCCATCGACAATATCCTTGGTGATATATCAAAAGGGGCGACGACTCAATCAAAGATAAGTAATTTCTGTTATCATTTCGCTTTCGTTTCTCAGGTAGAACCTAAAAACCCAAAAGAGGCTTTACTCGATGAACATTGGTTCTTATCTATGCAAGAGGAACTTAACCAGTTCAAGAGAAATGAGGTTTGGGACCTTGTCCCCCCTCCACGAGGTCATCAACTAATTGGCACCCGATGGATTTTTAGGAATAAATTGGACAAAAACGGAGTAATAATTCGTAACAAGGCGCATTTAGTCGCACAAGGGTATAACCAAAAGGAAGGCATCGACTATGAGGAAACTTATGCGCCGGTTGCCCGACTCGAGGCTATACGCCTTTTACTTGCCTTCGCATGTGCGAAAAATTTTAAGCTATTTCAAATGGATGTAAAAAGTGCATTCCTTAACATCTATATAAATGAAGAAGTTTATGTTGCCCAACCTCTTGGTTTTGAATCTCATGAATATCCTTATCATGTATACAAGTTAAAACGTGTCGTGTAGGGACTAAAGCTAGCCCCTAGGGCTTGGTATGAACGTCTAAGCAAGTTTCTACTTGATCAAGGGTATTCAAGAGGAAAAGTCGACACAACCCTCTTCATTAAGCGTCAAGGAAAACACTTAATTTTGGTGCAAATTTATGTTGATGATAGCATATTTGGATCAACTAACATGAATCTTGTAAGGGAGTTTTCTAATCTAATGCAGGGAGAATTCGAGATGAGTATGATGGGGGAGCTCACATATTTTCTCGAATTACAAATCAAGCAGTTTGAGGAAGGAACCTTTGTGAGCCAGACGAAATATTGTCTTGAGCTTCTCAAGCGGTTTGACATGGAAAACTCCAAAGCCATTGACACACCACTGCAAACATGTGCAAATCTCAGTCGAGATGAAAGTGGTGAGGATGTAGAGGTAAAAAGATATCGAGGTATGATCGGGTCTCTTCTTTATCTTACTGCCTCTAGACCCGATATTATGTTTAGTGTATGTTTATGCGCTAGGTATCAATCCTCTCCTAAAGAATCCCACCTAAAAGCAGTTAAGTGCATACTTAGATACCTTTCGGGTACTCCAAAGTATGGGCTATGGTATTCTAAGGTAAACTATTATTCCTTAGTTGGATTCTTCGATTCTGATTTTGCCGGGTGCAAATCGAATAGGAAAAGTACGAGTGGTACTTGTCACTTATTTTCAAACTCTTTGGTCAGTTGGCATAGCAAAAAGCATGTATCTGTTGCTTTGTCAACCGCCGAAGAAGAGTATGAAGGTGAGAAAATTACTTAGAAGGGGGGGGGGGGGGGGGGGGTTGAATAAGTAAGACTAAAAATCAAAGATTAGAACACAGATATTTTTATCCTGGTTCGTTGAAAACAACTACTCCAGTCCACCCTCTCAAGAGTGATTTGCCTTTCTCTATCAAGGACTTAATCCACTATTTTAATCAAACAGATTACAAATAGCAACACCTAAGAACAACCGTTCTTAGTCTTCTCAAGAGCAACTGATCCCAACTGGATCCTCTTAAGGAAAACCTTTAACAAACAAAGTAAAACTTTTACAAGAGTAAGAATGCTTCTAATAAGCTGTTATCACAACAGTGATATTTCTCTTAAGTTAAGAATAAAGATAAAGCAAAGTAATATGATAAAGAGCTTTGAAAGGTTTGCTTTGAGTAGAGATTTTGCTAGAGATTCGATACTGAAGAAGATGGAGTGGACTTCTTTATATAGGCACTAAGATCCAAGAAGTCTTGTTACGTTGAAGGCTGTGCAGAAAAGCCTGAAGCCTTTTGTCTTCACATTGGAGGCTGTGCTGAAACAAGCCTGATGCTTTTTGTCTTCACTTGCAGAATACTTTCCTCAGAATGGAATGCACAGATAAAACCTTTTTGTCTGTGTCCTTGTGTCTAGCACAAAATAGGAAAGAGCTGTTGAGAAAAACCAACGAACATATTTAAATCTTCTTCAAAGTAAGTTCAGCTTTCAACATTAGAATCTGAATCTTCAGAGTCTTCAGACCAAAGATCATCTGGATCTTCAGAGTCTTGAATGTTCTTCAGATTGAGCTGAATCAGAGTATGTGCAGCTTGTGTGCTTGAGCGTGTAAATCTCTCAGAGCAGAGTCTTCTATGCTTTAGAGGCTCCTTCTTCAGAATCTTCAAGAGACAGTAGTCAGATTCTTCTGGGAGCAGTGTTCAGATCTTCACTAAAGATGCTCTTGAACTTATGAAGCCTTTCATAAGAACAATGTTCAGATCCAATTTTGCTTTCTTAAGATACTTTTCTTTTAGTGCCTGTAGCAAACAATCTAGAACACGTTTAGAGTATATAATTCTTGAATACAGAATTTATAAGTGTTATCATCAAAACATAGAGATATAACCAAGACACAATCTGTGCTTTACAATCTCCCCCTTTTTGATGATGACAAAACATGAGAAAATTTTGTTCAATAAAGAGTAAGAATTAGAAACTCCCCCTGAGATAAACAATCTCCCCCTGAAATAAATACTACAATAGAATAGAATACTTCCCTTTCTGATTAAGTATATTTCAGATTCAGAGCCTGATGAATGAGTTCAGAGTCAAATCTTGATGCCAGTTGATTGAATAAATGTATCAGAGTAAGATATCAGAGTTGATTGAATACTCAGATTTTCTTTAGAGAATCAGGTTCTGGTTGACACAGTCTCAGGGTAACTTCAATGAATTATGTCAGATATAACAATGTAATCTGAAAGACTTAAATTCAAATAAGTTAATAAAATGTCTGAATTTTAGTTTTGGTGATTGCTTATAGGTTGAACACTCAGTTTCTCTTTTTCTCCCCCTTTTTGTCATAATCAAAAAGATTTTCACAGACAGAAAGAAATAGAAGAAAAGAAGCAAATAGGAGCAAACCATGTTATCATGCAATTAAAAAAAAACAAACCAAAGTTCACAGACAAACAGGCAGAGGCCAAAAACACATAACACAATAAAAGTAACCAAACATCAAAACTCAGTTCAAGTGCAAAACAATAAATAAAACTAGGTCTGGCGAGAGGCAATGAGGGTCAGAAGCTCTGTCATCTTGGCAGCTGACTCTTCTTGCTTAGACATCCAGGTTTTGATTTCATCAGTTGTTTTCTCTTGCTTGATCATCCAGTCCTTTATATCCTTCACATCATTCACAAGTTCTGAAACCACAGATGAAGACGGAGCAGATGCAGTAGCAGCAGGGTTCCCTTCAGATTGGTTTTCAACAGAAGCTTGTTCAACCATTTCAAAATCAGGAACAACTGGAGGAGCAGCTTCGAATAGTAACACAGGAGGAGGAGGAGGCATGTTCATCAGTGTTACCTTTATTAACTCAGCAAATTTAGTCTTAGCAAGCTTAGAGCATTTTGCTCTAACTTTTAGGGCAGCTTTGTTAAACATCCAGATGAAGCGCTTCCAAGCATTATTCGAAACATTTGGATCCAAACTAGACATGCAGACAGCCTTAACACGATCATATTCAGAATCTAACTCCTTTTTGAAAATATCAAACATAGCATTAACACAAGATCCTAAATCTAACTGTTCATTCTGACCAGAGGAAAAAGGATTAGGGGTGTTAGCAGGAGTAGGTTCAGATGGTTGTGGTTGAGGTGTGGATGGTTGAGATGTGTGGATGACAGATTGAGGGAGTTCAGCTGAATGAGGAAAAGTTTGATTCTCAGATGGGTTAGTTTCAGATGGTTGAGGAATGTTTTGGTTTTCAGCTGTTTGAGTGCCAAAGGGTTGAGCTTCAGATGGTTGTTGAGATGGAGATTTTGGTGGGGTATGAAACAAAGCAATGTTAAGATGTTTCTTCATAACACTCTCAGAGCGAGCTTGTTTGAGTGATTCTGAATCACAGTCAGATGAATCAGATGAATCAGAGGATTCATCTGAGTGAACAGATGTAGAAGAAATTTCAATTGTTTGGTTTAGGGGTGGAATATCAAGAATATTGTCAGAGAGATTTGGATATTCTGAGGGAATTGTTTGTTCAGAGTGTTCAGTTTGAACAGTCTCTGGCTGATTTTGTTCTGAAATAATTGTTTCTGGTTGGAGAGTCTCTAAGTGTGGATTCTCTAGTTGCGACACAGTTGGTTGTGGAGTTGCTGTTGGAGAATTTTCTGGTTGAGTTGGTTCTGGTGGAGTTATTGTTGGAGAGTTTTCTGATAGAATTGGTTCTGGTGGTGGAATTTCTGTTTGAATAGTTTGAGGTTGTGGGTCAGATGGAATTGGTGCTGGAGATGATTGTAAATTTACTGGTTCAGAGGATAGTGGTTCGGATGAGATATTGACAGACTTTCTAGATTTTGAAGTTCTTGGTATGAGGCTTGGAGAGAGTTGTGGTGAAGATAGTGGTGAATGAACAGTAGGAGTAGGATCAGAGGCTAATACCTGTTGAATGGTGTCTCTGATTTCTTCCAGAGTAGCTTCTCTTGGACTGCTTCTGGCCTTCTTTCCTTCTTTCCTCTTCTTTCTTGACGCTTCAGGTGCTTTTCTCTTCTTCTGAATGTATTCTTCGTCAGCCTTCCTCTTACTGCGCCTTTCCTTCATCTGATTAGGCAATTCTTCTCCAGGCTTCTGAACGGATTCTTCGTCAGCCTTCCTCTTACTGCGCCTTTCCTTCATCTGATTAGGCAATTCTTCTCCAGGCTTCTGAACGAGATTGGCTGGTAAAGGGATTCCTTCCTTTAGACATTCAGTAATGTACAGCCAGACAAATTCCTTAGGTTCATCTGCACTGAATAGTGGAAAATCTTCCACAGGAATTCTTCTACCTTGAATCTCGTCAGAGTTGATCTTCCTGAGTTGTCCTTTCAATTCTGAGATGATTTTCATCCTCTTCAGATTGAGTCCATTAATTTCAGAGCCAATGATGTGAGTCAGATCTTCTGTAATCTTCGCATCAGTCAGATGCTGAACCAGCTTGTTCTCAATAAGTATATCAGAAATCAACCTTCCCAGGGGTATCCACGTCCTCACTTTACCAGCTTTCGCCCTTACTTCCTCTCTGGTTTCTTTGACATGAGTTAGTAAATGACTGAAGATGAGATACGGTAGATCCACTTTGACATTTTTGCTAATGCAGTACATAAAATACAGATGTTCCGAACTCACATAATCTGGTGAGTTGGAAGGTTTTCTGTGAAAAAACGTACTCATAAAGATTTTCGCCCAGATCCTATAAATGGGTTTTAAATCTTTAACCTTACTTGACGGCAAACCAGCAATAGTAACTTCTTCATAAACCCTAGCCATATCGATGCGAGAAGAAGCAAGATTTGAAACACCATCAGACTCAGTATAGCTAAACAGTTGTCTGATCAGGTTTTCAGTGATGACTATCTCCACTCCAAGAACCGAAGAATGTATAAACTTGGGACCAGCGCTTGCATGTATCCAAAATTCCTTTACCAGTGTTGGAAAAACAGGACCCATTAGCCTTTCAAAATATTTTTCCCATCCTTGAGCTTTAATGGCAGAAATGAGATCAAACCCATTTTCCTTTAAAGAGTCAAGGTCAATGAAGCTTTCACAGAGCACCTCTAGATCAGCCACTGGAGTGAATAAGGTTCGTTCAGGTTCTTTGTACATGATAGTCTTGTTAGGTTTTGCAGCAGTGTTTGAAGTAGACGCCATTGAAGAAGAAGAATACCTTGGTTTCGGTTTAGGGTTTTGGAAGAGATTGAAAAGAAAGCAGAAACGCATGAATGAAGTGAATGTGGAAAGTGTGATAGAAGTGTGATAGGTGATATATATAGAAAACCAAAAATCAAGCATAGGGCACACAAAAGACACTTACGCACGTTTGGACAGCATTTAATGAAAAGTAATCATTTCACATTAAATTATGACAACTGGGGGGAAAAACAAGAAAAATGAGATTTTCAAAGCATTACCTCAAACGTCAAATCAGTTAAGCACTCAATCTTTTCAGAAATTGAATGACACGTGTTTGCTTTGTTGGCTCATCTGATTTCTCTCAAGAAATGAAACGTTTCCAACTTTCAGATCTTCTGAGCTTGTTAGTTCAGAGTTTTACCCAAAACGAAATAATTGAATAAATATAAATGAACAAATAGACAGATGAAATACTTCAGATTATTAAACATTTTGCATCTGAGAGGTTGCCTCTGAGAAATATTACTCTGGACATAAATCCATACAAATATTTTTCAGAATAAACTTAAATCTATCTTCAGCAAGGGGTTTTGTGAAAATGTCAGCCCATTGATGATCTGTATCAACAAAAGCTAGATTAATTACACCCTTCTGAACATAGTCTCTGATGAAGTGATGTTTAATTTCTATATGTTTTGCCTTAGAATGCAAGATTGGATTTTTTGACAAACATATAGCAGAAGTATTATCACAGAAGATAGAAAGGTTACTCTCATAGATTTGATAATCTTCTAATTGACTCTTCATCCAGAGCATCTGAGTACAACATCCAGCAGCAGCAATGTATTCTGCCTCTGTAGTTGATAGTGTAATGGTAGGTTGCTTCTTTCTGTACCATGAGATCAGATGACTTCCAAGAAACTGACAGCTTCCAGAAGTGCTTTTACGTTCAACTTTGTCTCCAGCATAGTCAGCATCACAGAATCCAACTAATGAAAATTCATCAGATCTTCTGTAACACAAACCCATGTTAGCAGTACCTTTCAGATACCTCAGAATCCTCTTAACAGCTGTTAAGTGTGATTCTCTAGGATCTGATTGGAATCTAGCACATAAGCAGACACTAAACAAAATATCTGGTCTAGAAGCAGTCAAGTATAGAAGAGATCCTATCATACCTCTGTAGAGTTTTTGATCTACCTTCTTACTTACCTCTTCCTTACCTAGAGTGGTTGTAGGATGCATTGGAGTCTTTGCCATTTTGCTATCAACCATGTTGAACTTCTTCAGAAGCTCTTTAACATATTTGGTTTGATGTATGTAGGTGCATTCTGGAGTCTGATTGACTTGGATTCCCAAGAAGAATCTCAATTCTCCCATCATGCTCATTTCAAATTCTTCCTGCATACATTTAGCAAACTCCTTTCCAAGCGTAATATTTGTTGATCCAAAAATAATGTCATCTACATAAATCTGACAAATCAACAGATCTTTCTTAACAGATTTACAGAATAAAGTTGTATCCACTTTTCCTCTGATAAAATTTTTCTTCAGAAGGAAGTTGCTCAACCTCTCATACCAAGCTCTGGGAGCTTGTTTTAATCCATAAAGGGATTTCTTTAATTTGAAAACATGATCTGGAAAGTTTTCACTTTCAAAACCAGGAGGTTGGTGGACATATACTTCTTCTTCTATAATACCATTAAGAAAAGCACTTTTAACATCCATCTGATACAGAGTGATGTTATTCTGTGCAGCAAATGAAATAAGAAGACGAATAGATTCTAACCTTGCCACTGGAGCATATGTCTCAGTGTAATCAATACCTTCTTGTTGACTATATCCTTGAGCAACCAGCCTTGCCTTATTCCTTTCTACTTCTCCCTTTTCATTCAGCTTATTCCTGAAGACCCATTTTGTTCCAATGACATTGAATCCTTTAGGTCTAGGAACCAGATCCCAAACTTCATTTCTGGCGAATTGATTCAGCTCTTCTTGCATAGCTATAATCCATTCATTATCTTCCAGAGCCTCATCTACAGATGTTGGTTCTATCATTGACACTAAGCCAAATAAGGAAGATTCAGAAGTTCTGAGAAATGATCTTGTCCTTATAGGATCATCTTTCTTTCCAATTATCACATCTTCTGGATGAGAAGCTTTGATTCTGGAAGAAGATCCTCTGACAGTTGGTCTTTCAGAAATATGCAAGTTGTTTAGTTGGGAAGTCAAAGGTGTAGCATCTGGGGTTGCGTCAGATTCTTTGTTCTTTGCCTTTTCTGCCTCTGAGCCTTCAGAGTCTGTGAGAATCACTTCTCTATCTGCAGAACTTTCAAACTGCTTTGGCTTTTCAGAGCCAAGCTTATCATCAAATCTGACATGAATAGATTCTTCCACAATCTGTGTTTCAGTATTGAATACTCTGTAGCCTTTAGAGCGTTCAGAATAACCAAGCATGAAACACTTCTGTGCTTTGGAATCAAACTTGTTCAGATTATCTTTAGTATTAAGCATATAACAAATACATCCAAAAGGATGAAAATAAGCAATGTTAGGCTTTCTGTTTCTCCACAATTCATAGGGAGTCTTTTTCAGAAGAGGTCTTACAGACACTCTGTTCTGAATATAACAAGCTGTGTTAATTGCTTCTGCCCAGAAATATTTTGCCAGATTTGTCTCGTTGATCATGGTTCTGGCCATTTCTTGCAATGTTCTATTTTTCCTCTCTACAACTCCATTTTGTTGTGGAGTTCTAGGACAGGAGAAATCATGTGCAATGCCTTTTTCAGAAAAATATTTTTCAAAATGTTTATTTTCAAATTCTCCACCATGATCACTTCTGACTTTAATAATTTTACAATCTTTTTCTGTCTGGACTTGATTGCAGAAGTCAAAGAACACAGAATGAGACTCATCCTTGTGTTTTAGAAACTTTACCCATGTCCATCTGCTGTAGTCATCTACAATGACTAACCCATACTTCTTGCCTCTGATGGATGCAGTTTTCACTGGTCCAAACAGATCAATGTGAAGTAATTCCAATGGTCTGGAGGTAGAAACAACATTTTTTGATTTAAAATGAGATTTTGAAATTTTGCCTCTTTGACATGCTTCACACAGAGCATCTGAGTTGAACTTCAACTTAGGAAGTCCTCTGACCAGATTGAGTTTATTAATTTGAGATATACGTCTCATATTAATATGCCCCAATCTTCTATGCCAGACCCATTGCTCATCATTCACAAATAAGAGGCATTTTACATTTTGAACTTTAAGTTCTGAAAGGTTAATTTTATAAATGTTGTGTTTCCTCTTTCCATTGAATAGGATAGAACCATCCTTTTGACATACAGCTTTGCAACATTTTTGATTAAAGATAATATCATAACCATTGTCACTTAATTGACTTATGGACAATAGATTATGTTTCAATCCTTCAACTAACAGAACATTAGAAATAGAGGGTAGGTTGCCATTACCTATAGTTCCAGAGCCAATGATCTTGCCCTTCTGGTTCCCTCCAAATTTCACGTCCCCTCCAGATCTAAGTTCCAGACTTTGGAACATAGACCTTTCTCCCGTCATGTGTCGTGAGCATCTAGAGTCCAGGTACCATGATTGGTGTCCTGACTTTGCTGCTAAGGACATCTGCAACAGGGATTATTTTGTCTTTAGGTACCCAGATCTTCTTGGGTCCTTTAGGGTTAGTTGCCTTGTAGGTTTGTCTAAACTTTTGTTTTTCAACATAGTTTTTGTTTAGACTTGCCTTAGATCTAAACACATGAGTATTCTTTTCAGAGCTCGTGTGTTTAATATCATTTAAATGACCAAATTTAAAATTAGAGTATAAAGGAGTTATCTTAATGATCAGATCATCTACAGGTATTGGTCTTACATCTTTTTCAAGAGAAGAAGATTGAAATCCAATTCCCTTTCTTTTATTCCTACTAACTCCATAGATCATAGAAGCCATCTTGCTTCTGTCTATGCTTTTAGTGAGGAACCTCTGAAAACTAGAGTCATATTTTTCCAAAATATTTTCAGATGACTTAGCTTCAGAGTCAGATTCTTGTTGAACAATTTCCAAATCATTTTTTATTTTTAAATTTATTTCTCTCTGCTCAACAAGTTCTGTTTTCAGATTATCAATCTCAGATTCAAGATTGCTTTTCAGCTTCTTGTTCTTGAGTTTGATATTATTGTAGCTTTTCAAAACTTCAGATAACACCTTTATAAGTTCATCTTTGGTAAGTTTGGACATTACCTCTTCAGCATCAGAGTCGGAGTCTGACTCAGATTCAGATGATAAGTCTTCATTCTGATCTTCTATTCCAGCCATTAATGCCATGTTGGCACACTCTTCTTCTGCTTCAGATTCAGATTCAGATTCATCTGAATCATCCCAAGTTGCCATAAGAACCTTTTTCTTTTTATCAAACTTTCTCTTGGGTTTCTCCTTGAGAAGTTTGGGGCAGTCATTTTTGTAGTGCCCAGGTTCCTTGCATTCATAGCATGTGACCTCTTTCTTTCCAGATCTTCTGTGTCCAGAAGATTCCTTCCTGTGGTCAGCTTTCCTGAAGTTGTTAAACTTCCTTCCCTTGTGCTTCCAGAGCTTGTTGATTCTTCTGGAAAGCATGGACAGTTCATCTTCTTCTTCAGAAGACGATTCTTCAGAACTTTCTTCTTTTACCTGCAAAGCTTTAACATGTTTGTTAGATTTTAAAGCTATGGATTTACCTTTATCTTTCTTCTGGGGCTCATCTTCCTCCAGCTCTATTTCATGACTTCTCAAAGAACTGATAAGTTCTTCTAAGGAGATCTTATTCAGATCTTTTGCCATCTTCAATGCAGTCACCATTGGTCTCCATCTGGTGGGAAGACTTCTGATGATCTTCTTGACATGATCTGACGTTGAGTAGCCCTTATCCAGAACTTTCAGACCAGCAGTAAGAATCTGAAATCTAGAAAACATAGTTTCAACATTTTCAGACTCTTCCATTTTGAATGCCTCATACTTCTGTATGAGCGCCAGCGCCTTGGTCTCTTTAACTTGAGAATTTCCCTCATGAGTCATTTTGAGTGACTCAAACATGTCATGAGCAGTATCTCTGTTTGTAATCTTCTCATACTCAGTATGAGAGATTGCATTAAGCAATATAGTTCTGGCTTTGTGGTGATTCTTGAAATCTCTTTTCTGTACTTCAGTCATTGACTTTCTATCAATCTTTTTGCCATCCTCATCAGTAGGATGTTTATATCCATCAATGACCATATCCCAAAGATCAGCATCATACCCGAGGAAAAAACTTTCTATTCTATCTTTCCAATAGTCAAATTTTTCCCCATCAAACATGGGTGGCTTGGTACTGATCCTATCTCCTTCATATTTGTTGTTGCAAGTTGATGTAGATGTTTCCATAATGGCAACAACACAAATATCAAAGTATCTTTCTCACTGGATCTTTAACTGTCACGGTTAAGTGGAGCACACGCACAACTGGAGCTCTGATGCCAACTGAAGGTGAGAAAATTACTTAGAAGGGGGGGGGGGGGGTTGAATAAGTAAGACTAAAAATCAAAGATTAGAACACAGATATTTTTATCCTGGTTCGTTGAAAACAACTACTCCAGTCCACCCTCTCAAGAGTGATTTGCCTTTCTCTATCAAGGACTTAATCCACTATTTTAATCAAACAGATTACAAATAGCAACACCTAAGAACAACCGTTCTTAGTCTTCTCAAGAGCAACTGATCCCAACTGGATCCTCTTAAGGAAAACCTTTTACAAACAAAGTAAAACTTTTACAAGAGTAAGAATGCTTCTAATAAGCTGTTATCACAACAGTGATATTTCTCTTAAGTTAAGAATAAAGATAAAGCAAAGTAATATGATAAAGAGCTTTGAAAGGTTTGCTTTGAGTAGAGATTTTGCTAGAGATTCGATACTGAAGAAGATGGAGTGGACTTCTTTATATAGGCACTAAGATCCAAGAAGTCTTGTTACGTTGAAGGCTGTGCAGAAAAGCCTGAAGCCTTTTGTCTTCACATTGGAGGCTGTGCTGAAACAAGCCTGATGCTTTTTGTCTTCACTTGCAGAATACTTTCCTCAGAATGGAATGCACAGATAAAACCTTTTTGTCTGTGTCCTTGTGTCTAGCACAAAATAGGAAAGAGCTGTTGAGAAAAACCAACGAACATATTTAAATCTTCTTCAAAGTAAGTTCAGCTTTCAACATTAGAATCTGAATCTTCAGAGTCTTCAGACCAAAGATCATCTGGATCTTCAGAGTCTTGAATGTTCTTCAGATTGAGCTGAATCAGAGTATGTGCAGCTTGTGTGCTTGAGCGTGTAAATCTCTCAGAGCAGAGTCTTCTATGCTTTAGAGGCTCCTTCTTCAGAATCTTCAAGAGACAGTAGTCAGATTCTTCTGGGAGCAGTGTTCAGATCTTCACTAAAGATGCTCTTGAACTTATAAAGCCTTTCATAAGAACAATGTTCAGATCCAATTTTGCTTTCTTAAGATACTTTTCTTTTAGTGCCTGTAGCAAACAATCTAGAACACGTTTAGAGTATATAATTCTTGAATACAAAATTTATAAGTGTTATCATCAAAACATAGAGATATAACCAAGACACAATCTGTGCTCTTACAGAGTATGTTGCAGCCGGTAGTTATTGCGCTCAAGTCCTATGGCTTAAGAAACAATTGCTCGATTTTAATCTCAAACTTGAATGTATTCTGATCTTCTTTGATAATACAATTGCCATCAATCTTACCAAGAATCCTGTGCTGCATTCATGCACCAAACATATCGAAATTCGGCACCATTTCCTTAGGGATCATGTAGAGAAAGGTGATGTGGTTTTTGAACATGTAGATACTAAAAATCAACTAGCTGATATTTTTACAAAACCTCTTGCTACTGAGCCTTTCTTTCATATCCGACGGGAACTAGGTATTCTCGATATTTCGGATCGTGTTTAGTCAAATTTCTTGCACATTATATATGGTTATGTCTATATGTACTTTGTTCATCGGATATCTAACAATTGAAGTTGTTGAAAGTATGTGTGTGCACCTAGCTATATTTGGAGTTGAGGTAATATCCTTCCTTAACTAACTCTCTCTCTCTCTCATGTTCATGTTCACAAAATGTATCAAATTATGTGTTATATTTGTCGTATATGTAGTGTTGAATTTATGTTGCTTCTTTGAATGCTTAAAATATGTTTTGGCTGTGTATCCATGTTCTTATGTATGCCCATATGATCAAAAATGTCAAAATTTGCTAGTTTTATTTGCATGAGTCGACCTAAGCAAGGTTCGGTCGACTCACAAAAATGACCTCTAATTTGCATTTGAGCCGGGTATGCTCAGGTCGACCTACCGGTCGACGCATACCTCCTATATTTTGAACGTTTGTTTTTCAACACAGTATGCTTTGATGCATAGACCCTCCGGTTGACGCATCGCGCGATTTCCTTGAAATTTTTTTCTTCTGAAAACTGTTCATTTTCCCACTTAAATTGCTTTAATGATTCAATATCATGTGCATTATGACATTTGCATAGAAAATTGATACCTACATCAAAGGCTATACTACTACTCTTCTCTTCCCAAAACCTAAAATCTATTACAAAAGGGTAAAAGTCTTCAACATCTCTCCATCTCCAAGATTTCTCTCCAACATTTGAAATCATCATCACCTCACTTACTCTTCTCTTTCTTTGAAAGCTAACCATGGCTACCCGCAGAGTTACCGGTAAACGATCGACCAGAGCTTCTTCATCTACAGGACCCTCATCTACAGCTCTTCCGGCAACCGCTGTATCACTTGTTCCACCAGAATTTGCCGAGAGTTTCGCCAAAAACTTCAGCAAGCGCTCTGTGGTAAAGCAACATGCATACTATAACACCCACTTCCCTAAAATTAAATAAAATACAATTATTTCAAAAAAACATCAGAGTTTCCCCTCAATAGTGGGATATCACATCAAATAATTCAACATAAATTTTCATTAGTTGGTTTTCAAAATAAACAACGGAAATAATCATTAATCCAATATTCTCGGCCATCCGCCCAATTTACATAAAATTATTCATTAGCAAGTTCACCAAATACGATACGTCACAGGAGTAAAGCAAGTTCAATATAAAACAAATAAATACCCAAGTCTCGTGCTACGTATCAGAGCATCCTAAGACTCGACTCTCACATCACTATCCAAGCTAGCTAAGTACCTGGATTATCTGTACCTCCGAAGAAGCACAGACCACAACAACAACAACAACAACAAAGGGGTGAGAAAACATTATCAAAATTATCCGTAATAAGATACATGAAATAAAGGTAGCAATCATATAAAATATCACCCAACATGAATCAACCACGACCTACTGTCCAATCATCAAACACAACACACAATAATGCAAATATGCAACTCAACACCATGCATGCGGTACCGACTCATTGGTTCATTCAATCGAACCCCGGATAGACCACATACACCCCTCCTTGGCAATGATCTATCCCCACCATTCTCCACAAAGGAGTACAGATGAATCGCATACACTCTTCTTGAGCAACGATTTCATTCCCCCATAACATCATGATATGCACGACACCAAATGTACAACCAATAACTCAAGCACACTAAGTGCACACGATCCTCCTGATCACATCACCATACATCATATTTATATTATACACCAATTAATCATATCAATTAAATCAAATATCATGGGAATTCATATTCTAACACCCAATATACATTCTTTACCATCAAACATCATCCCTATACCCATCATGACCAAAGGGATCCTACCAAACATCAGCATTGGTTGGAAACCACAAAAATCAAACAATGTTGTCACACTCGCCACCCTGCTCGCTTAGCGAGGCTCTAGCAAACGTTCGCTACCTGCTCGCCTAGCGAATATGCTAGCGAAGGCAGACAGTGGCTACTAGAAGTGTTCTCTACCTAGCTCGCCTAGCGAATCCCTAGCGAATGCTCGCTACCCTGCTCGCCTAGCGAACCTGCTAGCGAGCGTCTGTGATACTCAAAACCCTCACTGTCCAAGAATGTTACCTTGATCAATTCCAAGCCTATTACTCTTAATATACCTTCTACCTATTATTATTACACCTGCTATACACTATTCTACTCATTACTCCTTAATTTCTTTCTCCCCAGAACCAATACTCATGTTCATCCCAATCCCACAGAGTTACGCAGAACCTCCCAAAATTACAACTCTACTACACAGAATCTCACCATTCACCCAACAACATATGCACAAATTCATCATAACAGCAACAATCATAAACCTATTAACAATACCAATCATATTCATCAAATCCCTATGGGGTTAAGGAATCCCCTCTACCCAACTCATGTAAAAATACCAATCCCAATCAGTTTCTCCCCCCTTACCTCGATTAATTGCTCAGATTGTTGAAGAATTCTGAAGAATGGGTAGCCCTAGCCTTGCTTCTCTTCCTCCTTGCTCTTTTCCTTACTCTTTTCTCTCCACTGGTTTTATCGTGAAATTCTGACTCCTCTTTATCCCAAAACTCTTCTTATATTTCTAAATCCTTATTTCACTTATTTCATCCACTAATAATACAAATAATAATAATAATAATAATAATAATATTACTACTAATTATTAAATTATCATCATTATTAATTATATTATCTTAATATTAAACTCTATAGCTTATTAAATAATCCCTATAAATTAAGGACACCCACCAACGCGCTCAAACACACCCCCACATAAGGACACACCAAAATAAAATAACACCAAAAATACTAAATAATTAAAATGGGTGTTACAACTCTCCCCCACTTTAATTATTTTCGTCCTCGAAAATTACCTGATGGAAACAATTCCGGATACGCTTCCCGCATCCTGCTTTCCAATTCCCAGGTCACACTGCCTCCTGCAGCACCTCCCTAAACCACTTTCACCAAAGATATCTCCTTCCCTCGGAGTTGTTTTATCTTATGATCTTCGATCCTTAACGGCATCGTCTCAACGATAAGATTCTCCCGGACTTGAACTTCATCTCTCTGAATCACATGCGATGGATCCGAGACATACTTTCGAAGTTGCGACACATGAAACACGTCATGCAAATTCGACAGTTCAGGCAGCAACGCCATTCTATAAGCCACAACACCAATTCTCTGCAAAATCTGATACAGTCCAATAAACTTAGGATCCAGCTTCTTGGACTTCAACGCACGACCCACACCAGTCACTGGGTTAACTCTTAGGAACACGTGATCACCTTCACTGAATTCCAGTTCTTTTCTTCGGTTATCATGATAACTTTTCTGCCTACTCTGAGACGCTTTCATTCTCTCACGAATCATCTGAATGGTCTCAGTAGTTTGCTGCATAATTTCTGGTCCCAATACCACATTCTCACCAGTCTCATACCAACACAGAGGAGTTCTGCACCTCCTACCATATAAAGCTTCAAACGGCGCCATCCCTATACTAGAATGGTAATTGTTGTTATACGTGAACTCGATCAACGGTAAATGAGTATCCCACGCACCACCCTTTTCCAACACACAAGCTCTTAGCAAATCCTCCAGCGACTGAATAATCCTCTCTGACTGACCATCGGTTTGCCGACAGTAAGCTGAACTCAACTTCAACTTAGTACCCAAAGCTTCCTGTAAACTTCTCCAAAATTCTGAGGTAAACCTCGGATCTCAATCCGACACGATACTCGAGGGAACACCATGTAGCTTCACAATTACCCGAATATAAATCTCTGCCAGCTTCACCAATGGAAAGCTAATATTAATCGGCACAAAATATGTAGACTTCGTAAGTCGATCCATAATTACCCAAATAACATCAAATCCTCTCATCGTATTCGGAAAACCCGTGACAAAATCCATGGTTATACAATCCCATTTCCAAACTGTAACTTCCAACGGTTGCATAAATCTAGAAGGTCTCCGATGTTCCACTTTCGACTTCTGACATATCAAACAGGCGTAAACAAATGGAGCTATATCTCTTTTCATACCGGACCACCAAAATAACTTCTTTAAATCGTGGTACATCTTCATAGCTCCCGGATGGATACTTAAACTACTACGATGTCCTTCACTCAGAATTCACTTTTTCCGTTCATCATTATCCGGCAGAAAAATCCTGCCTCTGAATCTCAACACACCAGTACTATCCAACTCAAAATCACTATCGGAGTCACTTCCTACTCCAGGCATCAAATCCACTAACTTCACATCTAGCTTTTGGTTTTCTCTAATTATATCCAAGAAATCGTTGTTCACTTGCAACTTGCCCAATATCACACCATCTGCCGTTGTCTCACAAACCATGCTCAAATCTATGAACTGCTCAATTAGTTCCATTTCTTTTACCATCAAAGCCGACATATGAATTGTCTTTCTGCTCAAAGCATTGGCTACTACATTCGCCTTTCCTGAATGATAACTCAAACTGAAATCGTAATCCTTCAAAAATTCCAACCATCTTCTCTGTCTCATATTTAGCTCCTTCTGATCGAACAGATATTTCAGAGTCTTATGATCACTGAACACCTCAAATCTCGAACCATACAAATAGTGCCTCCAGATCTTTAACACGAAAACTATCGCAGCCAATTCAAGGTCATGAGTAGGGTAATTCCTTTCATGCACCCTCAATTTTCGTGAAGCATATGCCACCACCTTACTATCGAAGTGTGAGTTCTGGTTGAAGACAGTGAGTTTCTTGGGGCACGTAATATCCGGTGATGGTGTAGCGGTGGACCCATCGAAAGTGAGTGCAGTGTTGCAGTGGGAACCGTCGAAGACAGCGACAGAGATTAGAGGGTTTTTGGGTTTGGCAGGATATTACCGAAGGTTTATTGAGGGGTTTTCTAATTTGGAGTTGCCATTGACTCAGTTGACGAGAAAGGATCAAGTTTTTGTGTGGGATGCTGCTTGTGAAGAAAGCTTTGAGGAACTGAAGAAGAAGTTGACTACGGCACCGGTGTTGGTGTTGCCGACTACGGCACTTCGATATTTTAACAAACAACTTATTATCTTTCAACATCTGCAAAGCAATTCTCAAATGTCCTGCATGCTCTTCATCAGACTTAGAATAAATCAGTATATCGTCAATAAACACAATAATAAACTGATCCAAATAAGAATGGAAGATTCGGTTCATATATTCCATAAATACTCCTGGCGCATTAGTCACTCCAAAAGGCATTACAACATATTTGTAATGTCCATATCTGGTTCTAAATGCCGTCTTCTAAATATCACCTTCTTTCACATTAATCTGATGGTAACCTAACCTCAAGTCAATTTTGCTGAACACACAAGCTCCCACCAATTGATCCATCAAATCATCAATCCTTGGAAGGGGATATTTATTCTTAATGGTCACTTTATTCAACTGACGGTAATCGATGCACAGACGCATACTACCATCCTTCTTCTTTACCAACAGCACTGGAGCTCCAAACGACGGCACACTCGATCTGATACAATTTCTATCCAACAATTCTCCAATCTGAGATTTCAATTCAGCCAATTCCACTGCCGACATCTTGTACGGCGCCATCGATATAGGTCTCATACCAGGAATAAGATCAATGCTAAATTCAACTTCTCTCGTCGGAGGTGATTATGTAATATCATCAGGGAACACTTCGGGAAATTCATTCACCATCACCAACTCTTTCATTGACGTCTTGCTATCAACAGATAATGATGCAAATAAAGCAAACATTTTAGCTTCGTCCTCCAACAAGGTCCTCAATTCCTTATTAGACAAGGAATCCGCCAATGCTTCCTCTTCTGGAGTAAGGAACAACAACACCTTTCAAAAATAATCGATGTAGACTCGGTTGAACTCCAACCAGTTCATACCCAGAATAACATCCAAATTACCAAGTGGTAGACAAATCAGATCTACCCCAAAGTCTCTACCGAAAATAGTTAGTGGACACTTCAAACACACCAAAAAAGTAGTCACTGAACCAGTAGAGGGAGTTTCAATAGTCATCCGTCGCTCAAGAGTAGACGACACCAATTCTACTCTCTTCACACACTCAACAGAAATGAACGAGTGGGTTGCACCCGTGTCAATCATAGCAGTCAAAGGGATATTATTGATGAAACAAGTACCTTTGATGGAACGCTCTTCACTGGCAGATTAAGTTCCTACCACAGCAAATACTTTACCGCTGGCCTGAGACGCCTGAGACTTCTTCGGCTTCTCACAATGAGTACTGATATGACCTTTCTCACCACAGTTATATCAGGTAGGCATAATGGCCCTACAATCCGCTATCACATGGCCTGGTTTACCACACTTGAAACACTTCTTCACCTCATTAGGACACTCATTAGCACGATGACCCGCGCCACCGCACCGGAAATATTTCAAATCAGTAGATGTTTTCCCTTCTCTGGACTTCTTATCAGTAGCAGCCTTATGTTTTCCCTTATCAGCAGGAACACTGTAAGGAGTACCACCAAATCTCTGCTTACCTTTATGGTCATTCACAACCTTATAATGCGCAATCCTGACCCGACTATCATTATCATAAATCCTGCTTCTGCTTACCAGCTCCGGATAATTCCTGATCTTCTGACAAGTGATCCCTAGCTTGACTTCCGGACACAACCCATTTTCAAACTTCAAACACTTGGAAGTCATTGCCGCCTCAGTATTGTAATGAGGACAATACTGCACCAGCTCTTCAAACTTAGCAGCATACTCTGCTACAGTCAGATTACCCTGCTTCAGCTCCAGAAACTCTATCTCCTTAGCACTTCGTATATCTTCCGAAAAATACTTTTCCAGAAAACCAGTTCGAACCACATCCCAAGTAATTGCAGTTCCTGCAATCTCCAATTGTTGCACCCTGAAATTTGACCAACCGATTCTCGTGCTTGCCTTGTGTTTTGTTTTCATTTTGCATTCCATATAGCATCAGCATTTTGCATAGCATTCGTTCTCGAGGCAGGGGATCAAGGTTCTCATGGCTCAAGTTTCTTTCCCGTGCAAGCAACTGAATAGCAAGCATCAGAAACGACATTTATTTTGCCCAGCGGTCGAGCGACCGATTTTATTTTGCAGGTTATGCTCAGACCAGGAGATAACATTTAGTCTATATCCAACATTATCGCAATCACAGTATTCAAGAGCAAGTGTCAAAAGCTTAGCAGAGCTCAAAATAGCGAGAAACAGACAAAAGGCAGGTTTCCCTCCAAAAGGCGTCAAATTCAAAATTTTGAAGGTGTTAATCAGTTAACACATATGGTTAACCGATTAACCATTGGAAAATCAGCCCAGAATTGAAGTTTTAACAGTGTTAACAGGTTAACCATATCAGATTTTGCCCTATACGTGATTTTGCAAGCCATTTGCACTTGGGGTTCGAATTTGATCACATTGGAGCTCATTTTTACAAAAAGAAGGATCTAGAATGCTCTTGAAAATTGGTTATTTCAATTTTCCCTCCAAATTCTCATGCCTAGCTCCAAACCAACTTTCCAATCCAAAATCCAAACCCCACCTTTGGGATCCAAACCTAGATGGTATTTAAATGATCTACTCCAAACCAAAAGGAGCCAATTCTCATTTCTCCCAATCATTTTTCAGAGTTGATCAAGAATTCTCTCAAATTCTCTCAACTTCTCCATACCTAAAACTCACTCAAAGCTCATTTTTCATTAGGATTCATTGATTTTGCATTGAAATTAATGGATTCTTTAGCATAAACCTTCATCCATCCTCATCCTTGGATCAATTTTCATCATCAAATTTTGTGCAAATTGATATCTGATCTTGGAGCTTTAAGTGGAAGTAATTATTCGAAGCGTTTCGACTCGAATTTGGCGAATCTTCGTTCATACAACTATAATTGGCTTGGATCTCGAAGTTTTTCGGGTTTCTATTGTTTAAACTACTCAAATTCTGTTGATCAAAAATTACCGGAGCAAATCTCCGCTTCGAAGGTTGGAGATTCTAGATCCATAACTGTTTTTGAGCTTATTTGCATTTCCATGATGATTTTCATATTCGATTGAATTTTATGGATTCCGATCCGTGTGAATTGCGATTGTGCCGTATAGACATGTTTGCATGTCTATTGGTTTTCTGTTTGCAGGTGTAATTTCGTGCTTATGTGATAAGTTGATCTGTTGGATCACTTGATTAAGTGATTTTGTGCATTAAGAGCTTTTTCTGTTGCTGTTTTTCACTTCTTGTATAGTGTTAACCGGTTAACGTATATGGTTAACCGGTTAACCAATTCAAATGTTCAAATTTTTCAAAGGTTTCAGGGTGTTAACCGATTAACGCCTGGTGTTAACCGATTAACACCTACGAATTTCCATATTTTCACTTGTTTTACACAGGTTAATCGATTAACAGTATGTGTTAACCGATTAACACCGCACCAGAATGCCATGTTTGTTGTTTTGTTTGCATGTTTGCATACCGATTCAATCTGAATCATCATAGATCAATGTGATGCATTATTATTGAATTGTTTTGGTTGTTTGCCACTGTTTGTGATTGTTTAATCATGATGTTATTGATATGTATGATCATTTTCCATTTGTTACATGTTTATGTATGTGGTTCTGTCACACCCTAAATTTTGACCATAAGATTCCCCCTTTTTTGTGCATTTTGTTCGTTTTACTTTTATGTGTGTGTTATGGCTAACCAACTTGCGCAGATGCCGTAATTCTTCAGGGACCAGCATCAGCAGGGTTTGATTCAGTTTAAATCTGCGGTTTTGTCGGTATCTCCTAAAAGCTCCAGCGTGTGCTCATTGGAAAGAGTTTGGATTGATTCCTGGTTTGGTCCTTTTAAGAGATTTTCTTTCAAGGTTCTATGTCAATTATGGAGTCCCGTTTCCTAAAAGAGGAAGAGTTCACTTTTGACTTCCAGGTCCACGGTTCGGATTGGTGATTACAATCTTCAAGGAATATATCGTGTTCAATACGGGTACGTGAGTGTTTTGGCCGGTATGAGAAGAATTTAACATCTTGGTGACCATCCATCAAATTACCTGCTTGTATAAAGGAGGTGTGAATCCATTTTCTCTCAAAGCGGTTATTATTCCCACTACAGGTTTCATGTTCTTACTTTAAGTTATTCACAAAAGAATTTGTGTGGTTCTGCGAAACCCCTTATGCCTCCATTTTGATCCAACAAGTAGGCTACTTGTGCTAAAAAGAATATACCAAGGAAGGAAAGAATACACAATACAAGCGTATGAGGAGGAAAACACAGGAAATTTCTATTGATCCACAAAACAAGAATAACAACATACACATTTGGTACTTTTATAGCATTCGTTTCACAACCTTTTTCAATCTACAAATAGGAACATCAAGTAACAACTCTAGCTACAATGACCTCAAAACACTACGAAATTCAACATAAACTCTTAGCTTCCATTTAAGTTAAACGACAGCAGTTTATTTTGCTCTTCTTGGCTGGTGCGATCTTGAAGTACAATCCGTCATGGTGGATTCTGACACGCCGTGTGATGCTTAGCTGCTCCTGCCCGCGCCTTCTCAAAGCAACTGCAGTTCAGAGTTATGTCACTATGAGAATGTCTTGGTTCAACCAATAAAGGGAATTACTTTGTCTCGACTTGTTTGCATCCCACCCATAATTTTGCTAACGAATTGAAGTGCAAGAATACATTTCAACACCAGCTCCTATCATTGCCAACCTTGTTCAAATAACAGATACAGTCAAGGACACCTTCGCATCGACCAACACATTTTCACCTGAAAGAGCATACCCGATAGTAAGCATGACATAACAGAATTGGATTTGAAGACAGAATATCGAAGAAACAAGTATGAGTAGGGTCTTACATCCAGACGCTACTGTTGCACCCCAAAATTTGCCTAACCTTTTCTTACTTGATTTATGTTTCATTGCATTAGCGTATCATTGATCTAACATTTGCATAACATAGCATTGTTCATTTGTGCAGGGGATCAAGTGTGGTTTATATCCATAGGAGCCTATCTAAAGGTCTTATTCAAGCTTGAGAAGTCACCATAATCATCAGGAAGAGGGTTGTGTTCTTGAGGAGTTCAGTTGTGTGTATGTGGTTAATCTCTTAATCTGGGAACCAATTGAGGATGACCAGGGGGTTGTGGAGCCTTGATCAAGGAGAGAGTGTGTGTATAGAGCTCATGGAGTGCCTAGAGGGTCATGATAGAGCTCAGACAAGTCATTATGCCAAGTGCAAGAGCCACAGTTGAAGTTGGTGCCACTAGGGTTTCATCTGGTCAACCCTAGGTCCAATGTGCAAATTGAAGAGAGTTAAAGCCTACTTCTAGGTCATGGAGATCACGAAATGATGTTTTGAAGTAGGTGAGATGTTGTTTCAAGACAAATAAAGAAGAATCAAGAGTGGTTGAAGTTGCTAAGTTAGGGTTCCTAGGGTAAAATCCCCTACTTAGTGCCAAACTTCCAGACCACTTATCTCAAGATACAAGTTTCATCTCCACTTTTGGCCAACATGAAACTTGTAGAGCATGTTATTAGATTTAAGTTTAGTAGTAGAAGTCCTCCATTGGATTTATGGAACTCAAGTTATGGTCCAGACAAGTTACAGGTCATCTGAGGAATGTAAAATTTGTCTGTGAAAGTTCACCAACTTCCAAGGAACTTTTGACCTAGAAGGGTGTTTCTCCTAAACTTTTGGCCAACATGAAAGTTATAGGTCTTGATATTAGCTTTACAAATTGTATTATAAGTCTTCCATATGATTTGTAGAACTCAAGTTATAAGGTTTACAAGTTAGGGGTATTTTGGGAAAGTAAGATTATGACTCATTTGGCATTATAGGTCATTTTCACCATCTTGCAAGCTTCAAATGAGATTTTGTTCAACACAAAACTTTCTCAAAATGATGTTTTTAGGTCAACCATGTCCTCATGGTGAATTGATTTGGCTTAGGGTGAGATTTGGTTTGAGAAATTGGACAAAAGAAGGATTAAAAGGCACTAAACTTGAAAAATTCAAAATAAAATTCCATGTGCTCAAAATAGGCCATATGAATACTCATTTTAATCAGAAATGGCATTCTAGACACATTGGCAATATTAGTTTTTCCATTTGAGGTCTATTTTATGGTGCTTTAGTTTGTTACTTCATGAATAAGCTACATATCAAAAATCATTCACAAGGCACATTCAAGGATTCCTCTTGATCCAAACTCATTCACCGTGTCTTATGCAAGTGCATTGAAGGTTCTAGAAGGTGCAAGAAAGTCAGAATTCATTTTCACCATTATTGGATTTTTGAAGAAAATTGGATTTTGGATATTTTGATTTGGGCTTTATCTGGGCCTCTAGAACTTTCCAATCAAGTCTATAAGAGTTCAGAATCATTTCCATAGCAAGGTTGGTGCTCATTTGGGGAAGAACTCAGAGATAGCCATTGAAGTTTCAAGCAAGAAAGTGAAATTCGTGTTTTGGATTCAAGGCAGGTTTAGAGCAAATCAAGGATTCAATTACCTTCCTCACACTCCATTGAAGAGATCTGCAGTGTTTGGAAGCTTGAATCGTGCCATAGCTACTCCAATTCAGAGCTCTAAACAAGGTATGTAAATCTCAACTTTCCTATATTTCTAGGAATGGACACGATTTCGGTTTGGTGATGTATCTCTTTGATCTTGGAGTTTCAACGCTATTGAGTGCCATATTCATATTCCTGGTGAAATTTGCTCCAACTTTCATTCAAGAATCGTGCGAAACCGGGGAGATATGAGAGAGATAGAACGTTGGAGAGGTTTCCGGCGAAGCTCCGGCCAGTCGCGGTCGGTTTCTGCATTCCCCCCCCCCCCCCCCCCCCTTGGATTTTCAAATTGGAGAAGACGAAGCTCTAGTCGTCCGATCGCGTAAGTTGTTGACCAGTTCATCACATCGTGCGGTTGGGATGTGGTACGCGTGGCACTTTGTTCTTCCAGCAGCCATGCGCTGCGTTTTCATCACACCGGGGGGGCTTGAGTTCGATCCCGCGTGTGGTTCTTTTTGTTTAGTTGTGAAGAGCTAAGTTTAATTAATTAATAGTTCTGGGCTTGGCACGTTAATACTTTCCACACCCCCATGCGTGGCCCAAAACTCAGAATACACATGGATATGTCACTTAATCCACCCCCCAGGCTTAGTTGCGTTTAGCACAATATAAAAACAGAATTAATGTTCAGTTGGGCCTGATTGCGAACGCTACCCCCACCCCCGTTCTAAGCCCAAGTGTGAAATAACAAATAAACTCTGTACTATATGCACCTCCTTGCACGCTTTTAATTTCTTTTTTTTTTCTGTTTTAATGCTTGTTCATTTTAATTCAATAAAAATAGTAAATGTCCTCAATAAATCCTGAAAAAATATGTGGATGCATGTTAGAATGTTTAGAATTTTATCATGTTTTTTATTTTAATTTTCCATTTATTTCATATTTTCTTTTTTGGAGTATTTTTAATAATGTGATAATTGTATGCTGGATTTGTTGATTTTATTTCTCATTCATGCTTTTGATTTTGGTATTGAAATTTTGTGTGCTGGTTGTAGACAGGTCAATGTTGCTATGAGATTTTTGTTGTGTTTTTTGAATCATTTTAAATAGGATTTTAGGGTAGTTGTTTAGGAGTGTTCTTTAATGGATCCCTTTAGTGTACCTTTGAAGTTTTGGATTTAACTTGAGCCTTTTGGTTTAGGTGTAGCCCCTGATTTTTGCACCATAGAATGTTGACACATATGTGATGAGGTAGCATTTTCTTTAGAATTTTTAGGATTGATTTTCCCTTAGTTCCCTATTTTACAATTTGACCTTAATTTAGGTGATCCTAACTAGTTAAGTGCATAGATTAGTTTCGCAAATGACCATTGGATGATCTTTAGGGTAGATACCTCTTGTAGATCCCTTGAACCCTTAATATGGATGATCATTAGAAGGTGACATTTGAGGTTCTTTAGAGATTCAAGTAGTTGGATGATCTTTCCCTAGGGTTAGTTTCTCTTCCAATTTTCCTTGTTTGATAGGAATCCTCCTTGTGAGCATGATTCCTCCTGTGGAGGAATTTATTGCAACACCATAAAGGGGTTGAGTCCATGAAAGCTCTCTCTAAGGAAGTGGAGTTGGTTGAGTGCCTGTGGTAAGTTCCTGTGGAACTTACCTTGCTTCTCAGCTCCATTCTCCTAATGCTCTCATTCCTTTCTTTTAGGAACCTTATTGGGGTAGCATAGTCCCTCCTGTGGGGGGAATATTGCACACCTCTTGAAGGAGCCAAACCTTTAGGATTCCCCCAAATCTCTTAGTTAGTTGAGTGCCTGGGATAAGTTCCTGTGGACCTTACCCTTGCCTCCCAACACCCAATTTCCTTCCGTAGGATAGAAGCCTTGTTTGATTACTTGTGGATTGAATCCATTACTTGTCATAAATTCCTTTCCTCATTCATTGATTGATTGGTGTGTTGCATTAGGATAGTGCATGTTTAGTGTAGTCTAAGTATAGGAGCATGATTGCATTAAGAGGTTGAGTGGGTCTCCCTCTGCTTATTTGCCTAAGGGTTGAGGTGGTTCTCCCCTTGCTTGTATGTTGTTTTTCTTTTCTAACTGACATATTTGCATAAAGAGGTTGAGTCTGTCTCCCTTTGTTTGTCTGTTTTGACTGTTTTCTTTTGCTTGATTGCTAAGAAGTCGAGTTTGTCTCCTTCTGCTTGTGTGTTGCATTGCATGCATTTTATTTACAGCTGTTTCTGTACAGTTATTTCTTTTGTTGTTTGTTTCCTTTGCCATGTTCCCCTAAGAACTCTTACTTCTCTTGTTCAAGAGAAGTTATGACAGACAATAGGGTTCTAACCATGCATGATAACAGTAGGTAGTTCCCTTATAACCTCGACCATAGGATTAATTTTGCATGACAACATTAGGACTGTACAGTTCCCCATAGAGTTCGTTCTCTTCTTATCTCAAACAACAGTAAAAAAACATAATAAAGGCAAGTTAGTACAAGCGCGTTACGAGCCTTAAGCTACTTGGGAAGTGATGATTGAGCGGTCTCCTCTTAATCATCTAGAGTGTTTAGTATATGTCCTTTGGAAGATATGCGATGCATTCGCTCCTAAGTCATAGTCTCTAGTGTTGTACATACTACAGACAACTAAAAAACACTTTTTCCGTAAAAAACTGAAAACAAAGATCAAACATATTTTTGTCCTCTTGGACCTCTAATCCTTGGAAACCCCTTTTCAGAAGGAGAGTTTTGTTAACTCCCGGTTCTACCGCAAACGGTAACGCCTAAGTCTCCAATGGTTGAGCTGCATACACCAACTGCTAGAACCGTCTGTTAACATTACTCGGATAAAAAAGACAAACCTGTGTCTCTCGTTGTCCCGAACTATGTTTGGTCTGATCTTTCACGTTGTGTGAAAGTACATAGGCACAAGATGCGATATCTTGGCGAGCAACCTTTCCCCGTAGTTAGGCAAACTACGTTGACTCTGATTTCTCGTTCCAGACGGGAATACGTAGGCATAGAACTGATGTGTTCTACCGAGTCATTTTCTTTTCTTTTCAGACCAGACCTTTAGCGTAGATAGGTGTAACAAACCCGTCAGATAAACACAACAAGCGTGGATCCCATCGAGTACGATGGACGTGATGGGTGCTAATACCTTCCCCTTGCATAACCGACTCCCGAGCCCAGACAATGGTTGTGTTTACCTGTTGGGTTGCGTTTATTTACCGCTTTTTTACCTTCCGCATTTTATTTTCAGTATGATATTATTACTGTTGTGTTGTTGTGGGGGGGGGGGGGGGGGCTCTGATGAGTGATAAGCCATACCCAGGCTTGAGTATATACATAGCTTTAGAAGCAGATTTGTGGTGAACCTGTTGTCGCTACTGCGAAAATTGAGGTGCCGGCAAAACAGAAGAGTCGCCACCTTTCGTTATTTATCCCTCAGAGCGGGAAAGGAAACGATCGGGAAAAACCTGACGAAAAGGTATAAGACAAGGTCGTCGCAACCATTGTCTGGGTTCGGGAGTCGGTTACGCAAGGGGAAGGTATTAGCACCCCTCACGTCCATCGTACTCGATGGGATCCACGCTTGCTGGTTTGTCTACGGGTGAAAAACAATGTATCTACGGCTTCTAAGGCTAAACGGAAAGAAACTGACTCGATAGAGCAGCGCACTCTATGCCTACGTATTCCCTCGTATAATGGGAAAGTCAGAGTCATCGTAGTTCGGGAAACTACGGGGGAATTTTGCTCACCGAGATATCGCGTCTCGTGCCTACGTACTTCCACACAGCGCGAAAGATCAAAGCTTACGTAGTTCGGGCTAACTACGGCTAGACAGGGTATTCTCGATCACACGGGGTGAGAGAAAGGATTGACAATACTAGCGTACGCATTCTAGCAGTTAGGTGTATGCTGCTCGCTCGACGGAGACCTAGGCATTACCTGTTTGCGGTAGAACGGACATAGTATGTCGGGTTTGAAAGGTACGGGAACCTACGGGAACTAAGACTACGGTCTGGTCTCGATTGCGCTCGGGCAAGAGAAAAGGAAGAGATTAGTCGTCAGCGGGAAAGTCTCGATCGCACGGCAATGAGAGAACAAAGAAGTTAGTTTTTAGTGTGCTCGCTAGGATGTCGCATCCTATGCCTACATATTCTCGTCTGGTACGAGAAATCAGAGCAGCTGTAGTTCAGCTAACTACAGCAAAACAGGGAAAAGGGAAAAAGGTAGCTCTCTAGGATATCACATCCTATGCCTACGTACTCTCATCTGGCACGAGAGATCAGAGCTTACGTAGTTCGGCGGGAAAATGAGTCTCGATTGCACAGGGGAAAGAGAAAGGGTCTCAATCGCCTGAACGCGAGAGAAAAGGGTTTCGATCGCACGGGGGCGAGAAAAAAGAGGAAGTAGGCTTACGCCTAAACGGGAAGGAACTCGGGACACACACGCAAGAACCTAAGGCGTAGGAGCGAATGCGTCGCATGTCACCCAAAGGGTACCATACTAGACATCCTAGACGATTAAGAAGAAACTCCTCAACTGTCATTTCCTACGTATCTAACAATACAACTCACAACACTCGACGATTAACTGAAGACTTGAATAAGAAAGATGATGTTGAACGAAGCGGCTCCGTTGGCTCCTGACATGCGCGCAAGCTCCATTCCAATCTTCTCCTCTCTGGATCCTTGATGAGGACGCTCGAACCAGGAACAATGTAACGCTTAGACCGTCATGGTTCGACTTATACGAGAAATCGAACTCTAAGAGGTAGCGTATTGATGTCCGTGTCAAAGACAAGATAGAGAAATGATATCGAAAACCATTCTCCAATTGAATCGTGTCACACGGCCAGCAAAAAAGTAAAATCAGAGATAAAATCGGATAGACAAGAAAATAGGAGAGAAATCCAACACTAAATGGAAATAAAATCCTACTCCTAAAAATACGGCAATTAATTTCTAATAGAAAACAACTATAAAGAAATATTAAAAGGAAATTGCATATGAAAATAGCATAAAAATTCTATCCTAACTCTAATAATATCCTATAAGAAAATAGGATGAAAAATCTATATTATAAAATCTATAATATTCTATATTAAAAATTTATAGTAAAAAAATTGCATAATATGCTAAACTATAATCCTAAAAGAAAATAGGAAAATAAAACTAAACTATTACAATCAATCATCCAATACAAGGGAAATTGAAAATTGAAAGGGGATGGGGGGTACAACCTGAAAACTGGTGTGAATGCAGTAAAAAAAAACCACTCTGGGCCCAGCCCACAATACAATCAGAAAATAAAACAAAAATAAAAAACTGGGGGGGGAGGGGGGTGCGCTGGTAATTTGGGTGTACGTTCAAGAGATGTTCATTGGGCCCATCCCAATATCATAACACCAAAAAACAGCACAGGGGGCGAAAAAAAGGGGGGGGGATGGATCAGGACTTGCAACAATTGGGCCTAATGTTCAACCCAACGACCCTTCCTCTCCTTCCTCTGTCCCATTCCAACAGAAGCCCTAACACTCACTCTCACCACAACCGTCACCCTCAAACAACCTCCTTCTTCGTTCTCACCTTCTGTTTGCCTCTCCGCCGCCTGGTTCCGTGTGAAATCTTCTCCGTCTGACCTTCACTCCTCCAACTCTCTCCATTCAACCTTCAGTTCCGTTCACTTAAACACCAACACCAAATCGTAACCTACGAACCCAATGCAAGAACAAATCCAAAAGATCCTCGCAACTTCTGCTGATTGTCGTGAGAATCTTCATCTAAGACTTGACGTTGATTGATTGTAGAGTTTCCGATCTGGATTTGAAGTTAGATGAAGATGAGGATTCGATATGATGTTACCGGTGTTCGTTTAGCTTCGATCTGATGAAGACGAAGTTCAGTGATGATATTCATGGAGGTATTAGAAGAAATTGATGCTGGATGTTCGTTAGTGACGGTGATTTGAAGAGAACGGAAGAAGATCCATGGAGTTTCTGAAGAAAGATTGAAGGTCTGAAGATTTCTGAAAGATGATGGATGAACACTAATGAACGGATGAAGATCGTTGATGAATGTTATGGGTCGATTTCTGGAAAACGATGAACATTCATGGATGTTCTGGAGGATTTCTGGAGATCTGGTAATGAACACGATGGTGTTCTTGAGTTTTTGATGAACATTGCTTGAATGCAGTTGAGTTGTTTGAATTTTCCGGTGGATGAAATACAGTTTCCGGCGAGAATTGGATGAAGAAACGGTGAAGATTCTGAACGGTTTCTGGAGATTGGTTGATGAATTCTGAGGAAGATGAATGTTCATCGGTGATTTGCAGTTTTCCAGCGACCGTTACCACTTCCGACAACAGTTGCGGTGGCTCCGGTGACGGTTGTGGCGGTCCCTGCGGCGGCTGCATGGTCGACGGCGATGGGGGATGGTGAAGCAGGTGAGAGACACGCGAGGGACTTTGCATGCAGAAGGGGAAGAGGAATGAGACGCGTGTAGGGATGAGGTGGTGTGTGCAGGACGGGTGGCAGGCATGCATGCAGCATGCAGTATGGAGGAGTGAGTTGGCGGAGAGAGAGAGAGTGCACATGTGGGTTGCTCTTATAGTGACAAGTGTCACGAACTGGACCTGGGCCCCCACAACGACACCTGGCCCACTGAATTTGATTAAAACTAAACCTGATTAATACCACTAATCTCAGACTTAACAATTAAGATGTTAATGATGACTAAAATGATGAAATCTGAACTGCATTAACTCCTAATTAAAATCTAAAAGCAATATTACCATCCAATTAAATTCTAAAACACAATTAAATCTAAAAGGAAATTAGACCTATTAACTCTCTAAGCAAACCAATTAACATCTATATTAATTTCTAAAAAGAGTTAAAAATCTAAAA